>JALXJV020000002.1:4857100-5516103 GCA_024633595.2 Lepomis macrochirus | reverse complement strand
TTTTGTTTTTTGTGTGTTATGTGCGTGCACATGAACAAACTAGTGAGTAAGCAAGTGCGTATGTTAGTGTGAGAGACAGACTGAGAGACGGGCCTCCACCAGTGCTGAGGGCAGCAGGTTTTTGGCAGAAGCAGCGCTTTCGTGGGTGGAGGGGAGCAGAAGGGGACGAGAGAGGACAAGAAAGTAGAGGAGGAGGAAGAGAGAGGATTTGGCCGTGGTACCGGTGCCCGGCCATGTGGCGATGGCAGGGTCGTGTCATGCCTGATAGGCTTAGGTCTTTGATGCAGGTTGACCTTGAGAGCTCGCTGCCTTTAACTGGCTCTGACTGCTCGGTGAACACCAGGCAGACACATTGCTCTGTCCCTGAGGCCACAGTCAGCAGGAGGCAGTCACACGTGTACGAAGTGATGTGTACAGATGTGCAATTCACATACTAACAAACACTTATTGCATGTGTGTACTGGAGTCAGTGTAGCTGGCAGTACACCAAGCATCAAGATTTATTAAAGGGTCAGTTTAACCAACTTACAAAAGAATATATATTTTCTCATTTATACCTAGCTGTATTGACCATTCGAATTCTTTTGGAATTATTTGCCCAAGCTTCGGTATACAAGATTTCTTCTGCCACACAAATAAATGGAATTGTATTGGTGGTGCGCAAAATCATTGAAAGATTTGCTTTAAAAAAAGCTGAAAAGCAGTATTACTTTCCAACAAAAATGGGTCTCATGTCAGAAAAATCTTTGAAATTGTATAAACAACAACACCACATTGCTGTGCAAGGTCACTGTGTTCGACTCCATTTGTGGGATCCCGAACCAACAGCGCTGCACTGTAATTGAAATAGAGTGAAACAGAGTGTTTGACATTAAGTTGCAAAAAAAAAGTGGTCATTAACTTAGATGGAAGGAAATCAACAGTCACAAAGATGGACGAGAAATCTATTTTAGAAGGAGCAAGTCAAATAAGTGTTTCCCCCTGTGGAGAGAAGGATTATCTGTATTATCTGTGACACTTTTATTAGCACCTAAGAGACAATACTTAGGCTAAGTACAAAAATATTATAAATGTGATGAATTCTCTTATCTGAGTGAACTGACCTTTCAACTCTCTACCTTACTCTAAATACTGTAAACCTTTAGCATACTTTCAAAAAATAAAAACATTAGTGTTCCCTAAAATATCCCCATCACACATTTTGTTTCTAGACAGATTCACATCTCTGTTGTCTTCCCAGCTGATATTTACATTTACATTACAGCTGATACAATTTTAAATATATGACAAATCAATAATGACTTTTGAAGTTCAGATTTTTGGCCAACATAGAAGTAAAGGGGCTAAGAAAATGAGCAGAACTCCATGAATTGATGAAGATCATGTGATATGATCCAATGCTAACTATAGCCAATATATGGACCTTGGTGAGATTTTCTTCTCAAATACTGCTTATTGTTTGCTGTTGTCTTCTTTTAGATCGCCCTATGGTGTCATGACATTTAATCTTTAAGAGTTCAGTGACCTGACAGTTCAGAACAGGGATCCAAAACTCAAAAACCCTCATCAACACATGACCTCACTTCTAGATGGAGCAGTAACCTTAAATGACACACGTTCTGAGGATCTAAACATCTTTGAACATTTTCCTTCTTGTGTTATCCGTTCGAGGACAAATTGAAGTAACAGTAAACCAGCACACAGACACATATGTCATACTATCCAGCTGTTAATCAGTCTCAAAGGATAATCGGGACCCGAGGCACCTGTGGTGGTGAAGGTCACATGTCTGAGTAGTTAGTGAAGGACACAGGAAAGTGATCCTGCCCTTAAAAAAAACACTTACATCACATTAGCTAGTGTCCAGGGAGCAGCAGACAACACACACACACACACACACACACACACGTCTCCACCACGCAGAACCATTCAGGGGATCCCGTTTCACTTTTAAACATCATTTGTGAGAAATCCTATCAAATTACACATGTAATCCATGTTCTCCCCTTTGAGCTACATGTGTACTGTATATTAGAATCAACACTCGCAGCAGTTTAAACAAAGGCTAGTTTGCAGCCAGTAAATGACCACAGAAGGATGCCAGGATTTTGTACTGTTGGGAACATATCGACATGTTTTTTGAAGTTGTTTTGGTATTTAGACAGCGAGTTCAGGCAATTGTTGACTGATATTTTCTGTACACATGCCAATCAATAATCAGATTCCACTTTTCTGCTCCTCTTTTACCAACCCTGTGTTTCTTCTAGAGAAACACAGCAACAACGTGGCCTTGATTGATTGTAAAAGTGCGTTATTGAGTGGCTGTGTAGCACAACACATTTGTGATGCATTTTCTTATTCAGCTTTTTAAAAGCCAGTCTGCTTGATGACTGCTTTTGTTGTTAAAAACTGCTGTTTGTTTTTTAAGTCTACGCTCTGAGATAAGTAGCAAGTTATTTTGTGAACAACTTGGTTCCTGCATTCAGAGATAATAGAAGACTGTGAAAGAGATTTTTAGATTCAACAACTACAAAAAAAATAATGGCGGATGATTGCGTGAATTGCAGCCATTGTAACGTGGATACATGTTTGTATAGTGCATAACATAAAATTCAGTGTTTTTAAATGAATTGAATTATTAAATGAATTGAATGGGAAATATGCATTTTACTATTGTTTGTATTGTTGCTGGTTAGATTAATACTTTACAGCTAATATATCACTGATGTTTGTTTGTCAGCAGACGCAAGACAGATACACTACACAACGCTAGGGAGTAAAAAGCAGCTGTCTTTATTTATAAAGGATCTGTTGGTGAGGTGGTTGGCAAGGCTAGGAAAGAGGCAGGCAGTCTGGCAGTAGTGGCTAGCGATTAGCAGAGATGAGGTGGGCAGCGTGGCGAGATCAGTACACGGGAGTCAGGGCGCATAGAAAAAACAAACTTTAGGAGAAAATCACTGGAAGCAATCACAAAACTACGAGAGACTAGATGCGAGAAAGAAGGAAGCCAAGCACACTATTCCACTGGAGGGTTGGAACAATCTGGCGACGATTGAGGTGATGATTTTTCCCCTGGTGTGAAAGCAGCTTGCAGCGTGCCTGCTAAATTTCGGTTTCCCTTGCTGTTTTTCGTAACACCAAAAGTGAGGAAACAAAGTGCACTGTATAAGGGCCCCTAAAAGTCCTCGCCCCATCTGCAATGAGCCATCAGCTTGGGGCCTGCACGTGCACTAAGACGGACAAGAGAGATAGGGAAACCACGGAAATTACACAGACACTCACACAGCACTGGCTTTATCAACTGAAGCTAAACCATTATGATACGTGTAGAACAAACTACCAAACAGCATGGAGAAACACTTTCTGCACAATATTTTGCACTGGATGTTGTGAGCATGTTAACTTTTGTAACTTCTTATCTGAAGAGATTTTGAAAGCAAGTAATTCTTTGGCCTATATTTTAAAAAGAAGTATGTTTTGACTACAGGAATTAAATGGAATATGTTCACACAGTAATGTTGCTCATTTTAGATGGGTAAACTTTTTCCAATGTGGCTCTGTAATTTCCTCCTCTTCTTCTTCTTCTTCTTCTCCTCCTTGAGTGTTATAAAAGTAGCAGTAAAAGTTCATGTTAGTTGTTCGCAGAAGTAAAGATGAAAGATGAAAAATATTTTCATTAAAGCATTTTGCCTTACTTTACACTTACACAGACTTTTCACTGCACAACTGCCTGGTCAAATAAAAAGTAATGATCTCCTGGGCTGATTCCACATTCAAATAAGGAAGACAGTGACATTTCATTATAAACTTTATTATGTCCCTGGAAAAATCCCACAGGTTTCTAGCTCTCATGTATCATTCATGCTAAATTATTTTTGCTTAGACAATCCCTTTTGGATCAGCTAGCTGGTTGAATTTTCACTCCAGCTACAGTTCATGCACCTGGTAAAATGGTTTGCAGTTTGCAGACAAAGCCTTTGATGATAAACCCCTATGGTAACAGGGAGGGAAAACATGGAAAAGGGGACATAATAATGCTACTCTTGCCGACTATATCCAAGCAAGCTGAGAGTTCCATGTTTTTTCAAGTGTGTTTCTAGCAAACACTTTTCCTACTGCAAATCTTTTCCTGCTCATCTCCTGGGTCTAAATATAGAGATAGGGAAGAAGGCAAGAGTGAGAGCAAGAAAGAGAAACATCTCATGCTGGCTTGCTGTCAGATCATCTTTTTTTTGTGCTGATTTTTCCACTTATGGCTGAGTGACATGTAGTCTAGCAAATGGTGAAGGTGTTGAAGCTCATTTCACTGAAGACAGCAGTTACTGAGCTTTTTATCCTCTATTTATGTGATTTCTCAGAGAGTAGATGAAAGTGAAGACATCTGCTTCCCACACAACTGTAATTGTGATGATATTAAATATTTTTAACACCTAATCATCTTTGATCACTTTTTCTTTTTGTAGAAACACTATGTAAATTTGTAGAAAACATTCTACAAATTGTGGTTATATGCCTCAGATGACCAGCAACCAAGGACATGGGAGGTTTGATCTGAGATGCCCAGACTGGATGCCGTGGATGAATAATGTTCTGGGGATGTGCCTGAAATACAGAGGAATATGTGGGAACACTTCTGGAACTAAAATCAAGTGAGCCTTTTTCCTGTTTCATTGGGAGACGTGTGTGAGACATGTGGGAAACAGTGGGTAACGGCAATGCTTTGGTGGTATACCAATTCAGTATTTGGCATGGGCTGAGGCGAAATATGTAGCTAGGGAAAGAAACTCAGCTGATCCGTTTTACACGTCTAGCTGTGAGTGCAGACTCCTGTTTCTGCAAGCCTTTGATTGACATTAAAACATGGGAATGGGAGGTCAGTGACAAGTTTGACAACGATGTTGATTCCTGCTAAATACGTCTGGGGGTGAAGGACCGGAGTTTTTGGATGGAATCAGGGTGGATGATAAAATTGCAGATGGAGGTAAATGATAACTGGCATGTGGCGTAATACACCCTGAAACAATTCCAGACATTTAAGTAGGCTGAGCGCAGGGGTGGACTGGGAAAAATTGGTCGGACGCCCCTCACCATCCTTCCATAGAAAATGTGTACCTATAGTGTAATATTCCCCCAAAACAGCTGAGTGGTATGTGCAGTGGATAAGTGTACCAGTGCAAGTGAATCAATGTACTCATTCACGCTCCTTTACTGACTCCATGGTGATCAGAGGTGACCATGGAGTACACAAATCATACTCAAGCACGAGCAGCCTACAAGTCATTTTCACAGCAGCATGGGATTAGCCAACCTGATGTTGACATTGGGTTGGCTAATGTTGTGATTATGTCATAATCATTGATCTTAATTGAAGTAATCATTATCACTGTCACTACAGCATGGCACACACCCTACCTAAGGGTATTACTCTGTGTTGAAAAGTGGTGGGGACATTTAAGGGCTCATTGTCATGTAAATAATACAAGAATATATTTAATACTAGTATTTATTGATTAAATATACGATTTGGGGGTCTGGGGATTTCTTTCCTAGAAGATTTTAAGCATTAAACACTTAATTTCCTGCGCCAATTTATGGGTGAAATATCTTTCTTTACAGAGAGGGAAACAGGGGGCACAGGGCGTGGAGGCACCAGCTGCAGTAGTGCATGGATCAGGCATAATATTCATCCAGTTGGAGGGAACCATCACGAACCACTCAGTTAAAATGTTGGACAGTTAAGTTTTTGCTTGTAGAATTATGTGAATGGCATAATTGAGGTGGCCAAGCAGGGCTAGTAGCTGGTGTTTGGTGCATCTGTCTGCCAGGAGATACTTTGACTGAAGCAGAGTGATGTACTGTTTTTTCTGTTAGGGCAGAGATGCTTGGAAGGACACTGAGTCTAGGGTGATGCCTAAAAACTCAAGGGAGGTGCTAGGGTGTCAATGGTTACATATTGCATGGACTGGGAATGGCGCTCTTAACGCTCAGAATGTGTGAACCTTGTGAGGAGGACAGATGTATTATTAACTGCTTTTTTGTGGCAACATATACTGCCACAAGGAGGGCCAGAGAAACCTGGGAACAGTGGGATGAAATTAAGGCTGAGATCCCCTGAGACAAGTCAGACACAAAGGGAGTAGGCACAGGGGAAATAAAACCTGCCCTCCACCGGGGGAGCTGGGATTGCAGGCTGTGGTCATGGAGGCGTTGTCATGCATGATGACATTGGCAGTTGATGGGGCGCTTCACTGGCAGACTGAAGACTTCTAGGGACAAGTTTCTTCAAAAAACTCTGGGCGGCTGTGGCTCAGGAGGTAGAGTGGGTTGGCCAGGCGGTTCAATCCCTGGCTCCCCCAGGCTGCGTGTCGAAGTGTCCTTGGGCAAGACACTGAACCCCGCATTTCCCACACATTATGAATGTGTGCGAATGTTAGTTTCCGTTTGAGCACTTAGGCTCAGTGAGAGAACGTGTGTGTGAATGGTGAATGCAGATGTAGTGTAAAAGCGCTTTGAGTGGTCGAAAAAAAGACTAGAAAGGCGCTGTACAAGTACGGAGCATTTACATTTACTACAGCTCAGCAGCGGACGAAGGATTTTTACTGTGGACTATTCCTTCTCCCCAAAAAGAAGACATCTAAATCACTCAAGCTCAGCTATTATAATCAGGTTTTCAATTTTAAACATTTAATCATTTTACTTAGTATTAATCAGTTTAAGTTGTATGCCTGCTCTTGCTAAATTTTGCAATAAAATATAAATCACTGCATTTAAAGTCCCAGTAGTAGACACTGAATTTATTTCTTCACTAAGGCAGTAATTCATTAGGTAAAGTGTGTTTAACATCTTTAAAGGTTCCTATAGGTTACTTTAGCCAACCGAATTAACTTATCCTTGGGGCCTATTTTCCTGGCCACTAAATACAATCCTATCAAGTATACCAAGTGCACTGATCACTGAGAAGAGAGCTGTCGTCAACGGGCGTGGCTGAGGTGGTATTTGGCTCTAAGGCTATTGAGTCAGGTGCCACTTCAGAGTAAGCAGGGTAGGCGTTCGAAAGAAGACAGAAGCTAAAATCAACTGTACCCCTTCCTTTTTTCATGTTGCTGATCACTTATCATTGACGCGCACAATTCCATTCAAAGCAAATCGTTCACTTCCCATAGGAAATTAGTTCAGCAGGTCTTCGCTGTAAGTTTAAAATGGCTATACAGTACACGTGCATGAATATGATTGGTCATTACTAATCAGCTGGTAGCCAAGCAGCTAATGAATGCTAAATAATGAATGAAGTAGCTGATGCCAAACAGCTAAAGTAAATGGGGCTGCCTTTACTTACTTGAATACAATTCAAGGCCAAACCTGTTAAATTATTAAGACCCAAGTTGTACACAATACTTTCCTTTTACATGTTGGACTCAGAAGTCCTTTATTGTCATGATGGAAAGGTCTCAAAACTACATTTTAATCTAGGATATCATATTTATGCATAGTGAATCCAATTAAAATATTAAGATATTAGATTTAAAACCCAATTGTAATCAAATTAATGTTTTCTATTAGAAACTAGTTTTATATTTAGGATGGCAGTCTGCTCTGGATCTAATAGACTGTCTGATATTGATTTCTGACAAGCAATGTTCACAAACCCTCATACAGAAACATGGATGACTTTCTGTTGACGGCCAGCATTAATCACTGCATTAGTGGAAGCCACAGAGCTTGGAGATGAATCATCCTTCAGAGGAACAGTCTAGGGTGTCCTCCACTCTCCCTTGTCCTCCATCCACATCCTCACCCCCTGGGGATGTGTAGGAAGTGCTGTAGGGGTTGGGGTGGGAGGGATGAGACACACACATCAGATGATGAAGAGTCCAGATCCAGTGACCATGAGTGTCAGATTCTGCCACACACACACAACTTCCAACCGCTCTCTGGTCTGATAGAGTGTGAACTTTCCCCACCTGCCTCCATTGGAGGAGAGGGGGGTTGGGGAGTGGAGAGGGGCATACAGCCCGTCATCCCCAACTGATGGATGGAGGACATTACAGCTCTTGGGGACAGGTGCCACTGACGATTAAAGGCCCCAGCCAGTGGCTCGGAAAGAATGGAAGTGGAAAGAGGGGAGAAGAAGGAAAGGGAAACTGTTGCCGCAGAACGAGTAAACACAAACGCTGCAGGGAAAGCAGACGTGAAACGAGTGGCGAAGTGGAGAGGAAGGAGGGGGCGTTGCAGGTAGAGGAGAGACAGATGGCGAGAGCAGTTTTCTCTCACAGTTTGGATTCTAAGTGTGATACGATACGACTGCCTGTGTACCAAAACAGTGATCACACAAGCTTACATGCCTGCTAACAGGTGTGGAAACACTTTGCTTTGTCTCTTTCAGCCCTCCCTTTTTTGATGCAGCCTCACCACAACAGACATTCTCCTCTTTTCTGTCTGCCTGTCAGTCCTGTGGCTGCCTGGCTGCTCTCCTCTGTAGATGACATTTGTTTCCTAACCCTGTCAGCGAGCTATGGGGACAAGTATTACCTCCTCTGCCTCAGGGGCAATTCACCTGCGTGTCATTGGCACTCCCTCGCCTCCTCACTGTCCTGATATGGCGCCATTGTTGTGCCATGACATTGTTACTGAGTCCCTACACTGTTTAGGACTCAGTAATTTCAGTGTCCATGGCCACACCTGCACCCCCAATAAAGCTGCCATGTGCAGGTAAATAGATCACGAATAGTGCATGTTTAATTTCACTCTCCCTCATCAGTGCAAGCATAAGAAGCTGGAGATTTATCTGATATGTGGCAAGCTAGTACCAAATTAGGCAGCCTTGGTCATGCTCCATTGCAAATGGGATCTTCCATTCCTAGATAATGATCGCACCAATAAAATAAAAACCCCCATGGAAGCAAAAAGTGACAAAAATAATCTGTGTGCTGCAACTCGTTTCTAGCACCATTTCTATCATGGGGAATGGGAAAGAGGGGTTGTTGAGAGGAAGACATAGGAGTGAATGACAGAAGACAGGAAAGAGAAAGCAGCAGTCCACTGGGAATGGGCCACTCGTTGTTGATGCCAAGTTCAACCTACTGATTGTGGAATTGAATCTCTACAGGACCGAGGCAAGGAATAATAGGCCCCGGCCGAGAGAATGTTGCTATACTTTAGGTTTCAACTGCAGAGTGAAATGTACTGCCATCAGCAGAAAAAAAGGACAGGAGTAGGGACCAATGTCTCTCCTCGCAACACCAGTGATTATCTGGAAATTGCCTTGACATTCAGCTATAATTTGCTTTGTAATGACTGAAAATAGCTGGGGATGAGTCCTCCCAGATTGCTATGTTATCAAAAATTGTGCTTGTGAAAAACAACGTTTCACATTTGCAAACAGCAGGGGGATCCACTTCATCAAACCAAGCCCCCCACCTACCTCCCACCCCCTTCCAATTTTGGCTGTAGCTCTTCTTCTGATCCCTCTGTTTTTTCCTCCATCTTTTTTTTTTTCCGATAAGTCCAAATCCGTCAGTGTTTACTGTTATAATGTTTAATGTTTGCTCATCTGCTTACCCATAATCCCTCAACACACATTCCCTCTCCTCCTTGGCCTCTATATTAAGGCTCTGTCGTCATTGACGGATTAACTCCTCTGAACTTCTCAGGGATGATACAGAGCTAAAACATACTACTGAACTATGCCTGGCTGTCATGCCCACCACAATGTCTCTTTGGTGCATCTGTGTGTGTGTGTGTGTGTGTGTGTGTGTGTGTTTCTGTATGCGTATTTCTTGCATACCCTGAAGGGAATTCATTCATTCAGTTTAGAAGTCTTAAAATAAAAACATTTGATAAGGACGCATTTCCCAGTAACAGAAGATGTTTTTCTACAGTCGCATAGCGTCCTGCTGACCCTCTGGCCTTTTTAAACTTACAAACCCTTAAATCACATTATAGAATAGAACATATGTTCTTCTTCAAGTGCTGTGACAATCAAAAACTAAGCAGAAGTTTCCACCAACTGCTGATGTTCCTTTAAAGTACTTCCAAACAAAAACTTTTCATGGGTACTCTCTTAAAACCTATGTATCCCACCTAATTATAGTGAAAGGAGTGTTCCTCCACTGTTAGTCCACGTCTGATAGGTTGTCATGTGGGTTTCTGCATCCTCTTGAAAATGTCCCTTTATCAGTGAATCCGCACAGATACTGCTCTGAGCCTCTTGCCAGCTTATCTCCGTTCGACCATTAATTAGCACCAAGTGCAGCAATTACACTCGAATATCCTGAGCAACAAAGACACAAAAGATGGCCCCCTATCTACCCACACCCTGCCTTACCCTAGCCTTAAAACTAGACCAACTCTCACAAATGACGGGAAGGGGAGAGGGGCGAGGAGAAGGAAATGAGAATGGGAGATTTCTAAGCAACACAAAGACAGAACTCGGATAAGACTCCACTGTCGTTTTTAATTGGTTTGTCTCTCCTGAGAGAAGCCCCCAATCTGGAAGGTTTTTATTGTGAGCTTCCTCATGTACATGCCTGTAAGTTGGCGAGTATGTGCATATCCACAAGTGCAACTTTATACATATAACACCACAGTGATTGAATAACCAGCTGAAATTAGCGTGAGATTGAAACTGGCGTTGTCTTCTGTGGTCTGACAATGAACTGAGCTCAGGCTGTAGTTGTAAGACTGATGGATATAACAAAAATCATAAATTGGCTGTGTTTGGCGGAGTTATACAGACTCTCTATGTTCCTGACATTTTATGTTCCTAAAACAAAGCTGATATGAGTACAGAGTCTTTTTGGAAGCAGTTGTTTTCCCTTAGTTGTATTTGTAGTTGCTGCTGGTAGAATTTTTGTGTCTACACATGTCAAATTTGCCTAAATCACAAATTCCAATAGAGAATGGCATATAACATATCCCAATTCCAATGCTTTAAATTCAAATCTTCCTGTGTGTAGCCCGTGGAATTAGATGCCACACAGGACACAATTACTTCAGGGGTTCTTGTAGCTCCAGGTTTATTTCTTACTGCATGTACAGGTCAATTTACAGAGTGGTATGCTACTAGTCTTGCCGTAAGCAGCTCAAATGCTGAATTTTGTAACAGTCTAAAAGCCAAAAAATGTTAGCAGACATGTCCGTCATGCTGCGATTACAACTCCAAACGCGAGTCGGCAGTAGCGCTGCAGCGTCCACCGTGTTGGCTTTTGCCGGCCGAGCAGGCTAACTTCGGTTTAGCTCCGCTAACGTAAATGGGGGTAAAACTGTAAACGTGCATCCGGTGTAGCCTTTTCAAATGTTACCGAGCGAATGGATCACAGTCTGATAGCGAAACGAGTCATTTCGCTTGGATTGCGACGGTCAAATATATTGATTCACTGTATTATAGCCGCCGTTTTGGCTGCTAGTAAAAGTTACTTCAAATCGCTGGGTTACTTCCGCTCGGCTCGGAGGCATTGCGAAGCTAACCAGCCGACCAATCACAATGCTTACAGTCCGTGTCGTCTCGACGTGTGGTTACATTTTTGAGGAGGTGCAGTATAGTATAAATTACGCTTTACACTTAATGTAAAACCTGTAACAGTTTTCAAGTAACAAAATTACCAATATGACTTAATACACACTAGCATTACCCTGAAATTTAGTACACAATGGTCGACGATTGGCGCCCAAAATCCCAGCACACGATTCCAGTAGTGCCTAAATCACACCATCTTGTTAAAATATTGACAGGTGATGCCGTTTTATACACTTGTACATGAATATTTTACAAGATATGCAAGCATTTACCTACTATTCTACCCAACAAGTCTCCGCACCAACCCCTCGTACGTCCTTCGCACATTAACAGGAAGAAAGACCATTATACACTTGGCGGAACAACAATACTACTCAATGCTGTCGCATTTGTGACCAAAGGTAGAAATGTGTTTCCACCTACACTCCACAATCAACCTCTTTGCCTGCACAAACTTATGGTGCGGGAAAAAGAAATCAAATAGTCAGAAAAGGCTAAAATGAACTATACTCTGTAATCAAATATTAATAAACTGTTCCATGTGAAGTAGACGACTCTACAGCTGTGAGTGCTCAGCTCTAGAAAAATACTCCAAGAACTCACCAATTTTAGATATTCCTCCCTTGGTAGACATGGGTGTTTACAGAAGTCACATTTGATGATTCCTCGGCGTGAAGTTCAAACAGTTCTCTTAGTGCTGTCGGAAGCAATTTATACAACTGCAGAAGCCAACATGACATCATCTGACTCACTGAAAATATATTTTAGCTTTCAGTAACAGTGTCAATTGGCTGCAGAGAGCAGAGAGCGAGACAGAGACGGAGACACCATGTACACGGTGTCCCTATACAGTATGTTAACTTAAAGCTGGGGTAGGCAACTTTGGAGAAACTAGCAAGAGTCTTTTGAAAGTATCCAAATCCCACTCCCTCCCTTCAGGTGTCTCTCAGACGCACTCCCACAAAGCATATTTTCATGCACAATGAGTGCACGGGAAGAGTGTGCACAGGTAGGCAGGTGTGTGTTAAGGAATAGAATTTAGGATTAGATATATGTTTAAGTTTAGGGTTAAGCATGTAGCTCAGAGGTAAATGACAATGACGATCCTAACAAGTAGGGCACATGGCCGGATGCAAACTCACACTCCACTGCATCCGCCAGTATTTCAAAAGCCCTTGATTGTTAGCTTGTTCTCTCCGCATTCAAAATTCACTGGCAACCATTCAGTGCAGTTGCGGATCTAGTTTTCCTCCAATAGCGTTCACCATGAACGGCAAAATAATTATGCAGCACATAAAACTAATGGTTTTTGGAGAATTTCAGTGTTACTTTTAATTCTGGAGGAAGTTTGTAATCTACATCAAACAACATCTGTGGCACCGTCAGTTGTGGCTATCAAGACATTTAATAGGCTGTCATGAAAACTTTATGACCTTTAAATTGTAAGTGCCAAACCAACTACTGGCTTCTTATGGCAACGCTTGGCATGCGAACCTTTTACATGATGAGTGTTTGCTGTTGTGCCCACCTGGCACCAGTGAAGCCCTGAGTGCTGGTCTTAATGTTTTTTGATTTGGTTTTCCCAGCATGGATCCCTCCCCTACAGAGAAGAAAGAGGCCGAGTATGATGGGAAGTGTTAAGGAGCCTGGAGTTGTAGAAGGTTCTGGTAAACTTGTAAAGGTAATGCAAGGTCAGTGCGCTGTCACTACTGCTGTCAGACAATGTGAAAATTGGAATTTGGATGCATACCAATCCGTAATGTTATGTTAATGATGCTTACTGTCGGTGGCTGAACGCTCTCTGTCATATCTCATCAGCTGTTTTGACTGAGGAATTATTTTCAAGAACCTTGCTGGCTTTTAACAAACATATGTGAGATGACAAAAAACTAAAATTAAAGTAATTTAAAACTTGACTTCTTTTTAAAATTATTTTTGTGTTTTTATCACAGCAGATCACATGTTTAATTTTTGCTTTACTGCTATCTACTGTTTATTAGTTGTTGTTTTAAAAAAAAAGTGAAGAGGTGAAAAATCCCCATTTCGACAGAGAGTGGACTGACTGACAATCACCTGGCAGAGCAAAAGTTTTAACGGGAACACATCACTACCGTTTCAGGTGACTGTACACTCCGCAGAAGGGTATGGGTGGAACGGAAGAAATGGGACACAGCAGAAAGAAAATACACTTCCGGCTGCTCTGCATGCTTAGCTGACACCTCAGCTGACGCTGTTTTTAATATGTTTTTGATATGGGATTTTTAAGATTTGAGAAATGATTTTAATATTATTATTTATTATTTATTTTCTTCTTTTCAGAAAGAAATAACATAAACAAAAGATTAGCCCTAACATTTGTTATGTGTACTTATGGGACCTCACCAAGATATCATGACATAATGCAGTTTACAAATAATATAAACTGAACTCTGATTAAAAGTCCAGCAGATTATGTCAGCTGATTGTTGTGTTTGTGGTGGATTTGGGATTGTTACCAACAGGGTAGTTCCGGTGCGCCCTCTGGTGGACAAACTATGCAATGACTACACTCCTTTTTTTTACTTGTTTCCTTTTTAAAGGAAAATACTGCATTTCCAGTTTTGTGACTCCTCCATGGCAGCTTTGCATCATTGAGAGTTCAAAAAATAATTATTTATCTTATACTGGCCCTTCATGCAGGCTCTGCCGCATGTTCCTGCATCCTCCGTGAGAAAATGACCATATATGGAAATCTGGCTCGGAATGACATCATAGCGAGCTGTTAGTAGAACAGTTTGAAACAGAGCATTCAGAACAGAGCGATATCTGAAGTTTTGGCTCACAGGGGGTGCTATCCAATCGCCCTGTAGTTCCCTGCTAAGTGGACTGCACAGGGTGTTCCGCCATTTTAAGTGAGATTCCAAACTGCAGGGAGCACAACATGTTCACTTCAAAGGGCACTGTGAACTGTGGAAGACGGGAACAACGGTTCATCAGTTCGCAGGGGGTTGACAAGAAAGATTACCCATAAGCCTTTGCACCTCATGGGAGTGGCAAAAACAAACAATAGAGCAGACCACAAAGTTTGTATATATGTAATTTTTTTTCAGAGGTTAGGTTACCTAAAAACAACAATGCTCATATGAATCTTTTTAAGAATGATGCTGCATATCTTGTAAATTAATCCAATCACATTCAAGTTGCACACATTTTAATAGAATATAAATAGAAGAAGTTATGGAAATATAAAAACCGAAAATAAAAGCCGATTTATCGGTCAGGCTATGTTTTTAATCCAAGACCTATCAAAATTACATCCTACTTTTGGCACCAATTATGTTTAATAAATACATGTTTATTCATGTTTAATAATTTAAATAAAACTACACAACTGCGCACACATTGTTACGTTTCCATCCCAACAAATGCACAAAACATTTTAAAAAATATATGTAGATAATGCATTTTAGCCACAGCACCAGTCTGGCCTGTTCATTTCCCCTCAGAGAGATGTTTCACAACAGAAAGCCAGTGATTTAATCATTTTCCTCTGTCTGGTATGTTTCCTTAATGCCTGTAATCATGACCTTTTGTTGATCTTACAGCCCTACCTCTTCCCAGTCAGTGCTCTCCAGCCTCTTGTCTGCACATTAATTTGCTCTTATGTGAATCAAACCTAACTATACCCTTAAGGTCATGCCATTACACCCTGCAGTCAGAATCCAAATATTCCCATAACGTCTTCAGACTGAAGCAAGAGAGATATGTGACGTTACCATCTTTTCCCAAAATCCTAAATGTCAGCAACCAGGCACTGATATCCAAGACAGACGTAAAAGCTCACAACCTACAGCTCTAAAACGCTGTAGGTTAAAGATTGAAAATAGATGTTCTCAACAGCGGCTGTGAAATTTATTGTATTTCAGGGAATGTCGCAGCAAGGGAGGTGCGCAAGCAAAGAGAGGCGGCTGTGAGAAAAAGGAATAGGAGTGTCATATCCATTTGTAACTCCCGCTGTGATGTCAGGATGCTGGCGGGGGCTCACCAACTGTGCGCAGTGACGTTGATGGATTCAGGCGAGCGCCCCAACTTTCTCCCCGAATACTCATCTGTGAAGATCTGTCTGTTGTCCTTCCTTTATGAACCCATAGCTTAAAGTTGGAGACAGCAAAAGATGAGAAATTGGGCCAGCAGGATAGATAAGGCTAACAAAGATAAGAATAAAGGTGAGAGTGCAGTGAGGAAAAAAGTGGCAGAGAGTGGGAGAAGTAGAAAAAAGTCTTTCAGAGAAGTGGTGAAAGGAGAGTCTATGTGGTAGAGTGACCATTCCAGAGAAAGTCAGACAAATAAAGAGGAGAATTAAGTTCGAGTTTCTTTCTGCCTGGGCTGGAACTTTTCCCTCAATTCTATTTAAATATTAAAGGTTTGTAATTAAAAGGTGACAGAGTGGGACGCCACAGGGGGCTTTGGCTTTATTGACCGAGGAGTGACAAAGTATCAGTTGCCACGTCTTGCAGCCTGCATCGGGGAAGGCGGGGGGAGGGGGGGGGGCCTCTTGAGGCACGCGTTCCTGGATGTCGAGATGTTTTCATCTGTTTACGTCCCAGCAAGAGCTCTGCTGGCCTCCTGGGGCGTACTGACGAATTTGAGGCAAGACCCCCCATGGCAGATATGTATTTCTGAGCGTTTATGTATTGCTTAATTTGTTTCTCTCCTCCACTTGGGATTGGGCTCTTGCTGAGAGATGACTGGCAGACAAGAAGGAGGAGGAGAAAAAAAAAGTCAGCTTTCAGCACTTTATGGTTGACTCGTGGTGCAGTGGTAATTCTCCTGCCACCGCAAACACAATTCTGCTTTGAAAACACGCAGGGAAATTATTCACTGCGTCTGGCCCTCTGTTGTCTGAATGCCGGAGTTGTTTATCGTTTCCTCTCAAGTGTCTCAGCATTGAAAGCACACTTGAAAAAGACTGAACTTTTATTGTCAAGGCCAAATGTGCGACACTGCTTCCTCGACGGCGGACAAAGAGCCAGATGGTGGCGTGTCAGGGGTCGACGTACTTACCACCTCCAAACAGGGATCCTAATTATTGATACAGTGATCACATTCTGGTATTGAATGATCCAGAAACACCCGAGCGGCTACTGCATCTCAAAGCTGCTCTTGTTGAGAGAAATTTCTTCTTAAGATCAGCTGTCCCTTCCTCCTCCATCAGAGCAAAGCTGTGGTGGTAGTGAAGTTGTGAAACAGGCAGGGATATTGTATTGGATCCTTACCTTCATTAATCATACATGCCTTTGAGTAAATTCACAGCTCCCCAGATTTAATAAGAGACGTGCTGGTAGGCCCAGGCAGTTTACATGCCTCATATATACCAGTGTAAGAGAGATCATTATGGAAATTCTCAGAGGGAGGTGAACTTTAATAACTGCTCAAAATAAATCAAGAGGCGATATGAAAATTGACAGGCATTTCTGCCCTTCCAGACTTCAGGTAGAGTGTGGAACTGAAACAACACCAAGCGTCAGAAGATCTCAAGTAATATTGCTTCTAGAGCGAGATTCTGATTATGCACGTTAGATTATAATATGCCACTGCTTTGGGTGATCATGTCGTACTGCACCAGTGCTACTATTGCAATCAATCACAGTTTATGATAATGGCTCAGGAGGAAGTCACTGACACCTATGCATCCGGAACACATTGTGTGACGTTCATGCATATTTAGCGCGGGCACCTCAGTTTGTTCCACACTTTTCTCATCAGACAATTTCAGAGCGACATAGTGTGTGGTTGTGTGAGAAGATGTAAATCTGAGGCAGTAGACAAAACACAAATGACCTTTCTGAACAAATCTGAGATGACCTTAGTGTGGGAATGCAAATGTGAGCAATGACTGATACAGTTTCAAAAGGGCAGTTGTAGCCACAGATGGAGAGCAGCTCAGCCTGCAAGAGTTCATTGATACATGTCCCCGTACATCCCTCAGGTGCCTGTACATGTATCAAAACTGTGTGAAAAAACACCATATTTCACAAAGGGACCGAAGATCCTGCATGAAATATGCAGCATTTTTTTTTAATACACCGTATAAGATTTACATGAAAGATTCCTGAATACAAAGAGGCAGTTGTTTAACTTTCAAATGTGTGATGGATACACTTCTGCCTTCAACTCTCTAGCAGTTAATTTCCATATGCAAGTCAGCGCAAAGGATTCAAAGACAATTTGTAAGACAAGGCTGAGAAGATAAAAAGGTCAGAGTCCACCGTTCTGATGGCCTGAGGAACAAACCTTTATCTTAGTCTTTTTGTTGTGGACTTGGCTACAGAGGTGTTTGCAAAAGTGTGTAATCTGGGATAGTCCATTTCTGTGGGGTTACTTCATAATCCTACTAGCTCTGGTTCTACACCTTCTGGTGTCCTGTTGATTCTCAGAGGAGTAGAGTTTCTCTGCTGTGTCCTTCCATAATTCACCACCAACTCCTTGGTTTTGCTCATGTTCAGGAAAAAGTTGTCATCCCTGCACCGTAGTGACGGGTTCCCCACTTCCTCCCTTGCTCCAGGTCTTCCCACAGTCGGGCGTCCTGAAGAGCTAGTGGTTAAGGTACAACATTCAGCGAAAAACAAAGCAAAACGAAGAAAATGGCAGGGTCAAATTGGGCATTTTATGATCTGCATTTCAATTTATTCTCAAGTGACAAGTCTGAGAATTTCTGTAAATCATGGAGAGGTAACCTTTTTAAACAATGTGTGTGTTCAAATGCTGCTCTGAATTGTTTTGCTTGAACCTTGATGTTTTTGGAATATATATATTCTGCGGCAGAAAACCCTTAAACCCGCTCCCTGTCTATTGACTTTTAACATTTTGCAATTTGTCTTGACACGTTTGCCAAAGGAATATTTCTCATTTATTTACACCAGCTCACTGCTATTTGCGGAGACTGAGAAAGAAAAGAATGCTGGAGGAATAGTGAAGAGATGGCAACATCAGTGAGATAAGTAAATCAAGCCACTTTTGGCAGCGGCACATAAACAAACCACTCAAGTGAAGGCCGAGATTTTTTCTTGCGCCTCCTGCGTTTTATCCTCCATCATGGATAAAATGCAATGCGGATGATAGGGCCACCGTCATTATATATGTGTTTCCCTGTCCTCACCCATCAACTGGCCTCATTACAAACTCGCAATGGTGAATTGCAAAGAGAAAACATGATATGGAGTCACAATGAAGAGTCAGAATGCTTTAGATTATGTTGGAGTCATCTTTACTTTCATAACATACTTGTTACACACCACAGAATTCTTTTTTTTGGCACTGGTCTGCAATAATGTTTGCCGTTATTCAATCGATCACATACACAGGGTCATTGGAGTGTCACTCATAAAGTAAGTCTTTATTCCTTCCCCTTCAACAAGAAAGTACAGCTAATAAAAAAGCGTCCTGACCTGTCAAGTTCTCTTATCATCAAAGACTTACAATAGGGGTTTAAAAAGGAAAAGAAATATAGTTTTAGCTTGTGACTGCTGAGCCCTCTGGGGATTTGATGGAAGACCTGACAAGCGGTGACAAACTTCTAGGACTGTCCCCGAAGGTGCTGGGGTGAGCATTAAGCAGGCAGAGTGATGGACCCTTTTTTAGTCTCTGGGAGCCGATAAGGCTGGGATTCTGAATCACACATTTACAGTCACGGTTATTGAAAAGCAGGGTCACTTCACTCAGAAGCTCTTCAGATGGAGATGGGGAGCTTGAAGAAAAGAAGTGAATTAAGAGTGGGCCGTCTTTGTCTCTACCCGACTAGAATTTCAAGGACTTTTTCTGCCAATCCTATTGAAGAAAGGGGCTCTTAATACAACCGTTGCGCTGTTATGAACTTACATGCTTGTGTCTTAAGTTTTTGTCTTTCTAAAGACGCAGAAAGTCTTGATTTACTGTGGCAATTACAATTTTTTTTTTATTGCTTAATTTTGCTTCTCCTCTTTCTGCTCTGCAAAATATGGTTGCTATAAAGGAATGGTTTTCAATGGAATATCCCAAAGGATAGGAAGCTTAAAATGGCACAGAACTGCAGGAATCAATCAAAAAGTTGAGCAAAAGAAGTATTGAAAAAAACAAAAACAAACAGTTGTGCTGTTCTTTTCTGCTCTCGTATTTCAGAATAATTTGGAAGAATTACATATTCTGATCCTGCAACCCACATGCCTGTTTGTTTACTGTAACACTTGACATTTTGAAAAACAATTGTGCCTGCAAGAAATATTTAGAAATTAGTCATTAATGTGCTTTCTCCAGTAAGAACCCTTTAAGTCTCTGCAGCCCCAATTATTCCCTTGCAGACAATCAGGCCAGCTTGTAAGCCTTTTCTATAGCTTTGTAGGTTTATTTTTGATACATGAGCGATTCACTCACGAGCCGCGGAACTGAGATGAAAAAGTTATATTATTTAAGTCAGCGTGTCATTTTTGATAAGGCGCACTGTTGCTTTATTTTCGTCTCCTTTTTATTCTGTGACAAGTTTTTCCATTTGTGGTTCAATTCCAGTCCCTCTGTTAATCAAGATTTTTTAGTTTTCAAGGATTTACACTGAGTTTATGTTTGCAGTAGACTAGTATATGTATAGGGCCCCATATGCTCGGGAAAAAAAAAAAAAATCACCCAGACAGCAGACTCGCACATGGTTGCGTTTATATAACACTGGGTGGCTGCACAGACAAGAGCAATAATACATTTTTGCCTCAATGGACCCTTGTTGACACGGCCAGATTATCAAAATACGTCACACAGAACCTTGTGGCTATGAGGATGCAGACAGTATAATCTGAGAACCACATGCAAGACTGCTGTGCACGTCTTCTTCCGTGTTGGAGTATATCCAGCCCTTATATAATAGAACTTCAATGAACTGCAAAAAATTGCTTGACAACAGGGCTTTTTCTTGCTGAAAATCAAAATCAAAATATCAAGCTCTTAAACTTGCTTCCAGCTAAAATTAAATATCATCATTTGTTCTGTATTTATCACATTTCTTAACTTATTTAGTAAGGTAGCAGAGAAACAAACAGGGTGTGTAATTCTGAATAACTGAGTAAACGTCCGAGCTAACAAAAGGCGTGAATTCTAATTCTTTTCGAACTGTGTTCCAGATACGATCATTTAACCTTCAGGGTAGAAGCAAGCACATCTAAATGTTGATAATGTTTCTTATTGACAAGTTGTCGCATTATGCCAACAATTTATGTTTTATTATGAGCAACACTAACATTTTCATTCAATTCTTAAAGTTATCTTTACTGTTGCCTGAAGCACAATGCATGTAGAGTGTTGTACACTGCTAGAGTGAGCCAAGAAATATTAATAATACAAAAAGTTGAGTCCAGTACAAACAAGGCCCTGTGGTGATATGGAGCCTAATATAATGCTTAAGTTGAGCAGCCTATATGCAGAGCCGGAATGTGGCTGCCGTCCTTCTCAGAGGCCCAGAAAGTACACAATCATTTTCTCCATTTCAGCCTTGGACTGAACCAACCAGCGATGAATCATATAACGCATATAAGATCCAACAAAGAACATACAAGGAGAAAACAAAAAGGTATACAAAGGCCTGAATTAATCATTACACGAAGCAGTTCCTCTTTCATCGTCGGTTCCCTTTGGCTTATTAAAACATTATTCACTGAGAAAACCTTTGACTTTTAATCTCCTTCTCTAGTTATATTTCAAGGAGCCAGATCATGACCTTGCCGCTGCTTTTCCTTCTTTTTTACATCAGAAATCAATGTAGGTGGCGGCACTGAACCGGAATACCATGGCTCATTCTCTTAAATCAAATAACACTCTATATTTATTCCTGCAGACACATACCAGAGGCACCCAAGGTCAGAGAAAGTATCATCTTGCCGATGCAAGAAATCCCTATTCTGATAACTGCAAATACCATATGGAGAGACCACAGACACCAACCACAACTACAGAGAGAGTGAAACCTCAGTGAACTTTCCCCACACTGAACCAGCCTGTGATTGATTTTCTACACAGATCTCTAAACGGGTGTTACTCTCCTATCTGTAACAGTAATGAATTTCATTATAAGGGCCTGGAGCACACAGAGAGAGATGGAGATGCTTGGCCGATGGCAGGGGGGAGAGAGAGAGAGAGAGAGAGGAGGAGAGAGAAGAGAAAGACAGAAGGAGAGGAAGGCAGGGCTGTCATTCAGGGTCTGTCTGTCAGCAGTGACAACACATATCCCCGCCGGCTGGAGACTGAAATAACAGCCAGCCGCAGAGCAATTATAAACGCTGCCTACTGCTTTTAGGCAACCTACATATTCCTCAGCGTGCCTCAGTGGCTTATAGTAGCGGGAGCATGTATTGTAACACACATGTAAATATAGACATATGAGTTTCCACCCCACTTCCCTCTCCAGCATGTCGTAACCCATGTGCCCAGTAACCACGGTGACCAAACATGTCCCGAGGCCGTGGATGTATCCAGGCCGCAGTGAGTCAGGACACACAATTGGATGACTCATCGCCTTCTTGGGGCTAAAAAAGCCCTTTCATCATTATCTCTCACTCTCTCTAACTCTCCGTCTTTCTCTCCACCCGGCCCGCTCCTCCTCCTTTAGCACTTACATGCACTTCGGCGTTTCCCAGGTAAATGCAAGCCATTTGGTATTCTCCCAGACCCCCGGGGGGAAAGTGTTGTCGTGTGACAACACAGAGAGGTGGCATTATGTTGACTTGTCAGGCGCCTTATTTTCATATCTGCTTTACCCTGATTGGTAGCTACGGAAGTGAATTGAAGCCCTATCATTTTGTGCTCATTAGTATTCATAGAGGGCCAGGTCAGGTACCCTAAGAGTGATTGGCGCTCATGAATAAGGCAAATGCCACTAGAGAACTTGCAGAAAAATTGTCACTCTAGTTCTGTTCAAAATTTCAATCTCAAGTGGATAGTTGCAACAATGTATGGCTTGTAATACTCAGACGTTATTGAAAAGGTTACACCGGTTATTTATTTATTCTTTATCATTATGGAAATCAATTGCCAGATTTCCACTGTTCCTACCTAGAGCTCCGTTATTATTCATGCCCCTCCATTTCCTCCTGAAGAAAATTTATTTGACTCCATTCTCATTGTGTTGCCCCCAGAAATGATTTCCCAGATGGGGTATAATGTCATACAAAAATATTAGGTTAACACTTAACATGGACTCTGGAGGAATTTTTAGCTCCATGTTCTTCGAGTAAATCAAATATTGTCAGGTTAAATGAATGCTGTAGAGGAGAAAATCAGTCTTTATGGATTTCATCACACTGTCATGAAGCTCTTCTTCATGACAGTTCGTACGACCTCCAACATGTATAGCAATTGAAAGCTGCTTTGGATAAAAGCATCAGCTAAATGTAATGTAAATGGAAAGCAGAGATTTTGTGAAAATGTAGGCTACTGAATGTTTTGTCTGTTATTATGGCCATGATGTCTCTGTGCCCACAGTAAATTCTCGTATAGCTTCTGAAGAAACTCCACAAATGCTCAACTCTACTCAACCTTTTGTAAGCCAAACACACAGTCCTTATAAGTTTCTAAAAGGCCTTTCTTGTTTAATGTTTGTTTGTTTGTATAATACGTTATTTACACTTAAAGTCACTGATATTAAAAATGATTTAAATGCGTTGCTGACATTATATTCTCTACCATAGCTGTTATCATATTAGTTTTTTGTGCATTCATAGGTCATGGATGTATTTCGAAATGGTGTCTGTATGCTTAAAACCATTTTTAAAAAACTCGCCATCAATATAAGAACCCACAATTTGGTGGCTAGGCTATGTTAGCTTTTCTATTCCGATTATGCATAATTGTACACACAAGACTGCATTTAATGCCAGAACAATTTTTAATCAAAGCTTCCTCATAGCCGGATAATTGGAAGTCGGATAATTCAGATTTTCCCATCTATTCGTCATTCTTGTTTCTCTCTACCCCAAACACAGGATGAACTTCATCTTGTGTTAAACCCAGGTTTGAGTTGGTGTGCGAAAGTGGGATTACTCTCAGGCTGGGTAAGGAAGCTCCTTCTACGTTTGCCGTTGGTCAGTGGCTCATGTTCCTTCCTCAACCATAACAAATCATAACCTTCCATCCTCCCCTTGTGCAGCTGTTTTAAATCCATGTACTTCATTGCTGTTCCTGTATCTTGTTCTCATTCAGTCACTGTAATCCCTTCACTCGGCCCTTGCTTTTAGCTTTTCAAGAATAAATTCCATTTCTCTCCTTTCATTCAGTTCTTGTTCTTGTAGTCTGGTCTTTTGACCTTCTAAATTTCTTTTCTCTATTTTACTTGTGCTCCCACCTTCGTTCTCTTTCATTCAAACTGTGCTTCCTTACAATGCACTTGGTTTCTCTGTCTCACTCTTTCATCTTGTTTATTCATCACTCCTCCGCTGCTGCTGCCTCACAATCCGGCGCTTGTCCTTCCTTTATCCACCACCTTCCTGTGTTTTGTTCTTTTCTGTCATGACCTCTCCTGCCTTCACCTCAGGCTGCTGCTCCACCCATTCGTTCCTCAGCTTTTTGTATGTGCATCTACATATTACTACATTATTTGCTACATATTACTTTCATCCCTGCCCCTAAACCGGTGAATGTTCAATCCCTTGCTTTAATTTCACCCTGAACTGTATCCTCGGAAAAAGCCTGACACCACAAACACTGACTCGTCCTCTCAAGTATAGCACCCCCCAACCCCCCCGCACATGTTGACGGCTTGTCGCCTCGCTGACGTGACTGTACAGAGGTGACACTGCGTCTGTCACTCTGACAGCTGGCATTTCACAGCGATCCACTAACTATGGTACTCTCAACGCAGACAGGAGAGAGATAGAAAGAGATATAAAGGGGCACAGAGTGAGAGAGAGCGAGGGAGAGATAGAGGTTGTGTAAAGCAAAGATCAGCAAAACAATAAAATAAAACACTAAGACAGATGGACAGTTTTGCTTTAATATTTCTGCCCTTATCTTCCCCTTGTCCATGACGATAAAGGTAAGCTGCAAAAGCTTAGGTTGCTGCTCAGTGCACAGCAACACGGTACGTTTGAAGGACACATTTTGGGACATTAAGGGATGAGCTTTGAAGCAAATGCTAATTGTCCACCTTTGTTAATAAAACCATATGGTCTCTTGAAAGTCCCATCTGTAATTTTTGACAATATAATTGTAATGGAACAATCTTCTATTACAGAATATGAGCAGTTTGATAGGGTTTGTTGGTCCGTCCCATTTAGTGATGACAAAGATGAGAAAATGACTAAAACATCTGACTAAATGTGTTTACATTGCCCTTGAAAGTCAAGACAGACATGCATCAAGGCCAAAGTAATGATAAGACAAGGCTGCTGTATTAGCTGAGGAGGATCAGCATCTTGCGTTCTGCATTGTGGGAGAAGGTAATGGCTGTGGCCTGTGGGAAGGTGGGGTTGGACCAGTTTCACACATAACCAATTTAGGACTTGACTTCATGTTTTCCAACTGGGAAGGAGAAAGTAGTTCCTGCTCCTGTAGCGAACCAATGTGGAAGGTAAAATTAGGCATTATGTCAGTTATTATTTAGAGTTACTTTGCTTGCCCGGGTAATTTAAAAGCCAAAATTCAAATACTTTTATGAGACAAGTGTTACAGCAGATAAATGTTGTGTTAATATTACCTTAGGAAGCTTAGCTGTAGAACCTTTAAACAGAACTTAACACATTAAATAAGGTATGTGTGGTACCCTACTTGACAATAGCTAACTAGCTAGGCTACGTATTGAGAAATGTTATGCCAATTACAGTGTTGGGAGTAAACCATTACAAAAGTACTGCTATTACAGGAAAGCATTGCTTTTTGTTGTAGCGCAGTAATATAATGCATTACTATATAAAATTTGGTAATATCATAGGCTACCTTACAATCTAAGGAATGTGCGTTACAACTCATTTTAACATGGAAATTAAGTGTTGTTTTCTCTATTTAATAAGCCACCAACACAGAGAAACATTTTGGCTCCGGAAAAACAAATCCAGGAGTAAAAAAGTAACGTTACTTCCTGTTGTGGGAATCCGACAGTCGAGATTGTAGGCAGGGTGCAAACTACGGGTGAGCTCGGCTCCTCTTAACAAGACGGGAGCTCCCCTGATGGATGATGAATAAATAGATTTGTACAGGCTATCTGTTTGTGCTTTAACAAATTACTTTCATGATCAGAGAGGCTGCTGTCAGTTCATCCTGACCAACCGGGAGATTCAAATAATCAATGACTTAATGCTGCTGTACCTCGTGCATAAATACACACAACGTCTTTGTTACTGGGGAGACGATTCATCGTATTTCTCACCCCCCCACCACCCCAGCTATTAATGAGAAGTTTAATTTTTATTACAAAGACCCTCCCGATCAGCGGATTTAACTCTGCACGTCACTAGAATCCACCTATGTAGCACAGCTTACACTCAGAATAATGCGCCCATTAAATAGCAGTGAAAGTAACTCAAAAGTAACATAAAAGTAGTGTAAAGCATTACAATACAGAGACAGTAATATTCTAATATAACTAATTACTCTCAAATGGCAGTAACTAGTAAACCTGCCCAACACTGTCCAATAACTATAATGCTTTATATTAGGGCCACAAAGAACAGCGTTGGTTAATTATTCCCATTTTACTGTGTATTATTTTTCTGCTGATGGTGTACCAGTACAGTACATAATGGTACAACCATGTAAGTTAAGTTAGCTGTGGTATTTTTATTACTGTATTACTGGGTAGGCTACAGTTTGACCATTACTGAGTAACAAAGTTCGGTGGGTGGGGGGGCATAATGAGCTCCATGTAGCATTGTAGATCTTCTGTGATTTATTTAAGTTGCACAAACTCAAAATTAAAATATGATACAATGACATTGATCAATGATCATTGCATGATTTTCAAATTCAGTAACATTATGTCTCCCATAACGATAAACTAAGCAACAATCAACCAGCATCCAAGCCAGAGCAGACCACAGAGCCAAAACCACAGTCAAGCAGCTTTCTATACAAAGCATCTCTATAGCGACACCTAACAACAGCCCCATGGAAGTCTTAGTTGCCTCTAACTTGTGACCTGTGCATGGCTCTAAAGGATGGTTGGGCTCATAGTAGAATCAATACCCGGTAGTTAAAATACATACAGTAAATTCTCTATAAAATCCTCCAAATCATCAAATTGTAAATCATTATGTCATAATGTCTGTAATAACAAAATAGATCCTTATTATGTTTATCCTCTTATTCCATAACTTCACATCTTGTTCCCTTGTACCTACATCAGTATGTACTGTACTAGTACTCCATTGGAAATTGGGAAGAATTACACTGTACGTCACAGGCTGTAGCCTAATAGATAAGGCTTTACCTCAATTACTGGCAACAGAGCTGGAAGGGTAGTAATCCTCAGAAAATGAAGGGGAAGGGGGGGGTCCTCTAACAAGGAGTCAGTTTTTATTTCACACGCAGGCAATGCTGGAAGAAGGAGACGAGGGGAGCTGCAGGGAATTCACCCAGAAACATCACACTTTGGATACTGCAGTCAGTTCTTACAGTTATGTGCAGGGCATTTTGAATGAATGGGTTATGGATTGTTGGGTGAGAATTTTTTTCCCAGAATAATAATTTGTGCTGAGTTGGACTAAAAAGTAGGGCTGTACCTTACAATCATTAATATTATCTAACTAATCTGTCGATGGTATTTTCAATAAATTGATAAATTGAAACCAGAACATTTTCACATTAAAGCTGGAATCAAATCATTTTTCAAACTGATAAATAGACTATACAAATAGTTGGTAAATAATTAAATAGTTGACAACTAATCAATTTTTTGCATAACTGTTGCAGCTCTACTAAGAAGTTTACATAAAACTCTAAAATAATTTGGGTTTTTTGTGTTTCTCAGTTGCTGTACAGTATGTACTCAATACTCAGATCATTTACTTGGTAAAGGTGGAGCTCATTTTTATACATTCCTATACTACTGGGTAGCTTGTACATTTACATCCAGGGATCAATAAGGTCTTATCTTTTATCCAGTTGGAGTGGTAAAAACGATTTGCTTTGCTGCTCAATATAAACTTATGTGGTGATTGCCAGAGATGGGGACTCAAGTTTAAGACTCAGACTCGAGTCCGACTTAAGTCGCACACACAAGGACTTCAGACTAGACTTGTGACTCATCCTCAAAAGACTTCACACTCGACTCGGACTCGAGGCTCGGGACTCGTGAACAACGATTATTTTTAGGAAACTTCTGATGAGTTTGCTGTTATTCCCCTCCCTCCGTTACCTATTAACCTACCTACATAACGCAACTACATATCTGGTGATTGCATTTAATGCTTTGAGAACTGTAAAAATGTGTTTCAGAAAATGTGTTTCATCAGTTAAGGAAAAGAGCCATCTGAGAGGAATCTGGATGATGACATTTAGCTCCAACATTACTTTGTTTATCCAGACGGAATAATGATGTAAGTGTATCAAAATAAATAAATACATTTTAACGAGTTTTAGCTGATATAATTTATTAAGTTTTAGACATGACAATATTTGTTAAAAATAGCATGCTTGGTTTAAAATAGTGAACACCACTTCATGTTACCATGTTCACTACCTAATACAGTATTTCCCGAAGGATTTTAAGAGACTATGGTGGGTGGGCCTCAGATCCTGTTGTCTGGGGGCATCCCTTACATTTTATCGCTGTGTATCCTCACGCTAAATTTATTAAGTCCGACCTAATTTAATAAATTATGTTGTATGTGGTTCTCGTATCGCGTAACATGAAGACTTCATGGCCTCTCTTCACATCAGACTCTCATTCTGCAACACTTGTCTTTGTAAAGAGAGAAACTGACCTGAGAAAGTCGCTAACCTGCCTGCCAGCTCGCACTGGTCCGTTTCAGTGGATTTACCAAAAATGCTTGAATACTTGTGCACTCCAAATTTAGAAACCTGTATGTAAGAGCATGTTATAATGCTGTAGAGCTGTGAAGATCTGTAACTTAGTACTATGGTTGAGAAGTTGTGTTCCGTAACACACCTACAGTACCTTTAGCCACGCTTAATAATGGTTTGCTTTTTAGCACTGACTGTTGGCAGTGGACGTGTGAATCATGTTCTCCAGCATCAACGAAATGTGTAAGATCATTATTATTCTGTATTCTGTAACATTGTGAATGTGGTGGAATCACATCAACAATTTCTGATGAATCTTTACTGTGATTGCTGTTCCGAAAATGTCACTTTTTTTTTGGAATTCTGGTCTCTGACATATTTGGAAATACATTCTAATTATTTAATGCACCTAAATATAGAAAAGACTAATATATTTAATTTTTCAACATGTCCTCCATTGTTTAAAAATACAATCATAAGGTATCAGAGAGAGCATGTACGGTGAATGAAATCAGATTGATTGATTGATTTATGGTAACTTTCATTTATCATTATTTCGTTCGACCAGTCCACCACTTGCCTACAGTATCTCAACAACTATGCATTGCCATGACTGTTGCTACAGATGTTCATGGTGCCCAGAGAATGTATCCTAATGACTTTGGGGATCACTTGACTTTTTTTTACATTTTACCAATCCCATTTAGCACTGAGAATAGAAAGTCAGGCTTTAAGTGAAGAGATAAGAATAAAAAAGAGGTTATATCTACAGTTCGGCTATGAAACAGAAAAGTTTTGAGTCTAATAAAAAAGTGGTCAATCTTAGAACTAAGGAAGTTTTAGTCATAAAAGAAATAGAGAGCCCTAGTGCATTAGAGAATGAAACTCGCAAGGTAATTGAGAAAAGGCATAAGAAGATGAGAAAAAAGGTATAAGTGAGTTTCAAGAAAACTCCATAGCTTTGAAGAGAGAGAGAATGCAAGACGCAAATGAAAAAGAAAGTGTCAGCTGGGACAGACCTAAGCAAGGATTCCTTTAAATGTGTCAAAGATTACTCCTCAGTGGGGAGAAGAGTGGTAGACTGACAGCAACAAAGGTGGCCATAAATATCACCTCAGACTGGGAAAGTCATTGAAAGTTAGGGTGTTTTTAGATGATCTAGAACACAAAATGGATTTCAGCCCACCAACATGGAAGAAAAGGTGCAAAATCCAGTAAAACATTAAAGAGAGTACCATCTCCAGGATACGGTATTGTCTGCTGAGAGGTTGACGGAAGTATACTGGTGAGAGATGTACGTGAGGCTAATGGAAAAAGAAAGATAACATGATAGTGTTGAGACCAGTATGCTTTCTGTTATTGTCTGTATCATGGAGGCATACTGCTAAATAAATTATATTTCTAATTATAACATATAATTGGAAAAAGGCAATAATGAATAAACTTCTTGACACATTGGAACACAATACAGAACTACCTGGCTTCTCAGATCATCAAGCCAAAAACATGCTGTGTAATAGACCTGGAGGATGGATTTGGCTCGGCACCATACTGCCTTCTGTGGGAAGATTTTTTGTCCTTTTGTGTATCAAATGCCACCAAAAACCGTGTTGAAGCCCATTTTCAAGACAAAATGTGCAACATTTAATATGCTGCACAATATTGGATTGGTACTTACCAAAGCATGACAGGGCCTGAAAATTGGTATCATGGCAGGGTGCACAATCTACCCTGTAGCATTCACACTGACAGTGGAGGTAATCATTAGACCATCAAAGTGGCTTGTTGTAGCAAAAAGAACATTTTTTTTTTCTCAAAACGGTCAGGCAAATATCCTTCATTGACTTTGTTCCAGCTTACATGAGAAACCATTTATGAGCTCTGGAAGATGGAACTGATAATTAGACGTTGGGAGGGACAAAATTGTATATACACATGTGTAAGTAGTTACTGACCTTTAGTCAGACTATTCCAATCTGTACCTGTAGTAATTTCTAGAATTTCTACACTTGTTGTAATGTTAATTCTGTCACATTTTTTCTGATTCTGGCATTCATAATTTCTCTAATAATGAAGCTGTCATTAGCGTGATTGGTTTTCCAGCAGCATCACCATTTGATCTGCTGAAAAAATCAAGATGGGGGCAGCAATGCCGATGTAGACAAGCCTGACACCAGACAATATCTGGCAATGATACCTTAACGGAGATTTGTCCAATGTTTAAAATAGAACCAAAGTATTTGCCAGAGCTTACACATGGTGTACCATTACATCCCCTAGCCAGCAATGTAGAGGCGATCATAACAGCAGCTTGGCCAGCAGTGACAGTGGTCTGTACTTCTGACCACTCAAAGAGCCTTACGCTACGTTTCGCATCCACCCTATTCACACCCTGAATGCAGGAGCTACCATGCAAGGTGCCAACTGCTAATCAGAAAGAAAGAAAGTAATACATTCACACACAATGGCACAGCTGTGGGATCAAACCATTGATTTTCCGATTATTGGGTTACCCACCTCCAAGCCACAGCCACATTTAAGTCCTTAGGGATCACCCCATATGTTGCCATCAGGTGGTAAAATTCAAATCATGTGTCATTGTAAATTTGAAAGGGTCCCCCACCCTCTAAAAACCCTTAAGCCATGAATAAGATCAAAATGCATAGCTGTGGGTGCCCAGATCCTTTCATCAACTCCTTAAAAAGTTTTGCCCATCTGCTCCTTGTCAGATGGAGCCTATTAAGTACAATAAACTCTGGTAACCCATGCCTGATGCAGACTGAAGAGGAATGAACTAGACCATTTGGCCACTTGTATTTGTGAGCCCAGTTCCTTCACCCATCGCAGACCTTAATGTGGTCTATGGAAGAGGAACTGTATCATATATAATAGGTATTGCATCCTTTTTCATTCGGTCCATTCCCAACGATTCTTCTATCCAACTGTTCAGTGCGACCTCAAGAGCCAGAGAAATATTTTTTGACAAAAATGTCACCCCATAGGGTGGGGGCACTTTTATCCACCACCACCTGTACCCAAAACAGCAATTTATGGTACCCAATGATAATAATAATAATAACTAGACAGGCACTCTGAGAGCGCAGACCTTCACCAAGGCCGATAGTCCAGTCCTCTATGACGTGCAAATCTGCGCATAAACTATTCATGTCCAGTAAAATGTTACCTTTCTCCTTCGGTCTCCACCGTGGCCTCTCTGCTCTGCTGTCCACTCTGTGTGTGTGTGTGTGTGTGTGTGCGCGCGTGTGTGTGTGTGTTGAGCCCGCCCTTGTTCAAATGCGCTGAGAAGTGAACAGAGAAGCTCGTGTGACCACAAAATATTTATGGATCTGCCTGATTCACATTGGTCACATGTGCACATCGGAAAATATGGAATGAAATTGGATTAAACCAGAAAAAAAACACATCCCTGAGTGTTTATTCCTTACATACCAGCTGCATTCGTTTCTATTGTGATATTTGAGGTGGCTGTTCTTTTTGTTATATGTTTAGTACAACAAAAGTACTAAGTACTTGGTGGAGGTAGTAATAATATATATATTGCTGAATCATTGACATCTTTTAAATGACATTTTATCACGTGGTATCTGTTTTATTATTAGTGTTTATATATATATATATATATATATATATATATATATATATATATATATATATATATATATATATAATGGTTGAACCATATAAAATACTTTGTTGCTTTGGTTTGAAAAGTGCAGTATAAATAAAGTTTAATATTATTTTTGTTATTTTTGTGATTATGTTCTTTGTGCATATCTAAAACCCCTAATATGGGTCAAATTTTTATTAAGATACATTGGTCTTTAATTACGTTAAGGGAGAGTGCTTGTGGTATGTATTGGTTTTGTTTTAAATAAAAATAAAGATATTTACAATCCAATTAATTCTGCCAGCCAGAGACAAAGAATGAATTGACCCCTTGCTTGACTTTTTCCAAGCACCCAGCTTCTCCTTCTTAAAATTTAAAACAAATCCTTATATCTTTATATCTTTTTTTGCAAAACACACCTAAATGTGTTATTTTATCCTTGTTAGCTATGTGCAAAAAATATTCAAATGACATGTGGCATGCCTTGCCATTACTATTAAAAATAAAATAATTCTGTGTCAAGAATGAAGTTGTGAGGGCCTGACTGAAGGAAGAGGAGCATAGCATATGACAAAAGACTATGTACTGTTAATTCTGATTGGTCCAGCATCGTTCCTCAGTGTAATAGCAAGGAGTTCAATGGCACACTATAATTCATTTGACCACTACAGTCTCTTTGTCACTAGAATGTAAGTATTTGTTGTTGACACAGGGTTAAAGAGAATCTAGGGTGAGGCAACTAAAATTCCTGGAAAAGGCTACATGGTAAATAAAACACTTAAGGTTAAAGAAATACTGAACGTACAGAAAATGAAAAGGCAAACAGTGACTCCTCAGTCAAAACTAAGTCTCCTGCATGGAAGTCAGGAGGGAAGGGCAGACTACCTCCTGCTTTTGAACAGTGGAACACTGGAAGTAAAGTGGGGAATAGTCCAATGTGGATAGGTAGGTAGGCAGATTTTATTGTTACAATACAAAAAGTTGTAGAGTGAAATTGAGCTTTGTAACTCCCTTCAGCTACATAGCAGACAGTAAAAATTAATAAAGATTCAACAATGAAAAATGGTTACAGAAATAAACTATAATCACTGGAGCAGTGCTGAGGATGAATTAAGAGTTTAAGAGTCTGATAGCTTGGGGGGAAAAAGCTGCTCTGCAGTCTGGTGTTGCGGCAGCAGAAACGTCTCTTCCCAGAAGGCAGCAGGGTGAACAGGCTGTGGCTGGGTGGGCACTGTCCTTTAGTATCCTTTGGGCTCTGCGTAGGCACCTCACCGATATCACTCATGCACAGGAGATGGGTACCAATGATCTTCTGAGCAGTTTTAATCACCCGCCGCAGAGCCCTCCGGTCCTGGGCCGTGCTCATCCCATGCCAGTTTGTGATGTTTCCAGTCAGGATGCTTTCTATTGCTCCTCTGTAAAAGCTGACAAGAACTTGTCATGGGAATTTGGCCATCTTAAGCTTCCTCAAGAAATACAGTAGTTTCTGAGATTTCTTCACCAGCGTGGAGATGTGAGATGACCATGTCAGGTTCTCTGTGATGCTGATTCCCAGGAACCTGAAACTGTTCACCTTCCCCTCCTCAGCACCACTGATGTAGACAGGAGTGTGTGTCTTTATCTCCTTCTTCCTAAAATCAACGATCAGCTCCTTGGTTTTGCTGACGTTGAGCAGTAGGCTGTTCTCTGAGCACCACTCTGCAAGATTATGAATTTCCTCCCGATATGAGTTCTCAGCGTTGTTTGAAATGTGGCCGATGACGGTGGTGTCATCATCCGCAAACTTCACAACAGAGATCTCTTCATGTATGATGCGCTGTAATTCAAAGGACACTGGGCCAGAATATGAAATGGGACATTGTGTGACTGTGCATGTGCTTCCGGATATAGTATTAAAGAGAAACTCATACACAAGTTAAACTAGAGCTGACACTAATAGAGTCAAAAGACTCAACAGTGTGAAAGAATCTAAGTAGATTACTGCAAGTGTGAAGTAAAATATGCTTTGTCTGTTAATCCACAGAGACTGCTGCTCTTCATGCTAACTATGCAGTTCTTGTATTTATTTCAAAGTAACAGCTGCTGTCACCGGATATGCAAAATACTTCACTTAAAGCACACCATGAGGACTTTTGGCTGGTTGGAGGATGACTTCCTGTTGTGTTGTACTTCATTCTAGCGCTGACTTTGTGGTTGATCAGATGTTCTCCAGATATCTGTTAGAGTAGACATTTGTTGATATCTTGTAAAAGACCTCACTTATTATTATATTGGAAATTAACTGAGAAAAACCCTTTACTACTCTTTGTTTCTACACATATTTAAGCAAAAACTTTACTCCAGCAGCCTTATCAGAACGACAACAGAAAACTGCCATTTTTTTCCACAATTAATTTTCTGTAGATTGTTAGATGAAGACTGGCATTTCCAGCAGGTGTGACATTGTGTGTGTGTGTGTGTGTGTGTGTGTGTGTGTATGTTCATTTTATGGTAATCCAGATGATTGTGAAGGTGGGAGTTTGAGTGTTGTAATAATGTGTTATTTTTAAAATACCATTTGACTCCTCATTAATAATTTTACAGAGCATGCTGGCATTTGTTTTGCAGAAGAACATCTGTCTAAGACTCTACCCTGGAGATGCTATTGTTCTGTGTGTGTGCGTGCGTCTCTGTGTGTGTGCATGTGTCTGTACATTTGGCTCTTGCTAAAATGCCTCAATATCTCTGCTTCAATGCTTCCACTTTTCTAATTTTCACTACCTCCCCCCTGCTCCTTCCTGCATTCTTTCTCTAATTACCTTTTCTTTACCATCATTTCTCTATTTAGCATATGAATTGGACCCAGAGCGTCTTTGGTAGTTCACTTATTATGTTTGCTTGTGTATGGATGAAAGAGTATGGCTCTCATAATGCAATACACTGAGAAATGCATTATATTCAATTACAACTGTGACTGCAACATGAGTTCAGAGTTGATAAATATCTTTTATGTTTGTATATTGTAATGTATATGACCTTGAATCGTAATTGGATAACACACAGGGATGTTTGCTGAACACAATCGTTGCCTAATTGCTGTGCTTTTGTTTCACCACAGCTTCTGTATGTCTTCTCTCTTCCTCACTATCTGCTTAGCACTCTTAATTTTTTTCTGTCTTCATTTCTTTCAATCGTTTGATGGTATTTAAAGGTGCCATGTTTAAGAATTGAGAATACTAAGTACGCAATGGCCACCAGAACCAGAGCCAGACTGGGACTCTACACGTAGTCCAAGACCGATGGAGGCCAGTTTGCAATAAACGCAGAAACACCAGCATGCAGGCTGTGGCTTTTCCCTCAGACATGTTCAGGCTCTGTTACCTCAAGGTTCCCGTCTCAGAGGCGAATCAACACCGGCGCCGTAACGTTACTTCATTCAGCGCAGCGAGACACCGGCATATCGGCACAGTACTCCGGAAAAAAGGCAAAGTGAGAGCGGCTATAGACAGGTGGGGAGCCAGCTTCACACAACATGGTGGAAACTCAGGTAAACTCCCACTGCAAGGTTACAGTAATAGTTTTACTAATCCACGCTCGTTACATGATCACGGTACATTTACTGCATTTAGCCGACGTGCCACATCGTTAGCTCGCCTGCTGCTTTCAGTAACTATCTTTACTATCTGTGAATCTGTCACCGGAGGCTCAGCAATGTCAGCACAGCTAACATTAACATTACATGTACTGGATGATAATGAAACGGGTAGTGAGCTGGACTGAACATTAAAAGATTGTGTCACACTTTATATTTGTATAACAGTTAGACCGCTGTAAGTACTTTTACTGTAACTAGTGTTAGTGGGTGGCTCTTCTTCCTCTGTGTTGTATATTATGTGGGTCATGTTAGTAACAGCGACTGAGAGGTGGAGAAGCTGTGTACCCATCAGTAAAAGGCAATAAATCTAAATTGAACGTTCCGAAGCAAACAGCGGCGGGTCCGAGCTAATGTAGCGTTAGCTGGCTGCTCGTGGCTGCCTCACTATGGGATAGTAAACAAATTGCTCTACATTAGCTTTTTACCGTCACATCATTTCTTGCAGGCTTTGACACTTTGGCATTGTGGTACAGAGGAAAGTAACATGGGTGATTGGTTGGTGAAGTAATGCGAAACACCGGACAACATTAGCAGTCTAACTTGAGCCAACCAAAGCACAAAATCAAAATATATTTTACATGCTTTGTAGTAATGTTAGCTTAGCTATCCAATAGGATGAAAGCCAACTCCGGGTTTGTTTTTATACCCAAAACAAAGCGGAGGTTTCTCTATGATTCAAAAGCACTGCCGATATTGTTCCGTGTTTTCATCCAAAGCCTATCCAATTCACATTTTCAGCAGATAAAACTATTTTTTGTTTTTTATCCTTATGTGGAGTTGATGTTGGAGTCTCTGTTGTGCTGGGAGCAGGTTTTTCTTAGTGTTAGCAGGCTCCATGTCGTAAGTTGCAGGGTCGTCACTGCTGAGTTCAAAGTCAGTATAGACACAGCGAGAGGCTCGGGAGCGCGCATGCAGGGGTCAGTCACTGGATTTCGGGGAAAAACTGACCTGGAGTATAGGAATATAAATACCTGCCTTAAGAGTTAATAGCCAAACCCGGCAGGTGGATCATTTTAATGTCAGATTACAACCCCTTCACACACAGGCAATAAAAAAGGATTCATTTTAGTAGAAAAACTACATATAGCCCCTTTAACTAAAATTTCGGCCATATCGTACACATTGTATCTTTAAACAAATACACAAACAAATGGAACAGAAGAATAACATTGTTTACTCCTTATGTAGAGGAATGAAATAAAAGGCAACATTTTGTTTCACCATATTCATTGCCTGCTCTTAAAAGAGAAATAAATGCCTAGCATGACTTTAATGGGTTTATAAATCTTTTGAATAACTGATGGTATCAGTGCATTACGGATACAGTAACATTGTTTTACCTCATGTTGTGAAGCTGTCAGCATTTGTAAAATAATAATAAAGGAGAGTGTAACAGTCTCTGCTTGAAGAAACAAAATAGCCAGTGCAGACAGTGCTCTACAGGTGGCTAACACTGTACTAGGTTGCATGTTAATTAGCAGCATTTTATCAATCCCCTACTCAACAGTGACAAGAGAAAAAAGTACTTACTTGTGCAGCTATTTTAGCCAAAAAAGACTAAAGCCAAAAGCCTTTAAGATTAAAAGAGGATGCAATAATAATAGAAAGTTGGACTCGATTAGATTAGATTTAAAAATAACAAGTTAAACTTATTTACTTACAGCAAAATAACACAAAAAATAACACAAGGCCAGATTTGAAAGTTATTACTGAAGTTGTAAACCTGATCTGGGATCAGTAAGGTCACTCCACAGCTTTGGAGCCTTTGTGGTAAAAGGGAGGTAGCCCTGGGTTTTTTATTATTTACGTACAGAAAACAGCACTAGCAGAGGACATCACACAGCAACTGGTCTAATGGGGAGTTAATGGCTTCTTTATAGTTATCCATTTCTATATTGACTGGAGTGTTCTGCTTTAGTATTTTTGTTCCCGTTTATATTCTGCTGCTTTGAAAAGTAAATTAAAAAAAAACCACCTGTTTGACTAATCACCTGCAATTTAAGGCCTTTTTGTCAGGTTTAAGTATTGTCAACCAGCTGTTTGTAAAGCGACGGCGGCGGGAAAAGTGGAACTGAAAAGGCCAGTACGTTTAGAATTAATTAAAAGAAACACTACTGTGAAATAAATAAAAAACAAAGATTATACTAAGTCTTTTTAGGAGGGGGTGGACAGATGTGGCCAGAGAGAAACCTCTGTCATGCCAGATGAAGATAATACGCTCCATGCTTGCAGTAATCTAAGTGATTTACAGAATGTGTCATAAGTGTGTACATGGAGACAGGATGAAGGCAAAGAGAGGGAGAGTTGGGTTTTGAAGCTGATATATCACACCGTGTACTCGCTAGGATTACTCCCTTCTCACATAGCATTTCTCACTCATTTCCTAATGAGCTTAATGGACTGAGAGCAGAGTCTCACCTCTGTAAACGTAATGAGGTTGGGTAGAAAATATATCTGCCTTGAGGACTGATACATCCTCACACGGAATTAGCTAGATGCTATGTATAGCTGTTCTCAGCCATTTTATTGCTTAAAGAACAGGGATAGCTGTGGTGTTGTCGCAGTTTAAGAACAGAAATGAAAAATCTAATTTATTTATCAAAATCTAAAACACAGACGCTTTAATCCTCAAAACAAAGTCCAGCATCAGTGTTTTATAGCATAAAATAGCTTACCCATGGTTAGTCTATTAAATTGCTACAGTATGTGTTGACTGTAAATGATGCAGCTCCATCATGTCTGCCTCTGTCAGTGTCTCTATCACCGCTTAGTTCCACTCTTAATCAATATCGTGTTTCATTTTCTGTCTGGTGAAATCATTGCTTCTCCAAAAGGTCACCTCTTCAAAGAGCAAGAAGAGCACTTTCCTTTTTCCAATTAACACTCACACTTTTTTGAAAGGGGCTTTCCTAGCCTTTGGGCGGCTGTATCATAATGAAGCATTTGACCTATCAATTTAGGGACAGCCTGGACACTGAGTGTGAAATAACAAAATTATTGTCAGTGACAGAAACAGTCGCTGTCAATAAAATATACAGTCAGTGACAGCATTAGCTAATGGCATGCGGCCTGTTTAGAAAAACTCTTCAGATCAGCTTCAGGAGGTGCTCACTTTTCAAATGGAGTTTTTCTTTATCAATAACGAGATATATTTGAATCCCATGGGTACAGGCGCACCATCTCACAACAGAAGACTTGTGGCAATTAGACAGAAAAGAGCGTGGGAGATCAGAGCCGCGAAGCGTAGACTGCAGGCATACAGGGGTCCAGGAATAAAACAGCCTCTTGCTGGGTCTCTAAGTGTCAGACTCAAGGAGCGATATCAGATCACGCAGCTGGGGTTGCACCACCCTCCAAGTTGGAGTAAATTGTAGACTCCGCTCACAATGTCACAATGTAAGGGGATGGACTGACAGAGAAAGTGGCAAAATGTACCTCTCGTTAAATGTTATATGTCAGTCATATACAGAGAAAAGTGGGATTGGGAAGAAACCTGCCTCCGCCTGCCCCCTCTGCACCCGTGATTCTATGGCACCACTCAAACTGTCAGTGAGAGAAGTGTACAGTGTGTGTGCGTGCTCATGTGAGACAATCCAACCACCACAATTTCCCACACTTCAAATGGCAGCCATCTTGTTGACACCCATGCACTGCAGCCCTGGGATCCAGAGGCAAAGCTGCATCGAGGACAGAAACAAGCATGCTTGTTTGTTTCTTCGATGAAGCTCTTGTCTCTCCCTCCCTTCCAAATCCGCCCCTTTCCAACATATTAGGGGAGCACTGATTAAAGCTTTCCCCACCATGAGGAACGATCCATCAGGGCTGTACAAGAGCTATCAAAAACCTCAAAGCCGGCGTTCGCTCGCTGCTTTGTCTTCCAATGAGAAGCAAGGCGGCGCATCAAACGGCTGACAAAACCTGGGTAAAAAGGGAATATTTTATTCATAGCTGTCAACGAAAGGGAGTAGTGAGATATTAGGGACAGGAGGAACCTGCTGTAATTTCGGTCCTGAACCCTGAACTCAGTGTCTCTTCTTTTTGGGTCCTATGGGGGGTGTTTATTAATGAGGAAACATGATCAGAGAAACAGGTGAAATCTGATATGTCAAGACACAAGATGTAGTTATATCTATAATAGGCAGGGCTCTCACTTCTCCCTCTCTCTTTTTCACATGACATCAACCCTCTAGATCTATTTATTCTCACGTCGTTGCTGGGTTCTTACAACAGTTTGTTGTTCTGCGGCTGCCCAAATTAAAGCCCTGTTCACGAAGCATCTGTGATCATGTAAGCACTTTTAGATTTTTTTAAAAATTCATTTGAAGACGAACATCACCAATTGTGTTCCACTATTAGATTTTTCAGTGTCATCAGCTCAGTTATTATTGTTATCTGTGTGGAAGTAGTATTGTCCTACTGTGTGTTCTCTTTCCTCCTGCTCTACATGAAAGTTGCAATGAGATAACATCTGATATTCATTGGAATGATTTCGGTGAACCGGCCCTTACACTATTTTGCTTCTATTCACTAACAGAGAAATCATTGCACTCCTTTAAAGACTCTTTGTGCAAACACGTTTTATACTTCAATCACACAGTATTCTCAAGTGAGCCTTGTATCATATCAAAAGAAGAGTGCACAGACATGTGTGACTGAAAGTGTATATCCGTGATGTTTGTGTACAAATGCCTGACTCTCTGATCACTGCTAGAATCTTTAGATCTGAAAGGCATGTGGAAACATTGGAGATGCTTCAAACGCATTTCCAACGCGTCTTCCTTATGGGGACAAAAAGCAAGTCTCCTTGACGTAAATGATCTTGTTTTAGGGTGAAGACTTGGTTTAAGGTTAGGGTAAGCGGTGGTTATGGTTATGTTAAGGGTAAGTCTTCAGGGATTGAATGTGTGTGTGTGCGCGTCAGCGTCAGTTTTTAGGTCCGTCTGAGGTGTCAAGCACCTACTGTCTCTCTGTGCACTTTTTTTCACAGTTGTGATTGACAGTCAAGTGGGTAAACGTGTGTGTGCGAGAGAGGAAGAGACAAGGGGTTGTTGGTGAGCCAGAGGTGATATGTGTGCGCGCGTGTGTGTGTGAGTGCACATGTGTGTAAGGGGGATTTATGAGTCAGGGACAAATGCGAGCGTGCCACGCTTGACAGTCTCCATCACACAGGCCTGATGTGAAGGGACAGGTTGTGTCAGAACACAGGAGCAGCAGTTTCATCATCCAAAGGCCAGCAGGGAGAGAAAAAAGCCCACAAAGACACGCACTCACGCTTACATGACAGTGTTTGTCCCAGTGCACTGATCAGCAAATGAATGCATGGAAGGACACAGGTGAGCCTGTGCCTTCTCACACACACACACACAAAAAAAGGATTCAGATATACATCGGCCAATCAAAGGCTGCTTTTAGACAGGGGAGTCGCCAGTAGAAATAGCAGCCACAGAGCAATGTCACCTCTGTCAACACAAGGGGGTTGCGTTTCTCTCCTCCACAGGCACAACACATCCACATGATGCGCTTGGCTGAGCAGAGAAGTTTGGCTTCCCGTCGCGGGCATATAAGTATTTTCAATGAATACAGTGGGGGCAGTGGCTGACAATGTCATCAAAATGAACGTAGGGGATTGAGTCTAGCTGAAATCTGCCAGGATCTTTTTTCTAAAGGGTCGGTTACCACTCACCACTAGAGGTGACAGAAAATTGTTTTGTCGTTATTTGGGCCCCTGAGTACCCATAATCAGTGTCAAATTAACTGATACCATGGATTCATGTGAGTTGTATTATTATTGTTATTGTTAAAATGTCGTACAGAGAGATGATAAGTTTAAAAGGAGTTTACAGATGTCTCCTGCAGATGATAAACTTTACATCAAGCTTAAACACATTTGGCCACTTTAAAACTGAACCAGCAAAGCAGCAGCGGTGGAACAATGTGGATTAAATGTTTTTCTCAGGGGTATCTGAAAGGTTGCTGTTTTGGGTGAGCAAAGCATTCGTTATCCTTGTTCCCTGCCCAGATTTAACAATCTGCCCATGTATCTGGACTAACTTTCCGACCTGTTGTCTTGACATTTGCCACCTTAAGCTTCTTGATGTTGGGTATTTGAACTCTTTGATGCCAATTCTCAGTGGAGTAAAAGAGGAAAAAAGTAGAGAAAGAACGACCTGGAATTGGCCGGCATGACATTGTTGCGCTTTTCCTCAAATATGCCTTGTTGTTCGGTACAGAATAACTACTTCTTCAAGGAAGATGACATTTGAAATACATTGTCAAAAAAAGCGCAATGTTTCTTTTACAAAATAAAAGGACTTTGTCTCCTAAAGTTTTAGGAAGCAATCCTCGCCATGTGGTTACTAATACTGCTTGTTTTGTTTTTTTACTTTCTTCTTGTTAGCAATGCCAGCTCAATAACTCTGGCTTATTAATCACAGTGCCAAAAACAATACACATAGCAAATGAGCCTGTCTAGTTTTCTATCTCTGGAAATTGCTCCCATTGAGCTTTGAAACATATGTGGTGCTTGTTTCATGAGAAGTGATAGTAAAAGATGAAATTGATTGCTAAAACCATGAGGGGAAACTCACTCATGCCACTGTGCCAAGCGCTGTACAGTTAATTCAATCACTGATATGGATGTGCCAGGAAAAAGAATCAGACATTCTCCCTAGGTTCTTTATCTTCTTAAAAAACTGTTAAACCTAAACTAAAAACTGTTATGGATAGATATTTTTATTGAAAGGTAGAGGCAGCTTTCTGAGTACTGAGCCAATGTAGAAACAAGACATCTTCCATTGAGGATATGTTTATACACTGAGCAGGGACGTGCACAGACATTTTGGTGGGCAGGGGCTCAAGTGAAAAGAGGCCACTTCTCAGAATTATTTATTAGGGCTGCACAATTAATCTAATCACAATCGCGATCTTGTCAATGTGTGATTACATAATCGCAAAAAAAGTGTGCGATTTGATCAAACAGAAAAAGTGTTTGTGACGCTCTCTTCTGTGTGTGCATTGCAGTCTGCTCATTATCTCCGCCCAAACCGGGCTTGGGCACGTGCCCCTAAAAACAGATAAGCCTATGTGCAATCAGAAAAATGATTTATGAGCACTGTGCAAGAAACTTTTAAGACAACAAACTGCTGTAACTGGTTTTAATATTCAACGAGTGGTTAAAAAAAAGTATACTATTATATGAAATTATAATGAATGTAGTATTTAATATATTATTGTTATACTAGCAGTGTACTATTACTAAACAATATGCCCTTTATTTAATACACTCATGTACAGGTCCTCCTCCAGGTTGTGGATAGAGACTCTGCAGTAGACAGATGTACATTGATCCGGGGCCAGTGTATATTTGCATATGTATATTTGCTGCTTCTAGCCTCCTCCTTTGTAGAGCAACACCCTTGTTCTGTTTTACATCTGTTTAACTTGTTATTGTTATAAGTAACAATAACAAGTCATATTGCGCTAAGCAATCACAATATGACATTTTCTCCAAATCATGCAGCCCTATTATTTATTAATTTTTTTAATTTAAAACAAAATATTCTATATATTTACACAACTCTGACTTCCTTCCAATTTATTTTAATTAAAACACTCACGTAATTGTTTAACACTCAACATTATTACTTTTCTACAAAAGAATCAGTTCACACAGAGACCATTGTCTTCCTTAGAATTCACTAGGTTTACCACAGGAGCATGCAACAACAAAGGAAACTATGCCACAATGTGCATGTTTTATATGCTACTAGTACAGAATAAATGACATAGTTTCATTAATAATTTGTTTATTTTTCACAGGGCAATAAATCATTTTAATTCTGTCGGTATTATTGGAATACATAACACTATAAAATCAAACAAAAATCTTCACACTAAACTGGCTTTGGGCTGCAGGCATAATTAAAATAAATGTTATTTGAATACTTTTACTTTTTGTTTCACAAGCAAGATGCCAACTGAGTAAAGATAAGTTTCAGCGTCACACAGCCAAGCAACAGAATACTGAGCTGCCTCATGGTGACATGAACTTGGTTTCACATTTGAGGGAGGGCTGTCTGTATCATGTAAATATCCATCACCATACAACAAACTAACAGAATGGTTATTAGATGAGCCTTCCATCAAAACTATGAAGTTACTGTTTAAGGCAGTAAGACACTTTTTCATAGTGGTCAATTTTGCTTCAATAACTTCTTTTACTCTAATAAAATAAAACTTCAAAAACACACCTTTGGATGGTGTTGGCTATAAGTCTACTACCCTCTGTCTGCTAATCTGCATATTTACACAGAATATTTCAGAGGAAAATACTCTTGATGAAGCCATTAACCGGGGAAGTTCTGTGGTTATATGCTTTAGTTAGACATGCAGTAGGCCTATAATTGTTATTGGAAATAAAACGGCTCTTATTTAAAAAAAAAACACCCTTGGGACTTCCTCGGCACCAGACTCTTAACATTTCCCCACAATTTCTCTAAATAAATATTTCCAGGTTGTGGGCAATTAGACCCAATTGTTACTGCATTCACCTGTAGTGTCTCCATTAAGAATAGTACATTAGCTTGTATGGCCAAGTTTAGCCTTAGCTAAACTTCAGCTAACGTATTACATTAGCTCAGTTCATGAGTCATGCATGTTAGCATGTAGGCTATAGGCCTATATTTGACTCTTGTCTTTTGTTTAATTGGTGGTAAACTTGAGGCACTGGTGGTATAGTCTTTTGTTCATCAACACTCCCCTCCTCCCAAGCCACGAAAAACACTGCTGGGATAGAAGCTGAAAGGGGCTGCTGCCTGTCTGTCTGTGTGTTGGAGCGAGAGAGGGCACCGGAACTCAACAAAGTCTCATCCTCCGACTCGATATATTAGTTTTTTTCCCCCAACAAATATATATTTTTTGACAGGCAAGCTGTGCGAAAAAAGGAATAAATTTACTGTATATTCAGTTATTTTTAAAAAAGGCACATTCTCTTGAGGAAGAAAAAGGGCAGGTGCTGAAGCCCCTTTTTATGTCTGTGTGTGCATGTGCCTGACATTGTGCATGGTCCACATTCTTCAGACAGTGCGGCCTTTTCCCACAGTGTCCTTCTCAAACAGTAGACTCCAGTGGTCATGGCTGAAATATACAATATGAAGGGTTTTGAGACAACCCACCCACCCTCCTTTCCCACATGTAATTAGCACATTTACTGTTACCAGAGAAGTGTCTTGGTCGGCTGTCAGAACAGCTAATTAGGACGTGCTGATTCCTGCAAATTGCGTGTGCACATGACAAGTATGTGAACACAGGCAGACCAACATGCTGAAGCACATTAATAGTGGGATATCATGTCTTTGAGTGGACTTCTGTGTGAAAACAGAATGTTTTTAATTTCTTGGGATCAGTCCCCTCCACTGTGCACTTGGCTTTTAGTATAGTGTCTACTTCCTGTCTGACTGCATCAGTGAGACGAGAGCGTCCCTCCCCTCTGCTACCATCATTCTTCATTTTCATCAGCTCCTTCTCCAAACTGTAAACACTCCCTCACCTCCTGTCTGAGGCTGTGATCTCTAACCACAGCGGCCTATGGGAGCAGCAGTCCTACTGATGTGTCCGTGCCCCACTCACCTCCCAGGTGATTTCCGGCTGAGTGGAGGCAGTCTCGAAGGGTTTCCTCGGGTGACCAAGCCTGACTACACCCAGGTCACTCACTTAGGGATGAATCGCTCACTACCACTCTCCTGGGAAAACTCAGCTGACTGTTGGCCATTTATTCAGCACATTTGTCATCTATTTGCTGTGGACAGCGTGTCAGCTGCAATGCAGGCCAAAGACAAAAAGGTACTGTCAAGAGGGTGAACACACCTTACATAAACAGGACTACCTGCTTTTCATTTTAGTTTGGAGTGAGATTCGGTAACCCTGAAGTCGGTGCATTTTATACGTAGGCCTTCTGTTACATTAGCCACCGCAGGGGTCAAGGTCATCACCCCACAGTTCCCCAATTTTGTAAAACAAAGCAACCAAATTCCCAATTTTACATGCAGAGATGAAAAGCTAAGTCAATAGCCATGGTAAATGATGAACAAAGTGTGGCTGATCAGCATACTTGCCATATTCCAGACGTTGTCATAGTGCTCATATACTCAACTGTGTGTTAGCCTACGTTATAGCTTTGCTGATGCGGAAGTATCCCCTTCAGACTGTCTGTCAGACACAGAACCCCGTTTAGGACTGTACTGGATGAGACAAGGAGGTGAAAAACTGAAACTAAGCGAAAACACATCTTATCAGGCAAACATCTCACCAAGAATCCACACAAATGTTAACTTCGCCACCTCTGTTAAAGCGCAGCTCACAGTAGGAAGCATCCTGGAGCATTAAGACAGTCTCAAAGACAGCAAATGTGTCTCTAAGTGACGCTGGTAGCGGTCAGAGGAAAGACTCCAAACTGCAGTCCAAGTCTAAATTACAGGACACTAGAAATACAAATGCACAAATGACTCCAAGCAACCCATTATATAATTACTCTAATCTTTAAAGCTGAGATTGCTATTATTGGTCCTTTATATTATGTTGTAGTTAGACTACAGTTGCAACTTTTGGATTATGTCACTCTCTTGCTAATTTGTGGCTGAATTTAATCGCTTGTCTACCAAATACATTGATTAGACACTGACGGAGCAATGAGACAGTCGCAACAGTCCCAGCAATGGTTTATTAATAGTAATTTATTTTTGGATAAAAATGATTACTAAACTATGCCAGAGGGTCCACTTGATTACTATCATGGCATACACTGGTGTTGGATCCGCTGGGAGGAGTTGATTCGCACCGCAACGGTCAGTTATAAATTTGTTTTTCAATGTGTGAGAAAATTGATGTGTGGCGTTGAGCGTGTGTGAAAAGTTTCGACTGCGTGAGTCTCCCGGTCAATAGATGAGAGTTGGCAGCTCTGCATTAAGCATGAGCCAATGTCACAGCTGGGGTCAAATCTAAGGAAGACAAGCTCTTGTTTAAATACAGGTTTGAATAAATATTTCCCAAATGGACCGACTTTAGATTTTAGCTACTTGTTTCCATGAGCTAGCAAGGCTCAAGAAGCCACAAGCTAATCTTAGCAGTGGATGACATCCTCAGTGTGAGTTTCTAGGGCAATAATAACGTTTTCCCAAGTTTACATGTTTTTTTGTGTCCGGAGTTAGTTTAATAGCATGGAAATGTATGTTATTATTGCGATCGGTAGTAGTAACAGTTTCCACCAGCTTGATTCACAACATTAGGCATCCTTTGATAGTAACTCACTTCATTCTTACTTAATATTGCTGAGTGGAAAACTCTTAATCATGTCATGATCAGAGAAATGAAACTGATTTTTGTTGTTCACAAGCACATCCCAAGGGGGATACGATTTTGAATATCATGGATGGAACTGTCTTTTGTGTTCTAGTCACTGCTGTTAAAATAAAAAATATATAAATAAAAAATCTTTTTTTTAATTCAACAAGAAGTTAAAATATGTGATGTGTGATTTCTAAATGCCTCTGCTGACCTGTATTAAACTGAATATCAAATAAACCTAAAATTAAATAGGACTCAAGCTTGTTCTAACTAATTGCTAATACTAATTTCACAAGTAATGAAAACACCCCTTTTAATTAAAAAAAGGTGCTTGCATGTGTTTTTGCAATAGAAGAAAGGGCTTCTTTTTAACATCCTTTCAAAAGCTCAGCCATGGTGTCCTGCAGCCAAGCATACATCCAAGCTCACCCCCTGCCAATTCTCACCCTGTCTATGTACTGCACCAGTGCAATTACACCGCAGCCACTGGCCAAGGTTAGAGAGAGTTCAGTGCTCTCAAGCTCAGTCCCTGGCTCCCTAAAGGACATTGATTCTTCTGACCTAAGTGTGACTGCTCATCCTCCAACCAAGGTTCACCATGCTTCTTGCAGCATGCTTCGGTGCACAGCTAATTTCCCAAGGCTCGGTATACTAGGCTATTAGCACTGAGGCTAAACACTAGCTGCCACAAGCCGCTGCCTTGGTGAGATCTATAACCGGGCTGGTGAGAAACCATGAGAGCACTGACCCGCTGTAGGCTTTCACTGTCTAGTCATGCATGTAGTCGTCTCCTAGGCCTGTGTTTCCCCCCTAATATGGCAATTTAACCACACTGATTCTGTTCATGAGCCAGCTGTACCCGCAAGCATGCGGTTGCTGCCACAGGTATCAGTGTTCTTAATACTAATGTTTACCCGGAGATTGGATATTTGCCAATTATAAATGATCAAACACAACCGACATGAAGCACTTAAGTTGCCTCAGGTTCTGACAAAATCACTACAATATATCACACAAGTTACACTAAAACACTTTATGCTAATGAGCCAATAATTAAACTCATTAATGCATTATTTAGAATATTTTAAAGTACTTGTCTTCACAACACCCTTGGTAGCCGTATTAACTATGGGTGTTGAAGCATTAAGCGGTGATAGCAAATTTGAGAAAAAAACTCCGCAATTTTCTAGCTGATTATCCAATCTGATCAGATAATTTACTCTTTTGAGGGGTATAAAGCGTAAATATGAAGAAATTTCCATTAGGGGTTGTTAATTTGTTGTTCTTTAGATATCGTGTTCATTAAATGTCCATCCAGACATGCACACGATTAAACACCACTTTCAGAACTACATCCAGGTATCAAACACCAGGTGGCCAGGAAATATACAGTATAACATATATTATTTCAATCATTCAATATAATATAGCTTCTAGCCACGAGTGGTCGCATTGATTGCGCTGCTGCTGAGTAGCACTCCAATGGAAAGAAGTCTTGGGCCATCTTTGATTTATATACTTTTTATTGACTTCAATGACCTGACCCTTTTCCCAATCATATAAATCACTACGACGATCATCTACCATCTAATGAGTTAGTATTCTCTACATTGTTGTTGCAGCACATTTTATTAGCAGCTACCCATCACTAAGAGTCATCAAAATCATTACGGGCACATGTAAGGGCTTCGAGCAGTGTGCTCGCTTGCCAACACTGACTGTGTTGGCTTAAGTCACATCAACCTCCACTTTGTACCAATGACTAAAATGCGCTGTTAGGCATGACTGCTATTTATCTAATCAAAATATCACAATAGAGGTATGCTGTGTGTATCAAATCATCTCTGAGTGGATACTGTGTGTAACGTATTCATCAGGCTTGTGAAGTTCTGCAGCTGTTGATTCCTTAGAGGTGTGACACAGTGGGGACGAACACTGCCTTCAAACAAACGACCTATATCTAATCTTCATGGAAACATTAACCCTGTACCGTCCCCACCACCCCCCAAGGCTGGGGACACAACTGCATGATAAGCAGCTTTTCAACCTAGACTGCTGTCTGGACTTCCAGTTACGACGCCAGTTGCCAGAGGCCAGAGTGAATCTCATACTGCAGCCGCTATCAGTCGGTCCGTAGGGGCAGCTGGTACTCAGTTAGGGCAGAGATAGTCGCAACAGTGAGCTCATTTTGTCGCCGCTCTCTGCAACATAGTGTGACTGAATAATCACACCAATAACACTCTCTGGCTCTATTTCAGCACAGGAGCTACGAAGAAGGAAATTAAAGAAACAACGAGCGACGAGGCTCTGCTCCGGATCTCACATCAAATTTTTTTTTTCCAGCCCCCTGCGCCGGCAGGAGAAGTTGTCCAAGGCAATAAGGCACAGCCTGTGGAGGGAATTCTTTTGCCAAAAATATTTGTTGTTTTCAATATTGCGGCTGTTTGTGTTGCGCAGAGCAGAGGAGAGGAAAGATTGTGGTTATCATGCAATCTCTTGTAGTGCCCCCAGTTCACCGTAGATGCCATATTATCCTACCCAGGGGATATAAAGAGGAAAGAGTGTGATCAGTATGATTAGTCTGCCTGTTTGTCAGCCTGACTTTTGCTGTGTGTATATGTGTTAGCATTTAATTTTAGCTGTTAAAGTATAATTTTTTCTGTCCTACGTCTATGTCTGATACTACAATCACCGCCTTTATTTAAACTGTGGCAGGTTGGCTTAGAGCCATTGGCTTATGGTCACGACTGGACCCACTTAAAGACAGCAGATCCCCCGAGACTCAATTGCCCACACAGGTTCACCTCGTTCTGCTTCTGAAAGGCTAACTCTCCCTTTGCTAATCCCCTGGATAGGTGCCTTGTCCTAGGGACTGCAGCCCAAAGAGCAGTCCCTGTCTCTGGAGATTTGAACAGGGGCCCTGAGGGTCTTTACTGGCCTCAGAGACACAACCTCCAATCCTCAGTGAGCCTCGGGATGAGCCAGGAAAATGCTGCACCAAGGAGATCTTCTGCCGAGGCGAGCCAATGGCAGCCAGTCATGCAGGCAACCGCTGAACATCAGCAGTTTCACAAAGACAGAGGAGAGAGTGGGAGGCAGGAGATTGGACCAACACCACTGGTCAAAATAAAATGGGCACACACACATACACACACACCCCCACCCCTCTCTCTTCCAATGCGCAATTTTTCACTTACTTAAGGCTAACATTTGGCATGGGGATATTGTAGTTTGCTGCGAGTGGTGTCTCTCACAGAGTGAAGTGTGTGTATGTGTGTTTGTGAGTGAGTGAAGGATCCCTTTCATGTCGCCTCTGCAACTAACTTAGAGCCCCCACCACCACTACTACCTCCATCACCCAGCCACCCGCTAGCCACACTCCTCTCTTCCTCTTACAGCGGCTGCCTTGAAAGCCCCATCACTCTGATTGTTGATTGTTCTTTCTAATGTGATGATGGAGCAAGTACTGCAACCACACTTTATTTGTAAGAGCCCCAGCGAGAGTGGGTGGAAGTGATTCAAAGACAGACTGGAGTGTAGTGACACATATAAACAGCACTGGGGAAAAGTGGAATCAGGCAACAAAATAATAAGCAATAAAGTAAAAGATAAATAAATCAATGATATGTATTGTGCTGCAACTAATTAGTGATTAATATGGTGATTATTAAAATCAAAACTTCATTTAATTAATCTTTTCATCTGTAAAATGTATATTTTATGAAACCCAGAGCCCAAAAATAACGTCCTCAAAATGCCCATTTTGTCTGACCAACAGTACAAAACAAAAAGGTGTTCAATTTGCAATACATACTGTATAGGATTCATTTATTATTAAAATGGTTGTAAATTTTAATAATCACTGTCGACAAATCAGTGAATTGACTAATTGACTACAGGTATGATATATACAGCCAACCAACACAGACAGTACGCTTCTGGTGCTCCCTCCGTTTCACACAATTAGTATAGTTTGTGGTTGGGAAGCCGATCAGGGATCAGGCCGCACTACCAGCTTCTATTTGCCGCCTTTGAAGGAGGGTGTGGGATTCGGGGGAATTACACGAACATCTGTCTGTGTTATGGTCTCATGGTTAAGGTCCTCAGATTAGACAGATTAAAAGTGGCTGGTGTGTATTGGAGCAGACACCTGACAGTCCAGATGAGCCCCAGGAGTTTAGGTGTTGTTTTTGATTCAGCGATGTCCTCGAAGTAAAAAATTTGTTAGAAATTGCTTCTTCCAGCTGAGGAATATATCCAGACTAAGAACACTGGTGTCGAAAGCTGAACTGGAGATGATCGTTCATGCTTTTATCTCCGCTCGTTTAGATTACCATAACAGTTTTTTTTTACTTGTTTGAATAAGAAGGAGCTTTACCGTCTCTTGGCTGTTCAGAACTCTGCTGCAAGTCTACAAGTCACATTAACAAAACAGCGCACATGACCCCTGTTTTAGCATCATATCACTGGTTACCAGTCCAGTTTAGAATTCAATTTAGCCTTGCATGGACAAGTTCCTCCCTACATCTCTGACTTGATACAGCTTCATACTCCAAACCATACGTCATCAGGCTGTTAGTGGTTCCCAACACTTATTTTAAGAGGGGGTCCGTCATTTCAAGTAGTGGCACCTAGGCTGTGGAATGCATCGCCTCCCTTTCTACTTTGATTAAATTCTGTTGATTCTTTTGAAAAGCAATTGAAGACTCCGTTATTCATACAGGCTTTTAGTTAGCTGAGGTTTTAATGGCTGTCTGATTTATATTTTTCCTGTGTATTTCTACGTTTTTTATGGATTGTATCTACTGTATTGTATTGTACCTGATTGTGAAACACTGCGATTTATATCTGTGAAAGGTGCAATATAAATTAACTTTACTTAATTACTTACTTAGTGCCCCTCCCCAGGACAACATGGACTGTAATTCATGTGGAAACAGCCAGTTCAGTACAGAACAGTACAGAAAAAATACTTAGTGTGGCAGAAATTATGTATGTATATGCAAGAACTGTTGAATCACATATAGAAAATCTGTTGTAAAACTGAAAGTGGCAATGTAACCTTTTACGTGGTTTAAATCCACTGGTCAGTCGGCCATGAAGATTAGAAGATGTCCCAATTTCTTGGGACATCTTTCTTTCTCAAAACTGGTTTAGACTTTTCCTACAGGGCTTGTGACTTCTTGACAGTTTAAACAGAGTCCTGAACAGCGTGCAGTGTGGGCAGCTGTTTTTTGTTAACACATTAAAATAAATACATTAAACTGAGGGAAACCAAGGCAAGTTTATTTGTCAAACCGGATCCTCTTCATCATAACATATTCAACAGAAACTGACCAGAGAGTGTTCTTTTATCCATCATATAGTAAGATTGTAAATGTTTGCGATTTGGACATAGATGCAAATGGTGGCAAAGTGACAAACAAGTGGAACATGGGGGCGGTTTTAGATAACACATACAGAACAACATGAGGGAGGAAAGTGTTAGCACTTTACTGCTTTCATTATCACGTCTAATTAGCATAACAAGTAGTTATGCAAACCTGTTATGGGGAACCCATTGAAGAAAGGTTAGCTCTTTAACTACTGAGGAGGAGTCAAACACCAGTGGACACACACATATGCAAACACTCCATCCAGCCGACCTTACAGCCTCATCCACACTGGTTCGCTCAGTCAACAATCAACACAAACTTTCATCACTTCTTAACTAAACTAATTAACTAACTAATTCATCTAAGGCTCAACGTGCTTTTGCTTGGGTTTATGATGTCATCTGGACTAGATCAGTTTTAGACCTGCCTTCAATAACTAGCAAGAGATTAACAGCACTACGTATAGTATTTTTCTGCTTTGCGAAAGCCAAGGAATGTGTCTTGTAAGTATCATGTCAGAGTTTGTAAGTCTGACAAACTTACAAAAAACTCAGATCCGTCAGATCCGAGCAATGTGCTTTCTTTGTGGTTTTGGACTGGTAAGAAAAAAGGGGGACTGGAATGGTAAAAAAAGTATTGTGGCAACAGTCCAGCTTGCTCATTTGCTGTTTAGGATAAAGATTTTGCTTAAATTGTAACTTCCTGTGTATGGAGATTTCCCAGCAGATACCTGACACATCTGACACCAAATTCCATTTCAGAAAATATCATCTCACTTGGAGAGTGGGACACTCTTTATTGCACTTCTAATTTACAGTTTTGGCTGATAGTTGTACTTTTAGAAAATGAATCCAGACTAACACATTTTGAAAACATCATTTCTAGAATTTAAAGTAGTCCTTGCAAGTATAGCATTATAAATACACACACACACACTCTTGGACCTAAAAACAGACTTCTCCTATCTCCCAACTGACCGTCATTTTGTCTCCCTTATAGTGGAATAACAGGGTCAAACTTACAGCCCAGCTAGAGGAAAACAATGCAAACATGCGCTCCGTTAACCTGTTTATTCCCACTAAAGCCACAGAGCATGAAATGCACCACACTCCCTCATGACAGTACACAAGCAAAACCACAGTCTTTATGGGGCTTTTTAGAAAGCCTCCATACTCTGAATGCAGGAGGGTGAAAAAAAAGGAGCAGAGGGAAAAGCAATACCATCCAAGTGTTAAGAAAATATTTTGATCGTTGCTGCAACAACAAAAGACAGGATATATCCTGTTCATACAGCTTGGTAGAAATATTATATATTATAATATATAAAATATATAATATTAGGACTCTCTCAAAAATGAGATGGTTCATCTCAAGGGGTTTATCCTATTCAATAAACTTATTCCAAATGACAAAACGGCTACATATAAAGTCTTGCAAAGCGGCAACCTCCAGGGCTGAAAATGAAGCCAACACAAGGAGCCAGCAACTGCACAACTTGAATGGCCACTTGAGGCTGCCTCTAAAAGCGGAACAATCTCTTTAGACCCCCATGTTAAAATGTCCAACTTTACAACAGAAATAGAAAAAGACAAAACATGTTTACAAAGTGTTTTAGACTCTAATTTCTCCGTTCATATCACGGTATGAATGTATACTTTTATTTAATTCACCCGTTCAAAAAATATTAAAGGACACCGGCCCTTCATGCAGGCCCTCATTTCAGCCTCTGTCTGAAACAAGCTGTAGATGCTCCTGTCTCTTTAAGGCTTTCCCTCTTAAAGCCAACTGTCTTCTGATTGGCCAAGACCTGAAGTATGTTACCAGGTTGTTGTTGTTGCTGGGCGGAACAGGTAGACTGAGCGTCGCTGTGCAGAGCAAACCATACATGGGACACTGGCTCTGTGTAACGTAGAACAGAGCTGTTGGTAGAAAAAGCTGTTGAAAACAGAACATTCAGAACAGGAGGAAATCTGAGGTTTTTGCTCACAGGGATTTCTATAACCTCAGTGCCGTCAGGCCAGAGCCACCCACTTTGAGCTTCACAATCTTTAGATCAACATTGGGCGGATGGAAAGGCTTTTTTGGGAGAGAGGATTTTCTATCTGGCCTAAGGCAGTAAAATTCAGTTTGCACAATGCCTGATGGTATTCTCTACACGTTGATGTTGATGTAGATAGAATGAGGTGGGACAGCTGGATTAGCAATGCAATCCAAACTCCAGTTTGCATATTCGGCACATCACACACTGGAAAGTTTGAAGAAGTATAAGAAGGGATACCAGGGCCTAAGCAGCCAGACTTCTTAAACTGGCACTCTTCAGAATTTGCTGCTGTAAAGCGCTATTTCGCCCTGTGTGGTGAAACCCCTGCGGAGCAAGTGCTCTTGGTGCCACTGAGTGTGTGAACCTTTTAATAGAGCGCGTAAGGGCAATGGGAGTTGATAGCATAGTGACAGATATTATCAACGAGGTGAAAGAGAGTGCTACCCAGAATGGTCTAAAAATGTGTGGAGAAGCTGAATCTAGTTTAAGCAGAACCCCTGCCCCGTATCGTCACACCAGAGAGACTGAACCATTGTCACAGGCAACGTCAGGTTACATGAAGAACGGAGAAGAGAATTTTTAAAAAGCAGTGGATGTGATTCACTAAATACTCAGCAGAAGAATCGACAAGGCAGTAGCGGCATTTAGTAGCTGCAAAGTGTAAAATGGACATGGCAGAAAATCAGGACCAAGCATAAAAACATCATCCAAAGTGGTATGTAGTTGCTTTGCCTTCACTATTCTTTTAGTGCATGGATGATGTGCTGTGTAAAATTTAAAGTGTTATTACCTGAAGCAAACAGGGGGAAAAAAATCTGCATCACTGAATCATGCAGCTGAATGCATGTAGGTTCCTGTGGCAATGTGATGCATACAGTTTATAGCATATGTCATATTTACAGATCTTTTTCATATGGGTGTTGAAGGTGATAACTCCCAGCTGACACATATTTCATCATCTCCACAGCACCCTTCACTTCTGTTGAGTCCAATCAAACACTGCCCTCAAAGCTTTCAAAACCCTTTGAGCTGAAAGAGCGCTAGACAGTCACAAGTGTGACAGGGATTATCAAAAATAGCAGAAAGACCTTACACATCTCACTGAAGGTAGAAGTTGTTCAGTAGTTCATAAGTAAATATGCGTCACCGTGTTGAGGCACTGTGGTGTGGGACACCTGAAGGGTCACAGCATACAATATTTTTGAGGACTTTTGCCTTCCCTCGCAATGTGTTTTGCGTTTTCTCTCAATAATTTTTGCATTACTTTGCAATACTTTCATTCTTCAATTCATTCAGAGCCATGTGCGCTCCCCAACCTCTCACCTGCTGATTCTGAAAGGTACACACAGCAACAACAGCACAGCTAGCGAGTATGCAAACGCCAAAATTCGACCAGGTGCCTGTACCGTGAAGCAGGATTTGAGCTTACCCAGATAAAGTCGGGATTAACCCTTGGTTTTCAGTACCATGAAGGTCGGCCACTTCTTACTGGGGTAGATCGCCATGGTAACTTATGCTGAACGGCCAACCTGCTCTGGAGCAGGTTGTGTTTCAGATAAGAGATCAACTCTATAAAAATGCCACTTACAGACCAATTAGTTCTCTTGGGAAATCACCATCCATAGGAGATCCCGCAGACGGTTTTATAGGCTGCCTTTATGTTTGCTTTAGTGATGCGGCAAAACTTTTGAGTCCTATAGTGATATCATCCTACTGATATCGGCTTACAAGGCTGATTTAAAAGCTGACGCTGATGAAAATATTACTGTAATGGTGCAATGGGAGTTTACCTGAGTTCCCAGCATGTTGTCTGAAACTGTCTCCATTGCGTTGGTCTCCGTGTTAGAGCACACACACAAGCACATGCTTGGGAAGGTTGTGGTTGCAACCTGAAAGTTTGCAGTTTCTGGCCGCTGAAAACTACATGTTACAAGTCTGGATGTGCTGATTGATAAAGTATCGATATTTCTGATCCCAACATTTCTTGCTTTAGGATCGATTCTCATATAAAAGACTCAATAAATTTACTCGAGTAATTTCAAGTGAGTGTGTTTTTTATCATATCAAGTAACTCGCTGTCACCTGTATGGTCTAGTTATGCCCGGTTTATGTGAACTACTTCTCCTTTCGCTTGCCAAAGTCATGTAAACTGTGGCTTTGTGACGTAGCTTCTTTGAAGTGAGCCACTCAGTCCTTTACATTTCCCATGAAGACTGAAAGCTGGCTACGGCTGACGTTAAAAGGAGTCATGTCATGTCTGGCTGAATTTTAGCTCTGACGATAATTAACGTGATGTGTGCGCAAAGACAGTGAAATACTGTGGCGACGCCATGAACCTCACTAAACATCTGAGATCAAGTCACAAGACCGAGTACGATGATGGTATAAAAGGGGAGGTTCTGTGGAAGAGATTTTTATTATAATTAAACAATATGACAGTTTTATGTCTTGTCATTAAGCAGCTATAATTTGGAACTGGTAGGCTTACAGGCTACTGTTTATTTCCCTCATCTACATAGAATTGAGGAGGTCACACAAAACTAGACTTTAAACCAGAAATAAAATATGTAAAAGTATCAGTATCAGTATCGTATTGGGAGTACATGGTATCGGATCATAAAGGAGGTAAGTGGTGTTGCACATCACTAAAGTCTGCTAACAAGAAGTAAAGACACTTATGAGACTCTGAGGTAGGCCCCAGGACAAGTAAGGAAGGGACTGGAGCACCACGCAACATGTATGTATATACTGTATATATGAATGAACCACATTATGGCAACCATTTATTCCAAAGTGGCAGGTTGTTTATGTTGCAGGTTCGGAAGTTAAAAATATTACACTCAGACTTGAAACTGAGGAAGCGACAGAGGAGAGTAGAAGAAGAGAATGGGAGCAGCCTCAAGCACGTCACCACACCTCTGGCCTTCACATAAGTAGGCCAGAGGTTTCATGATGTCTCGCCTTCAGAAACAGAATGTGTCTGGGATTCAGACACTAACCTTGTCTCCTGCTGGCAGATCAAAAACCCAAGTCGACTACAAAAACAGAGAGCACTATCGTCCTATTTGCACATGCTCTACGTGTATTTTTAAATCCGATCCAGTTGAAAGAAGAGGCCCATTACACTCAATAGGGATTTTCTACCCCCTACTGTTAACCATTGCCATGTTCTTTTCTTTTCAAAGGCAGTTGGCTGTAAAAAAACAAAAAACAAAACATGCAGGCAGGAAAATACCAGAACAGTTTCTGTGCATCCAGCTTTCCTCTCTTTGTGCAAAATGAAATTGCACACTATAATTCTAAAAGTAAATATAATGTTTTCGGTGGGATCCTTGTTCAAGCTTCTTAGGCCTACCAAAGAAATATCTTTTAAAGTATGGAGAAGAGTACAGAGGCTTCTTTGAAAACACACACACGGCACTACCATTGCTTGGAATATTGTTTATTTTCTGTACATCAAAACTGGGCTGAAGAATAAGAGATGAAAGTGAATTAAACATCATTTTAGCGGGAAACTAGGTATTTTTGCAAAACTGTATTGCAGAGGTTTCTGAAGATTTTATGCGAGCATTTTTTTGTCTCCGTGTGAGTAAGTGTCAGGCATACTGTACACCTGTAAGCACACTGGCTGCTCTCCAACTTTGTAAATTCCATTTCATGACACAATCGCAACATCGCCTACCCACATCTACCTCCTCTGACGTAAAAGAACTATTGACGTGTGACCCAGTCAAACTAAGGACTGACTTAAACTTCATCTCAAAAACGCCGCAAAAATCTAAACCTCTGCTTGTACATGACCAGGTGAAAGGTCAAATCCCTGTTCATTGATTTACTCAGAGCTATCAGTGGTCCTGTTTGATCCATTAATGTGTATAATACTAATAAGTGACTTGATATGCCCCATACATAAACATATTTTTATTAAACACTTACACCAAGTGAATGCATGGGCAAGGTAATTTCAATGGACTCAAACATGAATTGCATGCAATTAATCCCCAGGAGTCACAGTGTGTTATCTCAATTTTACCTTTTTATATTCATATTTGCAAGTTTACATTCACACCCTTTAATATGCTTGATTGAGCAAACATGTTTTCATGTGGTGGGCAAAAATAAAGGCAAAATCAAAAGTAGAAAAGAAGTAAAAAGAAGGCAGAAGGATTAATATTACCAGATAATTGATTACTTGTAGATAGAGGGACTCATGTGGTTTATGGCTTCCTGTAAGAAAAAGAACTGAGGAAATGAGTGAGCTTAGAGACTACGGGGTGCCAAAGGACAAAGTAACATTTTGTCACAGAGGTTATTTGTTTGATTTACATAGTATGTACGTGTTTTATGAGGGTAAACTGTGAAGGACAGAGCAAGCACACTAACTTCATGGACATCAAAATAACATTTCAACCGTTATGGACGCGGCCTGTGAACGCACACACAGTATCATTGTTTAGAATGGTATATATTAGAACTGCATGACTGTACTGAATATGGGTGGAGAAGCATAAAATCCTTCATGCTGGCTGTCATCTGAGGCTGGCATAGGTTCGGTCTTACCTGATGAACGGGTCTGTAATATAAAGCAGCTGACAATGTAACAAATGTACATCTACCTAAACTGATGATATGAATAATGCAGGTGAACCGAAAAGTGACTACAAGTGAGAGCTAAAATTTGTCTTGTGCATGGTTAACCAGAATATTTGAAGAAAGAAAGACAGTTGCCACCCAGTTCAACATATATTAAAATCCAAAATCTCATTAACTATTGGAACTTTATTATGAACTGAAAAGGCTTTCACTCCTCTCTTTTTATACATGAATTGTGCCTATTTAACAATAGCGCAAATTAATAGACATCTCAAAGTTTCTAACGTTATGATGACAATTAATGAGTATTATCATTAGGTTACCAGAAAAAAATGGCGAAAACATCAGTTCAAGATTTTATCAAATTTGTTGTTGGTATTTTACTAAGGTTTTACAGTAGAAGGGTTTAATTTAACAGAAAGGTCATATTTAATAACGATGATCAGTTTCTCTGTTTATATTAGCTTTACAGTCAGGGGGCTTACCATTTTATACATTGACTGCTACAAAGTTAATATATATAAATATAAATGAATATATAAATCTAGACACAGTAGTAGAATAAGTTTATTTTCTGTTCTGTTCTGTTTGTCTGTTTCACTTACTGATAATTGTATTATACTAATTGTCAGGGGCTGGACTGCATTCTTGTCTTTTCAAGACATCAAACCTACCATTTCTTTTGGGGGGATTTTTGGTAATAAAAGCTGCTTTCACACTGATGTTAACATCATCTACATTTCTCAAGTTATCAAAGGTAATAATTCAAAATATACCACTGAGCTGTGAAAGCCCTTGCATATTTATTAGCAACAGCTATTTAATTCTATTTTAGGGTGGATTTTCCTTAGGTGATTATAGGCTACCGGTAATTAAGTCATAACAAATTTGTGAATATCATAAGCTTGGATTGTTAAGATCCTAATGATTTGCTTCATTTCTGGTTTTCATTATGTAAAACCTTTATTAACTACTCTAATGCTTGGAGATTAAAATGTGTGTAGTTTTTTCCTCATCTTTGATTTTTTGATCACAACATTTACATAACAAACACACTATTATTTGATTTGATTATGAGGAAACAATATATTTTGTTTTTTTACCCGGTACTCTCTGACTTTCCATATAACTAATATAAATTAGTAGTTGGCTAATTTCTAAGTTTTCCCACACAATACAAAGCCCTGTCTCATAGAAATCTTGCAAATCCAGGACCTTGATATGCCATACCTCCATTGTTAAGATATGATGCAATGTGCATGCAATGTCATATGTCACCTTATGACATTTTTTCTTAAAACACCTTGTTGTGAGTTAATAGTGAACGCGTCCCTTTCTCAAAATAGGTACAGTATGGAATAGGTGAAAGAAAGAACTTTTTCAAACACATTGTCATTGCTGTCAGATGGCAGGTGGGCTCCATGTTGACTGTCAAGTCTGGCAGAAAAATCCCAGCAGAGGTAGGTAAAAGATGGAAACAGCACATTTTGTATATTTTTGCAGGTCAGTTTATATTTCACAAAAACGAGTCACTGAAATCACATCTATAGATTATTTTCTCTTGTGGAAGAACAGCATTTAAGCCAGTACAGATTGGTCTAAGACGACAATAATTAGCTCCAAGTTATGATGACTATAACAGATCTCCAAAACAATGTGGAAAGGCATACACAATATATCATACCATAAAGGTTATTAAAATAGTACGCATCAAGAGAAATGCAGTATATATTATATTATATTATATAAATATAATACAGATATATAAACAATCAGATACATTTACTGTATGTGGGAAAACTATATGATCAATGCCCCCCTGCAGAATGAACGCAGTGAGTGTAGAAATGGATCATAAATTTAAAAAAATACAGTCTGCCTTTCATCTTAGATAATCACATCACTGTTCGCTACCAGCAATCCAGGATGAAATATGTGTGAAGTCTCGCAAATGACAGCTTGTTCTAGGAAGCGCAGGTCACATCAGCACCTCACACTAACACACATTTACATCCCAACTTGTTTCTGAAAGTTGTTGGAAGCTTTAATTAACGTGTACATGACCTTGCTGGCACGAGACCACAAAGTTGTGAGCCAGGTTTCTGTGTGATGAAGACTCTTCGGAGACTGATTAAGACTTACACAGCATTGTTTATCTAGCCTGGGCTGGGGAGATACGGTTCCAGCATACAACGTGTGAACACATGAAATGCCGACACCAAGTCTTTCTCTGGGAATGTGTATCCTTCGCACACCTACAGAGATTCACTATGCGTCCAAATGAGGTTATTGTTTACTCCTCTATACATGTGTGAACATTGTAGATTTAATATTGGGTTAAATCAAGACACTATGCTTACCTAAGTTAACCTAAAGTCACATTGTGTGTCACATGCAGCACTTTCTACATAGAGCCAGTCAGTTTGTCAGTAATGAAACAAAATAAACATAATCTTAACCTTGGGTTACCTAACAAATGAACAGCAGTGCATCCTTTTCATGACAGTTGCGTAGGCAGAGGGGAGAGTCACTGCCTGTCACCTTTGGCTTATTTTAGCCCAGGAAAACATGACACGGGGAAATCAGAAACAAACTAACTATACCAAAAACAAACTATACCTATAGTGTGATTCTATAGGATAGCTTACAAGAAACACATGGCTGTTCGTAAAATGTTTACTTCAATACTGACTTTCTATTGATGTGGCAAGCAATCATCATATACACTTCTCTTTTTTGAACTTTTTCCTGCCCAGCACTCATGTTGGAAACACATATGTGCATCCATGCACCTCTTTCCTAACGTTTCCTAATGTTGTACACCCCCACACCCTCCACACTTGGCGTCTATCATGAATGGGTTTTTATAGTGTGCAATGGCAAAACTTCACAAATTAGCAGTTACTTCATCATTCCACTCTTTGATCCAGCCTAGTTCTATTGTAGATAGTGGAGTCATTTGAAGGAAAAAGACAGTAATTTCCCTCAGAGAAAGTCACACGGAGCATTGAGCCTTCCCTTATTTAATGGTTCAATAGCGATACCTACTCCCCTCCTGTTTGAGAGCATTGTTTCCCTATGGTTATTGCGCCATCAGTTACCCTTGTGGATGCCTGGCTGACATAAATGCATACTTCCCATGCCAGCCGAGCAAATTAAACTGAATTGAAGGTGGAGAAAGAGAATGGGAGATTAAGTGAGAGATGGCCTGGAGAGAGAAAGAAAGAAAGAGGGGGAGAGACAGACTGGGCAAGAGATTGAAGGAATGACTTGCAATCAGGAGTAAAAGAGGCCCTCTCAGTCTTCTTTACAACCACACACACACACACACAAGTTTATCTCACTACCTTTGTAAGGCCTATGTCACCTTTATCTGCTAAGCATAAGCCTTATTTCCACAGTGTATGCATAAAGTTGGAAAGCCAGTGTGAATCTGATATAGCTATAATATGTCAGCGTGTTACCCCCATCCTTATATTGAAGCATGAAGATGGTGAATAAAACTGTATTTTAAGTGATAGGAATGATTTTCCAAACTATGACAAATACAAATAAAACAGAAGAAAGATAAATTCCTTTTAACCAGAAAGTCACATTGGATCGGCTTTGAGTATGATTATCATCCCAAAATGTTGAATATATCTTTCCTTGAGTTAACTGTTAACTAACCCACTTACGTATTCCAATGCAAAACGCCAGTCAAACCTCTCTTAAAGGAATACTCTTAGGGACACTTTGGGAAATTTGCTTATTTGCTGCCTAACTGAGAGTTAGAGAAGATCAATATCAATTCCATTTGTGCGTTCGATACTGAGGTGGCTGCATGAGGTATTTAGCCTAGCTTAGTACCAGGTTTGTGGCAGGGGGAAACAAATATCCTCCGTCAATAGCCTTTTACTGATGTCCACATCACATTCCCAGTAACACTCATGGCAAAGTCATCAAATTTGCCAAAATGTTGGAGCAATTGCATTAACTAGATATGAACCAAAACCTTTACCAAAACTTAATTTGGGAGAGTTTTTAAGACTAACATGTGATGCCATTACTGCAAAGACGTAATGCTAAAACAGCTTTTGACAAGGATTTAACAAGAAATGTACATGCGCACAAACATGCAAACATCAGGACATATACACAGGCTGCCTTACAGGAGAGACAGTGAGGGAGCTCTGCTCTGATTTTCTCAGCCTTTACAGCACAGTGTAAAAGCAGCATTGTTCACCATTGGTAGGCACTCTCCATTTCAGGGGAATAAAAGCAAGGGGAAATAATTGCTTACCCTCACACTGTGTGTGCAGTGTGTCTCCTATCAGCAGCCAGGCGTGATGACAGCGATAGCGGCGCTTCTTGCACGAGACTCTGACCCCCACCTCCTCAGACACAAAGACAGCGCACAGCTGTCCATGTTCACCGCTGCGACAGCGATCACTGGAGGGCCCCCCCAGGAAAAGAGCTCCTCCTGATGTAGATCTGTGCACAAGCTGTGAAAAGGGGCACACAGTCAGGCACTGGAGATACACTCATTAAGACACCGCAGACACAGATGCATGCAGACGGTACAGGTCTCAATCATGTCTGTGATCTTTGCAGCAATCCATCCCACGTTTCATTCTCGCTTCCCTGTAAACAAACGTGAAAATACTGACATGCATTTCACACACAAGTCATTCAGATACACATCTCCAGTGGTGTCTCTCTGCTGTGTCTCTTTGTTCCTCTCTTGGGTAGGAGCTGCTATCTGCAAATATGCTGATGTTGTCACTCTTGCATTACACACACCACGTCCAGAGCGCTCCGTGGGGTGAATATGTTTGGAGCCATCATGCCTGATCATCTAATCATGACTAGGCCTTTAGGGAGAAGAACATGCCCGCTTTTTCCTCTCACCATACATGCTGATAACACAGTTCTCCCACAATGCCCTTCAACACTACAGATTCCTATCTCAGAGGCCGTTTAGATGGCTACAAAGACTGACTGAAAGTGCTGCTTTGCCAATTTTTGAAGGAGATAATTGATGTGTTTTGAGTTTTTCCATCACTGCTATTCTTTCTTCTGCTACTTCAGGCTGGCAAGCAGGTGATTTTTCAGCACATACGATTTGCTAGTCGTTGCAAGTCTGATGATTTCTCATCACCATTTGCTTTTCTTAGAATCTCATGCTGTCTGAACGGCCATCAAAACCTCTTCTGCTGACACAAATGATTATTGATTTCCAGCTACTGTCTACCTGTGCTCAATCAGCTGTGTTGCTTTTGTGTAGAACAATGGTTTTCTTCATCCGCCGGGGTAATAAGTGTGCTAAAGAGGGAAAAAAAAAATTGTTTCTGGCAAAGGAGACTTGAAATGCGCAGCAGGAGGGGCTAAAATAGGACCAATACTGATAGCTGTAAACTTTTATCTAACACAGTTTGTATTTAAGAGGCAGTTAATTAGTTTGCCAAAACTATTTGCTGTCTTTCTTGTTCCTCTTTAACTACAATCTGCAATCTTCCTCTTCTGTCTTCTAATCTAATGTGCTCTCTACTCTCATAAATAGAATTTAAAATATTCAGAACAATGAAAAATGCCCCCTACCAGCACACAACATGATTACTTCACCAACATCTAGGCTACAATCATATCCCATTATTAAAGTATGATGGATACAGCCTCTCTCTCGCTCTGTCTCTCTCTCTTTTGTTTTTATTTGTTTTCACTTAGTACTCTATGAAAGTGCACAGCAAATTCAATTCCCCTTCCCTATATTTAATAAATGCATAAGTGAGTCTCAGTCTTCATCTTCTGTAACATGTCACGAAGCGGAACCGCGTTAATGCCCGGTATGCAATTAAGTCCAATTATGACAAAACAACAACAACAAAAACAACAAATTGATGAGTGGAGGATTAAGTCATATCTTGAAGGGTACGGTACCTCAAGTCAAATCAAGGCCATGTTACAGCATTGCCTCATGTCACAATTCACACATTTACAGAAATGAAATATTCATCGGCATTCAAACTCCTGTCTGCCGTTTCTCCATAATTTGTTGTCCATTAATCAAAATACATCCTCCGCAATGGAAATAGATCAATTTCTCTGACAAGTGATGTGTCTCAGTAATAAACCCACATGACCAGCGCCTTGCTAATGATCTGGAGTGAGGCTTTTAGGTTTCTTGCCATAACATAACACTTTCACTTTATAGTAAGTACACATCAATCTGTAAACACTCCCTGCCCTGTTGACTGTTACTGTACCTTGTAGGCCTATGAGCTATCCAGTAAAAGTTCCCATATAATGTACACGTGTTGTGTAAATAGATTGTCCCTAAGACTCAGCCTCCATGAGCTCAAGGTGACCCTCTCAACTGCTTGACTGTAGAGGAGCATTCTGTTTGATTAATTTGTACTGACGACATAACCTACATGTTGCCCGGGGCCACCCAATCTTCTTTTCACACATGAATGGCAATGAGTTTGTATGTTTTAACATACTTTTTTTTGGCACCATATACATTGCCAATGTTGAATCAATCTATCATGATAAATGGAACTGCTCATAAAGTGATGCTGAACTATATCAAAAGTCTGTAGGTTAAGACGAACTTACAAAGGACATAACCCTAGTATGCAGATTTTAAAGTCATGTGACAAAGGAAATTGTATTTGCTTGGCAACACATGCTGCAGAGCTAGTCATTAATTTGGAATAGTCATACGTTGTTTCGGGCTGCAACTATTGTTTTTTTCAGTGTTGATTAATCTTGTTTTCTCTATTAACTGATCAGTTGTTTGGTCTATAAAATGTTAGAAAATGGTGAAAAATGTAGATCGGTGTTTCCCATAGCCCAAGATGACGTCCTCAGATGTCTTGTTTTGTCCACAGTTTATTGTCATAGAAACAGGAACATATTCACATTTAAAAATTATTTTAATAATCAACAATTAAGCGATTATTTGATTAATTGTTGCAGCTCTTAATGTTGTTACTGTACTACTCAACATAATGCATGATAGTACCTGTGTATTGGGTTCACTGAGTTCAGCTTTCTTTTGACAGAGACACAGAAGCATGTCTGCTAGAGAGGAAATAGAAGGAAAGGAACAACTCTAATGGAATTTTCAAAATAAGAGACCATACACAGCCTTTTCAGACAACTACAAATCCAAGTGAAAAAGCACACGTGACAAGCAGTTACAGTATACCACAGTCTTAACATACTAGTTCATTAATAACACTTTACATAGCATTACTGTATCCCACATTATGTCATCTCACAGTTTCTGTCTCTTAAAAAGAGGTTTCGCTCGCCAAGTGCTTGCTCATGGTGGGAATTGTTGGGTCTCTGTAAATAAGAGTACAAAGACTATGCTCTAGACCTTCTTAACATGAAAAGTGCAAAGAGATAAATTTTGTTGTGGACCTGTATAAATAAAATAAAAACTAAACCTGTTGTGACCTGTTAACTGTTGTTTATTGTGAACCTGAACATAGTGTAGCGATTACATCACGGTTCTGGGAAGTTGATATTCTGTGTTTCCTATTTACTGTTTTATTTTATGGTTGTTTGCCTCCAGTGTTGTTCTACTTCCTGTTTGACCCCCACAGATTGTGTAAGGGGTTAGTCGGGCTGTTCCTGTCACTCGTTGCCAGTTCATAGTTTCCTTTAGGTTCATGGCTGCCAACCATAGTTTCCATTCTGTGGATTATACCTTGTGTCATTTGGATTTATTAATCATTCCTCCAGCTTCTTGGTGTCTGCATTTGGGCCCAAAATGCCTATTTTTCTTGGTCATCTGAACATAGCAGTTTATACCCACTTCAAATTTTACCATTTTACAGTACAACAATACAGTCAGCTAGTTCTGTATATGCATACACCTAGCACTGCTTTTAGTAGGAAAAAACATTGAATATATATATATATATATATATATATATATATATATATATATATATATATATATATATATATATATATATATATATGATATATATGATATCTCGATATATAGATATACGATATCTGGATATAAAGATATAGATATGGATATAAGATATAGATATAGAGATATATATAGTTCGGGGAGACCAAATACAGTTATAAAGTTGGCTTTTCCAAACTTTATCTGTAAGTCTAGAAGTACTGGTTTCAAACGAAACAACCAAACGTAATGCACCCAAGGAGAGTTTTTATGGCTTTAACCACCACTGTGACATCTAAGGCAACGAAATTTACTTGTGTTCCAACAACTCCCTCTGCTCTTTCATGCCAAGTTATTATTTGCAAATTTGATGGAAATGTGATAATGGGCTCACAACAATAACACCAAACAAGGGAGATGCCTTCTTTGGCATGTTGACTTTTTTTCATGTCTGATTACACGGCACACTTGATTTGTCTCATTTCAGGGATGAGCAGGACTGAAATGGTAGCACTGTGATTCGGGGACTCTGTACCATCAATTCAGTTAGTTTTAATTAGCGCAATGGAGAGAAAGAGGGAAAAAAACAACAACCTCACAGGGTCCTCCAACAATGAAATGAATTACTCATGAGTGAAAGCTTATCACATCAGCCAGCTTTATATGTAGAGAATATTAAATCAAGGCGCTGGAAGACATACGTCTGAAATGAGTTATACCAATATTTAAAAAGCATGAAATCTCTATTGGATACAAATCACATCATGATAAAAGGCTGGTGGTTATTTGATGATATTTGGTGTGTTATACACTCAGTTGACATCTGTCTGCTGTGAAATATTTTCATTTATTTTTTTAGATGTCACCTTTGAATGGAAAACTCTTGTTGCACCATACAGCATTAACTCACATTTGATTGAAGTATACATCTAACAATGACTGCAGAGAGCTGAAGTTTTGTGCAAGTAAATGCTGTGACGAATGTCACATACGTATGAGCACTCTAATGACAACAGACTTCTATTTACCTGAAGAAATTGTGGATTTGTGAGTAGAGCAAAAACAAACAATCCTGAATACTGACTACAAACAATGTAGGTCCATTAGAGTGGTGGTTTCCAACATTTTGGCTGGTAATTTAAGTGGCTTCTATTTGTGATCTCTCTCTTTGTGAGCAGTTTTACCACAAGAGTCTTTCAGTGACCTCAGGTTGTCTTAATTTGACTAATTGTTTGGAGAAAAAAAAGTTTGGGAATATTTTATTTTGCCCTTCTTTCCTGTCCTATCCTAACCATAATGTGACCCCTCTACCTTCTCTACGACCCCTTGGATCAGTCTTTAGCCATTTGTTTATGTATTGGGAGGGCATATTAACAGCTATTCTTCCAACTTCATGTCAAAACACTTCAACCGGACTATAACCTGCTTTAATATGATTGGAGATAGAAATAAGTAAGTAGTGAAATATCTGTTTCCTAGGCCAAAGTATTTAAATTGTTGAATAATGTCTCCAAAAATGCCTGAAGGACAAACAAACTGAGACCACAAAACACAAAAATGGGAGCAAGCATCCGATAACTTTTACCATATTCGGAACGATCCCCTGTCAGTGTAGTCTACCATGCAGAGAGAGGAATGACTTTAAGAACTTAAAACCAGAGGCACAACTTTCTGGTGTGACAATGGGCCACCCAGCCTCCACCAGTACTGTTTTTAATCTAATATTTTGGCCTAAGAAATGAATTCTGAGAGATGCCAATATTCTTTTGACAGGCTTCTCTAGCACCACGCTGCTCAATAAGCCTGTGATTGATGCACACCCTCCAGATTCATTGACCCGGACTGCGATTTCGACAAACTGCTCGCCTCTGATGTGGACAGACCTTTAAGGCAGAACACGGTGATGGCTAGATGGATGGGATACACTGTAAAAGTACTCCAAAGACACATTATTGAATTATGTGTCAATTCTGTATGGGGGCTCATGTGCTCTCCATGGATTCTGATTGATCACCCGCCAAGGCATAAACCAGCCAATTATTTAATTGATTTTAAATGCTTATCATTTAAATGGTGAACTTGTAGACTTATCAATGCCCAGGGGTGGACAGATTACACAACTCAATAACTTGAGTCAAAGTATAGATACCCTTTGTTAAATATTACTCAAATACAGGGAGTGATTAAGTGAAAGTTGTTCAGTCAATATGTACCTGAGTTAAAGTACTGGAGTACTTGCTTTGAAAAATACCAAAGTATTCAAAAGTACATTTAGTTTTAATGTCAATGCATTGTTGTATTGTTGCCAGCACTGTGGTCATTTAACAAGATTTAAACATGTATTTGTGAAAGGACTTCAGTCAGTAATGTTAGCTTAGCATTTTCACTAGCTAACTATTAGTATGCGTCACCAGTGCATTCCCACAGGACCCGGTCCCAATATGACATCGTAGCAGGCAAATTCATAAAACTGTATTGTGTAGAGAAAACTTAAGAACTACAAGCATTGATAATTTTAAAATGTTCATCTAGAATGAAACAAAATGTATACCGTGACACGCTTTTTCCCGTTGGATGTCAAAACATTTGACAGAGCAAATATTTAAAATCAATTGAATCTTTCTTTATTTCAAAAATCTCAAGCGTGGACAGATAAGACCATAGGTGCCCTAGTGAGGAACACTCATCTATATCTGCCATTACCAAGTTCAAATTGAACTGTTCAAAGTACTTGACTGACAGTGTAGGAGTACTTTACTGTAATAGTCTTTTCTCCTGTGATGAACACGCAGCGTTCGGCCTATCACATTTTAGAAAAAATCTAACTGCTGACTTTGAAGCTTTGCTTAATGAGTAATAGAAATTTTCATAGAAATGTAAAGAAGCAGTCAAAAGTACATCATTTGTCATTAAAATGTAGTGGAGTAAAAGTCACAATTTCCTCCCACAAAATAACACTTAAAGTACAGATACTCAAATAAATGTACTTCTTTACTGTCCACCGTTGTCAATGACATATACTGTATGTTCCTATGAAGGATCATGCGACTGACCAGAAAAAACATACATCCTGTAAAATGAGCCAACTGGCTGAAATGAAGACTTTTACTGTGACAATTTGCTGACATGACGTGGGACATGATGAGCGGACTCATGCTCTCCCAGTGAGGCAAGACTGAGACCACAGTGAGACTGTGGATGGGTACTAATGAGGAACTTTGTCAGCCCTGTGTCTGACACAAGGAGAGAAGGAAATGAAGACAAAGTGAGAGTGGGAGAGAAATACAGTTTCAGCTCTCTTACTCCAATGACCCCCCTTCTCTGCCCAGATCAAATGATCCTACTTGCGCAGGTGACACCTTATTTTTGCCAGGAGCAATGGCAAAGTTGATTCCCCGCCCCAAAAAAAGGGAAAAAAAAGATTTCAACAACAGTGGGTTTTATATCCAGCGTGGCTCAGAGATTTTCATTTAAACTATTGATCGGAGTATGATTTACAATCAGGATGCAACCTTAATGTCTTTAACTATCTCAAAGTACAAAACTGACAAACTGTGCTCTTTAAACTGATAAAAATGCAGAGATTTAAATTCAGTTGGCACACAAAAAAGAAGCTGTAAAGCTGTGGATATTTAGATTATCTCAGCAAATGATTCCAGTTCCACTTGAACAAACAAGTCTGCCTCTCAACATTATCATACCTTTGAATGCATTTGATATTTGACTGCCTGACGCTTTACTATGAATTTGAAACTATACCGTTATCGTAGAAGAAGTAGGACTTGATACGCATATATGAAATAATAAAGTGACACTGCCATGGGGTTACCCCTTCAGCCTCCAGTGGAAGTATTGCTATTAGCATGCTAAGCTAACCTAAGCATTAGCACCAGCACAGGCCTGTTAGCCATGAAATGGATCTAATGCTGTGTTCCATTTACCTCAGAAGTCGGAGGTCGGAGCTGGGAATGACGTCACACCCGAGTTGATGGTGTTCCAGTTAACAACCTCGCACGGCCAGCTGTTTGTTTACAACTAGCCAGGTTGCCGGTTGATTAAAATAAACGTATTATGCAGTATTTACTCACACTAAACACTGTAGCAACACGTCCACAGACAGCTGTTGGACAGCACTTTGTGTGCGAACATTTATATGAGTCACAAGTAGCCTACACAGAAGTGCTAATAAACAGTATAAACAACAGCTTTCGGTAACTGTTGATACCCTTACAGACATCTTGGATCACGAAGTCAGGGTAGTGCGGGTTGTCCGACTTCAGGGGGCGTTCCAGTTGAAAGTTCCAACTGGGAACTCGGAAATTCCAATTTCCCATGTCAAATGGAACACACCATAAGCATACTGTTAGCATTAGCATTACCATTAGCATGTGGGCTAGCATCAAAGGACACAAGGCTTGTCATTTCATTTCAGTTATTTTGAGTTGCGATTGAAAGTGTAGAAATCATTATTAAGTAAATACAACACATACACAGTTCATTTCAAGTAATTTATTTTAGGATGTTGGGGTTTCCCAAGGTCATCCAATTGTTTGCATGTTACATTCACCTGTTTTTGTCTTCCAGCAGGGATCTTGGTTGAAGCGGCAAACAGGAATGGACAGAGTCCAAAGTAATTTATAGGGTGGAAGACCTGGGATGGTCCAAGTGTGAGCCAGTACGGTGGGGTGTACTGGAGTACATAATGTTTCTGTTTCGAAAAGTTTGTTCAGCACGTGACATTTAATTTCTGGTTTTATAGTTGTTAAATTGTGTATTGATGTGGCCAGAAATGTTTGAGAATGTTGAGTAGACATAATGGTGTTTGATTGATTTTCAATTAACTTTGGTTTATCTTGTAGAAGGGGCTTCCGGTATAAAGGAAGAAGGCAGAGACACCACTGGGGAAAACAGCTTTGGCTGCATGTGTGAGAGCCAATAGTCAAGACCTAATATAGTTTTTTTGTTGTTGTTTTAGTTTGTGATGGTAATTTGAATAGGTTGTACTTAGTTTCTGTGTTTTTGATATAATTTTGCGATAATTCACCCTTGCACTTCTGCACTTTACATGTCACTGGTGAAGAAATACAGTGAAGCACAGGTGAGAAAATCCTGAGTTCATGTCCTCCCCGTTCAACTGTGGGGCTAAAAATTACAGACACTAGTGAACTCTAAATATTAGAGTATGGTATATATTCACTATTAACTTTGTACCTTCTATTGTAACTGTAACTTCTATTAAATTGCTCCTGAGAATAACGCAGCATGTGAGTATTCAGAGGAGAGTAGTATTTTGAACAGTAGCCATACGCCCAGTACGGCCCTCCCATCTTCCTCCCCCAGGGTGAAGTAGCCTACTCCTACCGGAGCGGGGCGTGTCTCTGTGGGCGGCCTCCTCGGTGCGGTGGCGCTGCCACTGCTGCTGATGCCGCTGTGTCTCCTATTCCACTGGATGCAGGTGGAGACGCGTCAAAGCAGCCAGAAACACCCAGCATACACCAGAAACACGGAAGCGGAACTTCCGCAATAAAAGCCCCGTCAATACATATCAATGTAAGGGTTTTAATTTGAAAAGGAGAACCTGGAGTTGCATGGTCTGCCTTCTGTCTGGCTTGACAGCAGGGATGCAGGTGGGGCGACTCGGCCAGGACCGTTCACATCTGCCTTGAAGGAGAGAGGGGGGGAAAGAAAACCTGCGTTCTGGTCTACTCAACGCTCTGGATAAAAAACAACAACACAGAAGCTTTAACTGCATCCAGGCTACATCCAGGGATACTTACAAATCTCCTCAAGTCGGAGAATAATATCGGAGGGATTGCCGCAAAACACAAGTAAGGACTTTTCTCTTCTTTGCTGTGACTGTGTGCTTCTGTGGGGTTTCTTCTGGATGTGTGGATATGTCACTCACTGCAAATGCTCACCAAAGGATGACAGGTGATGTCGGGGGGGAAATAACTCACATAGCCCAATAATGAGCAATTGCTGGCTTTGTTCGGTTGAGAGGGAGCCAGCAGCAAACGATGCGTAATGGGTCAATATTTGGAGGAGATTTGGGAGGCGAGTGGATTTGAGGTCTGCTGTTTGTTTTCTGCGGCTCTGGCAGCAGACACGTTGAATCCGGTGTGGGGGAAATGATGGAGGTATATCTTTTGAAGCCACGCGTGACAGCAGCGGCGGAGTCTGGGAATTCCGCAAAAAAAAAAAAAAAAATCTCACTGTGCTCGGCAAAAGTCAGTTTTTGTGCTTCTTTGAGCTGTGGATGTGTTTACGCAATGTCCAGACGACTTGTGAGAGGTGTTTCTTCCAGGTTCTGGGACTCACAAACCCGAGATGTGTTTATGTGTTTTTATTTGAACAGCTCCGATTTGGAATTAAAAATGATCCTAAACTGTAGCAAATGATACACGCTGTTTATTCTGCTGATAATACATGTGGCCTAATTTTCACACCCACATCACACACACACACACACACACACACACACACACACAGCCTACTTACTTGTAGGCTTCACGTACTTCTCCTTAACTCCAAATCCCTGAACTGTAAATTTGCCGGAATTTTACCCATTGTGGAGTCGATTCATGGGTTTTGGCATCATCGCCTGCGTTTAATGTGTAAGCTGTTTGTTTATCATTATTTGCCATCAATTTATCTTTAAATTGTTCAAATAAAATCTTTATGGCCACCGGAAGGTATACTCTTTTCTGAACAGATGCATCATAATTGGGTGCTGGAGAACAGAACGGCTGTGGGTCTGACGATCTGCGGAGTTACAGCTAGTGTTTTCTCCATGTAAATGTGATCAGCACGATGTGTTAGAAACGCACGCGCCTACAGTACGTGGATTATTTGGGGCTCCATATTGCGCCGACGATACAGCGACTGCATGTGACTCCTGCGCCACCGTGTCGCCAAACGCCCACTGGGGTGCGTAACGGTGTCTCTACACAAAATCCCCGAACCAGAAGATAAATAGCAAGAACTGCAAATCGGTAGATATTTTTTATGGGATACAAGTCGGATTAAGGGGTTAGTTCTACAATAATTAAACCGAGCTGAGGCTGTGTAGTTCAGCGGTGCACAGGCAGGAACGGATGCGACGCGACCAGAGAGAGGAGGAAAGCAGACACCACATAGGGAGAGTCCCTGTAGACGGCAGTGGGAAAACTGAGCCACTCTCTTTTTAATGTTAAAGCGGTGTGAACTTTTTCACAGTAGAAATGAAACCACTGGTTTGTCATTTTTCACAATATTTGTACGTTAATCAGTGGTCATGAACCACCTCTCCACATTTCTTGTTGGAATATGTGGCAAGGCAGGAATACCTTATCACAGGACATACTTTGCTGAATAATAATCTGTTGTGAAGACTGATGAAGACAGAGAAGTATTCCAATTAATTGCTTGAAGACCTTTAGAAATAAAATGCAGTAAGGATGATTGGTTAAGCCACACACAGGAAGTAGTAGCGCTTATTGAGCCAGCTGTCTTCTTAATGCAAATGAAGCTCTGTGCTAGAAGTAGGGTGATGAGACTCATTTCCTGGTCACTGTCTCAGGCCAAAAATGTGCGGACTCGTAAAGCCAGGATACAAAGCCATGTTGAAGGACTTCAGTGACCAGTGGTTTTTCAGCAAGCGACTTCATCACCATTCAACCCAAAAGATTACCACACTTTTGGCAATCAATTTGGCATCCCGATGTTAATTCCCAGTTGGCAAACAAAGAGAATTACTCGATCATCAACTCAGTCTAACATCTGTAGTTGTGACAATGGCTTTGGAAATACCTAAATAGCTTTTCCCCTTTATAATAATGCACACTGAGCAGACACCGCTGGCAGAAAATGGGCCCATACGTGATTCCACTTTTGTTCTCAGAGCTTTCAGTGCACTTCATGAAGGGTGCTTAACATTGCCTTTGTGGGTTGAGATGACTTATAATAATTGCAAATTCCCCTGCAATTTGAATAATTTCTCCAGACCTTTTCACTGTTTATTATTCGGTGAGTGCAAAAAGTGGATTTGAGGTCCTCTGCTTTTCTTTGTTTTCACTCATCCGTCTGACATGAGGCTTCCAACAACTTTCCTGAATACAAATCTCCAGCTTTTCAACTCAAATGCCATCATTCTGGGTCAGCACACAATCGGCATGCCATTTGAGTGTGGCAGAAAAACAACACCTTTTCAAATGCATAATGTGACATATTGTCAAGTGTCCACTACGTGCGTTTCTGTGGGTGGATTCTATAGACCCAGTTTGCAAGAGTTGATCTCCGAGCATGAACTTGATCAGGATCTCATGTGACTTAGTATATTTAGGGCAAGTGCAGTCTTCAAAGCAGCTGAGGCATCAGCCAGAAACTCTCTCTGTACGCAGGTCAGTGTTTTAAGCAGCTGTCATTTTCCCATGACAGAGCGGAGCGCACTGTCTTCTATCTCACCTCTATCAAAACACGGGCACTCAGGCTGTCCCCACGCCCCTCCCCGCCCCGCCGCGCCTCCAGTTTACCACCACAGAGACTGAGAGAGCGAAATTGGAGGAGAAGCAAATCAGAATGGCTAATCTTGCTGTAATCCCTCGCACGGCGGCAAAGGGAGCAATCTGCCTCATTAACTCACGGCTCTACTGCTCGCCGTCTGGCCCTCATTCATCTTCCCATCCATCCGTCCACCATCCGGCCGCAGAGAGGGAGAGAAGAGACATTATAGGAGCTTAGGGACGCTATAAAGAAGGCGGAAATTTTCACCTGAATGGGGGGAAATAAAAAAAGGAGGCAACGCGATAGGAAAATGAAAGATTTCCTCCTTTTCGTCCCACTCCTCCTCACGCCCACCATTTTAGCTATGGGGGCCATGATGAGGGTAGACGTGCCCTCCCACTCTTCTATCGCTTTTCTCCATTGATTAAGCAGCTGCAGAGTAGAGGTGGAAGAGCCTATGATGGAGAGGTGGACTGAAGGACCTCTTGCTGTCGCTGAGTGATTGCATGGATGGATTAGTGAGAGAAAGAGAAGCGGCAGCAGACAGAGAGAAACAGTAGGGAAGAAAGTATACAGTATGGTCTATCGATCCGATCACGTTACACCCTTCCCTCCTGTGTGGCCACGGCAGTAGGATATCCGATTTGAACTAATATTAGTCAGTCTGGCGGGACATTTATTATTGAGGATGTCAAAGTTTGTACATCTCTTTTGCTGTCAGCTAAAGAGAGGAAAAGGCACGAAATTGTTGCGTGATGGCACAAGCTGAGTTCAAAGCCCTGTGATGCTTTTAACAACTTGCCTTTGGTCTTCCTAATTGAGAGGGAGTTGGGAGACTTGGGTTTAGAAACTCCTGGATCTGTGCCACATACTGTATTCCACAAAGATTGGGTCATGAATTAATTTAGCAGAGCTCGTAAGTACATCTGAATCTTGGATGAGGATTTTTTTCCTTCTCTCAAATAGTTGAAAGTATTGTAATCCCAATCCCCCTTTTTTTTCATATCTGAGTAACCCCCCCAAAAGCAGGCATGGCCAATGAATTAATGAAGATGTTCTTTGTAGCCCGCAGTGCGAGCCTGATTTGAAATATTTGCATTACCATACTTTTCGCTTTTTAAGAGGCTCAAGCGAGGTCCTTGGTGTTATAGTCACACGGGGATTTCTAAAACAGAATAGGAGACTATCAGTTCAAGAGAAATAAAACAGACATTCCCAGCCACTTTGTGATGTATGTACCTTTTTTTTTCTTTTTTTGGGCTTCGCCTCAAATGTCATCTGCCTCAGCTGTCAAAACAAACTGGACTTGTGAGAACTCCTGGCTGGAGAGGACTGGCTTCAGGTGTGGGACCTACCTCTTTAGCACCCACCAGTGAGATGTTTAACCTAAATTACTCCAGCGCAAAGGCAGCTGCTGTTTCTCAGGTTTAAAAATATCACCCCAGACTCCCTACCTCTTTGGAAGGGCACGTTCCGGACAAAAAACAGCTGATATAACCTCACTGTTGATGATTTATCATGTGCATCTGCAACCTGAAGACAGTCCTTTCTCTCTGAGGCAGTAGTAAACACTGGTGGCTTTTTGCACCGCAGAGTCTGTTAGACAAAACTGTTCTGAGCTTCTTTTGGCTTTGCGTCATCGTTTGTAAGCACTGCCCCCATATTTGCTTGAACTGTACCCATCCACTCCAAGGGTGTGCTAACATGTGGTGTGCTGTGAAAGGATCTATTTCAAAGTGGAGCAGGTTGCATAACAGGGATATGGGACACAAAAAAACCCACATAAGAGTTTTATGCTCATAATTGAAGAGTGGGTGTTATTAACTAATCCATATGCTATGGGATATCACTTATCCACACTATTTCTAGTTTTGCATAATCATGCAATTTGTTTGCATAACACTTGCATATCTAACTACACAATAGCATTTGCTTGAACAGACAAGCACCTGACATTATCATCAGTCATTTATTCGCTATTTGGAGAGAGCAGTATGTAATAAAATGCAAGCTAATCCACAATAAGCATTTTCTTTCCTCTAAGGGGAAGTTTAATTCATTTGTCATGTGGTCAAAAAAGCATATTGTGAGACTTCTGGAACAACATTTTTCAAAGATGCAGGAAATATAGACAGTCCAAGAAAAGTTTAGAGGCGTCCCTTCAAATATGAATATGCCTTTGTTCCCCCAAACGGATTTGGTCACAGACACCTTGAAAAACTCCAAAGTATGACTCTCAAGAGAATTGCTGTGCTCGACCGCAGTTTACTCCTCTTCTAGAAATCCATAGGGCTTTTGTCCATCCATCGTCATGGATGAATATATTTGTGGAGCACCAACCCCACAGCCAAATCAATGCGGGATTGTCCAAACTAAAGCTATACATGCTAAAAACTCCACCTACAGCACCATACCGAAATGTAGCTCTTTCCAATACCAGAATGCATCTGTCCGTGATGCTCTATTCACTGTCTGAAATTGGGTCTGGATTATGTCCCCACCTGTGGAATGGGCTGAGCAATCGGGGGCTGATGGGGGTCATGAGATTGAGATACTGTGTACTGCTGTGCCCGCTGCCCCAGCATGACAGCACTTTTCCCACTTGGCGATGGAGAGGGATGGCTATTCTGAGTGCCACAATGGCCACTTCACCGCAGAACGGGAAAGGCTTTGGAGGGCCACAATGGGTCCTTTTATAGAGGTGCTGCTGCCGCTGCTGCCGGGGACTGCATTGGGTTTGTGCAGCCAGCGTACCTTCATCAGGCTTCTCTTGTCACTGATATGATGGCGCCCTGTTTGCAGATGGCCACAGGGCAGAGTGTGGGAATGGCCACCATTTATCCCATAGAACTCTCACGTTGAGCGCACTCAACAGCCAAGGACATCGGTTGAACAGGCAGGGTCAAACAATTATCCAACACTATTCTCTCAGTTGTAATGAGCCAGGAACAGAGAAGCGCAATTGAGCGATGACTGCTGACACCTTTTTGTGATTCAAAGGAGAAACACAGAAATGAAATGGGCACTAAAATTCAATCACATTTAGCTTTATTGTGTTTTTATAGTTGTTAGGTGTTTTGCTTTCAAGCCCTAACTCTATTACCAACACATTTTCTTGTGGTGGAAAATTGAATGTCTTAGAGGTAAGGTGTCGGTTTTTATTCGCGCCGTATGTCCTGCTTCGGACCTCACTTTTAACAGCTTCTCCCGTGCTGATGCATATTTCTTTGCAATTTTCCTGTTTGTCAGGAGCAAATGAGGCCTTGTGTCACATTTGTGCCGATCTGACACTTCCGCTGCTGCCGCTTTTCCCAGGTTGAAGGGGAAAGCTAGTGATGTGAAGGCTCAATGTGTCAGAATGATAGGAGGAGGAGGAGGGAGGGACGGAGAAAGAGATCAGAGTCCCAGGCCATCCGTCCCTCCCTCCATCTCAGTCCAGCTGTTTTAGTCCAACCATCCATCCAGATAGCTTTAGTGAGACTTGCTGACTAAATGCTCTAATGCAGTGCAGGCTTTGCTTTAGTCTTTCTCCATATGAAAAAGGGCACATAACACCACTATAAAGATAAAATACAACGCAAGATACAAAATACAAATACAAAAGTCCCCTTTAGTTCTAAGCCTAGACACAGGAAACGACAGAAAATCTCAAATTTTGCAGAGGTTTATTAGGAGTTAAAAGGTCTAATATATAATGGAGAGCCTTAAAAGTAATTAATGAAATCTTAAAGTCAAACCTAAAACAAACAGGGAGCCAATGCAAAGAGGCTAAAACGGGAGTGATGTGATTGTACCTTTTGGTTCTATATTATATATATTCTGCGTTCTATATGGCATTCTCCTTTTCGATTGGGAATCATGAAGCCATTCAAAATGAATACTACTTATTGAAAACCTAATGTAGGACTCCTCTTCCCTACTAGTCAGATTTTAGACATCATAATTAAGGCTTTTATTAAAGAAATGTTACTGCCCATTTTGAGCAACTATATAGCATATACTGTTTCCAAGGAAAAACCCTCTGCCATACAAACACTGATTTCCAGCTCCAGCAGTAGTGAATTGTTTGCTATTGAGCAGAAACAGCTTTCATATCATCAAACAAAAAACAAAAAATGAAAAGTCATCAGCCTGATATACATGATGTCACATAAATGGACGGATTGGGTGCCATCAAGTAAACATCACATCATTGACATCGTACATGCTAAGCTGTACATTGTCTTCTTATACAATCAAATGAATTATTAAAGTAAATAGTACTTCAGTGAATCAGTGTTTTGGAGCACTCCTGGTATAGTTTAAGATGTTCAATGTTACAGCCTCTCAAATCACAGCCCAGAAATGAAATGTGGCCAGATCTGATTGTTTTGGGATCAGAGCCATCCCTCCCATCAATGGTGCTAAATGTGGGGTTTAGCTTACCGGGTTTCCAAGTCTCCCTCTCTCATTTCCAAATGGAGCAGTCCAGGTTTCATCAGTGTTTTCTCTCTCTTCCAAGCTAGAGTAACACACCATTTGGCCTGGGAGGGCTGGCGTGTATGGTGACTCGTACTTCCCACTCCGCAGTGAGCCCCTGGAATATATCTGCAATTTGACATGGCTCCTTGTGCACAGCAAGCCGTAGAATGTGGGAGACAGGAAGTGTGTGTGTGTGTGTGTGTGTCACAGATGGTATTAGCAGCAGAGATTCTTGTGCCTGTGGATCCCTCGGAATGCATCAGGGATTTCCACCACTGCTGCGGCCTGTCTGTCTGTCACCCTTTTTTTTTTTTTGGTTTTCTGAAATGGAGGACACATTACAAGCTTTCTTGGCATTTTCTTGAGCTAAGTTGGCAAACATTTGCAGACACCACAACCTAAATAGAATTACCCTTTAACTTACCCCAGATATCTAAATTTTAAGTCCCGTTCAAGTCTAACAAGAAAAATGGCTTCATAAGACAAAAGACAAGTCTAATCAATATTACCTTCACAGTATAAATATCACATCAGAAATACAGTCCACTGTACAGTAAGAAGAAAGGTCAATATTATCACAGTGAATAGCTTCCAGGCTGACAGAGAATCAGAGAAAGATGGACAAACATAGGCAGATCATGAGAACCCAGCAGACCTCTGAGGTCTTCCAAAACAGATGCTGTGTTGAAAAGTCGGCTGCAGCAAAGCGCAATGAAACTTCTTCAGAGCATTATCGATTGAAACCGCGTTCTCTCTCCCTCTCTCTCTCTCGCCAAGCTATTTTCTCCAAGGATGCCGCTATCTGCAAGGTGGGCACTTTGCTCCAGTTACCCACTACTCACTCGCTAACCCCGCTCTGCCATCAGCCATGAATCTATAAGACTTAGTCACACCTGTGTGGCCCGGAGCAAGTCAATGAGGAGAGAGTGAGTGCACTGTTCTCTCTCTCACATTAACATCTCCATCTTCTTCATGGTTTATTCTTCTTGTGTTCTCAGGGAGGGAAGAAACAGGAATGAAGTGACTGCATTCTCACAGTACAGTAGTTTCTTTTCACAATTTACAGGAGCTTTCATAGGTTTGTATGCTGATCACATAAGCACCTTTTAAAATCATCCTAATTTACAGCCGGCATCATTTTCTTGTTGATAATGCCATGAATGTCATGAACGTTGGTAAAATGTAGCGAGTGCAAAGACGGTGAAGCGACTCTCTCCTTTTTTAACCCTCACATTTATTTTGAAAATAAGGATAAAATCTGCCATGCTATAAGAGATTGAAATTGGACCAATTGGACCCCGGTAAGTCATGCATTCATCCAGTCAGTTGTGGAAAGCATTTACATTGATATTCACCTGCTTGAAAAGAAAACGCCTAGCTCAAGGCTCAAACCTTGCCAGGCCACAGTGCAAGTGGAAAAGAAGAATAGAAGATTCTCAACAAAGCCTAATTTGCATATTTGGTGAGTCTGTAAAGACAACCCAAACCTTTACACAATCTCTAGAATACTTTATTCACTTTACTTAATATCATTAATTTATAATGGTTTTTTTTCAGACCTTCTCTATCCACTACCTACCGTTTAAATGGTGAGAGTCAGCTCTGAGAATTTCTCTGACCTTCCTTGATGTCATTAAGTACTTGTGGCACATTCCACAGTGCATTGCCACCTCCAGCCTCTCCGGTTCAGAGCAGGAGAGCTGAACCAGAAACAATGGTGTGCAAGATACACTGTGGGATAGGCCGCGGGGACTCCATGACCATCAAGGAAGGACATGCTTTGCGCACATGGTCCATTGGCATACTTCAGCACCAAATACTTCACAGATAGCTCCCGGCACTTCCACTGTATTGTGAACCGCTGTCAATTCAGCACCATGGACAGTTCCCGGCATTGTTTTTTGCCTGCCTGTCTCACAAGGCTTAGACGAGTGTGGGGGTTTAGTGCTGACTTTCTCATTGTACAAAGATGTCTTAACTCCTGGTAACCTCTGCTGCATAACATAGCTCCCATCTTTATTGCAGGTTAAGTTCAGGATTTAAGCACCGTTTCTGTCATTTTTTAGACATTTTTAGATAATTTGCTCTCTCTAGCTGTGAGACATGCATGTCTAACAAATAGCATGCAGATGTTAGTTGAGCGTAGATGTCAATAATGAATTAAATTTAGACTATTAATTGTGCTACAAAGCTCCCAACATCGATCGGTCCAGTGTAAACTGTTGCACTCATATTTCATGATTGTAGCTCTGGAGAACATGAAACCAACTTTTTAAATAGAACTTTTTTTAGTCAATATGCAGTCCAGTATTAATGGAAAGTAAACTATGTCCACTGTGCTCTGATAATACTGCACTGCTAAGCCTTTTTTTATTTATGCATTTACATTATCTGCACTTTGCCTCCAGTGTTTCTTTAGCCGTGGCAATATAAGCAGTGTTATTGTTCAGACTGAAATACCATGATGTACTGCTGATGCTAATTTTATATTTGTTTCCCTTACATACATTTTTATTCTAGTTAATTTAACATGTATACAGTGTTTTAAGTATATGAAAAGCCGGCACAAACATTTATATTCTCTTACCTTTAGAGTCTCATTTCACATCCTAGTTGTGTATTTTGCTTTTAAATTTGTATAAAGTACACATTTTATATAAATCAAATCTGTTGTGTATGGTTATAGCAAGCCTGGAAAATCTACAGGTAACATAATACTGAACACGGAGCTACACTTGTAAACCTCACTGGCTGGTACTCAAAGTCATGTATAATTATCGACTAGACACACCGTCACACAATTTATGCAGCTTATTATTTGTAGTGTTTAAACATACATTGTATTTCGACAAACCAAAGTAAGCACCATTTACATGATTACTTTTAATGATTATTATTGTTATTGATTCTATTTCCTGAATTCTAGAAGAAAGCTCCTACCTATATATGTCAGTCAAATCCAGTCAGAGGTAGGCAGCTACACCTTTTTGTAGTTTTTTTTTTCTTTCAGGCAGTCCATTCTGTCTGTGGACAGCAGCCTTATACATAGTAGCAGGGAAACTCAATTGCATTGTAAGATATAAGTAAACTGTCTGACAGTGGCTTACTCCATGCATGCAAATGTAGCCGGTGCTGAGTGGGGAGCCATGCTGTTGATTCATTACCTTGGACAGTTCCATTCCTCAGCCCACTCTCCCTGAACACTCCCATCTCACCTCCAAACTAGCCAATTGTTTCTGAGGGAGCGAGGAGTTTCAGCACCCTGGATAGCTCCAGATGCCGGACTGCTGCTCACTCTCTGTCATTTTCCCCCCCTGCCGTAGCACACAGGAGCTGTTCTTTCAGCACCTGGTTCCACACACCACCAAGCACAATTCTCACTTTCTGTGTGCATTTGTGTGAGTGTGTGTTTGCGTGTGTGCACCATATACATGTTGTGTACTCCGAGTTTGTTGTTGGTAGAGCTCCCTGGACAGCTGCCTGCAGAAGGACTGCTGCTCTGGCTTTTTATGATGAATTAGAGGTGTCTGTGTGTGTGTGTTAAGGAGGACTGGAAGTGCACACATTTGAACTATGCTCCTCCAACTTTCTGTCACTTTCTCCCTCTAATTCTGAGTCTAGCTTTGGCTCTGTCGCTCTTCTCTCCTTCCTGACAGTGCTTATACTTTTACACACTGCTGTTGCAGGAATTAATGGCAGGTCTCAGGAAGTAAACAACCATGAAACAACCCAGTCAGGCCCATTTCTAAATACAAAACAAAGGTTGTTTGTGTGAGTGTATGTGTTGGGCTGGCAGTGGCTTAAGCTGCTGTTTTTATTAATTATTGACTTATGTGAAGCCAGTGGGAAGGGCTTACAGCCCTTGTGGGATAATACTACTATGATTAGGTCTAATTTACAGCCCTCAGCAGTCCTAGTGATGACTGTGCAGGACTTTCTTCTCTTCTCTCCCTCCACTTCTTTCCACCTCCCTTCTCTTCTCTCCCTTATGCTTTGCATCTAGCATTGCTTTTTTTGTCTTCTTTTGTTAAATGAATCCAGACTTGAGACTGGCATAATAGAGGCTTAAGGCTAGAACTGCTGACTGGAGCCCTTTGATGTTTTGGGCGGCTGGTTTTGCGCCAGGTCATGGTGTAAATTTAGTGATGAGGTCATGGAGTGTTAAGCCCAAGCTTCTTAGTGCACTTAAGGTAGCTGCGGAACATCTATGTAAGCTATTTTGAAGTGCATGCATTCCTCAGTTAAGGAGATACTAGTGATTTATGTCATATCATAGGTGTGCAATACAGTACCACGTGTCTGTGTGTGTGTATAAGTATAATGCATCTGGGTAAATTAGATTTCCTCATATTTGTAAATGCTGTTTTCCATTCATCATGCAGGAATGATCACCTATTTCAGAGTGTCTACACATCCTTTTAGAGGAAGCTTAATATTCATTTGAACGCATATGCATATCAGCATATGTGTATACATTTTGTGCATCCGTGTGACCTAGGGAAGGATAAAGTCAGTGTGCTGATGTGGCAGATGATGCCTTGCCCACCCCTACAGATGGTCCTGATAGACCACGGCACAGCACAGGCACAGCTGCTGGGTGTCACAGCCAGCGAGAGAGAGAGTTCAGAAGGTGAGAAGGAGGCAAAGGCAAAGGTGAACTTGAGGTGGTATTTATGATTGTGCTGCGTGTGATAAGAAATACAAACTGTCTCCTCACCTCATCTTCTTTCTTATCGCTGCACTTCATACATATAAATGTTCGGCGATAACAAAAACATCCTGAAGGGAAGTGAGACCAATTAAACTGATCGTTACACTTTACATCCGGGCCTTTTTGGGTTGCTCAGGTGAAACAAACGTCTGTGAGGCACTAGCCTACAGATATAACCTTGTATGTCCAAAATGTCAACCTCTCAAGAGCTATAAAAAAAATGCTATTGTGTTAAGCATCATTGCAATGCATATTTGACATTTTAAACTGGTTTTAATAGATTTTCATGAGCCATAGAGTTGGAGAATTTTCAACAAAATCTCTTGAAGATACCGTGGTATTGTGGTTTTACTGCACCAGTAACAACAATGTATGTATGTAATGCATGCATTCTGAAGTGAATAAGTGTATTGTCATGAAGAAGAACATAATGGTTCTCCATCTCTTATAGTCTGCTGCAGTAACTCTAGGTGTATGTGTTTGTGTATGTACATCTGTTTACCATGGAACAACTGTAAGTTACGCAACCTATATGCAGCTACACACAGCACTAAGACCAAAGTCCAGTCAGTGCAGCTTCAATTTAGTGTTAGTTTTTATCTTGTATGTTGAGTCAGAAGCAACGGGCAAGTAAAAAGTGGAGAAAGGTGAAAGAGAGATGAGGAGTGAATGGTGGGAGGTCATGGAAGTGATTTTTGGAGGAGGAGGAGAGATGATTTGGTAAGACGGAATAAAGAATGGAAGGTGAAGGAGGAAAATGTTCCTCCTTCCACTTAACGCAGTAAGTGTCTACCAGAAAAAGAGTAAGACTGAGACAGAGAGGAAATGAGGTTTGGTGATGGTGCAGAGAGCAACCTGTGGTTTGACATTGGCTCTCCTTGGCTGTCAGTCAGCTGGAGGGAAGGGTTATCGTTCTCCCCCAGTTCACTCCCTGCTGCTTTAATGAATTTAGTAAGGTCTTGGGAATGGCTAACGCGCACTTGTTTATGGAGGTAGGAAAACAGGTGGCTGCAGAATTGAGATATATATAGCTATAGAGATAGAGATAGAGATAGATAGATATATAGATATATAGATAAACAGGTATATAGATATATAGATATAGATATAGCTAGATCGAGATATAGAGATATATAGATATAGAGATAGAGATAGAGATACAGATAGATAGATAGATATAGATATATAGATAAACAGGTATAGAGATATATAGATATAGATATAGCTAGATCGAGATATAGAGATATAGAGATATAGAGATAGAGATACATATATATAGATAGATATAGATATAGTTAGATAGAGATATAGAGATATATAGATATAGATATATAGATAGATATAGATATACACACAGAGCATTAGGAATGTTCTTGATTGTGTTTTTATTTTTACACCTAATGTTCCATCTTTTCTGTAAGAAACTCCAGCCCCAAATCACAGGTTAGTGAAGAGAAAGGTCTCATGGTAATGGTCCCAGAAGAATCCCACATGTGGGTTGAGGCTTTCCTTTCCGCTCTGTCTGCCTGCTTCCTTGGTTGGCTTATTGCTACCAAAACCACCCCATCCTTCATTCCTATTCTCCACTGACTGTGCTGCATCAAATAGGCAGCCCCTGAACTCAGAGGGAGACATCCACAGAGAGATGTGTGCTGCAGGGCAGTTGGTCCGTTGTGGGAAGTTGTGTGGGGGAGTGAGGAGAATGCAGCTATCATCCATTCCTGTTCTAGGAGAGGAGGAGAGGGAGGAGGGAAAGTAGGAAGAGATGAGAAAGAGACAATATGTCACAAGATGCCAAGAGGGCACGGAATATGTCCATGCCAAGGATGAGAGGCAGGGAAAGCGAGCACAGAAGGAGGAAGAGAGGCAAATAGGGACTAAATCTCGAGACGGAGACCTTTACCTCCTGTGCAGTGTTAAATGCTAAATATGTTTCTGCTTACTGCAGAGCATGGCTTTCTAAACCCTTTGAGTCTTCTCCTTGCCTCTGACTCTTGAGAGGGGGAGGAGTGACGAGGCATAGGGCTGGGTATGTCAGAGCTAGCTGTGGGCGGCTTGCCTGCCTAAAATTGCTAAAAGATCTAGCTCCCTTGCCATCTATGCCTGGTTAGCATATTTCACCTCTGTAAAAAAGGGCATATAACCATTTTCAAATTTCAGTAATTTATCATTACAAGATGAACTCATGGCATTACCAGAGGATGAATAAAAATATGACAGAGTTGCAGAATTATTGACAGATTTCTCTCTATATCAGGTTACTGTACTCAGTGTGGTTAAGAAATACAAGAGACTGTTCATCTTTTTAGCGACCATGAACATCTACTGCATTTCAATAAAGAAAAGAGAATAGAACCAGAAACAGAATGCCTGTATTGTCATTGTCACAAGCGCAGTGAAATTTGAAAGCTTTTGCTTTTATGGTGCAAAGACCTTTTTTGCTAAATAGAAAAATATATATAAGTTAAGGATAAAATAATACACACAAGAATAAACATATCAATAAATAGGCAGACAAAAATAGCAACCGATAGCAAATTGCAGTGTCAAAGAAAAGGTTAATATTTTCCACTCAACACAGTAGGATACATGAAAGTGCACCTAAAATTCTATGGAAAAAAGCAAAATGGCTTTTGATTTTGCCTTGCACAAGTAGATTTGGTGTGATGCGAGACGAAACGTCCACCACGGACCAAGAATCACCATTGTATTGTACCAAATAATACACAACTTGAAAACATTTAAAAAATAAGTGATTAGGAGCAAGCCACTTTTCACTGGAAATTACGGTTTTAGATCTGAGGTGAGAGTGCATTCAGAGTTACCGTAAAAGACACGGCAGGGTTTCGAGAGCATTTTCAGTGCCTCAAACCTAGTGGCTCATCAGTGATGTCATCACTGGACAAGCAACATCTTGAACGTAAAAGATGCCCAGCAGTGCCGAATTAAAAGGTCAGTCATCTCTGAATGTATGCTCCGGTGGATCCTTCTCTGAACTCGGGGTCATCTTACTCAGGTGTGTGTCTCTGCCTTAGTTTGAACCACCTTAATGCTTCTGGGGGTTTCTGTGTGTCAGCGTGTGCAATAGTGATGCTCATATTTTCTGTGTATGTGACTAAAGGTGCATGCGTTTGTGTGTGAGTATAAGCAGATGTAAGGAGTATTCATGGATCCTGGCCCGTGGGCAGGAAACATCTTTTTTTTTTTGTTTACAGGGAAGGGATGTCTCAGAGTGTAGGCTGCCTTTCGCAGAGTTGCTGCCCACTGGTATGTGAAGGCTTTATAATTGAATTAGCCCAGGCCTTATGGCCTAATGTTGGAGGCACGCTGAGTTCCAGCTCAACGCTGCTTGCTCATTATTTGTGAAAAGAGGTCAGGGAGAATTGCGTTTGGAAGTGCATGTACTTGTTAAAGATGGGGTAGACATGGGGTTGTGTGTATTTTTGTGGGTGAAAATGTGAACGTGTGTCCCTTAGAGAACAAAATTTTCCACTCTTTCATTCTCTCACCAGATTGCCTTGCCCTACCCCTGTTCCAACATGTGGTGTGTGTGTGTGTATGTGGGATGGCCATGCGTGGAGGCTAGATTTAAGTCTGCTCTGGATGTTGCGATGTTAGCTTCATCATCGGGCCCTGTGTAAATCTAGGAATGTTTAATGGCTGTCAGACACGTCCATCAAACAGAGCTGTTGGGCAGCCTGAAAACAAGTGCGATTTATCCAGCAGATAATAGTTCTGTGTTTTAACAGATAAAGATATTATGTCCGAAGTACCTTGCATGCATTGAGAATACGTGTTCAGTTTTTGCAATTAGCACCAATTCAAGCTAACACTTCTCTATCCATCCCCGTTTCTCTCTCTCTCTCTCTCTCTCTCTCTCTCTCTCTCTCTATCTTCCTCCCTCTCTCTATCACACTCATGCTTGTGCATGCGCACATTCGGTGATCGGAGATTGCCCACAGGTGCTGGCTACAGCTGAAAATGCTGGGGCTCGGCTTTCTGTCAGTTTAGCATAGTTTAGCATAGCCACCTGAGGAGGGAAGGGAAAAAAAAAAAAAACGTATGCAGATTTTTCAATAGCTGAGATATCAGCTAAACATCACTTTGCCTCCCCTGATATGTGTGCTGCATTACATCACACTGAGATAATATATTGCAGCCCATCCATCTAATTCCCTTCCAGTTCCTTTCAGACACATTTTCTGTTCTTATAAGCATCTCTGCTGGAGGTGTCAGGGAATCGGTGCATTTGCATGTCTCTGCTCTTACATTTACTTATTGGCTGCCTTTACTGGCTGTCGTTTTTGCATTCAAACCTACCAGCGGATCACACAAAATATGCTTAAGACACATTTCTGCCTCGCACAATGCGGCCACAGTGACACGCTCACTTCTAATGGCCTACAATCGGTTTGGTCGACTAGGGATTGAAACGGTGGCACTGTGGAGGATGTCGGCGTGTATAATGAGGATTAAATCATAGATGGATCGGCAGCATTTCCGAGTAGCGCGGAGGCACCGCCGGGTTTTACGTTTTAGCGCACGCACACGTTCACACACAGAGGAGGCCAAGTATTTAAGGTCCCAAGGCATGGCGGACTAATGCATGTGTAAGATTGTGCATAATTTAGCACGAGCAGGCTGCCTTGTCGGTCATGCGCTTAGCTGTGTGAATTGGATGTCTGCAATTGTTATCAAGTGTGAATTCACTCACATGGAATGGATCTGCTTGAGTAGTCTAATCTAACCTGTGGATTGCAAATGAACGTGCGGCATGTAAGCTACAGAACAGCCAGGCCCAGGGAATGTACCCAGAGCACACTTAGAAAGGTGTGAGTGTTAATGCACAATTTGCATGAAGGACCAAGGCTATTAAATTGAAAACCTTGTAGATCTTATTAGGAAGTTTACATGACAGAGAAACTTGAGTAACAAGGGGACTATGGGGATATCAGACATCTCTATCAACTCGCTCCCACCCCACCACATCTTCGTTGTTGTGTTGAAGCTGTTATACTTCACTAGCTTTGAGCCCTCTTGTTTCACTTTAATGATAACAAACTCATTTAGCTGTGTTAACAAACATGGAATTGTGACGCTTAGTTAGAGAGGAACGCAGGAGGAAGAGGCAAAAGGGAAAAGGAAGTGGGCAGGAAGGAGGAGGCTGGAGCTCATTGTCGGGGGGGGGGGGGGCATGTAAAGTGGAGCTTAAATTCACTGTGGTAACTCTGACTTCCACAAAAGCACTCTGTGTTAGTGAGTCCTGCAGGAGAGATGGGGCAGAGAAAATTGCTATCATTTGATATTCAAATAATATTCAAATATTCAAATAAAAAGCTTGTGCTTTACAGTCCCCCTGGCTTTCTCTCAACAACTGGCCTCTCCATCCTCCCCTCTCCTCTTTTTCTGCCTCTGGTTTCTGTGCCTGTCTGTTGTATATCTCCTCCCCCACTGAGTATGTTTTAACACTGTCTTATTTCAAGGCAAATGCAGCTTGAGGGGCATTTCGACTCCCAACGGGCAGCAGCTTGTTTAATTTTGCCGCATCCAGTAGTGGGAACAAGAGACTGCACACTCTGTCCCTGTATGTCCCCCTGTCTGTGCAGCCAGTTTTTCGCCTTTCTCTTTCCAGTTCAGCTCAATTGATTTTACTTTGTGTTATTGCCATGAATGTTAGATGGATATTACCAGAACGTCTAAATACAACTGAATAAAATACAAATAAATTACTCATAACAATAAACATCTGTTCTGTTTGTATGACTTGCTTGAATGTGTGTGGGAGTGTTAATGAAAGAGTTAGGATGCTGTGTAGTCATTCTACAGTGGCTCCCTATAAAATGACTAGTATGACAAGTGTATGTGGATTTGTGTTTATGGTAGAAAATGCATATCATTAATGTTGAAATAAGGGGTCCAAGAAAACTAGACAAGCATCTAGCACAGGCTGTCTTTTCCCTCTCTGCGTTGCGTCACCCACAATTTGGCACTGTTTGGTTTGGCAAATGACTGATCTGTTTATGTGATCTGCAGCGGGTCATTATGGCCGCCTGCCGCTTGGGCGACATGTCCCTCCCTGTGTGGTGTTTCCGGGGACATTCATCAAATGCCTAATGGCCAAAAACAGGGGCCAGGCCACACTCTCCTCAAGACTTGTGGTTTTGGCCAACACGCCTGCAGATGGAAAGAAGATGGAAAGCGCATTAGAATCCAATAAGTCCCTATTTGTGTCCTTGGCATGCACCTTACCAACTAATTTGCTGTTGGGATGAGGAAACCTTCCGCAGAATTTCTGCTTATTTTCATGTTTTGATTTTATTTGAAGGATTGATCAAACGTGCATGATGATGAAACAAAAGGTTTTCTTGTGTTGTTGCAGAAAAGTCAAAAATGTTTTGTAAATCCAAGGTTTTAGCCTCCGACAAACAAGAGTGTATCTTTATGAGATGTGAAACAGAAATAGATTCACTTAAAATGATATCTTTTGATATGAAAATTTGTGGGCTTGGTGTGACATGCCAGAAAGGATGTATTTAAGAAACATAGATACCAACATAGAAGGTGAAAGGGACTTACTGCTAAAATCCACAGACTCCGGCTATGGCGCTGCGGTTGCTGTGGAGAATCGCGGCCATTGCTTGTGAGTCCACCGGACCAGAATTGTCCCAGAAATGTCCGCTCTGCTCGCAGAGAATCCTCAGGAGTTCTATTTTTGATGGATGACGCGTCAAGCAGTACAGAGCAGATCGAACCAGGCAGGAAGTCGGACATAGAACGGCATAGAGAATCCGGTCAATTTTCAAAATAAAACACCCAGTGGAGACTCCCAATTGTAAAACAACAACAAACACGGTTAAAACAGACACAAAAGAAATAATTTAACTACATAGCATACTTAATCATAGAAGCACAAAATGCAAACACTGATTACCAAATCAACAAAATGTTAACATGTCAGCAAAATCAGGCAGGCAAAATGCTCTGATTCTGAAATGCTCCTTGTAGGATATGCAGCTTGAAGTTGACGGTCACAGGGAGCAGTGAAGAAGGTAGTAGAAAAATCACAAATTAATAAGTTAATAATGTGGGGCAGGCTGAAACGCTTCTGAGACGCTTCTAGTGGACTTTGACACCGGGCTGAGGACGGATCGCGTAGCCGTAACGTGCCATAGCCGGAGTTGGTGGATTCCTGATGTTATGTCCTCCTGAGTGTAATATTAATATCATCACTCGGCTCAGTTTTTATGACAGGTTTGTGTTCATTCGTTGTGACATTACTGTTGTGATAGAATTACAGCAGTGGTTTTACGAGCAGCAGCCACGGTAAAGGGAGTTACAAAACAGCTGATATCACCGCATCTGCACAATGCTTGACACAGAGCCTGGATTTGAGTGGCAGTTGAATTTTAATCAGCCCTCATCAGCAGCGATCATCTAGGTAAACAGTGCACAGGGACGGGATAATTAATCATCAGTCTCTTGTCCTCAATTAGCCAACTATTGGAGAAGCGGAAGGGAATATTCCAATCGCCGAGCTGCTATAAAGGCGGCATGTTGATGACACATCATAGTTAAAGACTTCCACCATCCCAGGATCTAATAGGCAACATCTTGTTAGCAGTCCCTCAGTGGATAGCCTAGATGGGCTCTGAGCTGAAATGAGAGCAAAGGGAAGGAGAGGCAGAAGAGACAGAGGAGAGTTATAACTTACCACAGAATATTAGCTTCATATTATTTGATGGTTCTTCTCTGTGTACGTGACTGGTCGTCTTCTACACAGTATGTGTGTGGGTGTGCCCAAGTTCCTTTTCCATCAGTGGCAAAAAAGGATGAATCGATATGGGCCGACTACTGTGAGCAAGGAGTTGCACTGCCTCAGCGTTTTCAGACTAGAAACAGTGGCACCACTCATTAAAATCAATCAGTCAATGAATTGATCAATCACCGGCGCTACGCTCGAGCCATTAGCTTAGGTAACCTTTCAATCAGTTTAATGAGCTGTGTCTGTGTGTCACTGCAGCGACTGAGGTAATGCAAGGCGACGTCATATGATTTACCAGAAAACCATCTGGCAAATTCGGAGCATTCTGACCACTCTGATCTTTAATTATACTGCTCCAGCGTAACTGAAATGGACCGTAGACTCTTATTCACAGAGGCACTTGGACTCATCAGATGTAAGTCGATGAGCTTTCAGGCTTGTTCTCCCCTGAAGGCTTGTTTCTTGGATGAAACACGGGCTAAAACCTCACCCAGCACGTCATAGCCTATTGATAAAACAAAATGAGCAATAGGGTTTTTTTTTTTCTCTTTTATTTTGCCCCCTAGTCAGCTGGCATTATCCTTGAATTCATTTGCTGTTACCAGAGCCACAGAGGGAGGAAGAAACAATATTGATCCTATGTCAGGCAGCGAGGAGACACCGTGTGAGAGTGGGTTAGGGAAAGAGGGAGTAAGAGAGAGGAAATGTGAAAAATGTGAATGCAGGAAAGAGAGTGAGAAAAGAGAAAGTAAATTTGAATGTAAAGATAAAGAGGAAGCATGGAAAGAAATTGGCTTCGCAGGCAAGCTGGCATATAGCAGCTGTCAGATTAGTGCAGGGGGAGCGATGGTAAGCCGAGATGAGATGGTTGAACTTTTCACTGCCTATCCCCTAGTTCCCTTTGGTGGCACCATGGCCACTTTTTCAAAAGGCATTAGCTGTCACTCTGCTTGAACTTGGGCATCACTGCTCCCCCACTGTCTGTTCTCAGTGCCAGTCCCCTGTGATGCTGGCTAGCAGTTAGCTGGCAGCACAACAACAAAGGTTGACGACAAGGGCTACACCAGCTCAGTTACCTGAGCTGGCTCCCTGATTCATGTCTGATCTTCCTCTGGGAGACCTCAGATAACTCTGGTAGTCAGTAGTGTATAGGAGCCATGGAAGGAAGTATTCTTATCTCAGAGTATGACAGTATGATAATCATCATGTCCATATTTTTCCATTGCTAATGCAGAGTGCTGCTCAGTTGTATTGAGCCAGCTTTTGGTGGTATTCAAATTTATACTTTCAGCGTTCTTTGATTTTCCTTTTAAATACTTTACTGAAGAGGGCTGTGGGAGGAACAACCCAAGTGGGGCATCATCAAATGTCTTGGGGAACTCATTGCTATGAGTTGTGAGCAGGACAACAGGAATATGACTCAAACTCAACTGAGGGCTTTAAAGGACGGAGGATAGTGAGGCAGTTGAGGCTCAAAACCAGAAGGCAGCAGTCCAACACAAGCAAACGCATCCATTAATTAAAAATCCAAAATCCATTAATCGGGCAAAAAGGTCAAACAGGCCTGGCAGGTCAGGCAGGCAGAAACTGGGTGAGGTACAGATAACAGAATACAGATTCTGGCTAGAAGTCAAAGGTATGAGGTACATAGCAACTTTGACAATCTGGCAAGGAGTAAGTCAGGATAGTCCAGTTGATATCTAGGCCAGGTAACTGCTGTTACTCAGACGTATTGTAAAATCCAGAAGGTTTAGAGCTTTTAGAATATGTGCTGATTTTCATTTAACAAATGTCACAACTCCTAGACTATTGGTGTTAACTACTCTTAAACATACAGTGTTTTTATAAGATTTGTTCAATATTCAAAACATGCTCATTAATTCCTAGTCAATTCTGTCCGTCCTTTTTTGTATTGTATCTTTACCTCAGATATTGCTCTGTTGATTATGGATGCATGTAGTAATAAGCATTTAATCATTTGAGTGAATTTACATGCACAATAATAAGTCTTGTCCTGGTTTTGATCATATTTGAAATATGGCATAAAACCGGGGCAAGGTCTTCTCCAGGTGCAACACATAACTGGGAAAACCTGATCACAAACAGGATACCTGTTCCCATGTAAACACACTCATTGAGCAGTGGCAGAATTAGGTGAATTTTCAAGGTATATTACCTCTGATTTTTTGCACAAAGAGTTGAAATATTGTTCAGCAAGAAGACATTTGCACATAAAGCAGTGGTGAAATGATCATGGGCTTTATGGGCTGACCTTATGGTAGTACATGAGGACAATCTGCCTAGAGACAAATTGACAATGCTGAACCTGTTTGTTTTGTCAATGGAAATTATGACTAAATATGTTGGTCAGCAACTTTTTCCATGTCCAAAAAAGATGAGAGTAAAATGTAATTTAAAAAAATTAAAATACTTAAAATATTTATTTTATTTGCAGCAGAGCAAGATAAAAATTAACAATGACAACAGCAGGGCTTGGGAGAAAGAAGCGAGGTGATATTCTGGCTCATATTTGTTAGAATGAGGACGAAAAGAAATGGTAATGCATTGCTTTATCAGAAGAGAAACAGTCTGGCAAGAATGGCAAGAATATGACCAACCTGAAGAGACACATTTAGGCTCACCTCAAAAACTGAGCTAGCCAAGCGAAACATTGTTTTTTATTAAGCTTTATAAAGCCAACTTGTAAGGTGGCACTGCTGCATTACTTGCTGTGTTTTATACCCAAACCGAACACATTAAGCTAGATGATAAAGACTAAAATTTCAAAATTTTAAAGTTTTCATTGATTAAAACTTCACTTAAATAATTTAGGTCTTCTTTGACTAAGGTGAAAATAAAAAAACAGGTTGACTAAATATGGCAAAAACTAAATAGGATATTTGACACAGGACCCAGACTAAAGTTTAAAAAAAAATAGCTGTCAGTGCAAGAAGTCCCACATGTTTTGTACAGTTGGTCTCTTGTGGATGAAAGCGTTCCAGTCCCACAGTAAAATGTTCAAATGTCATTCATAAGCTCTCCATTTAATGTTTATGATCTTCAAAATGATGACGTTCAGATCATTCTGGATCTGAGCCTAGCTGGACACTGGATAAATCCAAAATGAATAGATGGAAACAAAATGTTGAATCAATGTTTTTCATTTATTATAGAGTAGTGGAGGCCTGCTTGAATGTTGATGAAAAGTTTCAGGATTTCAGACCAGCCCTGCCCTAAAAGGAAAAAAGTCGATCTCCTCCTTTTGGTCTGAGCCAAGATTGAATTTTCTACCAAACAATTGCATCCCCATCACCGCAACCACCACTGTGTTTCTGCACAAACGTGCAAAAATAGTGCAATTGTTCAGTACATGATCGTCATTTTGTTATAATTCCATATAATAATGATATAACACACAAAAAAAGCCGCCAAGCTTTGTTTAAACCAACTGTTTGGAATATATTTACATTAATTCACAGTCTTATATGTGATAGTGTTTGATGTTGGTGTGGGTGGGTGTTCCTTTTCCAGATTGAACTGCAATCTGGTAATTAATTTGCAACTTTTACAATGTGGCAGTTTGGAGAATGATGGAAGGGGGAGAGAAAGAGAAAAACAGACTGTTATCTTTCACTACCTCATGCATCATTATTGTGTAGGAGCCAAGATGGCAGCCAGACTATGCATTTTGTGACATAAACAATGCAGATGATAAATTAGGGTTTGACATTTTACGCATGCTTACTAAATTGCTGCACTTTATGCATGATATCCATATCGCATATGCCTAAACAAAGCCTTGAATAGACATCCTGTCACTTTAACCATACATATCTTGAGCATGGTCACATAGATGCTCCAGACAATTTGTAGATATGTAAGCTCCTTAGCACTTAAACCCTTCATACGGTAACTTAACCCTAGCCTTCACAAATTGTCTCAAACAGCCCCAAAATCCATCAATCAGTCATGTTTTGTTTTTGGTTTTTTTATATAAACTTTTGTATCAATGTATCGCTCAATAATGAAAGACATGCCTGCAGTCAAAAGAGACCCTTATGGCCAACCAGTGGATGAACAGTGTTTCAGTAGTCTACACCATACTGTGAGCACAGATTAGACCTTTAAAGAGCAAACATTGTAGTTGACAATATTAAACCCTCAGAACACTGCAGTGTATTTGATATATGAGCTGTCTGCCTTTTTCACCTTCCAGCTAATAGTAATAACATTTATTCAAACAAAATCATCCGCTTTTGTTCCTCTTCCTTTTAACCTTGGAGCTTTGTGTTGGGGCTTTTCTGTTTGGAAGGCTGACAGCCTGAGCTGTTGTTGTCAGAGGCTTTGCGCTCAAATACCACTCTAAGGTTTCATTCAATCAGCCATTCTCCCTGTGTCTCAGCATGCTGTGTATCAATGTTGGTTTGAAGACCCTCTCCCACAGTGAGCTTGCTGAAGTTGATGTAGCCTTAGGGCAGAATAAGCAGCCATCCAGCTGTGGATTGATGGGGAGAAAGACACATGTGCACCTACACACAAGCACACAAGCGATCTGGAGGCCTGCTATTGATCCAAACATCTTATCGCTGACTCAAATGTAGTGAACCCGTGTCAAAAAGGGCCGTGGAACGCCACTCGGGTACGCGGGATGCATTCAATCAAACCATTCAAAGCAGGACTAGGAAGATGTAACATCACTTGTAGTCATATCCTTAGGTTGCTTTGTTGGCAATACAGTTTCTCGCCACACTGGCACCAATATGGCCACTTGCTTCTTGAGGAGTGACTCTCTTTTTTGTCATTTGTATGTAATTATTGGGAAGTAGTCATCAGCTTAAAGGGTCAGTTCACCCAAATGAATAAAATCTTTTCTCCCTATGCTCCAATCCATGTTCATACTTTTAATTATTATGTGCTGAGATTTTTTGATAAACATCTCTAAAAAATGCAAGAGCAATGTGTCACCTACAGTGTTATGTCAACACTTCAATGTATATTGTTTCTTAAGTAAGAATGTTAGCCACCACAAGGCACTGCCAAGAAAATGAGTTTTTTTTGGTGATTTTGGCCAACGGCCTCTTCTATGTATTGCTACTTTAAATGACGCACGGTCAGAGTCTGAAAATATCTGTTTTTTTTGTCGTGAAGATGAGGCTTTCCGTTCAACAACAATCCAACAGCGACATGAAAGATTTCCTCTCCACTTGATATGAAGGATACTCAGCAAGGGATACTCAGATAGCATGCACCAATGTGGGAAGTCATAAAAGGCCAGTGGTTCATTACCAGACTAATGGACAAAGAGAAAAACCCTGTAACCTAGTTAGAGAAGGGCTTTGTCTTTATGAGCCCTGCTATCTGTTCTCTATCCAACACTCTGCTACACATGTGGACAGCACGCTGCACTACTTACATAATACTTTATTGCTCTTAACCTACCTTTCACTTTGACTTGGATGTCCATAGACAATGGTTTGACCGGTATTGATGTTTTTAGGCCTCAATATAGCCAAGTGATATATTGCTTTAGCTTTATTAGACGGACCAAGGCACATGCAAACACACATGCATGAGCTTCAGCCTACAGCACACAAAAGACAGCATGATCGAGAGTGTAAAAGATCCTCCTCAGGTTTCCCCCAGTGCACATATCTACATGAGCAGCGACACGGCTGAGGAGTGCAGGGGGTAAGAAACAGAAAGGGAGAGTGAAAGCTGCAGACGGAAAGAGAGATAAGAACTTGTAAGTACTCCTCCTTCTATCATCCAGCTAAAGCAGCCATTGTTATCACTTTTGCACTTGCTTTATGGCGGCAAGACGGTGTTGTGTTACACCCTCCAGTGTGTGTCAGTATGTGTGTGTGTTGGGGGTTTAAGTGTGCATGATTGTTTGGTGAGGCCAGAGGCACTGTCGGTGTATAATTTTGATGATGTTGTGCCAATGGCAGGCAGGTGATGAAAATAGCATTGTGCTTCCTCTGAGCCAAGCGAGGTATTAGCTTTGATTGCTGCATCTGGATGTTTATTTTAGGAGGGAAGTTTCAGTAGTCACTATGCCAATGGCTAAATGTTGCCTTCCTTCTACTGACATAACAGTCCCAAGTTCAAAAGTGAAAGCGATTGCCAAGATGTAGTGCTGTCCTTCTCGTCCTTTTCTGCAAATTTCTCCTTATAATCCTCTCCTCTCATCTCTTCTCCGTTCCTCTCGGACTGATCCTCTGTAGGCTCTTGCCTTTCATCCAGAGACTGCTAGCAGGGATCATCTCATGTCATTACCTATGCAGCCAGGGAAATAGGACCCCTGGATTGATCCCTGCTTTCCTCCACTAGGGGATCTTTGGCCAGAGGCTCAGGTTATAAAGCTGACATCATCTTCAGTACCCCTACCTCCCACAGTCATACTTCATCCTCCCCGCTAATCCTTCTCCTGCGGTGAGAAAAGATTTGCATGACTGAATGGACAGCTGTATAGGTCACATAACTAATATAGACTTTTGAAGACTTTTTAAGTTTTTTGCACTACAAAATAATTCACCTACACAGTGCTCAGTTTCCTGGTGTGGCGTCTGTTTAACTAGCCAGTGAACTATTACAACTTGAATAAAGGTGAACGTAGACTAGATTAGCAAACTCTCATAAAGGTTAGCAAATAGTAGTTAGCTTCAGCAGTTCCTACAAGGACTTCACTCAAGCTTATGTAACGCAGCACTGAGGGAAAGCACGTGTCGTGACACGACTGCTCATGTACATAGGGAAGCTGTAGCTTAAAGGTAAGTGTTTATTTAAAAGAAAAGTCTGAGTAAGGAGGTGGTTGAGGTGGATGTTGGGCCACAAACTAGTGTTCGTTTGCCATGTGAAACAAAAAGTCAAAATGGAATGTTTCTATTAAAGTTGTGTAAGTCACGCAAGTAACGTTATTTTAAATGAAACCATCATCTTTATCTAAATCTAATAAAGTACTTTTGGTGCCTATAACTAAATAGCAGGTTTCACAATGTTAACAACTAGTTTCATTTTGAAAGTCTAACGGGGCATTGCATATTTATCCTTGGTAACTTGATCGTGGAGCCCTACAAGTCCAAAAATGGTGCTAGAGGGGTACCCAGGGCATTAAAAAGTAACACAAAAGGGTTTTTGACCAGGTGTCCATACGTGATGAGTTGGGAGTGATAATGTGGTGGAGACCACTGTGTTTTTAAAGTCTTTATAAAAACTTGTTTTTGCTGATGGCCTAGACACCTTTGTTTTTGCCCAGCAAAACCTTCTCTATGTGTATAATTTAAATGAGGCGATTGTGGTGGCAGAGACTCACACTGACTGAATACATTAACACCTAGTTACAAACATTCAGTTATATTTGGTGAGATAAATACACCTATTTTGCTGTTTTGCTTGTCCTATTGTGTCATTTACACAACTGACCTTCACAATGTAATATTCATTCATTTGGCCTTCTGATAAGGCTATAGGGAAAGTTAATGTTTTGTTTCTTCTCTCTCTTACTTTGTTTGGAGATGCTGAGACTGAATATGTGATTCAAGAGTGGGGTAGGAATCCTAATAGCTGGTCAACAAATACTGATATTGAGTCGCCATATGGAAAGAAGTTGGGACAGGGCTTTATAAAGGTCCAGTGAGTCCTTTTATTATCTACAAATTGAAATAAAAACACAGAAGTGAGCAAGTGAGACAAATGTTTTGGGAACAATACATTAAGGGCTAAAGTATACTTTACCAAAAACACCAAAAGGTGTCATCTTATGTGTTCTGGGATATACATGTTGTAATAGGGCTCTACACTTGCATTTATCTTTAGGCACACTTAATACAGTTCTTGTTTTAACATTAAACACTCAACTGTGCATGAGGTGCCAACGCATTCTCATCTCAGTGCGTCATTATTTCAGACAGCGTGACAAAGCAAAATTATTTGACGCTAGAGGTACCTCTATGAAACGCCACAGTTTGCAACATCGCAGCAACACAAAGGAGGGTAACGCTACCTGCTAGCACATCGGCCAGGAGCTGCAGGGTTAGTCGGTCGAGATGCATAAAGTAGCAGATTTAGGTACAAACATTTCCGATAGTTATGGTTGTGGTAGGGGGTTACGGGGAGCTGTCAACACCTTTAACACGAGCGTAGCTAGCTAGCTAGCACTTCCGACCTGTATGAGATGCCCCAGGGCGTCTCACACAGCGTATACCTTTGCTTTGTCATTTTTTCTGAAAGTGTTGGTATTTGACACTGAGAACGACCTGAAGGTGCAGGGGCAAAATGATATAAGTAGTATAACTGATATATCATTAAACATTTTGTAATATAGGATGCACTTTGGACTTAATAAAGGCTTTATACATCCCTTTTAAAACAGCATAGAGGCTGCTAATTCCTCTGAGACATTGGAATCAGGATTGGGGTCTCATAGCATTTTATCTGAATCCAGTGTCATATCCAGTTACAGAATCTGATTTCAGTATTGAGTCAACTTATCAACACTCAATTTAAATCCCTTATTGAGTCAATTCAGGTTCGTCTTTCAATTTCTGAAGAAACTAAAGTTATAAATAACTAACTGAAAAGGATTCAGCTGAAGTCTGTAGGTTGAGAGGACAGAAACAGTTTTGAGTGAATGTCAATGTGAATTCACGTTCTTGATGATGCCTGGTATATTGACTTTGACGCACCATCTTTTTCACAAGCAGCTTTTTCCAAATACTGGAGGCACAGATTCATAACTAATAAGCTGATAACCTTAAAGGGTAACTACACCCTCAAATTCTGCTAGATCCTTTCCTCCAAGCATTTTTATAAAAAGCTTCAGAGGAGTGAGGGAACAAGAACTGTATGAGGTATTGCTACGTAGTGTGCGATGCCGGGGTCAGGGGGACACAGGGAAGACTAACTTACTACAGTTTCACACAGATAGCAATATAGAGCAGAGAAAACCAGCAATGAGAAGCCACTGTTTCTTCACTGGAAAGAGTGAGTCTGGGGGGTGCTTTGACAGTCACTACAGCATATTCATGGCACTTTGAGTGAGTCACTATGTGCGGTTAATTTTACTGTTTGTACATCCTTAATATGTTTTTATGCTCCGAATATAGCACAGTTACCAGCGGGCCCATGTGTTGTGTTCACTGCCACTGCAGAGGAATAAATGTTCATGTACTTCGTTGTTTTTCCGCTGACGCCTATCAGACTTGCTAATAATGCAACCAGCAGCGAGAGGTGTGTGGAAGAGGCACAAACTGGGGCTACCTCCATCCAGATTGTGTTTTGTATTTCATTTAGTTACGTTAGGCAGGGGTAACAGAACTTAGCTGAACCAAACTTTCAACTCAAAGCAGACAGATACAAAATAATTGTGTGCAGAAAATGCAGATTTTACACACACTATGTGTTTTGTTGAATCACCTGTATTAACTCCATATGCAAACATCTGAGTGATTTGTGTGGACAGCCCAAAGAACGTGTAAAATATTGATATGAATAAAAGTTTAACAGGGAAAATGAGACTTAATGTGACATGGCTTGTCATCTAGTTACTGATGGTATTAACACTAATTAGTGGCTATGATCTTCTGCCAGGAACGTTTTGTCATTTTAACCGGCGAAAGCGTCAGTCAGCACCGACTAGAAGTGAGAAGTTGCTACCTGGCAGTTTTGTACACAGACGTTTGGCTAATGAGAGAGGGGAAAGATAAAAGATTCAATAAAAAGATTTGGTAGAGGAACTTAGTGATAATAACTTTGTTATTTTGCCAATCGAGGTGTCAGAAGCCACAGCCACTTGTACGTTTTCATATTCACACCCTCAGATTTTCACCCGCGTATATGAGCAAAACGCTTGCAATGTGTAGAGCCCCGTGTAAAGCAGTGGATTTCACAATGGGTTTTTTTTCTTTCTTTTTTCATGTAAAGTTGCAGACTCCATTATGTGTTGAACAGCTGTTGTATCTGGTGAATACATGGAGGTTAATGGCAAACTGGTCAAAGCATCCACTGGGTTGGTGTGAGTGCCGCAGCACAGAGTTGCGGACTCGAGTTAGAGAATCGGACTCGACTGCGACTTAAGGCACACACACAGTGACTTCAGACTCGAGTTGAGACTCATCCTCAAAAGACTTCAGACTCGACTTGGACTTGAGGCGCGGGACTCAAAGATGAATGAGCGTTTACTTGTGGTAGTCGATTAACATAATTATTTACGTCCCGATGGCTGCCATCACCCTAATTATTGCCGTTGGCTGGAAAGAGGTTACAGGTTTATTGTGGATCATGTAACCTTACAGTTTTATTTAGTTATAACGTTACACTGGAGTCTTTACTTTCACTGGGTTTGAAAATCTACAGGGTTTGTTGAATTACCGTCGTTTATAAGCTGTCATTAATTGTAGACGCATTGTACATTAGGCTACATTGTGCTCTGTAAGTTAAAAACAGGTTACAGGTTTATTGTTGACTATGCAACATCACAGTTTTATTTAGTTAGCATTGCACTGGGTTTAAGAGTCTGGGGAGTGTTTTGAATTACAGCATTTAATAAACTGTCAATTTTGCATTGTGCATTACATGATTGTGCTCTGGTTACAGTTGCAGTATTCCTTATAGCTATGCAGTTTTAGTAGCAACCTGGAGTGAACGCAGCAGATGATACAACATTCGTAATAACCACGAGAGACTTGAGACTTGACTTGGACGCTAGCTCAAAGACTTAAGACTTGACTTGGACTCTAGCTCAAAGACTTGAGACTTGACTTGGACTCTTGCTCAAAAACTTGAAACTTGACTTGGACTCTTGCTCAGAGAATTGAGACTTGACTTGGACTCTAGCTCAAAGACTTGAGACTTGACTTGGACTCTTGCTCAAAAACTTGAAACTTGACTTGGACTCTTGCTCAGAGAATTGAGTCTTGACTTGGACTCTAGCTCAAAGACTTGGGAGCATCTCTGCCGCAGCATCTGCATATTTATGCATATTCATCCCTATACAAACTTCTAGACAGCTGGTGCTTGTCGGTTTTGGATGTCGCAAAAAACAGGCATGGACAGAAAATAGTAGCCTGTTATTGAAAATAACATTTTAATTAAAACAAATGGATGGCATAGAGTGGATTTTTTTCCTTTAGAATATTCTTATCATACTGCAGAGTAACTTCATTTGAATTTAAAATATGTACCTTTATGGATATATATTACATAATTTTACATTCATGTCTAGTGAGATTAATGCCCAGAAGTCATATTTTACTCTTCAAGCAACAGCAGGGCAATGCTTTGAAAGATGAACATTTCTTTTACAGAAAATACAATGCATATATTGCGTTTGAAGCTTTCGTACAAATAAATACTTGCCGCATACTGCAAGCTCTTGTATCAAGGTCTGAGTTAGTTAGCTAATAAAAGTCTGCAGTCCTTCAGGCATTGCTGTATAATTTTGCTGATGTGATGCTTGTGAAAGACTGTTCGCATCCCTGACATGAGCCCAGTTTGTGAGTTATGAGACGAGGTTATGAGTCACGGCCAAATATGACAGGTTTTTGTGTTCATCCCCAACAGAGCAGGAAATGTAAGGAACTTAAATAAAACTCAGAGATGCCCTAGAATACACGCTCACAGATCACAAAAACAAATGCTTTGTGGAAAACGCCTCCTGAATTATTCATGGTTCCTCACAAGCATGTTTCTCCAAGTTTTACCTTCCCGCTATATAACAACAAGTGGAGAGTGACAAACGATTTAGGCACACAAAACACACTTTAGGGGGAGAGACAATGACCAAAAAAAGTACAGAACAAAAAAAAACAAGAACAACAGAACTCCCAGATGAAGAGCAAAGCAACTTGATCCCATCTTTGTCTCTACTGGACTGATTGTAAAACAGCTTCTTCTCGTTCTATGAATACTTCTCATTGGTTTCCCGGTTTCCTTGTTCATGTTTTTCATATATTCACAGGAACATTTTGGGAATACAGTTGTTTTTGGACTTCTGTCCAGTAACCAGTAACCTAATGACAAAAAGAAAACTGCAGCCGCCTTTAACAATGAAAGGGTTAGGAGTTATTTTGCCTTGTGGTAGCCATGGAGGGCGGCACAGTGGTGAGCTGTCGCCTCACAGCAAGATGGTTGTGGGTTCAAACCCTGGTTGCCCCTGCCTTTCTGTGTGGGGTTTCCATGTTCTCCCCGTGTCCGCGCGGGTTCTCTCCAGGTGATCGGGCTTCCTCTCACCATCCAAAGACATGCAGGCTAGGTTAATAGGATCCTAAATTCTCCTTAGATGTGAGTGTGACTGGTTGTTTGTCTATGTGTGAGCCTGTGATGGATTGGCGACTTGTCCAGGGTGTACCCCGCCTTTCACCTGATGTCAGTTGGGTTCAGCCACTCTGTACGCAAGATAAGAGGTTGACGATAGATGGATGGATGGTAGCCAGGGAAACAAATAAGCACTTTTGTATAATAAAACATAACAACACAGTCCCATACACTCATTGAGTGTTTACTTGCTTGTTGAAGAGATGAGTAAAACTGGCAAGTGCTGCATGTAAAGTATTTGTCTGCAGGTTTGGGTGTTAGTGACAGTAAGTGTTTATGCAAGTTTTCTTTAGTAACACTGTGTGTTTCCTTAGAATGGAACAACAATTCATACACACTCGCACACTAATTGCACAATGGAGCAATTTGGGGATCAGTATCTTGCTCAAAGACATGCTTCGACATGCAGACTCATATGCAGCGAGTACTGCCCAGCACGGCTCACTCTGACTGTAGCAAAGGGAGAGGGCGCTCTCTCCACCCGAGTATGAACCCGGGGTCTACAAAATGCAAACATGCAGCTTGACCGCAACACTGAAGAGCCAGGCTCGTCCAAAGCGCATACTCAGCTGTAGTGAAGGTGTACTCCATTACACTGACCATTCATGACGTCCCACCTTGCACATGATGTGAGGCCTGGGAACTCTCATTACTCCGCTTGTATTATAATCTGGCTGATAGTTCCTGTTTGGCTCTCTCATGGTGAGAGCTCGAAGAGTGAAGGAAAAAGTAACAACGTCACACAACAACAACAAAAAAAGTTCTGGTACGTGACTATAAAGGCACGTTTTTGTGTCTCTCTCCGTCTGTCCTATCAGAAATAATGGCCAAAAGCCCCAAAGAAATCTTTTTAAAAAAGATAGATGTTGGATTGGACTGCATCAGATTGTAATAAAGTGGTCACTGAGTATATAAAACGAACCACTACACTACTGCCACACTACCGCTGTGAAATACATAAGAAATGTTCCAATGCAAAATTTCAAAATGACCGGAGATGATCAGTGAAGTGTGTTTCAAGCTAACCTTTTCCGCTTCAGCCATCAGTGACAGATTGGGCCATGCCAGACACTGTTTATAGCATGACTGCCTCTAAACAGTTAAAACATGCGATGGTGACATCAGAACCATTATTCTTTGAAATATATACAATGCTCAGTAAATTATGGTTTCTGGAGAGAGACAGTGCTTTAACACACACACACACACACACACACCCATAACCAAACCCAAACTCTCTTCATCTGTTCTCGCTCTAAGCACAATAGTAGCATAAATCGATAGCCTAAAGCTGCCTGTTAAAGACCTTGGTGGGAATCCAAGTTGGCTCTCTCAAAGCCTACTTTTTTTAAAGTGTGGAGATACTCCATATCATTTTAACAATGGCCTGTGATTTTTGCATTGTAAGTCTTTTGTGAAGTACCTGAGTGCATTTATGTATCCCATAGGGTTTTAGAGTGAAGTGCGTTTGTGTAATGTTCATGAAAATCCGATTTTACACCTAACTGAGTCAAAAGAAAAGAAAACTGAGTGGTCAAAACAGAGTGCACTCAAACATCCTCCGTAGACCCCACTGCCACTTGTACCGAGGAGTGGGACAGATGAAGGGATGCGAGGGAGAAGATGCTTTAGAGGAACATGGTTAAGGCCCCTCAATAATTTATTTCCAGCTGCCGATAAAAGTTCTTCATTCCACTTGAAATAATACATGAAACGTCTGCCACAGACACACCCGTTTCAATTTTTAATGGTCGCCTCTTTTCCACCGACTACGCCAAATCAATCATTGTCCCAAAGTCATCAGTTGGAAAGCTCTTTTCTTCTATCGCTGTCCCCTATTTCATCCAATTGAAATTATTCACAGATTCCAAGCATGGAGGGGTTGTCTCGAATGGTTTTCAAGGTCTACTTTGAAGGGGCGTGCAGGGACAAATTTTTCACAGTGGCATGGAATTCTTAGCGAAGAAGCTGACATTTTCCCTCCGTATTTTATTCTCTTTTCACGCCTGTTGAAAAATGCATCATGTTGCCAGAGATCCCTGAGTGCCTTCTCCTGTCTGGGACTTGAAACTGCCATGTCCGTCTCTCTTTTGTTGCGTGCCACATCTAATCACCTTTCCACTCCAGTTGTGTATTAATACATGCACAACAGAATTAATGACACTCAACTGTCCACACAGTCTCCGTGCAGAGTTAGGCCTATCTGTGTGCACAGCCTGTACAGACACTGCAGAGTTATTCATACGTGTATTACAGTTTTTCTTGTCTTCTGTTTGTCTGTTTCTTTCACTGTGCATGTGTCTGTGGCATGGCCCTACAGTTTTGTGTACCTTGCATATTTTACTTCACACCGGCCCTGACAAGTGTTGTCTGTGTGGCCTGACCTCTCTCTCCACATGGCTGCACAAAGAACACACATGTGCACACGAATTGCACAAAGCCTGTGCACAACTTTGTGATGTAGGCAGATTTTTCTCAGCTGGTATAATTTAGTATACCACTGTATTGCCAGAGCTAATGTGCTATAGACATAGAAAAAAAGACTCTATGGTAAAATCAATTATGCTGAGTCATAATGGCCTTTTCCTCATCGGCTGACATCTCTGTTTATGTATAATTGGTTCATGATAGCAGTCTCTTCGCCCAGCAAAGGCAGAGTTATCAAGTGCATCTCTCAACACAATTTACTGCAACACAGAAATGCATTTTAATGCCAGATACATCCCTTGTGCTTCATGATCACACTAGAAATCTATAGAGTCATATATCCTAGATCCCATCAACATGATCTTGGATAATGGCATATATATCTATCCGAAATGTCTACCTTTTACAAAGCCAGTGAATTGTAAAGAACTGCTTAGAAGGGGAACTTCTTCCATCTCTGTCTCAGCACATCTTTTAAGGCCAGTTTCCATTCCCATCGCTGTGGGCTCATTTCTACTACCCTATCAGCTCTGCTGGTGAAATGAGAAAATGGGAAAAGTGGAAATTGACCATTACAGTACACTACAATAATTAAAACAGAACCTCCTTTGGGTTTCAAAAAGCAGAGACTTACATCACATGGGTGTCACTTTCAGGAAAGAAGTGTTGAGGGCGACCGACTGTGAGCAAGGTCCTTGTCTTACACGTTTCGGCGTCTCCAGACGCTACTACTTAAGCCTTCACACCTCAGGCCAACCTGATTAGGCCACCTCTGCCTTGTTTTCATCCACTTCCTCTTTATTAGCTAATAGGCTTAGCTCTCTCAGGGGGGCCAAAGAAACAGCGGATCAGCACACCAACCTGTGCTCTGTCTCATTTTCTACCCCTACTTTCTTCTCTCTTTCTTTCTCTGCCTCATTAACTTCTTTCTTTGACGTAGCTGCTTCACTCGCTACATATGACAGAGATGCATGAAGGAATGCAAAAGAAATACATCTTCAGGTGCTCTTGTTTGTGTACCCTCTGTGATCACGCATATGCGTGCACACAAACGCACATTGTATTCAATTAACTTAAAATTAATGAACTGATCGTGTTGCTTCTCGTCTTGCATTTAGGGAACTATCCTTTTCTGTATTTCTCTGTTTTCTCTTGGTGCAGAAAACACACACATGGACACTCAGAACGAAGGGCAGATTTTACTACTGCTTTGCTGATGCTTGGTGTGGAGTCATAAAAACAGACAGCATCATCCCTGACTTATCACTGGCAATATAAACATAATAACTCCACTGGGATGTTGCATTACACTGTAATTGACCCTTCCTCATCTGCAAAATTGAGCCCATCATTTCCAGCTCATGTGTGGCAACTCTGGATGACGAATGAAATTAATATGAAGACTAGCTTGATACTATCTTACTGCATCCACCTTGAAGTTAATTGTTAAATTAATACAAAGTAAAATATTAGGGCAAGGCACGTTAATTTGATAATAAGCGTTAACGCATTAATTAATGAATGCCGACACCTATCGCACGTTAACGCAGTTTTTAAAAAATTATTATTTTGAAAGTCTGTTGCTCACTGGCTCTGAATACAATACATAAATACAATACAATAAATAGCTTTGGTTTAATATTTGATTTGGTTACATTAATGTTTAAGATATGATTTACAAGAAATATTTTATTGCTACCGTGTAAAGGGAATACTGCTGGTAAGCACCTAATTTGTTTAAATTGTTTACAAACTACATGTTATTGCACTTTTGTGTATGTAGCAGTACATTTGAAAAAAAGTGCTTTTCACTAAGTTAGAATTCAAATTTGTGCATAACATTATGATTAATCACAATTAATTGCAAGAAAATCATGCAATTAATTGTGATTAAAATTTTAATTGTTTCCCAGCACTCTAAAATATATTTATTATTATTATTATTATTATTATTATTATTATTATTATTATTATTATTTGTGAATTGCACATGTATAATTCTTCTTCATTATCACACATGATATGGGTTTATATAATTAAATTTGCTGTCAGTATAGTGTGTTTAGTCATCAAAATACTGTATACCTTCAGCCTCAAGGCACAGAATCACTACCCCTAAATGTATATTTCAAAATGTAAATACAAATCTTCTTGCAAAACTGGTAATTGGCACTTACTGCAAATCAAAATATGTATGTTGTCTGGTTCTAAGGAAGTTAGTGTACTTGAAATAGTGCAATAGAAAAACAAAAGTTTGACAAAGAAGAACTAAAAAAATTTAACCTTCACCCACAATGGAAAGCCTGTTAGATGTCTTTCACTTAATGCTTCTCACTGGGTTGTTCACATTACTGAATATCTACTTGAAGACTTGCTGGTAGAACTCTATCATGTTTCTATCTACCTCATACAGGGCAGACAAAAGACTCTGTGTGTAAAAAAAATTCCTGAAGATAGATAAAACAAATGCAGTCACACAAATTTAGACATTCAAATCCACATCCATTATATTGCAGACTTGCAAACTGCAATGACAGCAGTCATAGTGAACAAATCAGAACACACTTGTAGCATGTGACTTAAATATTGCTTGTTTAAGCCAACCCATTCTCACTCCCTGACTCGTCACATATGGACGCATGGTCAAGACCCATCAGCGTCAGTTTGTAATGCACTGTGGATCCCTATAGTGTCATAGTTCAAAACAGTCCTGTAGCATCAGTTTTTAATGGCAATGATAGGTACATGGTATTTAACAGAAAAGACTGAGTAAGGAGGTGGGTGGGGTGGTTGCGGTGGATGGAGGGCCAGAATCCGGATTTTGAAGCAGGAGAGCAGCGTTTGTGTCCCGTGTGAAATAAAAACACAACATTAACTATTAATTAAATATTTTTATTTAAGTTAGCTAAGTAATGTACATTGTGTAAGTTACACAAGTGACATAACTTAACTTACCTGTTAAACTTACCTGTATATAGTTATTTTTACTCAAAACATGATGTTTTCCTAACCTAAGTAATTTTTGTTGCGTAAACCTAACCAAATTGCAACATTTCACAACTTTAATAATGCTCCATTTGAAAATGGCAATGTTTCGAAATGCTAGAGTTTTATGTTGAAAGTCTGACCAAACGTTGCATATTGTTGCTAACTTTATCGGACTTTGCGTATTTGTTTTTGGTATGCATTGCTTAATTGAATGCGGAGCCTTAAAAGTCTAAAAACCACGCAAAAGTGGTACCCAGGGCGTTAAAAAGCGACGCCAAGGGGCCTTGACCAAGTGTCAATATGTGACGAGTCAGGAGTGAGAATGTTCTAAATTTCTTCTAAACAGTACATCAAACAAACATTAGTGTCATGTTTCCATCACGTTTGCTTCAGCTGTCCAGACTTTTTTTGACTGGCACTCTTTTATTGCATCATCTTGTTGCATCTTCTTGGTCTGCAATGGTTTAATGGCACCCAACTGGAGATATTACTGGCCACACTGAAGTGCACGCCTGACAGTGGGTAGGATATTACTAGAAAAGATGCGTCAACATTTTTTAAGTTATTCGACAGACAAACACCCAATATGTCGTAAAGTTCCTCAAACAATTGAGGAAGCGGTATCAAGGACGAACTGCACATAAAGGTCATACTTGCAGTGCCATGTAGTCCTGTGGCCATCATTAAGCTTTGGCACGTTCGAGCTTTTTCAGAATACAATGTACAACCACTTGAGAGAACCATAGGGCACTTATTAGCATACTGAGAAAATGTATATTAATGACTTCTTTGATAAGAGCCCTCACTATCCCTGGTTCTAGCTTACCAGATACACTATACTGCAAGTAGACAATTCAGACATGTACGCGTTCCTGTCAAATCATATGTTATAACGTTCCTTTGCATTTATCTGTTGGGATGATTTACAAACCCCTGTAGTACAGGTGATTGTCTGATGGACTGAAAACCTTCTCATCCCATAGCATAGTCATAGTCTATTTATAAATGTACCTATGTGTAAGTAGACTTGTTTTAGTTGTATACTGAGATTGGTCTGATTTTGAATGTTGAAACTCCCATGAAAGTATGGAAAACTCCTTTGTTTGTTATTTCCTCTGCAGTAGATGGTACTCACATTGACGGAAAATCAGGCTTGAAAGCATGAAGCATTTTTCAAATTAGTGTTTGGAAGGACTTAACTCTGTGATGCCAATGTTATGTGGTCATTGACCCTTTTTAGCTTGCTGTAAACACACAGAAAAAACATCAAATTCAGATTTTGTGGGTAGTCATCCATGTTTTGTGAATTTTAATTGCACTGAAATATATAAATGACAAATGTAACAATATTTGAAACATAGGCAGGTTTACTTATATTTTTACCTATAGTTTCAATGCAGCTTTTATTATTTTGTTATTAATGCACACATACCCCTAAATTGCATCCCATCAGTCCCATAATCCCATCAATCCAACACTCAATTGCCCTAAAGGATGTCATGTCTTATTCATACATGGCAATGTCTCTTGGTTCCAATAAATTATCTCACTTGTGTGTTGAATATTGGTGGAGTTGTGTTGGAAGCAGTCCTCATGTCATCCCTGGTGGGATGAATGGTGCTCTAAGATGCTGTTGGCTTGTATAACCATTGGCATGTCATAGACTTTGGTTGTTGCAACAAGAGAATCCCATCGATTCGCAGATGAGATTAGCCAAGGGTTGTGGTGCTTATGAAGAGCATGGCAGAGCATGCCGTGTATATGCAAAGTTGAATAGGGCACATCCAAGTCTACTGAACGCGTTTACTGTAACGTATTTTTGGGTTTCTGTCTATGTTCTGAGTTTGTTTGCACAAGATAAATGTTCTAAAATGGCAGCATATGCCCACACACACACCCATTGCATTTTTGTCCTTGTGTTTGGCAACGCTTCCATTTCAGCAGCTCAAGCAGACCCCCTCTAGCCCTGTCTTGTTGCTATCGGGCCATGCAGCTGGGGCTGGGGTTGTGACAGAGCCCCCCTCGGCTATAAGGGCTGAAACTTGAAACATGAAAGTGAAGAACAAACAAAACCAAGGGCTGTGTGCTGATTGAATGATCTTGTTAGCGAGAGACTATCAGGGGCAAATGCTGACGCCTTATCCTCAGCCAAGTTCAGCGTTCCTACTCTTCCTCCCCAAGTACTTTCCTATGTACTGTTTTTGCCACACACTCACACCTGCATGTGGTCAAAGCTGTCAAGAGGATAATTCTGATAATATGTGGTAATGTTTAGAGTGTATTTGCAGTTTCTAGCGCACACATACTGCATTCTTATTTGCATCCATACAGGAGATACACAGCTAAATTTTCTAAATTTTACTATATTTTGTTCTTTCGATCCTTGTTTATTGTAACATATTGTTCTCTGTTTAAAAACCCCTGGACCCTTTTCTAACACAGTGAGAATTTAATTAATGATTGATTAATTAATGACGAAGAGAATTAAACACAGACACTTTGGGTTAAAAGTGACTGTATTTTAGCCACATTTACTACACCTCTAACATGCCGCTGTAGGCTGTGTTGGATGTGGGCTGTGCAGTATATTTATGCTTTAGATGGAGAGAGACTCCTGTGGAGATATTGCTGTCCCAGCAGATCTACGCTGGCTGCTACTACTTTCTGGTGCAAGCACTAGGAAACATTTAAGGCCGTGTTTTTCTTATTGCATACCAAAGATAGATAGATAGATAGATAGATAGATAGATAGATAGATAGATAGATAGATAGATAGATAGATAGATAGATAGATAGATAGACGTTTGTGTAAGTGTACTTCTGTACATTTGTTTTATTTTAAACAATATGTACCTATCGGATTGTGACTTGGTATTGGCAGATACTCAACATTACATGAGCTTCAATGTGAGCAGGTGCAAAATAACTTTAATGAGGACCTGTAGACATACAACACACTTGCAGATTGCACAGGGTAATGATACTTATCCCTCAGTCACAATCGTCGCAAAGTTGACTCAAAAATGATATTAACATTCCCTGAACAAAGTGGAACTCTCTGGTTATTTTTTAGGGCTATCCTGCAAGTCAAGATACATGTTTGAGTCGTAAAAGGGAAACAACAGGAAAGATATTTAGTTTTGCAATTGTGGTGGCAAAGTGTCAGAGAAGGGTGTCATTGTAAATGGTAAGAGTATGGATGCATTCAGAAACATCTATAAGTGGAGGTCCCCTTATCCTATCATGACTACTGATCTTTAGATATGGATATAGATTCAAGCTCTACTATGTATAACACAGTGCTAAAGTTATTTAAAGTTAACAAAGGTAACTCTATTGTAGTAGTGCCTTTTCTAGCCACTCAAAAGCGCTTGCTCACTAGAAACAGAAACAAATCATCCACACACACTTACACACACTAGCACAGCCTTCGGGATCAATTTGGGGTTCAGTATCTTGCCCAAGGACACTTCAACATGGAGACTGGACTACCTCCTGAGCCACAGCTGCCCCTGCACTATGGTAGATTGTTTCATCTGCATTCTAATTTCAAAGGTGTCTTCCTAATAAACAGAAATTTTAAGACACCTCTAGTGATGTGAGGTGGTGACTGGCAACAGGAGGAAACACAGATGGACAGAGTTCAGAGAAAGAGTGAGAGATGTATAGAAAGAAAGAGACAGAAGGAGTAAAAGCGAGAGAGCTCATTGGGAAAAGGTGTCAAGAGAGCTCTGGTCTTCCCTCCTTCGGAGAGACACTGATCATAGAGTGCATGGCTGTTGTAGGATCAAAGGCTTTGTCAGTCAAAGCCCCTTGACTCTGTCTGCACAGAGCTGACTACAGGTACTCGGGGAGGTATGGACGTAGAATAATTCATGACCAGAGAGGCTAACCCTCAAATGCTCCCCCTGCCCAGAATGAGACAGTGCATCTGGGGTCACCGGTCTCACAGTCTCCCCTTATCAGCCCCCAGGCATGGAGTGAGGAACAGCTGCTGGGTTTGGCTTCTGTTCTTCTCCTGTATTATCTGTTTTAACACACAAACAGCCCAGTGGTGTGTTTGGCACAAACACAATCACGCTGTGAAGTGTTTGTGTGTGGCATAAATGGCATGTTTTGCATGTACTATATGGGTGGGCAGGTGGGTGGATGCTTGGCAAGAGATGCGTTGTTTTTCCTTCTGTATGTATGTGATATTTTTAGCTTTTCTACTAATGCTTTAGTTTAATGAAATCACATACTACTCACAGATCCAAGTTTCAAACAGCTCCTGGTTTGGGCTTGCTGGAAGCCTATACGAAGTCTTCTGGCAATTCTGTTACACAAGGCTGATTAGAAATACTCCTGAATATACACTGCTCTAAAAAAAATCAAGAGAGCACTTAAATCACATCATATCTCAATGAACAAAACAGTTCAAAATCTGAACTTTACATTGTATAATTTGTTGAGAACATAAAGACGCAACAACAGTCAATAGAAACCAAACTCACCACGTGATTGAGGACTGAATTCAAAATCTGACCGAAAATCAAATGCCAGTACCAGTACCAGCTCAACTTGCCTCGCCTGGACTTGGTTTGGCTGTGCTCTGTTTTCCATTGCAGATAGTACCCAGAGATAGTACACCTCAGTGTAGCTGGTCGTTATAGCAATGCCACACTCAACTGCCGCAACGTAATTTTCAATGCGACACACACACTTTTCATTTAAGTTAAAACGTTTCAACATTACTCAGAATGTAAAGACAGATATGTGGTAACAAAACCTTCCCCCTGTGTTTTCCTCCGCCGTTGTTGCTGCGGCGGTCTGTGTGACGGTGGGAGCAGAGAGCTCTTTGAGTGGGCGGCTGGCCGGTTGCCGCAGGTTTCCCTCTCCGTCACTTGAGGAGCTCCTCAACTCAAAACTTTCAAGCACATTTTTGTTCCGCCATCGCTTCACGTAAACTCTGTCAATATTCAAAATCTACACAGTTGATGTCTCACCTCAAAACTTCTTCAAAGTAGATTTAGTGATGAAATAACCTATGAAAATTGTTAAATATAAAACTTTCTCCTGCTGGCCTGTGTCTGGTGCACGCAATGATGATGCAGTAAATAGTGATTCTATCTGACCAATCAGCAGTCTGCTGTGTTTTCACGTCACATTTTAGTATTGCCTCAGCTCGCTTGGAACCTCATTGGAGGAAATACATAAAAAAGTACCTGGAAACAGGTAAAGGTACAACTTTTCCACAATGGAAAGGCGGCTAAAGTAAAACAATTGAAATCACAGGCTGATCCAACTCATACTGTGACTCAGTACCGTGTATGGCCCACATGCCTGTGTGTACTCCTGACAATGTTGGGGCATTCTCCTGATGAGACAGAGGATGGTGTCCTGCGAGAATTCCTCCCAGCCCTGCATCAGGTAACAGTGAGCTCCTGGAATGTCTGTGCACTGCTTGGAAGCGTCTGATACACCAATACATAACGTCCCAAAGTAGGGATTGACCGATATGTTTTTTCCGGGCCGATCCCGATCATTAGTAACCAATTAGACAGATGACCGATAAACATTTGCTGTAAAATTTTTAATCTTGGTATCAAAATTTAGAATAACAGAAACTCCAACACAAAATTTTGTTGAAAATAAAATTAAGATGAATTGTCATGTTTAATCGTTATAAAGACTAAATTAAATAAATTAGAGATCCATCACAAAGATGACTTAACTATGATTGACAAATTCTAATAAACTTTGTCATTACCTGCTGCCATTTATATTGTATTTATTTTATATATTGTTAAATTAAACAGTAATCAAATGTAATATTTTATTAGAACTGTTTTTAGAGCACCAACAAAAGTAAAGTTTACAGCGGCAAAGTAACTACATGAAATCAGTATCGCACTGGAAACAAATGGAACATGGTCCCTCTGTTGCTGTAGAGAGGAGTTGGTTTCTCTCAACGAGCAGCTAAGTTTCCAAAGATTTGCCGCCGCCATGTTGAGTTCTTTGCGCAGGAAGTGCCCAGAAGTGACGATATTTGGATGAGGCAGAGCTAATAGCCGTGTGTGGAGCTAGCTAGCTTGCTTAGCTAGGTGCATCTGTAATTCATCAGTCATTTTAACCGGGCTGATAACTTTGTCTAGCGAAATGTAGTCACCAGAGAAAGTGAACAGCTGACTCCTAATAAGCTTTTTCAACAGCGCTAGTTAAATTTACACAGTGTCTTGGGTACGAGTTACCTCTAACCTGATTGACAGGTTGCTATGGTAACAACTTGTCATAGATGATCCCACCCTGAAACATACTCTGCTTTGTGGTCTAGTTTAAAGTAAATGGGACCAATATTTACTAAATGAAGATCATTTTGTATTGAAGAAGACATGAAACTAATGACTGAGACCATCAGGAAAGTGTTTACTGAGGTAATTATTCAGGTGAGAAGTAGGGTCATTTTGCCATTTTGCCATTGCATTGGCAAAATGGCAAAATGGCACTGCTGAGAGATGAGGGGAGGGGCTGCAGCATGGTGCAGCTCGCTCATTCTATTGGATACTTCCGCACAATAGTCAGTGTTGATAGGCTATTACCCGTGACTTGCAACCAATCAGCTACTACTGTGGGCGGGACATTGTACTCACCACTCTGTGTGCTCAAGCAGACAGAGAGAGGAGGCTGCATCGGAGCCAAAGGAGCACATTTTTTATTAATTAATTATATCGGCTATCTGTTTTTGACCGATGCAGAAAATGCTGAATATTGGTCAACCACTGTCCCAGAGGTTCTCAATTCAATTCAGGTCTGGGGAACATGAGGGCCAATAACCAATGCCTTTGTCATCCTGGAACTGCCTACACACTCTGGCCACAGGAGGCCGGGCATGATCCTGCACCAGGTGAAACCCAGGGTCCATTGCACCAGCGTAAATTCTGACAACAGCTGTGAGGATTTGATCCTGGTACCTAACAGCAGTCAGGGTATCGTTGGCTTGCACATCAGGTCTTTGTGTCGCTCCAAGGATATGTTTCCCCAGACCACTGATCCACCACCAAACTGGTCATGCTGGATGATGTTGCAGGCAGCATAACGTTCACCATGGCGTCTCCAGACTCGTTCACTGTCTGTCACATGTGCTCAGTGTGAACCTGCTCTCATCTGGCAGACAGGCCAATTCTGCTGTTCTCTGGTAAATGCCCATCAAGCCGCATTGTTCTGGGCTGTGAGCATAGATCCCACTAGAGGAAGAGCTGAACTACCTGTGCAGCCTCAATGGGCTGAAGGTACTGGTACCTCATGCTACCAGTAGGGACAAGGACACTAACAAAACGCAAAAACTAGAAAACAGAGAGCAACTGTCTGTGGCCACCACCTGCAAAACCATTTCTTTTCAGCGGGTTGTCTTGCTGATGCCTCTGCAGTGCACCTGTTGTTACTTAAATTTGCACTAAAACAAGTGACACTGATTCACAGTCACTATGGTTCCTAACTGGACAGATTGACATCCCTGAACTTTCACTGATAAGATATCATACTGTGATGATTAAGTGTTCCCTTATTTTTTGAGCAGTGTACATTTACTGCAAACGGACGTTGAATTGATGTATGCTATACTTAATTTTTCAGTATTGAGGTGAAACGCATGTAAATGTTTAAATGTTTGAGTGTTTTATTTTAAGGGAGCTTTTGGCATGTATCTGCATGCCTGCTGACCCATCCCTCCTCTTAACTGGTTGGTAAGGGCTGGATGTGATCTGCTTCAGTTTGCGGTCTTCTTTTCAATAAGGACAACGTACTTGGCAGTCATGTTCATGTTATCAAATTTTTTGAAACTGACATTTTACATTCCTGGTGTTTTGGATTTGTCTCGCTATAGCCCTGGTTACACCTTGATAATGCAATCTACATTTTGTCTCCCCTTCACTTCCCTGCTCTCATGCATACACGCTGGACATGCAGCCTGCCGTGCACTGCATAAGTATGATAGTTACTTCAGGTACGCAAGTTAAGTTATGTCACACACATTACGTTAGTTAATTTATGCACTTAAGTTAAATTAAGTCACTCACATAAAATTTCACACAGGACATGATCTTGTCCCTCATACTACGCCACCTGACATTTTTTTTTTCTCTGTAACATCCGCAACTAAAATTTCACAGTCTCTGCAGTCAGTAGTCAGTAGACACTATGTAGCATGAAATGACACATAAAAAGCAATAAAGGCATTGTGATAACATGCAAAATGACTTGCATTGGTGTGTTAGTCATATGCCATTTTGTGGAGATCAGAGATACTCATGATTGTCAGAGTTCTGGTTAATATCTGTGGAATCAATTAGCAGCTTTCCTCAAAAGAAGGGAAAGGCACCTTGTCCACTTCTGAAGGTTTTTTAATTGCACTTTTTAGCTTAGCATAACCAGTGTATTTTTAAAAACACAGTATTTTCACAAGCTATCACAACTCAGCTTAGTTGAACTAGCTTAGTCAGCTCATGATTTGACCTGAGCTGACTAACAAAAATAGCTTAAAAAATATACTATATAAATGTGTACAATGGCTAATCAGTAGATTTGCGTGTTCTATCTCACATGTTTACCATATCCTACCCTTTGTTTGTGAGTGGATATGTGGCGCTGTATGGTATAAAATAAATATAATCAAAACAGAACAGTTGATCATGTATGTCTGAGATCAGGGCAATCCTACAGAGCATGGCAGAGCCAAAGGGCTGTCACACAAGCAGGTAGTACATTCCAATATTTAATAGCTGGGCACAGCCAGAACTGTCTTGCTCTAAGGTGCCTTTCTACAGCAATTTCCTCCAAGGCTGTGTGCAATTCCCAACAGCATCTAGTTATCAAATATGTAGGTTTAGTTTGCAGGTGGTTATGGTTTGAGCCATGTTTTAGTCCAGAGCCAGTCAATGAAGAAGGCGAGTTTTTGTAGTGTTTGAGGAAATGTGCCCTTACAGGCTCTGCTCTGCTCTAGGGTTTGTGAGAAAATAGCAAAAATTCCACAAAACCCAAACTACCTCTATCTTGTACATTGGTCTATCTAGTACACTGTGAACCTCAAACCCTCCTCAAAATATTACGTTAACCAAGAGAAATATCCGCCCACACTCAAACTTCAGGCAGTTTTTATCGATCATCTCTGAAATCCTTTTTTGTTGGGTTGTATGTTTTTGTACTTGCCAGATGAGCAAGAACATAAAACACCTCAATACGTTTGGCATTATTACAGCTGGCACACTGAGCAGGTTAAAAACAAAAACAAATGTTACAGGAGTCACAGATCTGACACGGAGATGAATCCCAAGCTAAAGACCATGAGGCAGGTTTAAGTAATAGAAATGGCTGCATTTGTCTCCTGTAAAGGCCAAATAATATGTGTAACTGTGAGTTAATGTAAATCTGTCCATTTCTAGTTTTTGGATTTTGTTATAAACCATCTTGTTTGACATGACACATGCAGAATGGTTGGTCATGTCATTACCAACCATTACATTAAGTTTAAAGTTCAGCAGATTTATTTAAAACAGACAACATGATCAGCCTTAAAAACAAAGCTAGAAGATCTATTGAATTCATTGCTTGGAATGAAGGGAAGCTCTAAAGTAATTGTTTTCACTTTGTTGTTGATTGATGATCTTGTTAGTATGCCAGATAGCATTGTAAACACATCATAGGAATAATCTGAAAGGCAGGTTGATTCTCCTCCTTTCTCTTTCTTGTATTTGGGCTAACATTGTTTGTGAGAAGGAGGAGCAGTCCCTCACCACCACATCCAAGTGACCCCTGTGCTTGCCAAATTGCTTTGGGTTGGCATGACAAGAACTACAAGAAAGAAGGTTGTTTTGTTTTAACTCTTGTGTAGTCCATAATTTGCCTTACTACCAACTGACAAAGCGAAGGGAATGAGAGAGGTGGGGAGATTGTGTTGACTCAAGTTGGAATAGTGGTGAAATAGAGGGAGTTTAGATCCCCTTCTTCTCAATAATAAAATACTTGTTTCACCAGACCCAGACATCTCTTCAAGCCATGTCTCATTTTCTATTCATTGCTGCCTCTGCCTCCCTCCCTGCCCCAAATGGTTAATAGTGTATGTATACAACCATGATGTCTCTTTCCTGGCTTGTGGTTAGAGAAATAAGCCACAGATGTGGGTTTTTTTGCCCTTGCTGTTGAACTTTATTAATAGATGGAGAAAATGTTTTAGACATATGGGCTATTTCTGTATTTAGGTTTTGAGTTGGTGAATGTGAACATACCCAACATTCTCCAAATATGCCAAATAGTCCTTTTTGTTTAAGTTTTAAAAGTCTGAAGACATTACTTACACCATGCTGTGTGTATTTTCAGGTTTTAGTCTGGTCAACAATCAGGATGGCTATGGTATTGGTTTTTGGGTGTAGCTAGAATGTTCAATGCATATCTGTGAAGGCTAATATAAAAGATACTACAGTACAAACAGCAGCTTATTAACAATAAGACCTTAACTGTAAGCTGTGTGCAGTGTAAACCCTTAACTGTTTTTTAAGTGAACTTCATGAACTCAACTGGGTTGTAACTGTGCACCGATCCAGTTTAATGTCATATTTATAATTGAATGACCTTAAACAGGATCGGCAGTGATGAGGATCAGAGAAATACAATAATGCATAGTGATGATGATGCAACATCATTATAGCACACAGATGTCTGTCACCTAATCGGAACATGGTTTTCTTTGGCATAGAAAGAAAAGGATAATGGCTTTGGGAACTGTTAGGGCTCCCTCTTGCCCAACCTTCATCTTTTGCTGAAGGATTTGTGTTGCCACCTTTCACTATGTGCTTTCATCACAGTGTCAACCCATTAGAATATCTCTTTCTGTCTCTTTTGTTGTTTTATTAGATACATGAGAGGGCATGGGGGGATCTGAGGAAGTGGGTCAGGGCGCATATGCAATGTAGAGAGTGGGGGAGGAAAATATAGAGAAAGGAGGGGAAATGGGGGGAAAAAGAGAGACGGCACTAAACTCTGAGGCAATAATTAAGTGGAATATGGAGCGCGCCCTCGAGGGTACATCCGAATCAGCACTTTGCATTTTGATGGAATGTGAGACGGCGTGGAAGCCACTTTATTAATGAGTTTATTTATGTGTGGGTGGATGGCATTCGCCCTGACTCTGCGACACGCTTGGCCAGACTCTCCCTCATACTTGCAAATTGCTGGCAGGGGGGCAAACAAAGGTGACTTGAGGTCGCATCTACTCAGTGTACTACAAGCTGTGGATACCAACCATGTAATGACAGACATATTTACATAATGTCCCCTCAATGTGCCCAATCATATGGATTTGTATGTGTTCATTAGAGTTCGACCGATATGGGTTTTTGAAGCCAATATGGATAAGTTTGGGGATTTGAACTTCTAATAACCTGGACTGCATATCGGTGTGCAATTTCCGAGGCTTGACAAGTTCTTCAACTAACATGTAATACTGTCAACATTGTCTAAATATTACAGCTGTTGAGATCTAATTTGAAATGATGCATTAGTCCTACTTTGGGTTTAGGGCTAACCATAGACAAACAGCAGTCTATTTAACTATACCGCTAGTACTGGACATACATGATAATTGTTGCCTGGACAGGAATGAACTGAGTTCTTTCTTTAAAAGGGTTCCTAATGGTCATATCATAATGGTCTCTAGTGAAACCTATTGGAAAACTCATTTAATGAAAACTGAAGTTCAAGAGTGGTATTTTTCTTTCTCACCTCCTTTCAAGTTCATGGGTTTGGATGCCTTTTAATAAAGTCTGTGTCCGAGCAGCCAGTAAGCCTCCCCAGAGAAATGTATTTGGTGGTGAAGTTTATGAGGGCACTGGTCATAAAGATATAAGATGGAGCTTTTAAGGCTGTTTGCAACATAAGCATACTTATTGACTTGGAGAAGTAGGGTGTGTGTGTGTGTGGGGTGGGGGGGGGGGGGTGGGGGTTATTGAGTGCTACATCAAAATGGATTACGCATGATGGCCTTCAACATTTTCTGTCTGTCTGTGCCTCTGTCATTTTAAATGGATAATCTCTCTTTTTTCCATGGAAACATGGTTGTTGAGTCATTGGGGCTTGTGGAGGAATAGCTGGTATAGAGGTTGGCCCGAGTGGTTTCCTCTTGCTCACTTGGACACATATGCCCAAAAAACACACATCAATCCCCCATCCTCGTTTTTGATTGTGTGACAAATGGTTTGCCACACTTGAGCATGAAATGGCTGACATCATGTGAGAATCCTCACAAGGGATTTGACATTTGACTGGCCTGTGGCTCACCACCTGTCCCTAGATGAATATTCATGAACTTAATCCTCATTGACAACAAACACAAGCAAGCAAACAAATGGGAATTCATCTGGGAACCTGTGTAAAGATGACAAAAGGTCAGGGGAAGGTGCAGTGTTATGTTAAAATCTTTACCGTTTTTAAAGGAGTTTACCAACATACAGCCAATTCTACAGCTCTTGTGTCCAAAGACGACGGGTGTAAAACTTAAATTGGCAGCAGTTCCTTATTGGACAGAAACTAAATAACATCTATCTCCTGGCTAGTTCGTGCTGCCATTAGTACTTGGGCATCGGGCATCATTCATCACCTATTCAGCTAATATGCACTTTAAATTTGCCTACTGATAAATTTTTAAAATCCCTTTTCACTATGTTTCTAGCCATCTGCAAATGAAGATGTGTTCATTCGTGCTATTATGCTGTGGTTCTGCTTAAATTCTGTGGACTCTGGTAAACAGTGGAGGCTTGGAAGTGTGGGCTCTCTTTGTCCTTTTTTAGGAGCCAACTGACTAAAAACTAATAAACTAAAATCTGAGCCATCTTCCTTTTGTTCAATTATATGCACCATGGCTTGATCCATGATTTTGATCCACATCTTTCTTGGACACTCAGTTTTAAGCTTGTGTTCCGGTGGCTTGAGCTCCTTTGAAGACGTGGCAAGCTCCCACTGCAGCCTCCCACTATGGCTGAAGCAGCCCTCTATCTTTTTCCATAAACCCACAGCACGGTCAATTCCTGGATTTTTCATTGTGTTACCCATGACAAACTTTCACTAAATCACTTATCCTTTGTTTTTGACAATGTGCCTGACAGGTCCTGATTCACCTAATTTTGGAAGCTGATTAGGTTTTGTTGAATACAAAAATAGCCATAGAGTTCAATCAACGCCCCTGACACTAAATATTTTGAGGGGACTGTTCACATCAGCCTTGTTTAGTCCAGTTGAACCGAACCTTGGAGCGTTTACCCCCTTTGTCGGATTCACATCTGGTGTGAACCAAACAAGTGCTCTCTGGTCCATCTCAATCAAGTGAATTCTGGAGCATTTCATTTCTGATGTGAACACCATTTGAAGCAATCATAGGAAGCTATATAAAATACTACTTGTTACAAGGGCTATAACAACAAATACCTACCAAATATAATAATTATTATAGTGTTATAATGTAATATTTATTCTTGATAAAAGAGTAGCATCTTTCGATATATTGAATGTCTTATGTAGCATGTAGGGCCGTGTTTGCATTAAGTCATTCATCCAAGGAAATACAAAGGGACTCTGTAAACATAGCCTGCTTTTATCCTCTTTTAACCTATATGGGCACGGAACTTTCTGATTTTTGGATGTTTGCAATCGTGGCCCACTTACTGGTTCTCTAGGACAAATGTCGAGGTATGATGTGTGATAAGACCGTCTGATGGCAGAGGTGAATGCGAAATGCCTGCATTATTTAATTATTTAATACCGCTGTCTTATGAGACATTCACATGCAAGTCTGCTGATCTGTACTGCAGGCAAACACCAACATGAACCTGACTGTGTTCCATGATTTATGATATCAAGGTATAGAGTTGGAAGGACTGACTGTATGACCAATGATCAAATCGCTTTTATTTACAATTTCTGGACTGTTTGAGTTTTGCCTTTGTGAACGCAAACCGGATCAGTTGGAAAGCTGAAACAATGTATCCTTGCATTGTTTTGACTAAGGAAATGGGGCTGTAATACAGAAACGTTCTAAACTGCAGATCCTATCCTAACTGCTTGGTAACCATGGTAATAAAGGTTGGGAACTGATTTAGGAATAAGGCCATTACAGATTAACAATTCCAAAGTCAATAGTCCTTTCCTAACTTAATAGGTACACACTTAATAAGTGTGTTACAGAAGCAAATCTTAAATAAACTCTCTTAACTTTAGGAGAACTGTTAGGATGTCCTAACTTTTACTTTTCCACCAAGTAGTGCTTGCTAGCTCCTTTAAACCACATGGCTGCTCTTTTAATTGACTAATTGATGTACCGATGTGTTTGATGACAAAACACTCGTTAGTAGAAAGGCTGTAGGTGATGTAACACTAGATAATGTCTCATTATATAACATAATGTAAAGGCTTGATGTAACAACAGGCTCCTATCAACCTTTATGAAATATTCAATTAAAGAAATATATAAAAACATGATGACATCAGCAGCTTTTATTATTATTATTTTTTTTACCTACCATTATTAACTTTCCCGACTAGAGTACAGGTTTCTGCCACTGTCAGTGAGGGAGCATAGGAGGAGCCACCGCCAGTTTTCCTCTGCTCACAGTTGCCTTTCTCTTCGTATCACTTCCCCAATGGATTTTCTTTTTAACGACATCAACGCTCTGCTGGGTGTCGGATATGCGGCGGTGACTGTGCCCGCTATGTTAGCCCACTCTCTATCTGTTATCTCCCGAGTTAAGCCTTATGTGAATTTAGATTTCTCGATGGAGGTTACCAACACCACACCAAGTCATCGGACTTGAAGTTGAATGATAGTTTCTGTTCCATTTTTCAGTGTATGTTTCATTAAAAAAAAAAAAAAAAAACTACCAAAAAGCAGCGATTAAAAGGCATTTAGCTTGGGGAGATGAGAAAAGTGACATAGGTTGCTAGGTAACAGACATAAAACTTGATTAGGATTCCTAAAGTTTGTTAGGATTTGCTCTGTAATACCAAATTTGGAAAAATCCTATCTTAGACTCTTCTTATCTAAACTTAAGACTTATGATAGGAACTTTCTGTTATACGGCCCCTGGTCCTTTAGGTGTGAACCCAATCTTACTTTAGTATTTGCCAAGTTTCAGACCACTGAGCAGGACACATCTCGGTGGACATTTAAAAAAGTTTTGCGATTACGTCAAAGGTATATTTTCAATGTTTTTAATCAGTTTATTGGGGGGAACAACTTCCAGAAGAGTAGATCTACACAAATACTTTCCAAACATAGTGTTGTTTACAAGATGTTTCTTTAGGAGGGGTGAGTGGGCAATTATAAGGGAATGAATAACCGCAGCATTAATCCTACAGCCTAAAGTCAATAACAGTTGGCATACCTCTGTGTGTCTCTTGCTTTCCCAACTGGATTATGCACACATGCACTCTGATGTCCCCAACTAACAATAGCTCAGCATTCAATAGTCCTTTTTTCAATTGCTCTGCCTGGCTTCTTTCACTCCCTGCTACTGTCCCTTTCTTCGATAATCTCTCTGTTCCTCATATCTATTCCATTTTCTGGTCATATATGAGACGCATGGATGGAGGCCATTCCAGAAAATGGACGTCAGACAAAGTAAAGAAGCTATGTAATTGCCCAACAACAAAAGGGGTTTGTGTTTGGCTGTAATGGCACAGGGGCCTCTAAGGAACATAATTAAGGCTTTTTCACCTTGTTTTCCACACTTAATTGCAACAGACTGGCACAATACCTGACTGCACAAAAGATTTGTGGAGGAGGCAGGGGTTTTCTCTCACTACTGGGTATAGCAGACATTTGGGCTGTAGTTTAATTGAAAACCGTTGTTATTGTTGTTGTTTTTAACCCAATACATACATATGCATATATTCATTCTACACATTCTTTTGAATTAAAAGGTGTCGCTTGAGATGGCTATCAACTACTTTTAAGGGTTAGGGGTTAGGGTTCTCAGCTTACATTCTTGTACACATTCTGAACGCCTAAAACAAAGATATTTTTACAAAATGAGCACTAAGGATGCTATGCCAAATACTATGAAACATTACTCCCCTTCAACAAATACACACAACCCAGTGTGGCTTCCTCTGTCAATCTAGTGTACAGGGCCCAGGCAGAGATAAATTTGTAGATACTGATCTTAAGTCTCCCTTCCATCCCTTGTCCATCCAGGGGTGACCTTTACCTGAATACAGACACACACACACACACTTCATCCCTAAATCTCAGTTCAACTCCTCGATCAGTCCTCTACCTTCCAATACTCCGTCTAAGAAGCTAATCAATAAGACAATGCTAATGCTAACACTAGAGGATTTTCTCTACACCAATTCCTGTCCTGCAAAATCCACCTCAGTAACAATGAGGTAAAGGCGCTGTATGTAAGGACTGTCAGGGGAAATCTAAGAAAGGGCAGGGGTCCCTTCTGTCTCAGACGGTGGTTGTATTTTCCAGCTGTTGACAATCTCCCACTAGGCAATTTCCCGCTAAATGAGGCCGCAGAACAAAAGAGAACTAAACAGAGCACATATTAAATATCATTTCTTCCATCACTAACAAACCAGAGGCTTGTGGAGTATGCTGAACAGTGCTGCTTTGAAGGCAGCCCAACACAGGCTGCGAACAGCATGTGGCATGCAGACTGTCTGCCCCAGGAAACCCAGTACAGCTATTGTGAGAGAAAGACTGACCTTGACAAGGTCCACACACAACAGAGGCGCTTGCTTCACCAACCTCACATGAACGCAACACAGCCACTGTTCATTCATTCATTCATTCATTCACATACATATGTGAATGAATGAATGAATGTATATTGTAAATATTGAACATATATTTTCAATCAGGAGAGACTTGACTGAGTGAACATAATTTGTTGACACCATTGGTGTCATTTACACAGGGGGATGCTGGGGACATGTCCCAACCATTTCTTGAAATAGCTGATGTTGTCCCCACCACTGAAAGCATTTGTTAAAAGATTTCGGAGAAATAGCTCGCAACAAGAAATGTTACATAACGAATACGAGTGCTGTGACAAAGTTTTTTTGGCACAATAAGAAAACAAACAATACGCTGTAAATATAGAAGGAAAAAAAAACAGATCTGCAATGTCCAAAAAATTTACTTAAGCTAAAAGAAACTATATTTTCCGAACTGTAACTTTATTTTTGTATTCTGAATTGTCACCTGTCACCTGAATTTTGTGTTCCCCTTTCTATAAATAAAGTCACTTCCACCATAAATTGGTGCAGAAAAAAAGTCTCCAGAGTGCAAGAAATGAAGCCTTCCTCCAAATCTTCTGGGGGGAGAAACCCCATATCGTATATAGGGTTCCTCCCCCAATATACATTTATTTTAAATAGCATTAAAATATCTTCTAGTCTTGTTCTTGTGACCCCAATATTCTGCATTATCACGTCTCAAAAGTGTTTTATCACACCCCTATTCTGAGCCCTTAAATGTCCCCAACACAAAATGACGCCCTTGATTGACACGATTTACAGTGAATGAGAATGTACAAATTAATTTGGTGATTAGCCCCTATCATAATCATGAGGTTATTATAAAAGGTGCTTGAGCTGTAGATTAGGGTTGGGCAATGTCTAAAAAATTTCCATCAGACAATGTCTACATTGAAACATCGGGATGGACGACGGTATCGGGGGTGCATGTGCGCGGGGGTCATTATGTGCATGTATTCACTTGCACTTTGCAGCCTATGACGTTACAATTCGTGGTGGAAATTTTATAAGCACAGACCAGGTAAGCAGCAGCAGTGAACACACAGGGTGCAGATGGTGGTTTTGGTTGTTTGATAGGCTGCGTCATTAACAAGCCCACAAGTGCCTCACCTGCTGCCGTGAAAACGGATCGCGGGTGGAAAAATCCGGAAAAAAAAGACAAGTTTTGTGTCTTTTAGGTGACTTTATAAATGTAGTGCTAATAGAGAAAGTGGAGTAGATGGGCAAGGGGGGGGCCGAGAGAGGCGGGGCAAGCCGGTGTGTTTACCTGAGGTGTAGGACTCTTGTGTGTCTGAGTATGGGGAGAAGATAATTCTGAAGAAGGTGCGAAGCATATTTAAAATTTATAATAATAATGTTTGTGGTAAATAAAACCATGGCAGTATAATGTGAAAAAATTTTTTGCAGGGGGGTGGGGTTTTACAATCGATTCCTGTTCAACCATCGACCATCTGTCAGCCATCGCTGATGAATGATGGCATCATTCAGAGGGGGGAACAGGGGCGAGTTCAGCTCCACCAAAATGTAGCAAAACATTTTTTTCAAGAGAAACTGTGCTGCCTTGAACACCCTGTTGTGTATGCAAGCGCACTGCATTTTCTTACCTTTTCAACACAGTTGTGTTTACAAACTTGTTGTTGCTGATTGGGTAACATGTGACACGCCCACCAAACGGGAGAAAACCTACCTCAAAGCAGCTTTCAAGGAACTGTGTCATTCAATCTGAAATCGCTCAAACGTTTTAAGACTGAACTCGCTCCAAATTTAAAGTGTCATCGTGACGTCAAAATTGGCTGAGCTGATTGTAGTGGAACCTGGTTGGAAAATTTGCTGAGAACACCCATAGTCTGCTGAAAAAGAGTGAATAAGAGAAGGGGCTTGTGAATGAGTGATGTGTAAGGACTTCCCGATTGAACTTTCACTGAGCTTCAGTAGTTGATGAGTGTATTATTCTACAGAAAATGAGTCATCCACAATCCTGATTATTGTCTTTGAATTGTTTGGCAAAAATACTCAAATAGCTGTTGAGCTCGATTTTATATCAGTGTAAAACAACCAATTGGAAGATTGGGCACCAGACACTGTGAGGGGAGATGTAGACATTTAATAAAATAAAAAAGAAACATAGAAAATACTATGAACAATCAAAAATGAATATATACTGTAGTTGCAGCCCTAATTGCAAAAATAATTTGCAAATTCCGTGTCCAACACGCAACATCTGATTTCAAACATCACAAGACTATACAACCCGCACTGAAGATCAATGAGGTCAGTGCGAAAATTTCAACCTCATACTTCCATCTTTAACTTCCCTCTCACCATGCACTTTACCGAGCCTGCTGCCTCCACAACAAGGAGTTCAGTTAATTGAACAGGGGACAGCGAGCGTGTTGAAAGAAAAGATTAGATATAATGAGAGAAGAGTCTGTCTGCATAATTACAGCTTTAATTAAAGCCAGGGAGGATGCCAGAGGCAGGGAGGCCGCTGGCCAATAAATGTAAAGGTTATCTTCCTGGTGGACAAACAGGAGGAAAAAATAATCACTGCTTTGCACAAAAGTGAATAGCATATGGCTAGTCTGGCCAGTATGTGTGTGTACATGATCAAACTTCAAATTAATTACACCTCAGTGGTGCACCTGCTGGGGTTAAGATGGTGATAAGTTGGTGTGGGTGTTGGGACTTGCATTGGTGCCCATTCAAATCCTCAAACTCTCCTATCTCCTTAACGCAGAGCCTTGACAGATATTTGAGGGAACTCAACTGCAAAATTGATGTATAACACGCCACTTCAATTTGGAATCTATTGTCAGAAATTTGCAGCAGGTACACCTTGCAGACTGCAATTCAAAGTGAATGGAGAAAGAAAAAGAAAAATTGTGAAAACGCCACAAAAGATTTGGCAATTAGCTTTGCTTCAACTAAACTGTCACAACCAAACGGATGAGCAGCTGGTTGTTTTTAGTTGTTTGGGCTACAAGGGACACAGGCTTGCTCCATGCAGGGAGGATCACTTCTTATTTCTGAGAGTATTTTAGATTGGACATGTTCAGTTAGATCTATTATTAAAACCGCAACACCAAAAGGAAGCCCTTTAGCTCTGGCAATATGTCTGTGGTAAAAATATTTGATGACGATTTACTGCTCTTAACTTGGATAGATGAAAGCTTGACAGTGATGCACTGTATAGAAGTTAGTCTTTAGGTACATGCAGCTTCCCCCCATCTCTTCACTCTTCAGATTTCATAAGTACTGTAAAACATGAAATCTTTTTGCAACACATTCTAATATATTGCTCTTAGCTAAGGCTGTCCATATTGTAAGAACACATCGGTCCCACTCTCTTTCATTTTTTTCTTTTTATAAGTTAAAGGGTAAATGTATGAAGACTGGAATAACCAGGTCAATCCAGATGCTGTATTTAATCATATCTCACTGTTGATTTTTTAAGAATTTGTTTGGTGCTGTTATAGTTTGAACATTTTGGCTGTTAACAACTAGCTAAATGTTTGCTCAGCATTGCCCTTGGCTAAATATCTTTTATGTATAAGTGGCGCACTCAGAGGTCAAAGGTTAATGAAATATTTACAGGTACAAACATTGACCCCGATGTCCATAGGTGCTGCTCTGTGCACTCAAAAAATGCATATTGTTAATTTTAGGATCCATTATTCTTCAGGGTGGACAGGTTATACATAGCTTTATGGCCTAGCTGTGTGGCCTCCAGCCAAGACACTTTACCGCTTTTAAAAGATCCTGTTAAATAATTAATTGAGTCAATCGGCTTCAAAGGCAGTGATCAATCGATTGAGCAACTCCCTTACCTCCATTCCTGAGGAAGCTGTAGCTTCCATGAATTCTTGTTTCCCTCCTTCACTAATGATTTATTTTCAGTGCTTTGAACCAAACATGCTAAGACTAAGAAGTCAAACGGCAATTATGCCGAAATGTGATGTCTACCCTCATATCATCCTTGATCATCCCATTTCAAAGGAAAAGTGGTTTTGCTGTGTTTTTTTAATGAAAGCTGATTTGCACAGATTTATCAAAAAAGCAGATGGAGGTCTGTTAGGTAAGAGTGACTCTTATTCTTGAAAGGTCAACCGCTGTTACTCTGCAGTAAAGGGAAAGAAGATGGTGATGGTGATGACGGCTGAGGAAGAGGGCTCATTAGGACTGTTGCTTTGCTGTCAGCTCTGACCCTCGCCTCGGGGTCAAATCACCAGAGTATATCTCTGCCTCTGGGTCTCCTCTGCAATGCGAACCGGACAGTGCCTGTGTTTTTTCATCCAGTTGAAACTTGCATCGTTAATCATCCACATCTCCTTTTCCCACCTAAACCCCTCTTGGTACCCCGGGCTTCTCTGCTCCCTTTTTATTCACCATCTAACCTCCCCCTCTTTGCCTGCCCTCCATGTCTTCAGCTTGCAAGAAAAAGGCTAACTTTAATTTCATAACATTTCATATTATTAATTTCATATGGCCTGTATGCACTAATCATGCCACATCAAGCATATACAAATATCCAAATGGATTTAAGCAAAATTTTAGATTCAGTAATTTATGACTGTGTTAAAAATTGATCCTGATAAAAAGACCGATATATGAGCATTTTCAGTAAGCTAATAACCGCACCAAAATTACCATAATAGAACAGCATTCTGGGCAGCAGCTGCTGTCAGTGCAAATAGTATGCAAGTATTAACTGAATTGTTGCCCAAGGTGGTAATTGCACTGATGTTGAAACGCATTTATTTATGTATAATTTAAGTCACCCTCATTGTGTCTCTTAGCTTTGTCCAGGCAAGATTCGATTCTCCTGTGTTGCATTGAAATGCAAATCATGAACTCTGTACAGGTCTCAAAGGATGCGATCACAAAGGAAGCAGGATTTTGTATTGATTTCGACGATGTATATCCATCTGCTGTAAAGTAAACTGCAGCTGGAAGGGGCTTAGGATTTCTAAGGAAGGGACTTATATGTGCAGTGGCCAAAGTCCCGCTGAGGAAAGCAAAAGTCTCTGTGGACAGCTGCATTGTGACAATCATTCCTCTTTCACATCTTCTGCACTTTTTGAAGTACTGCAACATGGATAAAGTGTTTGTGTACGTATGGAGATATATCAGAGAGAAATTGCTGATGACTTTGTGTCAAACAGCCAATAAAATAATCTCCATTTTCCTATTCTATCTAGCTATCACTATGTATGCAGTATGAGTGTGTAAATATATGGAGCATATAAACAGAATTTCTTTAGGATAATGAGGACATGTCCTTTGCCCCCCGGATCCACGAAGAAGAGCAACATTTGATCCTAGCTATCAACTTAGGAAATGTCCTTCTGAGCTATGCAAACTTTCACCATTCAAACTGTGAAGATAATATCAGCGTCTGTGTTTGTTAAACGTCCCACAGTAACCCAGAAAAACTTAGCAGCATAATTTACAATTTATGAAATTTGCAAAGTACTACAAAATCAAAATTATATGCATAGCGTTTGAGTTAATATGCAGGAAAGTCATGCTTTCTGTAAATACTTTTAATGACATTCTTAAGAAATAATGGAAATCAGATTGCATGCTGATAATTTTATAATATGCCAGCGATTATTTCACTCCAGATTATATCATTGCTTTGCATAATGAGTCAACATGAATTACGAAGCAAGAACGTTTTGACTTGATTTAAAACCTCAAATATTTAAGTCTAAATGCACTGTTCACAAGAAGACATATTGGATTTTTGAATGTATTTATTCTTTTTTTAGGTCTTAAAATGTTTTTTTTGTTGGTGCCCCTCTTAATGTGTGATGTGAATGTGTTCTTTGTCAGTCTGTGTGCTTTCACTCACGCCAAGGTTAAGATCTCTCTCAGACAATCAGGTCTGACAAACAACTGTACATCCACAGAGAAGGAGGAGTGATTGTCTGTGCCAGAAAGGAACAAGAATGAAAAGAAACAATGATGTTTGTGTAGGAGGGAGTACACGCACAAACTCCTGGAAGGCAAAAGTCTTCTTCACCTTAGCTAAATCAGCGCAGCCTTTACTACATAGTAGAGGAAAGGAGGCCATGCTGAGCCGTCACTCCCCACAGTTTGGCAGCCTGCATTGTGCTATATTTCCCAGTAAGGCTTTGGGTCATCCCAGCTGCAGGGCATCGCTATCCTAAATCTGAAATTTCACTGTCAGAAACACCGTGGTTGTACTTCCTAATTCCAAAGTGAATTATTTTCTTCCAGTAGCCCACAACAGAGTAAGGTAATATTCCTGAGCTGCAGAAAACACATGCTTCAGGCTATTTTCACCTACAGTTAGTTATTTTCCAACAAAGCTGGATAAAAAATATAAAAACAGACATAGCAGCCAAAGGTTTCACCTTCTTTATAAAGACTGGACTATTGTTTAGAAACAAAACCTATATTACCTAGTATTAACTGCAGATATGTGTGGTTGCTCGATAAGATCATTTTTCTCCATATAAGGTTCACAACTCACTCCTTTCCATTACCAAATGACATCCAAAGCAAAGCTACACATTGGTCTTCATTTTCAGCTCCCGAATGACCATGACCATTTCCCAGCTAAAGAACCAGACATTGATCCGTGTCGAGTCTGGCTGTCCATTCCTTTTAGCTTAACCGCCACTGGCTCATTGTAATGCCTCGGTGTCCTACAGGTGTCATTGGACCCTATTACTGGAGACAGGCTTGATTGGCTATGCAAGACACCTCAGCTCATTAGAGGCAATGGAACCGGTAAGATTCCCATTTTCACGGCTTTCCTCATTCGCATTTTGACCATAGATTTCTGTGATGTGCCGTGTTTGACTGGCAGGATGAAAGTGACCGGAAATTTCCAACGCATGAATATCTGAATGACAATGCACTGCCCGTAATTGAACCGAGGAATTAAATGTTTGCGTAGCTGGGCAGTAGCTGTTTCCTACACATCTACAGGTGTCAATAGAGATACATCTATAATTCGACTGTTGAAGTGAAGCCTACACTGTATTCATCTGTGTCTTTCACACACAGCACTTGCAATAACATGCAGCCTTGAGACAGGGAGGTTTGACACTGTCTGGCAGCATATTATTGATTTTCGGTGAGCTAATGTATTTGATGTAATATTTTTGCTCAGTTCGCTAAACTGATGTAGTTTGTGTAATTCTGTATAATATGTTGCAATTTTCAACACTTGACCTTGTCTCTATTCATGTGGTTGTACAGATCTATAGACTATTCAGTTGGTGACTACACATACAGTGCCCACGCACACATAAAGACACATACACAACTCCCCCCTCTCCCTCTCTGTTACTTAATTTGTTAAATCCCAGAGGAATATGATGTGTAATGAAGGATTTGAGAGCGTTCTTATTCCCAACGCAGTCTGCCCTGCGCTCAGTGCAGCGTCTTTGGCTCAGTTAAGACCCACCAGACCTAGGTCAAAGAGTATCTGCTAATCCCAATAATTGTTCTGAAACTGACAACGTGTTTGCTGAAAATGTTTCAATAAGTTACAGTAATGTTTAAAATGGGGTTACTGAAAGATTTCAGATCAAATGCATATTGATATTGAATTGATTTATTTTTACAATTTTTATGGCAGAATGAATAAACTAAGCACAATAGGGATCCTAATTACAATATGTTGCTTTTAAGTAATGTAAATGCAGAAGATGGTATTCAGTTTATTTTATTTCCTCTCCCAGACCTGTTGTTTTATTGTGTTTCCTCCACTTTTCAAACCAATGTTACACCCTTGAGGTGAGTACTACAAATTTCAAAATCATATCACCAACTGTTAACAATATGTGAAAAGATGAAATCGTATCTGCTCCAGATTCTGCTGAGAGTATTTCAATGCCCCCCATCCTCCCAACTCCTTGACTCCACACATTCACTAAAAGGCAGTCAGTCTTTGAAATTAACGATTTCTGGCGAAAATAGTCCCAGAATCCTTGGGAAGGTTTGGTCTCCTGATTGAGGCTATGATGTCTGGAGGTTAAACTATGTGATCAGCACAATAGTGGGATAAGAAGACAAGATAACTATTGAGAAATAAAGAGATGTTCACATAAAATATCTAACTGATATTAACAAATGATAATTTAATTGGCTACAATAGGCTAATTAATTTGTGTATTTCATGTCAGCAAAACGTTTTTTTATCTGGGATTTTTGGACAATGGATTTATCAGTTATAGTACTGTAACATATTGCACAATAACACTGGTGCCTAATGCAGAACTTCTGGCCAAAAGTATTACAGATTTAATAACACAGATGCTTCTTGAACTTTCATTCCACACATATGACGCAAAAATTATGAACGTCAGAGAGGCGTTGTGGTGCTTCATCTCATCTTAAAGGCAATATGTCCTGATACCTTAACAACAGAAGAGGTCAATTGTCCCAAAACGACATATGACGTATATCTCTGTTGGAAAAGTACCAAAACATACCAAAACATTTGTACCAAAACAAATATTTTCCAAAATGACACATTTGAGAGTTGGAAAGTACCAGTTATTCAACTTGAAAGTCACCATTGAATTGGTTTCAAAAGCGACTGGAACGCCGGTCTCCCGTGACAAAGTCCTGAGTTAGTTTGATCCTTCCTGCGCATCCACCTCCAGCTGCTACAGGTTGTGGCCTCACGATATACATAAAAATGGGTCATAATAAGCTGCTGTACAATCGACCTAAGCTGCTGTACAATCGACCGGGCTGCTTAAATGGCTGCTGACGTTTTCCAAGCGATCAGCTTTTACTGTAATGGCATTGTCTGAAGCTCCAAACAAATCCGAATCTTTCCGCTAACCACAACTAGCTTCTACCCTTGGCTTTTAAACAATGTGATTATTTATTGCCAGGACGCAGGGTTGCTAATGGAGAGACAGGCTGCACTTTGTCAAATGTTGTTTGATATAAAGAGACATTCAGGAAATAAATTACGTTGCAAAACATGTTTTTGAACCATGCATCAGTTTTTTCCTGTTTTTCCAAATCCTCCCTAAATTGCTTTTAAATTGAAAGCATCATACACTATTAATGGTTGTATCTTCAAAAAGATTTGACCTGCTGTGCTGTTATTATTTTATGAAGCATTGCTGATTTATTGATAATGATTTTATATACGTTAAAATATTAACCTTTTTTATGAAATATAGAAGCCCGCAATAGGATTTAGGGGTTCATCCATCCATCGTCAACCGCTTATCCTGCGTAGAGGGTCGCAGGGGGGCTGGAGCCAATCCCAGCTGACATTGGGCGAAAGGCCGGGTACACTCTGGACAGGTCGCCAGTCTATCGCAGGGCCACACACACTCACATCCACACCTAAGGACAATTTAGAGACACCAATTAACCTAACCTCTTTGGATGGTGGGAGGAAGCCGGAGCACCCGGAGAGAACCCACGCGGACACGGGGAGAACATGCAAACTCCACACAGAAAGGCCGGGGCAACCGGGGTTTGAACCCACGACCCTTCTTGCTGTGATGCGACAATGCTAGCCACTGCATCACCGTGCCGCCCTGATGTAGGGGTTCAGTGAATTTTAATTGATGAACAAATGGGATCAGTTGGGATCGGATGTCAACTAATGTCACGTTGTCAGCAGTGATCGTGGGTGGGTAGATGACACAGGGAAGGGAAGGAGTATGTGTGTGCATGTAGAGGCCTAATGTGCGCCCTTATTCCCATCATTATGACCTCACAACCTTGCCAGGTCATTGGAACACACATAGTCGCTGACGCATCCATATGGACGTATGTCATGTACTCACCTTGCTCTGGCGGGTGTTTAGCAGCACACAGGTTATTTACAGCTGGGGCCTCGGCTCTCCTTCACACGCAATTAAAAAAAAAAAAATCTATCCTCCCCTTCCTCTGTTTCCCCGGCCCTTTTATTTTTCTTCCGTTTTGCTCACTGGAGGGCAGCTTCTTCATTACGCCACAGATGACAACGTACTTTTTGTCAAGGTCACCGAGGAGAGGCTCACAGATGATTGTTGTCACCCGCCACCCCTTTTTTTCTCTCAGCATTGGCTTCCTCTGTGATGTGCTGACTGGGCCGGCACCACACGAGCAATCGCAGAAGGCGACATTCGCTCTGCTGCCACGCTGATCATATTCTCCCAGAGTGCAAAGTGTTTAGCCAAGCCATTGTCAGAGTGCAAGTGGTGATTTGCATAGGCCGTGTACCTTAATGATGCTTTTCATGTGTCATGTCCTCATGACTTGGCTTCAACTGATCCGTTTTAGTTCTGGCCATACGTTCCACCGTACTTCATATAGTTCATTATGGAGAGCGCTGGCTGAACGCCAGACTTCAGCACTCTGAATGCCACCATTCACAAATAATCTGTGTGTCTCTGTGTGTTATCAGGTGAGCTACAGAGGTCATTATTTCCTCAACCGTCATCCAACCCAGCTGAACTTAGATGCCCCGCCTCGAAATCTAAAGTTAATCCCTCTAAATTCTTTTCTGTGCCCTACTGTGAATCACAGTTCACCTGCGATTCTCCTCTACTTCTCCTCTCTTTTTGTTGCTCCCTACTGTGAACTGCTGGTATGCCCTCTCTCTCCTCGCCCTCTCTCCTCCACTCTGTCCCATGAGTCCCCAGAGGTGACAGGCAACGAATGAGGACACTCATTGTTACGCCAGCTAGAGCAATGCCATGCATTTTTAATCCGCTCTGACACTATTCTCCATCTCCCCCCCTCCCTCGCGTTCATTCTTTCTTTGTTCTATCTCCCTTGGCATCCTGTCCCCCAGCCACTGGTTTGATTCACACCCAGCGGAAAGGCATTTCACCTGGGACCACAAAACTCAGTGTCCTGCCTGCCTCTGGTGGCCTGCTGCGTGTGTTTGTGTATACATATATATGTGTGTGTGTATGTACATGTGTGAGAACAGCAGACACCTCTGTTGTGTAGCTTCAGGGCTTCACAGCTTGTGTCAGGTGGGGGGGGAGAGAATGGGAAGAGGGGAGGGCGTCTGCATCCACTGACCTTCAGCCATTAGCAAAATGCTGCTCTCGTTTGCTCTCACACCGACACATATAAACATTATATCCACGTCGATTCATGAAACTAATAGCACTATTACTGAAGTCGTTTAGTTGCCACCTGACAACAGTCTCTGGCGTGTGCAGATCAATAGACTCATCAATAAGACACTTGGTGGATATTTAGCATTGCTGATTGTTGATGATCTGTGCAGCAAAAAAATACATCCGCCTTGCTGATACTACACTGAGATATTGACACAAGTAAAACATTTTAATTGAGGGATTTAAACTCAGTAGGTAGTTTATTAGGTACACATAAGTTAAACTAATGCAGTCTGATACTACAGCCCTCACTAAATTCAGCCTTCATGAAATGTTTAATGTTTGACTTGAAACTCTTACAAATGGTCTTCTTCAAAATTTTATGGCCATTTTGCAGCTACTGTTACAGCGTTGAATTATACCACATTCTGGTGAGAATACTTTGTCCGCACTATTTATATCAATAAGGGTAGACTAAATATGAGAAACACCACTCAATATAACTCATTCCAATTCAACATCACTGCAAACCACAGCCTCCAAAATGTCCCTGAATGTGAATCACCTCTGTAATACAGTTTTAAAAAACCTGTGCTAAAGCCTTGATAAAGGTGGAATTTACTGCAGGATTGTTGTATTAAACTGCATTCATTTTTGAACGAGTTTTGCATAATAAAAATGGGTCTATAATGGGTCCCGTATGTCCTCATGTGCACTCGTGCAAACACAAAATACAATGACAGTTTGCATATTGTTCATCAACAAACAAGCCTATGTTTAGCCTGACCCGTGCACTGGCCAGCCAATCACTTATTTATAATGTTGATCACTTAATGTGTAACCTGATTTATTAATGCAATAACATGCCTCTGCTTGCTCCATGTCTTTTTTCATGGTTTTATGTTTATTTATATGGTTCTCACATGTGTGAATGCCAAAATGGAAGTCATTACTCTCCTGCCCTGTGCTCCTAATGGGGCATTAGTATGCTTTTAGTGGGGCCGTTGGTACTGACTCTCTCTCTCTCCCCTTCAGAGCAGACTAACTGCTGCTGGGTCTTTCCTTCATTTTCCCCCTCTTTTCTCCTCCCGATGTCACCTCGCCTCTTTCCCTCACCAATCTCCGTGTCGCTCCCTCTAGCCCTGCCCCCCCCAACCCCCGCCTTTCCTCCCATGCTGTTCTCTCTCCTCGCGCTTGAAGACGGTGAATTAGCTCCAGCCTTCAACGGGGATCTGCCTGTAATGAAGCCTTTGTGTTTGTACTCTGAGCCGGCGCCGTTTCGAAATTGAATTGGATGTTCTCTCCCCGCTCGGTTCCTCTTACCTTGCAGCTCCCAACACGGCTCAGGCTTTCTCCATTATCTCCCCGCATTCCTCGCCACAATGCTCTACATTGTGTGCCTCAATACGCGGGCATGTTTTTTGAACGCATGCAGACGCTCCCGGGCACACGTCCAAGTCCCCTCACCTGGTTGCATAATATGCTACACAGACACACATACATATGGAGTAGCAGCGTGCCACTCTGTGTAGTATGAGTGCTTGGAGATGTGCACTTGTTCGGCCATACGCATAACCGTTTTCATCCAACAGACAGGCCATCAATCCATGTCCATGCCCCAATTTGCAGTCAAGCTTTGTTTAGACACAAAGAGTTCCCCGTCCAGACTCCCCTCTCTTCTTCCCAATACACCCACTGTGCCAATACGCCCTATCACTCACCCTAGATTATTGTTGCTGTGGCCCAGTGTGTGAGTACCTGTCTTCCTGACCTTGCCTCATTCTGCACACGTGGCCCACCTGCCATCTGAGAAAATTATCAACATAGATCTGAGATCACCAAATCCTGCCTTTGCAGCAGGGGGCATTTTTGTGTTTTCTCGCCACGCTTAGGCTCTTACCAATATCCAATATAGTCTAGTCTCACTCGCTTCCTCTCCGTCTGCTCCCCCCCCTCTCTCCTCATCCCCTCCCATATTTCCGACTGTGCTCTCCTGGTAATGGTCGAGATTGAAAGGGAGAGCTTGTTTCTGTTCACTGATACCCCAGTTGGCTTCTCGCCTTTCTAACGCTATCGTTGTTGGGGCTTACCTGTGGTTATTGGGCACTTAAGAAGGTTAACACACCAGGGAGACTGTCAGAAACATGACAGAGGGGCAGGGTTTATTTAGTGAGACTGAAGAAAAAAATGAAATAGGTGGAGTGCGATGAACCAAATGTGATGGGATGCTTTTATATTCAAAGAGGGAAGATAAGTAGACGGAGGGCCCTGTACTGACACCAGAGGCACTGAGAACTATGAACAACTCCGATAACACTTGACATGCAGAACCTGTGCATGGGCCACAGGCTGGGAACTGCAGCCACTGCAAACCCAAAGTGTGACTGTGCCACAGTCCAATTTTCACTTTTGTGACTCTTGTGTTTAGTCCTTTCTGTTTTTCTGACATGCAGCAGCTTGACAAATATCCACTGGCATCGCCTCTGGGCCAGCATGTCACATAATCCACCAAAATGCCTCCCTAAACTCTCTTTGACAGTTATATTGATTATAGAACAAAGATGCAAACATGACATTTTGACTCACAGTTTGACTTAGCAGAAAAATATGGAGAGACTGGGAAATAAAACATATTTTCTTTAAGTCTGGAAACATATCAGATTTACTCTTCTCACTATGGCTTCTATTGATTTTTTTTATTTGTATTCACCAGTACCAAAATGGTAAACTGTAAGCAAGTGTTCCACTAACTTTCCCCTTTGAACATAATAGACTTCCCATTGGCACCTAGCTTATTTGACACTCACACTATTATTATTGTAGGTTCACAGTGGGAGCTCTGGGCTTCAGTTTACATGGTTAATGTGTACAGCATCATTATGGAATAACACATTACTGCTGCATTATAGCTAGTTTGGTGCTGGTGGATGGGCACAGTGTGTACTGGCTGTAATTCACTCAGCCATATGGCAGGGGTGATTACCCCAGTGGTGTCTGGCTTTAACTTTCACAGGTGGCTCTGTGATGTAAACAAATTACTGAGAGGAAGTTGTTTTAAATGTATGTAATAATCGTCAATTTGTCAGAATAGCTGTGAATGTACTCATAAAGATTTATGAGCCTCTATTTGTGTTATCCTTTTTAAGTTGCAACATTGTTTCACTGGCTCCCTTTATTGGAGCCTGGTTATGTTTTTAATGAAAGCGATGCAGTTTGTAAACCTTGCTGAAGGGCAGAGATTTATCCAAAGCTGGTCTGCTTTGCATTGCAGTTTTTTTGTTCCCCATTTATCTAGGCAAACATGCACACACAATCTGTTGGCTGGAATTGTTGGTCGCATGTTATTTTCCTATATCATTATTTATGTTCTGTATTCTTGGTGGTGTTTATTAATACATTTTCAGTTACAGTGACCCAGTTTACCAACGGGAATCATAAACCTTTCATCTTATCTCGTAGCTGCACTCTTACAAACACAAACAAACTCACACACACACACACACACACACACACACACAAACAAACCCAGTCAGATTAGTAACTGCTACTCTCAAAATGCAATTGATTGCAGAGTGTTGATTATCTGCTCAGCAATTTGATATAATATCATGCCTCCTTTCCAAACATACTTCAACAGATGATTACATTGTTTCATTGGAGTACAGTTACATTTAGGTTCACCTTTTTCTAAAGCATTTGTTTGTGCAAAGTCAGTAATTCCCTGTCCCAGATGTTAGAGAGCACACTGGAATGGTAAGGAGTAAATTGGAGTTAAAGCTGAGGTAGGTAAAAAAAAAAAAACTAGTAAGAGACAGCTATATTTTGCAGAATCCAACAAAAAAAACAAACACCCCTTCTAGACAGGCCTCCCTCCCGTCCTCAGTACAAAGCCACTCGCCCCTACCACATGTTTAATAAGTGCATGGGCATGAGTGTGCACAGATGGTAAGTAGCTAGACCGACCAATTTCTTAATTCGGGCCATACTAATTACAGGCCTGCCAGAGCTTCAGATACTAGATTTACAAAAATTTAAATAAAATTCAGAACATCTGATTTATTGATTGCTGTCAGGATGCAAGGAGAATTTCAACAAACATGCTCGCGGGTGTATGTTTGGGTGTCTGCTGCATGGCCTCAGAGATTGAGGTGCATCCAGCGAGAAGTCGATGTGTTTAGACTGAGGATTGGGTACTGTCAGGAAAAGGAGGAAACTCCGTATTCAGTGTGAAACACACAAATGCAGGCAAGCATCCAGCACACACAACTGCCCACTGTCAGTGCAAACTTCAGCCTCTGTTATGATGCCGAATCAATAGGTGAGCATATCGACTTTATCTCAAGATGACATGATCATCAGCATCTAACACTACTAAACAAACACACCTAAGACAGCATCCACCATTCTCCATTCTCGTATATGGAGGGATTTTACAAGGTCATAGTCAGTGCATTTTGTATTGATCAGCTCGACCACTGTCTTTTAGCTTTTCCACTTGGTTTCGGTAGTAAATCCTGAGGCACTGAGTGGTTTCAATTGGCCTCAAAGGCAGCCGGTGTAATATTATTTTATTCCAGGGGTCATAAGTTATCCTGTCTGTAATATCCCCACTGAGGCTGTTGGGAGAAGGATGCAGTTTGTCTTGCGAGTTCAGGTTGGATGCTCAAAAAACCCTTTGCAGCTCAAAGCATTTTCTGGGCTCTCTTTCAGAAAGAGAGCGGGCATTAGCGGTGCTTACATAATGTGATCCTTTAATCTCAACTGCAGCCCCCTACCCCCTCAATCCAGCCTGTGTATAGCCTAACACACCAAGCCCAGGGCTTGCAAATACGTGCAAATTCGGCCCCCATTTTCAAAGCTCCCCATGTGTGTCACCTCATATCTTTTCAAACCAAATTCTTGCCACTTTTTTCTTCAGAGTCACAAAGCGACACCGCGTGCCTGTGCATGTTCCCGCTCCCTCAGATTTAGAGCCGAACTAAAGGAGACCTGAATCAATGTTTTCGGAGCGGCGTCACTTCCATTTTTCATCAGTTATTCTTAGTTACTTCCTTCACCCCTCCTCAAAAGAGGAAAGAGAGCTGGAGAGAGACAGACTTGATACTGTGGACTGCATGCGAGAGGAGCTTGGTGAGAGGTCTTTTGTAAGACACTGCTTTCAACCATATTGCCCAGATCAATATGCCACCATAGGAAGTGCACTGAGTGAATTGAGAGGCCAATAATGAGCTCAGCAAGTCTACAAGGTCTGTGAAATTAAACACATTGCTCACCTGCTGCAGATATCGGTGGGCCTTGACTCTTAGTAATCATATCGGCACCCTAACATCAATGGAAATCGCTAAGCTGAAGTGTTGAGTAGAATATCCCGACCCCAGTTTATTGCTTCTATCAGTACACAGGTCTCCAGTGTGCTTCTGTTTCTTTTGATTCCTCTGAAATTTTTGCAAAAATACAACCCCTCCATCAGCATTAGCTCAGATATTTAAATGTCACTTGCATTTACAAATCTGCGGTGGCTGTGACATCCGTTCAAAGTTTTAGAGTTTACGCGTCTACCACCCGCTGAGTTTACGAGCTAAGAGGTCAAAATGCCAATAAACACTAGAGAGGTTGGTAATAACTGCACGTTTCCTCGGAATAAGATTTGTTGCTAATGCTGTTTTCATGATAGCTCTAGACAGCTGATAGAATCTCGACTAAGAAAACTGATTAAACACTCCGACTTTGTTATTCCCTCTGTGAGACCTCCTTGCCTGAATAAAACATGTTGGTATCCTAACACTGCTGAGTAAAATGTATCTGCACTGTTTGAATGACAGGGCATTTCAGATGTTTTTAAAACAAACTTCAATTATAGTGATGAGCGTCAGATATCACAAGGGCCTATTTAGTTTGCATTTTAATTGTGGTTACATTACAGGCCTTTTCCTTTCAAAGAAAGTTTGTCCTCAGACAGGTTCATAGGTGGCTCATGGGTAAATGGAGGCTCGGGGAGGTTGGGAGGTTGGCTTCTTAAAATATAGGGCAGCCTCCCTAATAAGGTGCAAATATCAGGCCTGTGGCATGAGCGAAGCAAATTGCTTTCTGACAGTATATTTAAGATGATAATCGACTGTCATTTACCGGAGCCGGTTCTCTCTGAATTGCTACGTGTGCCTCAGAGTCCCTCCCTCTCCTGCTCAATCTCACTTCCTTTTCTTTCTATCTGCTGTCCCTCATTTTTCTGATTTTTCCATAATTCATTGGTGGCGAGAAAGCAAAGTAACCCCTCCTCCTTACCCTCCCATACAACTTCACAAAGCACAGTAATGCACATAATAGATGGAATTTAGTAATATATTCATAAATCCAACACTTGCTATGAGCTTAAGGAGATTATTTGACAGAGTGGTGGTTTCTGTACCTCAGTTTTATAAAACAACATGAACAAGCAGCAACATGTGTGAAGGTACACAATAAACCAGTGTAGCTGTTTCCACAATCATAATGTATGTGTGTGTGTGTGTGTGTGTGTGTTGTTGTGTGTGTCCAGGCATTTAAACCAGTAATATTGTTGAATTTGAAAACATATGTTAAAATTGATTATGGCAAACAGTTAAAACAAAATGTATATAAATAAGAAATTGGAGCTATAATTACACACCGGTATATTCACATATCCCCCTTCCTGAAATTGTTAATCCTTCATCTCACCAATTTCCATTCTAATTGCTGGGCTCAAGAAAAAAAAAAACTGTGTTCCTTTAAGGTGCTCGCTGTACTCGCTTCCCGCTTATAGGCTGGCTGGCTGCTGCGGAAATTCTTCTTGTCATAGGCCACTCAGGAACCAGAACTGGCCTCTTACTGCACCTGCCATTGGCCCAATTAACATGCAGGAAAGATGGGATGGCTGCCAACATATACAGCTGCTAATGGCCCGCTTTTTTTTGTTTTGTTGTTGGTGCAATTTTTTAGAGGCGACCTCAATTTGTTTTAGGCTACTGTGTGCAGAGGCAGGATACATACTAGTTAGAGAAAAATGTGAAAAATGAGCCTGACACGTTGAAAAAAAAAGGGAGGATGTGACACTGTGACAGGAGTCCACGAGGGAGAGACGTGGACTCCTACGACGGGCAGAAGTCTGACTGTTGACTGAGATGACTCTTTCTGAGGTTTCAGACAAATGTGAAGTTTCCTAATGCCAGATGAGATCACATTTTTAAACAAGCTAATGTTAAACCACAGTTGTGCTGCTTACACAAATGTAACTATTACCTGACCACAGGTAACAAAGACACGATCAGCACGTCCATGAGGCATTCAGTTTTCAAATTCTTACTCATGCCCCGAACTAGTCTTAGTTTTGAATGGACACAGATGTTTGCATGTGTCCATCACTCCAGTGGCTTGTCAACGACTGCCTTGTTTTTAAGGTGATCCTAAACATTTAAGCTACTAAGCACATATAATATTTTCAAACGGAGGCTTTCATTAGAAATGAGCAGATTTTCAAAGAGCAAACTAGCTTAAATAAACCTATTCACACTTCTCTGCCTATTTGCAGTGCAGTAAAATTCATCCTTACATTAACTGAGGTTTGACATTTCACAGAGTTGTCTCTTTTGGCCTTTATGTGGCCCAGCGTACAACAAGTGACTGCTGCTGAATGGGTGTCCTTTTTCCACCCTCTAGTTGACAATGGCTATAGAAAAAGGCCGGTGGCTATATTGACAGTGCAGTGTTTTCGTCCTAAAATAGACACAATACCTTTGTCAACTGCACGCTATCTGTTCCTCGCTCCCCAGGCTGAGGCGCTGGCAGGTCTTTGTTTCTTACTAAGATGGTTCTCTCTCGTCTGATGGGGAGAAGATGAAGGAGGGAGGGAGGAAAAGAGTGTTTACATGCGTTTATGTGTGAGCTGGAAGATAGTGAGCAAGCAGGCATCTAGAGAAGGCAACGCCATGTAAGATCACTAAAGAGCCAGCTCTCCTTTTATTCTGTCTTGCTCTCTCAAGCCTGTCTTTCTTCTTTCCATTGCCTTCCATCCCTCTCTGTCTTCCGTCACTTCCTCCTCCCCTCTCTCTCGCTCTCTCTCTCTTCCTCCAGATAAGGCCAGTAGAGCTGCAGGCTGCTGGGCTGGTTAATTGGAACGGGAGAATCTCGAGGCCTGGCCAGTGAGCCTTGTGCTTCTTACCAAAACATCTCCAGGCACCAAGACAGCCACATGCATGCTGCTGGGTAGACACACTCATACACGCAAACTTAATCGCCCACATTCCCACACACACCCCCAAGCAAATATTTTACATTACACGCATACAAAGCGACTTAGATCGGGTGAACAGGTAGGGGGTCCAGTATCTTACTTAGGGAAAGATAACCAAACCTCTGCGCTGTAAACATGCCATAGGTGCTGATAGCTGCCTTTGACTGAAAGTACACCATTTTCACCCTCTATTCGCCGTTGGCACCCATTGATATTCATCTGAGACCACTATCAGCCCCACACAGGAGTGCAAACGCGTCATGTGCTCATTTGGATTTACACCTTTCAACGCCGGCCGCAGCTGTAGCCCGCAAGCTCTTATGCTTCTAAATAGTTTGGAAGTAGGTGAACCAAAGCGGGATGGTGATGGATGGTTGCATAAACCGAGAGAGGGAGTGTGAGGAGGGAGAGGCGGAGATGGGAAATGAGAGGCATTATGAGGAGGTTAGTGTCAAACTGGGAGGAAAAAAGGAGGATGGAAGGACACGTGAAAGAGGCGTTCAGAGCTCGGGTGAGCAGGCAGCCATACACTAATGTTAACAGTATGTGTGCAAAAACTCTCTCCGTCTGTCTCACAACATTAGTGGTGCATCAGGCTGCAGTGTGACACGGCTGATGGCACGCAAATATGATGGCGCTGTTGTATGGAGGATGATGTGCGTGTGAGTGCATGTGGTGTTACGTGATTGTGTCTCAAGGAGCACCGCAGGCGCAAGTGTCACTGACGTCCTCTTTCAGTTTTTCAGTCTCTCTCCTTCCCCTCCCCTCCGCTGTCTCCAGTAGTCGGCCATTTTGTTGGCTTGATTAAGGATGTAATAACGTATTTAGAAGTGACTTGCTAACACTGAGAGGTGGGCTTCTCCTCGCCTCTGCTGTCACTGGCCTACACGATGCAGCATGCGTGGCTCTGTGTGCCTTCGTGTGTCTATTTGTGTCAGTTATGTGTCTTGTTACTTTCTGTGTGAGGCTGTCTGTCAGCACTGCCAGCCAGAGAGACAGGTCCACTGTGTATTGTGTCTGTAATTGATCTCTTGACTAGCCAGACTAGTTGAAAAAAACCTCTCCCACACAGTCTCCCCTTAAAAAGCTGCCATTATTTCCTGCCAGTGGTTATTGATTGACTTGATAAAGGAGACATTTGGCTGTTTCTGCAGAACCAAGTACAGTCTAAGACAAGCTGCAGAATATGCAGTATATCGTTGAGAGCCGTTATCTTTCACTACGTGTCTTACTGCTTTTTATTTTCACCCTTACAACGTTTCAGCTTGCAGAGCAAATTCATTTACTCCCCATGATTCAGCCTGTCAAGGTGTCATGGCAAAAGGAGCAACAAGGAGTCCCGTTAAAGTCATTATTAATCTGGCTGTTACAGAGCTAACAGCAAGGCTAAAACCCTTGATCTGTTTCATTAGCATCTCCTCATCAAAGCTAAATGCAGTTAACACTAACAGCCAGAGCTAGTCACTAGCGGCTTACAGCTGACGCGGCTGATCAAAGGCAATAGTCTGATGTAGTATAAAGGCCCGCTCACCTCTGTGTTAGCTCACGCGGTCCACATGACTGTGGTTGTCGAGGAACTGATTTGTTCATTTTTTTCCCCCACCCAGGTTTAAGGTGTTCCCTCTCCTTAATTTCTTCTTTTAAATGTAGTTAAGTTGTTTTGTTTTTTTGGTTTTTTTTTTTGCAGTCTTTGTAATCTAATCCACAATAAATCTGTCTCTTCATTGTAAAGCTGCATTCCAGTGATGTCAGACAGAAAATTTTGTCTCTCTACTACGAAAGATGCACAGCAACGGGAGCATCCTAATGTTCCCAGGGTCCTGTGGGCATGTGTCTCTTGATATAATTAACTAAAATTTGTAGGGGATTTTGCAGTTCTAATTGCAAATGAACTTTGCACTTTGGTAGATGAATGTTTCAAATGCAGTTTGGTAAAAAAAAATGCCTTCAGTCTCTGTGGATATATCAGTGTCTGAAGTCAAGAAAACGGTCTTGAAGCCATAGGTTTTAAGGAAAATAACATCAGAAAGCTTTATGATCTGTAGGTGAGGGATTTTAACATAGTCCCTCAAGAATGAAACTCTTGCTCAATATCTCAGCCCATAAATCTGATCATCAAATCATCTGATGTCTAAATGTAATTTTCACTTTTTTTCATGACCTAATATCAAATGAATAAATAAATCAAGTACTTTCCCTGTGCATTTCATTTCAAATAAGTAAAATTTAACTTAGATGCAACCGTTTTTGCCAGTTAGCTAGCTGCACTGTCAAGCTGCACTGACTTTCCCCCCAGGATATGTAGGGACTAGTTGAGCAAAAGGAAGTAAATCTTGCTTTCTTTTGCTCCCTGGTTTTGCTAAGAAGTACCACTGAAACACACAAAGGTTGTATTTACAGCTTCCTTTTTTCTGACTTCTAAACTTACAGCTCCTCATTTCTCCCCTACCCATCTTACTTTGCTCACCTTCGATATTCAAAATGTCTTGGCACCGGCCTTCTCTTCCCATGTTTGTCTTTGCTGCTCCCTCTCCCAACACTTTTAAATCCCTGTTCTTCATCTTGACCAGGAATATTAAAAGTGGCTCAGCGTGCCTCTCTGGTTAATTAGAGCACAGCAGCGGCAGCAGTAGCCTCATGCTGACGGATGGTACACTGCTGAGCTTCTCACAGGCCAGGATTAATGGCTCCTGCGTTACTAGGATATGGTGTGTGTGTGTGTGTGTGTGTGTGTGTCTGTGTGTGTCTGTGTACGCATGTGTATGCATGTCTGGATGTGGAAACGTTGAATATAATGCATCAATGCATTTGTGCACAGGAAAACAATTTGCATGTGTAAATATTAGTGTGAGCTGCACCTCTGTTATCCTTTGTCTAGATTATTGTGCTGTTGAAATGTTCTAATGGTTCAGCCATTTTTATTGCACTTGAAGTGTCTCAGTGTCATATTTACAATTCTAAATAAGGTGTCGCCCCATAGGAGGGAGGGGAAAAAAAAGAAGAAAAATGCACACACTGAACTCTGTGTAGCACTGGTGGGCAGTGAAGTATTCAAACCAGACTTCACCTGATTGTCTGCAAGCTGAGTGTTTGCGTAAGAAGGAAGATGAAAGCCTGGCACAGCTTCACACAACAGGTGTAGTCTGGTCTGTGGGGAACCTGAAGACCTTGGGCCAAGGCGGAACTCTGCAAGAGATGGATTAAACACCAAAACATAGATTTCGGCCAAGACATACTGCACAATGTCTGCACACTAGATTTATTTATAAATGTTTTGTAATGTAACTAATTACTCTCAAATGACAGCAACCAGTAATTTATAATGTATTACATTTTGGAATTAACTTACCCAACACTGACTATAATAGCAGTTGACAAATGCTTAAAAGGGAAGCATAAATAAAGTGAAAATACACAAAACAGTCACACTAACATATGTTGGTTGTTGTATGTGCCTTTGAGATTGGATTGAATTTGGGCTTTCCCTCAAGTACCAATCAAGTTGTCTAGATTTTTGTTGTTTGTTTATTACTGTCTTGTTGTTGCATGCTAATGCTGTCTTAGCTAAGCTGCTGCAGGCACGATCATAATGACAACTGTCTCCAAACTATGACTTAAAATCGGAGCATTCGGATAAATGCCTACAGACAGTTTTGTGCCACAGAAATAAAAAATGCAAACTCTGATCTTTGTCACAAGAGAGGGAATAAAAATAATAAATGGGACAGTTTTCACTGCAGTGTGGATGTAGCCAAAGACTCTTAAAGAGTTGGAGCAGAGTTTCTGTCAAGATCGTGCCAACATTCCCCGTGGGATGATGTGAGAGGAAATGGGTCGGTGGTGGCTCACATGACCATGCAGTTATCCTGAGGGTTGCAGAGCTTCGCTTGGACAAGAAGCCGGGTCAGGGTGTATGAGGTTGGGTACAGATTGCTCTTTCACCCAAGTTGCCCAGCTCTGCCGCAGCCCAGCCGAGCACTGCGGGCGAGAGAGCTGTCCTTTTTCTTGAGGAAAGAATTGAGGCAGATGGATGTCACGCTAGCAAACATGCTTTTTTTTTTTCATTTTTAAAATTTTTTTTTATTGAAACTGGACGGAAGCTGGATACATGTCAATTGTAAAAACAATGCCGTGACCAAATGCTGTAGAGGAGACAGCGTGTACTACAACTGTGACAAAAATCATAATCCCAAATGCAGGCATAAATATAAACACGCACCAGATGAACACTGCGCTGTCACACAAGGACAGTTGCTTTGGCGAATGCAGACAGCTGCAACTAGAATCAATCTCAAACACACACGCAGTCAAACACACAGCACAACCCTCAAAGCTCTAGTTATCTCTTGAGGCTTATGTTTCCTCAGCGTCCTTGGGATTTAATAGTACCATCAGGCGAGCCCACCAATACCTCCTAATAACTAGCAACACAATGCATGGAGGATACATAGTAGTAAACCTAAAACAGCACTGTGTAAAGAGCAGGAAATGCTGCAGTCTGTCCCCAACCAGACAGAAATGACTCATTGAATATTCCAGGAAATATTCAAAATCTATTTACCCATAAGGGAAACAGATGTCGTTAAAAGAATAGTTGATTAAACAGCCGTAACCCCTCAAATTGTCCACAAAATGCAGCTCTCAGTGTGTTCAGGGGTGTTATCATGTTTTTGCTGATGTTCGTAATGGCAGTTAAAACAATGTCATGATCTGTGGGCAGCAGGCTGCTTGCTCATGATGTAGTATGTGTCTGCAAATTAGTGGGTAGAGTGTTCAGTGTAATTAAATTATTCCTGCCTATATAAATTTAAACCTCTGCAGATGTGTATCTTAGCGTGTCTATTGTCTCTAAACCAGACATACATTTCTTCTCAACAACTGCTGCTGATGAATCCTGTGAGTCATGACTGTTAATTAACAGTAGCACACATGTGCATAATGAGAGAATACTGTGTGCAAAGACGCAAATTGGGCTTTGTCAGCCAGAGACCAAAATAAACCAGCCCAGGTTTTATCACTTCTGGAGGCATTTGTGTCTGCAGCATGTTAGAAAAAAACAATCTGACAGTGTCTCACATTTAACAACCACAAAGGCATGTGTTCTTTGTCCGAGAGGTGTACGCATAATATTATGTAAGAATGGGAATTATGGAGCATGAAGACATATGGCTACTCATTCTTTACTGTCAGAAACTCAAAAACAGAAAGTCAGAAAGCTATACACTCAATACCTACAGGTGATCACATCTCCAGCTGAAATTTAGGAGGTAGTTAGTAGAAAAATAAAATAAATCAGTATCAAGAGTGAAATTTAAAAAAAAAAATAAATAAATAAAGGAACAATTTCTAAAATAACAATGAAAGTAATAATTTGAAAGAATTATTTAATACATTTAGGAGTTCTCACTGGTTGTCCTCAGTTTGTGTCATGAGGACATATATTTTGCTGCGCTGATTTGGCATTGCTCCCAGTAAATAGGGGAGTCTCTGTGTGTCTGATATTTCAGAATCGGGGTGTATTTGTGAGATGTTTGCAAAAAGTTTTTCTCTTGATGTTTTTTATTTAGGGCATGAGGTTGGGAAAGTGCAGCTCTGTCTCTACCCGTCCTCTGTCATACTGGGAGCAGAGTGTCTCCTCTTGTGTTCACTCAGTCTATATGTTGTCAGTATTTTTAGACATTTTATTGTGCTCAGGTAATTTGCCAATTTCACCCTGTTGTACTAACTGTGAAATCACTTAAAACATTTACTATAAGGCCATCATAAGTGTGTTCATATTGTGACATATGCTGACATTTAAAAACAAAAGAAGCCAGAGCCTGTGGATATTAGTAACCTTTTTTTGTGTGTCTTTTTGTATTTTTGGAACGATGCAATGCTCGTTTCTTTGCTGTCAGTTGCATAAGCAAATTTTCTCCCCACCTAAAACACTTGAATGCCAAGCGTGATGTACTGTGCTTCCAATGCTGAAAATGCAAACTCACTAGTTCCATCTCAAGGCAGCTTTCTCTCTTGCTTGACAATATGAACATCAGCCAGAGGAGGAAAAAAAAACCCCTTAATATTATTTGTCTTCCACCGTTTTCTATTTTTCATAGCTCTGTCTGTCCCCTCGGTCCTCCCTCATCTTTCTCCATCGACACTAAGCCTCGCCCCTCTGAGATCATGATTATGCATTCTTTCTTTATCTCTCTTTCTGCCTGTGTTTCTCCCACTCTCCCTCCCCCTCCCTGCTTGTGTGCTAGCGTCATCGCTGTTGTCACTTTGAAGCCAGGCAGGAATAGCACAAGGGAGCATGAACAGGAGCGAGCCCAGCTTTAATTGTAGACTGTCTGTGATGGAAATTATATCACACTCAAGAAATAATGGCTAGGGATTAGGCCGAGCCCCAGGGTCAAGACCGGCTATTCAGATAGCTATTGACTCTGCAGCACTCCACTCTGAATCGCATTTGATTTAATGATGCATGTGTTTGCATATGCATGTCCATAGTGTGTGTGTGTATGTGTGTGTGTGTGTGCGCACCACAGTGGAAGGGTGTGATTTATTAAATATACTCTTGCTGATTGGCCAAAAAGTGCGTATGGATGACATCTCTCTTCACTGCATATGAAACCGTCATGTTAAGGTTCAATACATTGCTTGATTGACATATTCATTGACATGACTGAGTGGGAGCAGATGAAATAAGACAAGCCCCTCTAGGAAGTATGGAAAACTCAGGTAGCTTATTTATTGCCTGACTCTAGAGAAACTTTTTTTCTTTTTTTTTTTTTTTTTAGAAGTGTCAGCTTTCAACTGAACAGAGCATAGGAATTTTTATATATAGCACAAGCTGTCTAAAACTGCAGGTGAAAGCACTACAGGCAAAGCTGATAAGTAATTGCTGATTAACTTCTCTTAACAATGGGTCACATTTTTATAAAACATAAAATACGCTGCAACATGTTTGGATGTAATTTACCATTGCTTATTGTGTGTGTTTGTTTCTTCCAGATCCCCGCCTGCCACCACGATGATGGAACCCATACCTGCATAAATCTTGGTGGCCTTTAAGTTTCAGGAGGAGCATGGGTTTACGTTGACACCATGAACGCATCGTATGCTCCAGCAGACAAAGGCAAGCTCTGATACCCGTCTACTCTTAAGGCTCCCTTGCTATTTTGTTCATTTTCTTCTGCTTGCACTCCCCTCAAAGAGAGATCACAATCGGATAACTCTTCCCCCAAGCATTTCGGCAGCAGCTTTTTCCTAGAAATTGCTCTGAGATCTGGATTCTCAAGAAGATTCTATTTTCAGGCCAGGACAGACCAAGAGGCTTTTGAAGAAACGACTGTGTTGAAATTATCATATCCCCCCTCTTTTACTCTCCCACTATTCCTCATTCCTTTCCTCCAAGTCCCAGAGGCACCAACTGATGGAGAGACGAAGGAGAGAGTCAGGATAAGGGCGAGAATTAGAGCATCAGAGAGAAGAGGAAAAACCTGCTGATTCATCTGGAAAAGTAGTAGAGTAGGGCCCCTCTGAGGATTACTTTACCCAGTGAGCTTTCTATCCCAGTTCAGTGATATATAATAATTGTTCTTTATATTAAAAATATCTTAGCTACTGCAAAAGCTAGGCCTTACTTCTCTGGTTTATCAGACCATTAGGCATCAAGCAGAGAAGGGGACACTTGGGAATTTTGAGCATGACAAGGGGGTTAAGATTCTTGTATTGGCCCCTGTGGCCTCTGGCCCTGTTCAGCCTGCTCTCTACAGTGAAGATGCTGGAATTTGGTGGGGCGCCCGGTCAGTGGGCACGCTACGGACGCTGGGAAGCTGGATCAGTGGGAGAGCTGAGCTTTAGTCTCAAGACCAACATCAGCAAAGCCTTGGTACTCTACCTGGACGATGGCGGCAACTGCGACTTCTTGGAGCTCCTGATCGCTGGTGGCCGCCTCCAGCTGCGCTTCGCCATCCACTGTGCCGAGCCGGCCACGTTGCACATGGAGACACGGGTGAATGATGACCGCTGGCACATGGTCTTGCTCACCCGCAACTTCCGCGAGACCCTCCTGATGGTCGATGGTGAGACAAAAGTGGCGGAGGTCAAGTCCAAGAGGAAGGAGATGGCAGTGGTGAGTGACCTGTTCGTGGGTGGGATCCCGCCTGATGTGCGCCTCTCTGCACTGACGTCCAGCACGGTGAAGTACGAGCCACCCTTCCAGGGTTTGATCTCCAATCTGAAGGTGGGGGAGATGCCTCCTTCTTTGTTAAATAGCCAGGGCATTCAGAGCGACCTGGAGTACCTCTGCACCAAACAGAACCCGTGCTTCAATGGAGGGTTTTGCTCTATTCAGTATGGAGAAGTTCACTGTGACTGCACCCACACTCGCTTCAAGGGGAAGTACTGCAAAGAAGGTAAGGCACCATCATTCTGTACCTGCTCTACCCTGCTTTTATGCTTTGTTTCTGTGCACCACCTGTGGCTAGTAGGCTATGTTCCCTGGCATTACATGGTAAAGCTAACTTAAATCTTTTGTAAGTAAAGATATTCTCTATGTGCTTGGTTACTAAAAATCTCTCTTTAGCCATGAGATGTTGATGGCCCATACCTTTAGGGGTTTTCTGGCAGGTTTTTAGGAGTTAATTCTTCTCAGGGGTCAGTGAGAGGTTCTGCAAAGTAATAGTAATGCAAGTTGTACAGTTCTGATGTGTTTAAATTATATTAAAATGGTCTGTCCTGGACTTTTACCAAGGCTCTTGCCAAGAATTCACAAGGGATTTATTTGTTTGGTGTGAGGCAGTAGGATGTTGGTGTTCTATAGGGTTTAATAGCTGAGGTGTAGACCTGTTGGAGGCTAAGATGAATAAGGGTAAGGTGCTTCCTGAAAAGGCACAAACTTGTTTTTGCTTGAAAGATTGAGTTGTTGAAGGAATAAAAAACACTTTCTTAGGGATTATGTGACTCATACATGAGTTTTAGACATGGCACAAGTGCTACTTTGAATGTGGCTGGGACTTACAAAACACAATACTTAACATCAAAGGTGGTGAATATCTGAACAGAATATTTCAAATGCAAAACCATTACACTTACATTGTAGGTCTGCCTTTCAAATAGCTATCTTTCTCTGTATTTCTTTCTTTATTCTTTTTATTCTTTTTCTCTGTCTTCTTTCTTTCCAAGCCTATTGTCTCTGGCGTACACCCTGCTCTTGCCTTCATTTGCTCTTGGGACGTGCTCCTGTGCTGTCAGCTCATGTCAAACTCTGTTCTGTTCTACACCTCTGGCTCCCTCCTTCACTGACACATCCCATTTCCATATCTATGGGTTTTCCCTCTCCTTCACTTTTATCCATCTCTGTGTCTCTTCGTCCCGCAGTATTTCCTTCACCCGCCTCTTACCTTCCCTTCTCAAGGCTATCTGGGCTTTCCATCGCTCTTCAACCTCCCCCCACTTCTCTGTCTCTCCCCAATTCTCTCCCTTACTCCACTTATCTCTCTTTCACCTTTCCCCGCTGTCAGCACTTCCTACTCCTGCCTCTCCTCCCTGCACACTTATCTCCCTCTTCTCTTTCTTTCAAATGGGCCGCATCTCCACACCTCGCTTGTGAATTCTCTCTTTCCCTATGCAGCCATCACAATTGCTTGCTCTGTTTTGATCATTCGTAATGGGGGGGGCTTTTTTCCTACATTATCTCCAGTTTTTTGCTGTTTTATTATGCACCATTAATATTGCATCGCAACCCCCATAATACTGTAATCAATAGACTCAGTAGCTCCTACCTTGTCCTGAGTGATGAAATGACTTGTAATTTTAGAATCTTCAAAAGGTAGATAACTACTTTGCCGGCAGTTGTGTGTCAATTGTTTGAAGCCTTGCATTTTATGGCACTCACAGATAAGCTTTGACAAAGAAATCAACCGAAACAAAATAATTTGTTCAATTTTTTTGTTGGGAGTATTGCTTTTGATAGATCTGAAGAAATTGGAAAAAAAAAAAATCAGCATGATTCAGATCAAAGCATTTAAGTTGTTTTGATGTAGAAAGTCCAGTCTTGAACAGCTGCAGCAGCTGTATTGTTTCGCCTTTCACGCTCTCAAGGAGCCAAACAAAAGCTGATGAGATATTGCTGTGCAGAGACCCTATAGCTCTGCACATGATGTCACTGCTGGACAGCCATGTAGGTATGTCTGACTTCCTCTTTCTTGCTGTCTCTCTCTCTCTCTCTCTCTCTCTCTCTCATATTTCTCCGTTCCTTTAATTCTTCAAGCCTTTTCTCCTCTCTCTCTCTCTACGTGTGCCCTGTGTCAGATTGCTGTGTGATTGCTGGAAGCAGATACTGCTGCCTGGCTCTTGGCTAAATTGAGAGCAGAATACCAATGCAGTGCTACAGTGACTGCAGGAAACATTTGTCCTTTTGAAATGGAGAGAGAGTAAGATAGAGGGCGAGGATGGAGATGGCGGTAAGGAGGAGAGAAACAAAACAAGCGCAAGAGGGGAGAGAGCAGTGGCTGAACAATATTGGGGAAATGGAGATGAGAGCAGGAATAAGAGAGACAACATGAAGATATTAATTTGCTCAGTGATGTTCTTTGGTTTGAAGACTGTTAATTGGGTCATTATGGCTGACTTCCAGTGCAGCGGTGTATTTATTCCTTTTATCTAAAACGTGGGTGGGAATGTAAAGGTCTCTCTCACTCGTGTTAAGACACTTTAGATGTCTGTACTAACAAATCCACGTCTCGCTGTGTTAGCTCTGTGGTGAAGGGGCCATGTCAAAGGAAAGCTTAGTTTTAAAGGGCTGCATGCCAACTCACTTCAGAGGGGGAGAGCGCATCATTTCGTGGGAACATTTTTAATGATGAGATGTGGCACTTGCAATATATTAATGTGACTTGTTGTAGATGATTCATGATGTGCTACTTGATCATTTAAGCATTCAGCTGAGGCTCTTCTTCACAGAGATTTACCATCAGTAGAATAAGCTTCAATTCCCAGACCACTAAATCTGCAAACACTCAAAAAAATGTACTGCGCAACAATCTCAGCAGAAGTTCTGTACATTGTTTTCATGGAAATGCAATTATTTTTTCGTAGCTTCTCACATCACACACAATTGACTAACATTAATCGGTAGGTTAACCAATGTAACACATTTTCCCACTAGGTACCTACCCATGTGGATGGTTTTGCTTAGCTGAGATATCAGTGGTATCTGTCACTGGGGCCTGTCATCCATTGTGGCCAGTGTTGGATTTTAGTTGGGTTTTTGCATCCATGTCATGACATTTCTTGGTTTGCAAGGCATTCAGTTCAGTGGAATAGACGATTAGACCATTTCTGGTTATTTTCTCGTAACAACAGCTAAAACACTGTTTCTGGTAAGACATGTTGCAGAAACAAATTGCAGAAATACAGATTTGTAAATGCTATGAAACAAAATTATATTTACTTTCACGGTTTTGGGGTGAAAACAAAAATCTCAGAGATGGATATCTCAAAACCTATTGCAAATTATTTGTGATTTGGTTTAACTGTCCTTTTAAGGTATTAATTCATAAACCAGATATACCTAAAAATAAAGGCAAAAGCACAAACATTAAGAGTGTAAATGTCATAAAATATCAAATGCAAAAATATATTTCAGGATGTAGCATTTTCTGATAGTTATATTGAATTTAGGGATGTAATAATAGTAAATATTTATTTTTTTATTACAGTATTTGTCTGAAATTGATCCATTAATTCAAACATGAACATGCATGCAGTATGGGTGGCAGCTCATTAGCAGAAAAACTGTTTATGTGAAAAGATGCCAAACCAGCCTGTTCACATGTGGGTGGAAAAGGAGCACAGGGATGTGAATCACCAAAACAGTAGCTAATGGGCTTTTACAGAAAAAAAATAGATGTGTTTCATGGAGACCAGATAATTATACAAAATTGTAGGACAAGTATAAGGTACCCATCCTTCCAAGAGCCAAAGACAAGACTTTTAGGACTGTAAAGAGATGTTAAAATGGAAATATAGTTTGATAGTATGCTGAATACTATCCTGTTGTTTACTTATGATATGATATTCAGTGTAATTTCAGTGACAGAACAAGGACAAAGATTTACGCCTTTGGAACTAGGGTAACAGCTTGACTCTGCCGGGCACGTCTCTATGACGTGACATCTTCAACGTGGCTTTGTTCTGTCCTCCTTCATACCTCACTCGGAGCGTTTCAGAAGCAGAGCGTTTTGCCTGCCAGTTTTTGTTGATTTGGTAACTTTCCATGGGTAAGTAGGCTATATAGTTAAAGGCTTTCTTTTATTTTTGGGTTTGTTGTTGTTGATATGATTTGTCTGCACAGAGTGTTTTATTTTGAAAATTGACCAGATAATCTATGCTGTTTCTGTCATCCCCCAAACCCAAAATTAAAAACAAAAAATCCTGTTAAGCCATTGTCTGTTGATTAGTTATGTTTCAGTCGAATAAACACACTTTACTATTGTTATATTATTATTATTATTATTATTATTATTATTATTATTATTATTATTATTATTATTATTATTATTATTAGGCTATGTTTTAAAACAATGAAGGTTTGATTTTAAAAAGTGGGAATAAAGTCTATTTTTTAATGGCGACATAACATCAACATCAATAACAGTTACAGGTCGATTATGCAGCAACTTATTTACATTTATTGTTTATTGACTAGAGGTGGATAGTAACGACTTTACATTTACTCTGTTACATGTACTCAAGTAACTTATTTGAGTAAACTGTACTTGTCAGAGTTGTTTTAATGCTTCATACTTTTACTCTTACTTGAGTAATAATCATTACTTTTACTCTGCTACATTTAGATACATTCATCGCGCTACTTAGCTAATTATTTATAATTATTGCAGTCGAGCATCCACATGACTCTGTGAGAACAAAATAATGGCTGAAGCTACGGCATGATAGTATGGCTTTCAAATGGCACTAGCAGGTAATATTTACAAGGTACAAGGTTGTTTATGAGTCATTAGACAGCACAAGGCTGCATAACAAAATGAAATTTGTAGTTCCTTCATGCTACACACACACAAAACATATAAGTGTAAGCCTATATTAAAATATGGTAACATATAAAATAAAATAAAATAAAACATTATCTCTCCTGCTTTTCCTGCAGTCTGCATTTAACTAGTTATGCTCATTGGTGTTGACAGAAAAAAAAGACAAACTACTCTCATTTCACTGTGGATGTGACTGATGTAATGTTTCATGCACAGATGATATTCCTCAGGTAAAAGTGAAGAAGTGAACACGAACACAAGCGAACAACATGATCTCCTGATTTGATTTGTTTGCCAAATCATAATTTAATATGTACTTATTGGAGTATTAACAAACTATAATGTTAATGCAATATTTTGTAATCACGCTTGGTGGATACACACCGGGAATATTGTTCTGGTGTAAATATGGCAAGTTATCTAATGAGGAGATGACGATTTTATTTATTCATTTATTTATTCATTTGTCATTTCATCCCAAATAAATACAAATGTATGTTCACTTCTTTACCTTTACCTGATGAAGTCCATCTGAAATAATTCAAGTCACATCCACATCAAATAAAAGACTTGGGGAATTTTTTTTTTTTTCACTTACTTCTACTTACTAAGTACTTGGTTTTGCAAAGTAACAGTACTTTTACTTGCGCTCAGTTTTGGGCCACTTTACGCATCTCTGGCCACGACCTCTATTGACTATATGACAGAAACAGAGGAATACGTCAGGTGACATAGTATAAAGAGTGTGTAAGGGGGTTGTGGGGTGGATGGATATGCGAAGTAAACTCAGGACTTTTTCTGAGGGGACTGAGATTCGAGTAACGTGTGAAACCAAGTCGACTTATGTAATGTATTTATTTTAACCCAAACCATGATCTTTGCCTAAACCTAATCAAACTGTGTCGTTTTGGGACAATTGACAATCAAACTATTTTGTTGTTTATGTTAAATAGATGGACAAGACTCCGAGGGAGAGTGTAGTGATCAGAGATTTTGTTCGCTTTCGACAGCCCCCCTCTTTACTGATGTATGCTCATGAATATGAGGCTCTGGAAGAGGCAGGCTTTGATGTACACATTAGAGCATGCAAGTAGAGAATGAGACAAAGAAATTCCTTTCAAGTCTGCCTCAAGCAGAGATGGAAAGGAAAAGAGCCAAATTTCAACCATGTGATCTTAACCACATTGTGTTGCATAAATCTTCTCAAACGATACACATTCAACGACCAGACTTGGACAGCCTGTAGTGCAGTTTGGACAAATGAAAGAAACAGAAGGTTTTAGCCACAAAGGTCTAATTTACTTCAAAAATATTGTCTTCCAGACTTGAAATCCTTTGTTATGATGAATGTCAGCCCGAAGTGGTATCAGTAAAATCTGAAAATTTAATATGACAGCGGTTTTGTAATTTAAAGAGGTTGTGCCATCTCATCTCCCTGAAGCACAGTTTTTTTGTCTTTTTGTCTTTTTTGTTTTTCAGACCCCACCGCTTCCTTTGTAGAGTCTGTATCCCCTGTTGCATTCATGTGAATACCACTGGATCTCACTCAGCTGTTAGCGCTCTAAGTCCATGTCTGGCACAGACAGGTTTTAGGAGTTTTGCTCAATTATAATAATATTGTTCAGGTCAAGTGGGAGATTGTTCAGAAATGGATGAAGTTTGAACAGTCAGCCTGATGATGAAAATGACTGACAAAATCCAGAATTTACCTCACCAATATTACATTGAATTCTCACAGAGAAGTACCACCTGAAACATTCCTGTATGTGTGTAGATGTACCTTCCCTGCTGTAATAATCAATTCTGTTCCCAATTAGCTTGCATTTTGAAGTAGTCATGGGCAGGCCTTTTTCCATTAGGGGTTGTAATTAAAGCCGCTATGTGCCTCTGTGGCCCATTGTTTTTTTTTTTCTTTTCCTAATTGATGCTGGCCCTGGCTTTGTTCTCTGTTGACCCCGAAATGGCAGTGCAGGGCAAGGCAGCCATGAGCTCTCAAATCAGAATAATTAGAGGTTAAATTAATTCTTGAAAATGACTGCTGTGTTATTAATACATTCATTTGCTCGACAAACTCAACAGTCTTTCAGGGTGTCATGAGGCTGTATCTGAACCTAACTTTAAAGCCATCTGTCATGTTGTTTATATGTTTTGTATTTCTTTTTATATTGCAGTATATAGCGGTATTAAACCGCTGATGATCAGCAAACATAAAATGTTTATGGGGTGTTAAGTTAGTCTTTAACATCTTATTTTGTCATTAAAGCTTAAGTAGGGAATTTTTCATATTCATAATCGCTAAAACTATCACATAATAATCAGGTTCCTCTGGCTCCTGCTACTTCTCTAAATGCCGCTCCATTCCGATCTTCGAATTTTGACCTTCTACTTCCGATCTTCAGCACGACCTCAGAGGTTTTGCAAACATAATGTCTGAGAAACAACCACCAGCAATGAAAGAACTGCCCATTCCTCCTTTGCCAACAACAGTGAAGACAACTGTGTGATCACGGCCCGGCTCTACACAGAGCTTCAAGCTTATTATGTTTGATGCCATGGTGCTCGTATCGTAATTACTTTTGAGGGGTACAGTGGTGCACTAGCCTCTCATCTCGTTGTTAGAAGTTGCCGCAGCTGCCACTGGGACGCTCTCGCCGCGATGCATCGGAGGGGCGTCTTTGAGAAGAGCGTAGGGCTCGAGCCCTAGGCAGGCTGAAGTTTTAAAGTGTAAACGCTTGCCTAAACCGGAGGTGTTTCAGCCATGTTTTTCACTCATCTGTCTCACGTGATACTGTAATTTCTTAAATATTATTAATTTAATAAAGCTGTCTACCTAGGCTGCGTTAACAGTTAGCGGTTCAGACCCAAGCCCTGAAGCCGGCAGTCACCTGTGGTTTACATTTGAGAAGCAGTTTCCCCTCAACCCAATCAGTTACATGGCATAGGAGTGAATTTAGTCATCTTTTTCAGCTTGTGTCACAGAGCACTCGATGTTATCTGTCTACATTTGCTCGTTCTCTGGCAGTGGGATTAACGCTATTTGACCATTTAGAAGGTAAAAAGGTTGATGCAGCAGCCCTTTTCCACTTGGCAGCACCATATAGGGAATTGTTGGAAAACAGCTGCTTAGCTTATTACTGCTCACCACTCTCCAATTCACTTTCATCATCACTTTTTATCATTTACATTGGAATAAAGCAGAAACCTGGGGCCCCGAGAAGCCCTGCAGTTAAACGACCTGCACCCTACATATTGGGAAGGCACCCCTCCTTAAATAAAGGAGCTGTGACCTCAGGCACGCCTCTGGCTGCAGAGTGAGAGAGAGAGAGCGCTAGAGACAGAGCTGCGTTCAAGGTGTCAAGGCGTCAGCTTCAAACACACACTGTCCTTTTTATAGCCTGTGGAGATGTTTTAACACAGTCTGCCACGAACAGATGCTATTTTACCCGACAGGCCAGAGTAATCTGGGTTTATCAGCTGTTGTAATTCATGAACGACGAGGGCTCAACACCCCTTTTAACACCGCAACACCCATGAACCTGGCATTTTATATGCTGCAGCTCTACATCATTTTTAGCTCATGCTTGAACATTGCTTTTGAAAAATATTATTTATAATACATTATTATATTCATGATTATTTCATGAAATAACATTTAACAGAGAGCTATTATTTAAAATACATATGTTTCAACACGGCTGCATAAAGCCATTTGAAACTGTGCCAAACTATCATTGGAACAATATCTAGTCTCTATTTCACAGTCGTATAGTTTGTTTTGGGCATAAATAAATTCTCTTGAATTTATTTGCCTCCTGTTAGTAACAAGTCAACATTTTCTCACCCTTTACAGAAGATGATAAATTATTGGTAGTTATTTTTCTATCAGCCTGTCCCTCAGTTCATCCTCTCCCATTGCTTGTAATCCCGAAAGATTTAGTTGCCTTTGTACTGAAAGAACAGCTTCTTTGTGTCTCTGTTGTGACACAACATGACACTGGGCAATAAAGCATTCCAGTCTATCGAACCTGATGGCGCAAAATGCAGAGTGCAGGAGCTGTCAAAATGATATTAGTTTTAATGCTATACTTTAAATGTCCCTGAATGTGAGTAGAGTGAGTCGGTGCACTGAATTTTAGTGGTAATAGTTGGGGTAGGTCTGTGACAGAACAGGGCTGGGGCAAAGAGCAGAAGACACCAAGGAGAGTCATACATCACGGTGATAATGTGATAATGTCTCCCTGTGGCACTCACCCTCATTCTGATGAAGTGCTTTTAGAAACTGGTTCCCCAACACATCAGAAACAACATCCCAGCCAGCCTGGACCTTGAACAGGTCCACAGAGGATGCCTTCTGACTCAGCCCTCAAACACCTTGAGAAAAACACCTACATCAGAATGCTGATTGTGGATTTCAGCTCAGCATTCAACACAATCTCCCCCATTAAACTGATCGGCGAACTTTTGGCTTAAGCACCACACTCTGCCACTGGATACTGGATGTCCTCACAACCAGACCCTCGACACTTGGCAGCCATTGCTCCTCCACTTTAGTGCCTGACCCTGAACCTGACTTGGTCATCTCACAGATCCACGCTGGTGAAGAAAGGTTAGAAATGGCTACATTTCTTAAGGGAAATAAAAGGCAAAATCCCTATTCTAAATGCTTGTCAAATTCACAGAGAAGTATTAGAAAACAGCCTGACTGGAGACATCACCAGCTGCAATAAGATGTGCACAGCCCAGGACTGGAGGGCTCTGCAGCGGTTAAAGATCAGGAGATCATCAATACCCATCAGTGATGGTGTTGAGGTGAAGTGCCTGCGCAGAACCCAAAGGATACTGAAAGACAGTACCTATTACAGTCTTGCACCATGCAAAATAGTTTATTTCTGTGTATATAATTTCTGTGGTATATATTGTTTGCTTTGTGGCATAAAGGGAATTGCAAACTCTATCTCATCTTATAACCCTGCTGTAATACGGCATGGCTACAATATAGCTTGTACCTTGTAAATGGTATATATTCCCCGTTTACAACCACACCAACCAGCTACAGTGCTGAAGTCTTGGATCTGATGGCTTGCTGGTGTCTATCAAAGCTGCTGTGTTATCGCTCTTCTGCTGCTGAAGTGCGCTGTGCACTTTGTAATGTAGCTCTTTCTTTTCCTCTCTTCCTTCTGCTACCCAACGAGAAATTCCCTCAATAACAGTTTGTGTTGGCTCGGGTAACAAACCAACACAGAGAAATATGGAAATGGTACGGAACTATTTTACCAAAGTGCACGGTACTGTTAAATGATGAACCCCAACTCTGGGTCGGTTTTTGTGACTCAAACACCTTTCCAATGTTGACCCACGCTCTCACACAACATGGAGTTTGCGTTGGGGTCCGTGTTGTGTTTATAGCCGGACATTTTTTGGTGTTAGCATACTCGCATTTCATTGTTTTTGCTGTGTGTAATTCAGAAAAAAGTACACGGGAGGATTGGGAGTGCGCATGAACGTCCTACGTAAGCTAATGGATTCTGCAGACAAACCAGCCTGATTTCTTCATACAGGAAGCAGAGCATACAGGAACCAAGGTAGCGAATGGTTCATTTTTATGTGAGGTTACAACCTGTTCACAAATTAATTAAAAAGTGATTAATTTCATTAAAAAAACTATATACAGTCCCTTTAAGTGGTAGAGATTAATTTGCTTGATTAATGAGACATTAATAGAGCTGATCCAAACCCTCGATGGAAGGACTGAACCAAATTTAGATTTCCACTGGATGGACAAATTCAACTAGTGACTCATGAAACGTGAGAAAAAAACTGATAAGATTGCATCTTACTTTACATTTTGCAAGTCTTTGTTTCCAACGTTTTTAATTAATATCTACACTGTAACTCTCGAGCCATCTCCTCCCTTTCTAAGTGAGTTACGTTTTTGCTCACCCTTTACCGATTGTCCACTCCTACTTTTTTTTCTACTCACGACTGTGTAGTCTAGACTTTTTGCTGGCTGAGCAATCCCAAGTTCAAAGAACACATTTGCGCCTGGGCCTCCATTCTGCTTTTGATAGATTCCCACCTTCCTCAAACAGACAGCAATGCAAAAATCCGCTATTTAAGCATGGATGCCCAGTGTTCCTCGGTTCCATATATTTTGATCAAAGGCTGTTCTACACACTTATCTCATTCTGTCTTGCCATGCTGTATTCTTACATCTTGCTCTCATGTTTTGTTTTTGTTTTTTTTTACATCTGTGCTTTTTTGCTTTTTGAGAATGGAGGAAGATCATGTATTCATCTGCACTCCAAATAACATATTCTGATCCAGTCTTTTTTATAACCTGCATTAAATTAAAAATAAAAACAAAAAAAAATGGTAACTGCTCCAGATGAGACACTTCCTTAAATCCCTAATCCCCTAATTCCTGACCCTTTTCTTCCACTGTATGGACACTTTCTTGCAGATTGCTTCTCCTTGCGGAAGCAAAAAGCGAGCATTAATGGATTTAAGTGTGAGGTTAAGTTGCCTGACTCAAAGGAGCCAGTGAGTTTTAAGCCCACTGTATTTGTTTTGATTCCTATGAAGCAATGGGGTGTGCAGTGTAAAATGTAGGTGGGCTGGATGCAGTCAAGTGAATGGCTTCCAGGGAGGGTGTCAATCCAATGTTTCCAGCCGACCACCTTCTTCACCCAGGTGAGTCTTCAGTGGCTTGAAGGTCTCTGTCAGCGTGATCGGACGTCACATGCAATTAAAGGCTGCTCTCTACCCCTGCTGTCACTCCACAAGCGGAAAAAGTGAGCGAGAAGTTTCACACATCGCTGTCACATGCCACTTGCTATCCATGCCCAGTATGGTTGAGCTGTAGAAGAAACAGTAGGCCCATAACAAAATGAAACAAAATTCAGCCTCTTTGACGTCAACCGTCTTAAAAGCTTTATAACTGTATTTCTTCCTTGTTGCATTAAATAAGTGCTTAGCATGCTGAGGTTCCACAAACCAAGTGTCATTGCAGTGTCACAGTGTGTTGTAATACAACCATTATATACAGTATTTATAAATGAGACAATTATTGATCATTTGCACATTTGTATGTAAAGATTTTTTTTAAATAATTGATAAGAAAATCAGTTGTTTTAAATAATAAATGAGAAAATTCATGTGCATCTCATTGCAAAACAGGCATTAAAACACGGGAGTACATTAGACTGCTCTTCTAATGCAGTAATAAAGCAAATCAATAAGGGATTCTCTGATGGCTTGTTTGTACTGTTTTGGCTATGCAGCATCAGTATCCTAATGTACTCACGTCAATGGCTTTAAATGTTATATACATAGATTTTTGAGTGTCCAGAGCAAAGCTTTACGCAATTAGGCTTGATTTTATTTACTTTTTTTTAATCTTCAAGGTCCTCTGACTATTTGTGTACGCTGTTAACAGACAGACGGCTCCCCAGAGGCTGCAGTCACCAGAAAGGGGGTTATTATCAGCCGCACAGTCAGACATGTTCTATTTCAATCTGCTCCCGCTTCCCGGCATATGTGAGCTGACTGAGACCTTACCTCTAAAGAGAAATGTTTATTAATGCAACTTTGTTATAAGTAAGAGTCATTTCGGGACTTTAGATTATAATCATCTTGTTTTGTGGGTTTCTTCTGCGGTAGGAATGAGCAGTGATATTAGATCACTTTTTGCTAAATGTTCTGTGTTAATAAGACCGATTTTATTACAGTAATTTGTTACAATTTTAAGGTGGTTAAAGTTCTAGTCATGAATGCTAGGATGCATGTCTAACAGCATCAAGCAATGTTTTTATGTGTGTGCATTTGTTCACTACTCAAACTCAAACAGAAGCTTTGTCAACACGGAAATCCTTGATCAGTGCTATTTATAACTCATTCAATCAATTTACACCTCTATTCATATTATGTTGGACTGAGAAGTGCATGGGAATCCAGACCCACAGTATTATACAGTGTGGAGGACAATAAGGGACATGTTTGGGAATAAAACTTTCCAAGTATACCATCTTTTGCGGATCATTACGCATTAACTTGCACCTTTACTGTTCTTTTCTGGCCTCAGTCAGATGTAGTGTTGTAGATGTTTAACTCTGATAATGTTCTGTATTACTCGCAGTTTTAATTCAAACACGTTGTAATCTTGAAAGAAGAATGTTAGCAATCAGTTTCTATTCCCTACCCATTTTTAGAATGGCTATTATACATTCTGTCATTCTGTACATTCATGTCCATTATGTTAAAGGGATAGTTTGCCAATGCACTGCTGTGGACAGGGTCAGCAGAAAAACTTATCTGAGTGACCTAAAAGAAGGCCCACTGAAAGATAAGTATATATTTAGAATATTTTCAGTGCTTTACCTTTGAACTATGTTTACTCATCCGTTTACGTTTTCCCGTATTGGCTGCACACTGTGTAAAGGTAATACACTAACTATGGATAAGTACCTCGTACAGACCCACAAAAATCCCTACTATCCATTTAAGGTCTACATAAAACATTTCCAGTTTATTGCTTTTATTGTGAAATTATTCGCGCCTGGTACTTTACCATCTGTATTCTAGCGGTTTGTTTGCTTACACTCTCAAATTTTTAATCCTGTTTCGACCATGGAAAGCACTTTTTTTATAAATAAAGTTTAATATGAATTGCTCCATATCTTAGCAGCTGCAGCAACACATTTTTCACGCTGGACACTTTAATTAGTCTTAAACAACTTATCATTTTACAAGCGTGTTCCATTGTGTTCATTGTTTGTGTTAGTCCAGCAACTCGAGTCACAGTCATGTTTTTCGAGGGGCAAAACCTCAAGGAAGCAAACCTAAGCTTGGTTTATTGGATCTACATGCAATAAACCAAGCAAGGATCTGGAAAGAAACTAAAAAGCTAGGTGGGAGAGACAGATAGCGATGCAGTGGACACCCCTCCTTCCTAGCTGCGAACTGTTAATCTCAGTCAACCAGTTTTGCTCTGTAACCCCAAGCTGGTGCTGAAAATGATGACTGACTGTATTGTGACTGATAAGAGATCCTTGCAACTCCATGCATGATGTGACCCCCTATGGCCCTCTCCTGATCGACAGCTTGTTTGTGCATTGAGTCATAAACATGATACATGGGGAGGCAAAGAAGAAAGGTTGGGTCGAAAACATAGAACAGGATGACAAAGCCATAAAAGCGTAGAGGAGTGTTTGTTCCACAGTGAGGCTCCAAAGACACTGCTGTTGACACAGACTATGGGAAAACCCTCACCATTCCTCAGTGCCTGCACTCCTCTTGGGATGCCACTTCAATCAAACACCTGCCAGCTGAGCTCCAAAAGAGGGCTGTAATCCCCCTCCCTTCGCCAGCAAGACCCCTGCTACTGTAATATGACAATATTGACGTATTGGGTAGAGACGGTTCAGATAGCTCCCGTTGAGTCCCAAAACCCCGACTGAGTGTGTGACTTGAGCCACATTAGATACAGGTGCAAAATACTCGACACTTCACTGAAGCATATAAAGGGGATCACAACATGTGCAACTCAAATTGGCCTTCGGAGACTACCTGAAGGAGCTAAGGGGCCATCACTGAAAGGGTGGCTTTCATTATTATAGGATCTCCTGCAAAGCGGGCTAGTTCTGTGACATTTATGTATTTATTTAGCCTCCTAAACAGACGGGACCACCTATGTAGTTAATACAGCTCCGGCGACACCAAATTACTAGGAAATGAGGTCTGATTGCTGATGTGCCTGCTGCTCTAATGCCGTCACTCAAGTTGCAAGCTGTTTGTGCTTGTGTCTCATCAGAGCTCTCCCGCCTCGTTGCTGAGTGAGACTTGACAACATCGAGGACAAAACTTTTTTTCTCACCCCCACACTCCTTCCAATTTCCTTGAGCGTTTTCTTAACAAAATAGCTAGGCTAATCAAAGAGCTGTGGTAATCTGACACAATCTGTCCAGTTCTGCGAGAGTGTGGAAAAGAAAGACGGAGATTTGGGGCAAAATCGCGACACGATTCCCTTCCTGTTCCCAGTGACTAAGTTATGCATGTTGTCGCACCAGGTTATTGTAATGTAGGGCTGTCCCCGTCTAAGGATTGACATAGTCAAATCAGAATTGTCAAGTCTCGCCTATGGTTGACTGATAGGCGAATCATATTTGGGGTTGGGGGGCTCTGTAATCCTGAGAAGCTGTAGAGCTGCAGTCTCTATTTATTAGTCAGTGTAACTTACACTGTGCACAGCTAAAATGAGGCTTTTTGTTGACCATTTTCTCTCTGCTCGTCTGCCATTCACCGGTCTTGTTGCACTTTAAAAACTTTTTATTAAAACCCTTACTTTTCACATTTTTATTTACCTCATTATATGTTATTTATTTTGCAATAGGCTGTATATTAACTTATTGGGAGAAAACTGGTAGTTTTATCAGACACTGAGCACCCCACATAGCCAAAATTGTCTGATCCTCGTTTCATAACGCCGCCACAAAGGACTGAGATTGACCGTCGAATCAGGCTCCACCCATGGAAGCATCAACTAGCTTCAACTATTCAGGGTCAGACCTATTGTAATGTAATTTTCTTACACGACAGGTGCCACGCTGCACAACAAACGTTGACAAGACAGACGTTGTCAAAGGTGGAATCGATCATACAGAGGGGAGTGGGACATAAAGGGGACGTTCAGATGGAGTTAGGAGAATCAGTCAGGAAGGGTGGCATTAGAGAGCATGCAGAGAGCTCAGAGATGTAAAGAGACTGCTTTGGCTTATTGGTGGAGAGAAAGACATGACATAACAATGTGGCAGCGGCAGTCACAAAATCCTCTAACGCCTTAAGAATAAGCTTATGTCTTTGATGGATTGCCCACGGTGATATTTGTCAGGGAAAATGGAACAGCTTGAGGGGCACACTGTGAGTGCTGGGGGGCACCACGGAGGGATGCCAGCCTGTAGAATGCGTGTCTGCCGGAATGCTCAGAATTGCAATCAGGGGACATATGTGGGGAGTGTGGGTCTAAGTTTGTGAAGTTTTCGACATGGCTTCTCTGTGTCTCACTGGCAGGTTCACGGACGACACGGAAATGCACGCAAAAAAGGAAAAAGAACGGTACAAGAGGATTGTCTCTCAACATGTGTTAAGGTGTTTCACTCTCCTCTGTGCGTCCAGTTCCCCCGCTGACAGAACTATTGTTTCACCACACGGGCATGGACCTTAATGACCGGTTTCACTTTCATCAGCACCAATATGACGATGCGATAATGTGATGCGAGGAAACAGACTTTTTATTTTCACAATCTGGAATAATTATTGTAATTATTCAATCTTTCCATGCTATTGGAGCCGTCATCACAGCACAGCGTCGCATTTATTCACAGCCATCCTTCCCAGCGAAAGGACTTTATCACACATTTCCATAAACACACAAACACATTGACACACATCCTCTGGCATCTCTGCTCACAAGCCGAGCAGGGAAGGTAAATATTGACTCACAGCCTTCTCATTAAAGGGCTTTTTAACTATCAGAGCCTGAAAAGGACATATAGTACATTAATTGCAAATGGTAGAATGCCAGGGGCAATGTCTGCCTGTGATAATGACCCTTTATCTTCTCTTTGCTTCCCTGTGTAGGCCTATTGCCCAAGGATAACTTAGACCGAAGGGGGGAATCAGATTAGAGGTCACCCCGGATGTTAGGAATTACATGATTCCACTGTAAATGCAAAACATAGTTCATGTGAAAATAGGGTTAATCTCGTTACGGCAGGAGTTTATGCCAAGTTTATACAATGAACACAGCTTCTAGTCCCATTTTATCTGCCAGCTGTTGTCTCTGTATTCCACTAAGCCACGCATTTTTTTTTTTTTTTTGAATCATCTTTACAGCTCGGAGTTACAATAAACATAATGCTTCCTCCCTAATGCTTGTTGTGTAGCCTTGGTTTAATTTAGGTCCACCATAGCGGCAAAGTCATACAAAGTCACCAACATCAATTGTATATTGTAAAATATTGTAAAAAACGAGACTGCATAGTTAAAGACTTAGCTCATAAATAAAGAGAACAAGAGCAAGCGAGAGCAAAGAGAGAGGGGATAAAACGAATCACAATCCCAAAGAAAATTGTTCTGCTGTTCACATGTCTGATCAAGCTTAAAAAATGCTATTACTCTATTGTCACAGGAGCTGTTCTCCCTGGCTTAGCTCTAGAAGATGCACTGACCTTTTCAGCACTTTAACACATCAGGTCTATTACGCGCCGACAGTTCACCTCTCCCTTTTTCCTTGTGAGAGGATAATACCGGCTCCCCCTTTTTATTGTGATGAAAAGGCAGAGCTGGCTTTAGTGTGATTTCATTTCCTCTGCTCTTGGAACTTCTAAAGGCAGAAGTCCTGACAGTCACTTTACCTGAAGGCAATCACCAGGAACCACCGTTGCTTTAGTGTGTGATTGAATACCAATAAATCTGACCCTCTTTATTTCCCCTCGAACACAGAATAGTGGAGGGATACCAGCTTGTACAGACAGGAGAGTGGATTATGTGCACTTTTAGCTACATGATCTTACATCACCACTCAAAGCTTCTGTCAAATATGTAATGTAAGGGATCGAGTGAAGGTGATGCTGTAATCAGCATAAAGCTAACATATATATTACCTCAGCCATGCTGTATGACCAAAGTATTGTCTGCTCTTTTCTTTGACTTTTCATTGCCACAGGAGGTCAGAGCACTAAGATCATGGTGACTCAGAACTGCGTCTGCAGTCTGCCTCCCACATCCATCCATTTCTATTCAGCCTGGTTTTTGTGTCTTTCTTTTTCATCAGTTGATTTTGGCTTATGTATACAATAAGCCTTGACAATCATCTTCATCATTCCATCCCCCTTGAGTTTCAAAGATTAAGCCATGACGCATCCATCTCAGAATGGCTTCCTGGGTGATTTAGTAAAGTGAGGGCAGTTGGGTGTGAGGATTAATGCCATGTTTTATTTGTGCTGCTAATGACAAAGAGGCTGTTTTGGCCCTTAAGAGGGGAGATGAATCTCGAAGTGTTCGGGCAACATTTTCACCAAAAATAAGCGTATTGCCAGAATATTCCCGTGGCAATGAGACACAATAGTCACACCCACATTACTAGTAATGAATGATCAACCTGGTATTATGCTTTTATCCTCTCCCACTGGGCTGTTAACGTTGAGCTATGACTGTGCTGGATTTTTACCAGTGTGACACATTTTATTATATAAACTCAAACTGAGTCTTTTCAGTCTTTGTGAATTTAGTCACATACAAACATGCATGTAGGGACACAGATGAGCTCTAGATGGATCGGTTTACTCTACCTGTCTTCAGCCAAGTTTCAACTGTGATATGGCCTGGTTTGTCAACGATGTGTGCGCAGTGCTCTGTGTGTGTGTCATTGCACCGCACAGGTGGTGTGCAGCAGGGACGGGAGCAGGCCAGTGAGCAGGTAGAATACCACTGAGGTGGAAATAACGCAGTTTGGATTTCTCCGCTGCTCTGAGAGGCCTGGCGTGAAATGCTGCAGGTAGTGTTGACCGCACACTGTTGCTCCCCCTGTGCTGGACAAAATCTAGTACAGGTGCGCCCATGTGGCTTTGTATATCTGGGTATGTCAGGCAGGTATTTGCTAACATGAAGGCACAAACAAATAAAGATCCATATACCTTACATACATGAACAGCAGCCAGCAGTTTGACAGTTATGTTTTATCGAGATTGGTGCTTGACGGGTGACACTTAGGAACCCATAGTAATAAAAAAGAACATGTTATAGGTAATATGGAATGTAATAAATGGAAATCAATGGTTGTCAGTGGGAGGTCTAAAAATGTATTGTATGGTTTGGAAAATGGTCTGTAGTCAGTAGTCTAGAATATAGTTTTGGTCCAAGTATAATGTTTTCTTTTTCCTTCTAACTAGGCTTATCTTATATTCAGGCCAATTCAATATGCTAAATGTGATATGTAGTAAATGGGCTAAATCAGTGTGGTGGTTCACCTGGATACTTTGTATAGAAAAATAATTGTTGTGCAATTAATTATTGAGGGAACAGAAATTGGACTGCTTTTTAATATTTGATGAATGTGTCCAGGAAGCTCCATTGTTCTCGTGCTTTCACATGTTGCCACTGACCGAAGCCAACACACAGTGCCCAGCTGAGAGACCAGCTGCTGTTTCACCTGCATCTTAAATATCCAGGTGCCGCTGCCAAAGGCAATCATAAACTCATAATTGTCCAAGAGTTCCAGTTGTGCAGCAGCTTCAAAGTCTGTGATTACACCAAACACTGGTAGCAGATGAAAAAAAAAACAAAAAACACAGCATTAATGAGAAAATCAAAAACACTTACCAGCTGGTAAAAATAGTACATTCTAACACCCCGTGCTTGAGGGCTTTAGCTGCTGAAACATGTACTATACGCTTGACTCTGTCTGACCTGCATACATGAGTGATCAAGCCTTTTGGAGTGTGAAAGTGGCTATGAGGCGGAGGACGCGAATAAAGAGACCAGTCATCTCCCTTCTGTTCTGTCTCCTCTAAAGCCTTTCTTTTGTTCTTAGGTTTTTGGCAGCAAGCCTAGAGTCCAGTCAACTTTCCCTGCAGTGATTTGTCTGTGACACATCAGTAGCTCACAGAGCTGCTCGACGCTCTCATCTTAGTGAGTTTAGGGGGAAGATGAGGGGTGAGCATGAGTGCCAGTGCTGGGTATCCTGTAAGGCCTGCCTTTGGTTCAAGCTGTCACATCGGCGGCAATTCAATCAGCAAATAAGTCCATTTTCCCCAGCAGACAGACAAACAGATCGATGGACAGACACGCAGCTCAGCATGGGTATGATCCCACAAACCAACTGTCTTCTGGTCTTCATTAGTTCTTAAACTTGGAGGTTCAGCACCAGGTAAAGTCAGGAAGCAGTCAATTGCATGGTGAAAAGAATGCGAACACACGCTGTCTACCATAACACATCTAGAGAGCACATACACACACTTTTAAATCCTGTCCATCAGAATCAGAATCAGCTTTGTTTGCCAGGTATGTGTACACATACGAGGAATGTGACTCAAGATTGTACATTGCTCAGGATGTGCTTACTCATACAGTAATAAAATATAAAATAAAAAATCAGACACATGCTACAGTATAGAAGACACATATATACACACTATAAACTAAAACAAAAACAACATAGACAGATTGAGACAATAGTGCAAATAGAGTGCAAAGGATGCAGGAGTACATTGTTATTATTATTAGTAGTAGTAGTAGTATGTACATGCCAGAGGTGGATATGATATACAGATACACATACATGTATACATGTACACATGTACAAAGTGCGATGGAGCATAGAGCTCTAAGGAAGTATTATGTGCAGGTGTTATACTCTTGAGGTAGGTTGATTTATTAGTTATTAGTTATATTATGAAAATATAATGATATGAACAGCACTGATCATCATGGACAATAATAAACATAAAAAACGATCAGTAGTCTGCATATATTTAGAGTCAAGTTAACATATCCATGGTGAGAATTAAATGTGTTCATTTTCAGCTGCTAAAATCAAAAAACTCTGGGTACTCAAAAAGCCTCTACTGTACTGAAATGTAACAATGCTCAAACATACGGTACGTGGTTAATTGTAAATGTAAGTCATTTCAATGTAAGATATATTGGCCCACCATTACTATCCATCTGTGTAAATATTCTTTGCCCAGTCATGGGCATATGAGGAATATGTAGTGCTTATTTGGATTGACATTGAAAGTGGTCTACTCCTGCATGTTTCTGTCTGTGGAATTTTCTGGCTTTTTTCAGCTTTTTTCCCCCAGCGGAAGTTCCACTTTTTCACTCTACATTTTTTACAGTGATAGCGCTTTCTGCTGTGCATCCCATAGAGCCTTCTTTTTTTGTTGACTCTCTGATCCCTTTTCTCGTGTACAAATCTGCACACTGTCCCTTTAAATAACACCCACGGCCCATTTCACTTTTACTCTGGTGAAAAAGACCCCCACACTAACTCCTTTCCTCAGTATCCTCCCCACGGTTCAATGACTACTGTCTCATTGAGGGATGGAGAACAGCCTATGTTCCCATTGCCACATCCACATAAGGGAATGATGAATGTTTCAGTCCGATGGGGGACAGGGGTTGTGGACGAGGTCAGGGGTTGGTTTGGGACAATAATGCATAAATCTCAGGCAGCAATGGATGTCCCATATCCCTAGCAAGGGCTGGAGTCCCCTTTTGGGTACAGTACTGCCACAAGCAAAAACTAATTCCCTCAAACACATTCAGCCGTTTCTGCATTGCTGTGGCTGGAGTGCATTTCACCCACAGTTTGTGACTGGCAAACACAAGGCACTCCATTTAGAAATCACCTTTCTTTTCCACTGCTGAACGTTTTAACAAAGATGAGCTGTGAGGGTGGAGGAGCTTGCTAAGGAGGTAGACCTTCCAGCTGCATGTGCTACCTTGGCTTTAGATGAGATAGTAATCTTCATATGTATAGGTTCTTTGCTGTGTCTGTTGAAGTTTGTGCTTTCTGCCTGTGTGATCTTTATGTCCTTGGTTTTCTTGGTCATCGGGGTGAATCATCCTGTAAACCAATGTCTCAGGCTGCGCTCACACTAAGCATTTTCGGTGGAATTTGTGTGAACTCTGAAGCATTTATTCCATTAGTACGGTTCACTGGGGCAGGTCAGAACAATGCCATACAGTATTTTCTGATACATTCCAACATGGATGTCACCAAATACCTGCACTTATATGACTGAAAGTGCAAGACTAAGTCCTCTTACAGGAGAAAAAGTAGTGTGTTTCATGCAGAGGGAGGATATATTCTGAAGTACAAGAAGGCTTGATGGGTGCAAAACGAAAGGTGATGCCATGTGATAGCTCTGAGTTATCTCATTCTTGGAAAGTCGAGCAAATCCAATTGAAGGAAGGGTTGACCACAGTCTAGACTGAATCTCATATCCTGCTTTTGTTTCATGTTCCCCTAACTAAAATGAAGTCCGCAGACAAGTCCATCATGTTTACCCAAAGCACAAACCAGTACTCAGAATAATGTTTATCCCATTTCTATATTTTTTTTTGTTTCAGCTTTTATGGTCATATCACTGATTTTTACTGGCCGCAGTTATGCATGCTTATGCATCTGTATGAAAGTGTAAATATTGTTTTAAGGGAAGTGCTGTGCGCATAAAGTTATTATCACTCGATTCCCTTTGCAACAAACATGAATTATGGAATGCAAAATGGCGCTTGAAGCCGCTCGAGGTAATTTTCATCCATATTGAAAAACAATAGACATTGTAATAGCTTTCGAGTTGAGATCTATCTTTTCTCCTTAACATCTATCTTCCCTGCAATATTGGATTTCCAGCTCTGAGTTGAATGCAGCCCAAAGCAGCAACGGCAGCCGTCATCCCAGCAAACCCTCTTATTTTTCTGACATTAAAGACAATAAGATAATGGAGCTCTTGCTAGCTAAGAGGTTAATAAACTGCAGGCCCATCCACTAGGTCACTTAATGATTTGATTGCAATAATTCAGTTTATGACTACTTCAGAGAGAGGGAAAGGGAATTTAAAGGTGGGTGTGTTTGCTAAATAAGTTCCTTTCTTTCTGTTACAGTTTGTCCTATTTTGTGTTTGTCTTGTTATACAGATTACAGTATCAAAGGTACGAGTCCTACAGTATTCAGCTACTGCAAGAATGAGTCTGACAGTCTGATTTGCCAGTCTTGATTACACACCAGTAATACTAAAACATATTTACATTGTACCACATCAGACTTAAGAAACATTTTATGGTAAATATCTTACTCATGTTGCTTACAGTAATAGTGCACATGGTAAGCGGAACAGGCTCTTTTTAATGTTTGATACCTCAGTGTAGCACTGTGCAGTGTAGAGATTATTCCCAAAATGACTCTGATACCCCTGTGAAATGCAAATTAAAGTCTGTGACCGATGTACTCATTAACAAAAGAGTAGAATAATGTTCTTCCAAGATACGCCTTATAGGATTTTTAGGCCATACAAGTGAACAACATTTACCCCTCTTGATCGACTCCTTGCTAGTTTACTTGGACACCTTGGACCAAAAATCCATCTGCCTGGCAGACTGTAATGTACACATTAATTCTGACAGTCATCACTTCCTGACTGTAGGGAGCTGAACTGCTGTGGGCTCACTGTCATCAACAGCTCTTGCCGAAGAGTGTGGTGGCATTTTTGGAGATCTATGAGGGTGTTTATGAGCAGCTTGAAAAGGGCATTTTGCAGATTTATGGTTGACAAGGCTAAATGATTTATGGAAAACAGAAGGGGGGGTGGGGTCGCTGATGTTGATTGAAAAGAATGTTTTTCAGCAGTGTGCGTTTTTTGTGTGTGTTTGAAAAGGGGCGTGTCCATCCCTCCCAATCCCACAATATCAAGGACCTTCCATAGTGCAAGTTGACAGGGACAGGAGAAGGTGGAGGGGGGGATATAAATGAATAAGTAAAAAGGTCACGTCAAGCCATTTTCATAAAAGCTCATTAACTTTTATTTGCTGCAAAAGATGTCTGTGTAATTAGAATAACAGAGATTGAGCTAATGAAATTACAATAAACAGTGATGGACTGGAACCAAAAAATAATAATGCAGAACTCATGCATGTCTGAGACTTAACTGCACATTATTGGCGGGTGACCTTTCAAGGAGATTAAGGTAAATCTCAGGTGTGATTGCAAGGTGTGGCTTTAGTTTTTCCATGCATGCATATTTGTGTGATCTTGGTGTTTGAATACACAGGATTCTCCCAGTGCATGACAGGGTGATACAGTAACACAGCTGTTTTCCTTGCTGCTCCGACATTTATTTATCGGCCCTATCACTGTCTAGCAGAATAATAAATGGCAAGTTACAAAACTGGCTTTCTCCACATATTGTTCAATAAAAATAGCAATCAGAAGTTCACATTTGTCATCTAGGGAGGGTGTCTGCACTCATCAATAGCTCCCAGAATAGACTACAGATACCGCTTTTCCACCTCCCCAGCTTGGCAAGTGTCATGCCAACGAAGGCCAAAAGAATTAAGGTTTCCACCACCCAAACACAACATGAACTGATATCAGTAATTAGCACAATTTCAACATGAGAAGCAGGAACTAATTAGTAAAATGTGCCTGGAGAAGCTGCACACTCTCGGCTCGACGTGAGTAGACTTTGTGGTGGACATGATTGGACACCAGGGGCGTTTCCAGGCTCTTGAAACATTGGGGGCTTAGCCCAGCCCAGAAATCTTTCATGTTTTCACCTGTTTTCAGCCCGCAGGGGGGGGGCGGTTGAAGCCAATCCCAGCTGATATTGGGCGAAAGGCGGGGTACACCCTGGACAGATCGCCAGTCATATAAATACATTTATTATAATTTTTAGAATTACTACTGATAATAATTAATACTGATAACGTTAATTAGGGAGGGGCTCTGGGTCCTCCCCCCTGAACAATTTGGGCTTTCAAACACTGAATTTCCTGCATTCTTGTGATTTTTTTCTGTACCAATTTATTGAGGAAATGGCTTTATTTATACAGGCTAAAAGGAAACACAAAATTCAGGTGACAATTCAAAATAAAAAAAAATATGGTATAATATAATGCAGTAAAGCTCTGAGGCACTCTGTATTGCTGTCAGATAGGTCTCTCCTGTAGAACAACTGTTCTCATTTCATTTAATCCCTGCTGAGTCTACATACATGCAGGCAAGCCTGAAGTAATCAAGTCTTTAAATGTGCATGTGGCACCTTTTCACCACGATAAATTAGCTAATTAATTAATTTGAATTCAGTTAGAAACAAAATCTACCTGCCCCTCGGCCGTGCATTACCCAGCGTTATTGCTCCGCTGATATGTTCGTAGGCTACCCCCTTTAGACAGTCTGACAGACACAGAGCTCGTTTGCAAAAGCCGAAACTGAAACCATTGTGATCAGACAGAAGTCTCATCCACTAAACATCCACACAAATGTTCACTTCAGCACCTCTGATAAAGTGTAGTTCAGACAGGTGTCTGTGTCGCGGACAGCTGTGTCATGTTATTCTGTCACTACTTTTCGGCGACTGTTAACCATTTGTGTAGCGAAAACACTGACAACATTTGTATTTTAATGTTCTGATTACAATTTTTGCTCGAGACCTTTCAGTTGTCGTGGATAAGCCCGAAGCTCTCTGTAAAACAACGAACAATGCTCAGCCCGTGTAAACACCTCATTGGTCTGATGTCTTGTCTTCGACCTTCAGAAGGCGACATCATTCAGTTGCGGCAGTGATGCTGAGACATGAAAGCAATCGTTCAAAATTGAAAGCATGTGTGTGATCAAAGAATTAGTGAGAAAAAAAAAGAAGGTTATCATATGGATAAGATTGTAGGGATTTGCTCCAAAGTCGCATCAACGCCACCCGTGTGTTGTTCCAACACCTCACCTTTCTAACTTGCGTGATACCTGGCTCCGTTCCACAGATATGAGGGAGATTTGTCAGCCTCCCTGTTTGTTCACTGTGTGTGCTGATAGCCTGGCAGCCTGTTTGTTTGTTTATTCCCTGTCTAGGTCAAAGCAGATGCCCTCACTCGTCTTCTCTGCCTTTCCCCTCTCTCACCAAGCCTCTAAATCCGAGTCTCTGAACTCATACAAACCCTGTTGCACTGACCTTTTCAGAGAACTATATGTGCTATAAGGTAATGTCACAACATCCAATCCTCAGATCCAATACCCATTGTCCAAAGAAGCTGAGGGTTTTCTCTGGCGGTAGACAGACTCATGAATGGGTTGTTCTTTTGTCTTGAAGGTGAACAAGTCACATGGGTTTGCTAAACAACTGAATCAAAATGTCGAAACTGGTTTAGTTTCTGTAGTTACTGCACCATCCAGTTTTGTTGTTTTTTTTGCAGAATATATGCCTCCCGTAAGATGCCCAGGGTATCATCACCATCAACAGTTAGGAAGACAAGCTGTTGTTAATTCTGTCTTCTGCTGATACTGTCTTGTGGATCCATTCAGATACATTATGTAGAGCAAAGGTCATCAGTGTCAATGTCATGTTGGAAAAAAAGCTTACTGACAGCATTGTTTGTAGATTTAAGTATAGTTGGATGTACATGTTATTGCTACTGCAAAACTATATTTATGGGCACTGTAGTATGCATGGCCCAACGTTACAGTATGTATATACTGTACACTGCACAATTAGTAGGCAAGAGAGTATGTAACGGGTAAAGTGTAACTCCAGGATTTATAAAGTTGAATACTTATTGAATTTAAGCATATCAGTCGATATAAAACATTTGATTGTCCGGTGGTCACGCCTCAAAAGTTTAGCTGTTTCAAGAGTTTTGCATCTGTCTGAAAAGCCTTTTACAATTTTTGACTTTTCAGTGTCAGTTAAATCTGTTTTTTGGTCCATTTTGCCTGAGGAAAAGAAGCTGGCCTGTAATTATACACACCTTGATATAGGGTGTTGCCTCACCCATCCTTATTACACATTTTAATCCATTATATTTTCTTTATTTCTAAACAATATCTAATAAGAATATTAATAAGAATAACATAATCATAATTTACACTTTTCTTCATTCCATTCCATTCTTTGCAAATATTGTAATGAGGAGAAGCTTTCAGTCCATGAATGCCACACTAGTTAACATGGCAACAGCAGCAGATAATCGTAAACTATATGTAACTGTTCTTTATTGTGATTATTCTGGATAGAGTGACTCTTTGACCAATCATACTGCCTGGTTGGAAAGGCCTCACTGTGTAAAAGGAAATGTGGCTCAGGTTGCAGAGACAAGCTAGTTTCAGTTCCTCATCTGTAGCAGCCCATATCATCTCCATACAAGACATCAACCTTATTACCAGACATGCTTTTCTAAAATAGCTCTATCCCTTTTCTCAGATCCTCATGTGAAATCTCATGTGGGCAGAGGGATTATGGCAGTGTGCAGTGAAACCTACTTAAGCTCAACAGACACTCACACTAGCACACACTGAGATAATGTAGGTCAACTCAAACTCACATACCGAGAGATAGTGTACGTACAGACACACACCGGGTATTGATTTACTATCATACACCCTGCAGGAAGGCAACCAGCTGTTTTCCAAAAACTTCACATAGGCTACTTACTGCATTGTTTACTTACTGAATGCACATTTTCACAAAGACGGCAGCGTTTTTGGCACAGCTGTGAGTTAGACACACATTTGCACCTAACAAGACAATGGTGTTAAAATTGTTAAGGAGTTGTTTTGACAATGGCATGTCTGTTCTATCTGTTTTATCTTTTTTTATCTCTTTCTTTAAAGGTGAGCAACAGATAAATACTGGACATAAATACTGGACTAGCAGTATTGTAATGCAGCAGTTGACGTGGCCACTTACATTCCGTGTATGTGACCTTTTGCTAACAGTAGCTCATATAGTTTGACTTTTAAGATATTTTTTTGTCTGTGGCTGGACTGTGGGTTTATCCAAGCTAAGGGCAGTTGGTGAATACAGGAGGTCATTTATAATGGACTTAAATGTGCTTTAAGTGTAACATGAAAGGAATTTTGTATGTTATTCTTGTCCATTATGTAAATTAATTTTAGCTTTTCAGCTAGTTTTGATGGACAGATGGGCTCCAACATCCACAGAAAAACTGTCCTATGAGAGTATATATTAAAGCAGATGCAACACTTAATACTAAGTAAAACAAGGGCTTCATTGCAAAATGTGTTTTTCCCTGTATATCTTTAAATGCAAAAATCATTAAAATGGCTACATGTAGTTTTTTGATCAAATGAATCACTTTTTTATTGGTCGGAACATTACGTATAAATTAGCTCCATTGGTTTAAGTAGGCTGTGACGCTCCCGCGCGCTCCCGAGCTGTTTGCTGTCTGATTCTGATCTGTACACACAGCGACAACACTACAGCTAACAAAATCGAAAAAATGACCAGCTCACAGCACAACATGACTCTTATGGATAAAAAATAACATAGGTCTTATGTGCTGAAGTCTGACCGATCATCTGACATCTTGTTCTGAAAGGCATGTTAGTCAGGGAGAGACCTCCACTTTGATTTGGATATAATAACAGACCCAGAGCTGGCTTTTATTCTTTTGGCCAGGTAAAGCATGTTAGCTGGCTAACGCTGACCAGTTGCTAAGGTTGTCCATTGTAAAATACTACAGTTGTAGCTTGACAGATTACTTCACCAACTAACTCTAATACTGGTATTATGTCATAGTGTTGATTTAAGCCTGCAAGAAGTGATGTAACAGTACAAAGCAAATATGGAACAATTTCTTTCTAAAACCAATAGTGATGCAAGGCTGGGGCAATCAGCTAGATTATTATGGATCTGGCGTTGTTTGCTTCCTAATTTTAAATTTAGATTTATTTATTATTACTGTAAAATTGCAGTGGGAGTCTACCTAAATTTCCAGCATTTTGTGCAATGCTGTCTCCGGTATGTCGGTCAAATCAGTAGCTCAGTTAAGTTCAGGATAATTCCAAAGATGCCTTCACTGATATTTCTTGTTGCAAGATATTTTCATCATGCGCCAATTTTTCTTTTTTTTCAACTCTCCAGGAAACCTATGAAACATTTAGACAATCCAGTAGCTAAGTATACAATATGTTCTACACTTATTCCTACATCTTTGTTCATGTGCATTGGCACATGTACAAAGATACTTCATACCATGCTGTCACCAGATGGTCAAAACCCATAAACCTGCAAGGCGCAGGAATAGTGAGCAGAAATGTATTTTAAGGATGAAAAGATTGATACATGGTGTGAATGAACTGAGTGAGTTGGTGTGTTGCAGAGAAAAGAAAATAGTTGTTTTTACCGCAGTAGAATGAAAATCGGCTTTCCACATTCACTTTTATACTATCAGTCATGCTGAGGCCTTTAGCAAAAGCCCTGTCCATAATATGTATTAGACATTAAAGTACTGGTCGGTTATATAATTCATTTAGTTATTATAATATTTCTTAGTTTGGTTGCTAATCTCAAGAGGAAAATGATAGGTGTTGTGTACATAACCCCTCATCTTTCAAAGCTGTGGATAAACAAATCAATACCTGTTTTGATAAGGTTTGGCTCTTTCTTTAGCTTTTGTAAACAAAAGAAATGAACGTTTTTCTCTTTCAGCCTATTTTGTGTTTAATTCTTGCACTGTGTGCTTTTCCATTTTAGAATCCCTTCGTCCATGTAATCCAGGGGCCTCGGAGCCACACTGGGCAGTTCCAGACAAAGTCACATTAGCTTCTCTTGACCCCATAGCTGTAATCGGCTCTGGGGGGGAGGTGAGGGGTTTTACGCTGTTTTGCAAGAGTCCCATGCTCAACGTTAATAGTTTTGCAAGCACAAGACTGAACGTGAAGAGCGGGGATGCGAACGCAACAGCTTACCTGGAGATTACAGCATCAGCAGTTCACTCACAATGCAACCCTGCGGGATTTGACTGCCATTACCTTACTGGGACGATATATATATATATATTTCTCTGTTTTTTTTTCTGTGACTTCACCAGGCAGTTATCAGAAAGGCAAGGACTGAGCTGTGGCTCTTCATCAAAGCACTCACTTAGGCAGAGTCCTGACAGTTTGAGCTGCTGCCACTATAATTGAAACATCTTGTGTTGTATTAATTAGGCAGTTGGCATCAGATGACATTCTTTGATAATTTATTTCCTTTCTGTTCATGTCTGCAGTAACTCCAGGGTGAGGTGTTTCCCATCATACTGTACATTGTCTAGAAGTCTATTTCTGACGAGGATGAGAAGGAATGGGAATTGGCAGCTTTCTTTTTCTTTTAGAAATCCCCAACAATACCAGGCATGTAGTAGGACTAGAGAGGCTTGCTAGCTCAATCCTAACTCAATCGAGGATCATCAACAATTGTCACTAAATCAGCCCCTTTAGTCTTTAGCTTCTTTCTCAATTCATTACATGTGAATGGGCTTTTATTGGCGTGACCATTTTAACAGGGACTCGGGGAGTGTGTGGAAGCTTGTAAGGCTGGATCGACACAGGCAATTTACGAGGGGATCGGCGGGCAACTTGAGGCCAAAACCAGCACAGAACAAACATAGCCAAAGAGAGAGAGAGAGATTAAGAGACCCCCCCCCCTCTCCCCCTTATTATCCATCCTTCTCAGCTTGTTTGTTTTCCTCACCCCCCTTGAATCTCGGATGCTGTTGGTCTTCCAGGCCGCCTTGTCCTCTTTTTGTGCATGTTTTCCTTTTTCCTTCTTCAGATTTTCTCTGGCAGTCTTCTCAACAAATTCTAACATGTCCTCCACTGAGACTAATACTCAAACTGTTTTATCCTACTCTGTGCTTTCAATTTTTTTTTTCCATGGAAGTATTTTGACAGCCGATACACATTTAAAATGCAAAGCAGCACTGCTTAAGAGTTACTTTGGCTGTTAGTTCCCCGATTCAGACACCTTACCGTTTCCTAGTGCAAAGAGAGAAAAGAGATACCTTGAGTTTCCCAAAGTGGAAACACAAAATCCCTGCCAAAAAGTCTTCTTACAGCGTATCCTTCACAGTCCTTTGGTTATTTTTCGATTCAACTGCCTTCATAATGTTAAAGATTTCGAAGAGGTGTAGGCGTTTGCATCAGCAGGTGGCACTGAAAGCACCAAGACATGATACACAAGAAGTCTGAGCATGAATAAGTCTTCATTCTCTGCAGTTAAACAAGAGTTGAACCGGGTCAAAATTTTTAGCACTTGTCAAAAGCCCTACCAGTGAGTCATGTAACACATGCTGAGTAAGATACATTATCTTTCCTCACCCTTTCGAGTTTCGTGATGATGCCTGACAGCTAGGCCTGGAAAATTAAACTAAACTATTAATAACTAACTAAAAATAACTAAAATGTTGCATTTACATTAGGCCAATTACACCCACCACCTGTTATACGATCAAACAATTAAATGACTCCGGGGCAGTTAATTACATTGCACCAGAAACTTTGACCATTTTCACAAGTTTTAGCTGCACAGATTGAGGTTTCATCGAATTGTGCAGATTTCTATTCTGCGCCCCACCCTTGAACAACAGTCCTCAGTCTCATCCCTCTTCTTATTTCACATAAGAGATAAGCCCTCTGCCAAGGTTTCTTACATCTCATATCTTACCCTTCCCCATACTTGCCTCACTCCCACTCCTCACTTTTCCCATTATCTCCCCCCCTCACTACCATCTCCCCTGTCTTCCTAGCTTTGCAAAGATAAGATTTGCTCTCCCCAGTGAGTTCTTGATGTCGATACTAATGTGCTGCTATCATCGATGAACTGTCAGACCACCTCCTCCCATCCCACACCATTCCGCTCCTGACCTTCCTGAAGCAATTACATGACAAAAAAAACTTATGACACATGCATGTTCCATATAACTACCTTTTTAAATACAGGATTTAATGCAGAGTGACAGTTAAAAATTTCTATTTGCCTTCTTTAATAACAGATGGAAGTTTTTTGCACCATGCCTCTAGTGATTCATAGAGACTTTTTCATTAATAAAACAAATTAAACATGATAGAAATGTATCATTAGATCATAAATGCGCACATTTTCAGAGGAGCAGGACACATCAGCTAACTCAGTCAGGGGTCTGGTAGAGAAATGGAGCAGCAAACGTGTCACTTAATGTGTCTTGATGTGTCTTTGCTTTGCTGGTGCTTTCCTGGTAGGAAACAAATCTCAAACCCCCGGTACCGTAAGCATTACGCTCTGTGGTTAGAGCTACACAATAGAGACAACTTTGCCGTGTCTTTGTCATGGAGGTAAATACTTGAGATGTTAAGGCCAGATGTTTGACTTTGATTTTTCACCAGTCATACAGAAACTTTAATGAGAAAGTAAATCTCTAAAGTGTGGCCTCACTTACAGCTGTTGTCTAATCACTGTTGTTGTCTCAGAAAGTGGCTTCAAATAGGCAGTGACTTCACAAACATTATGCTGGGAGGCTAACAGCCAGTATATAACATCGTGAAGTATATAACATCCTGTAGCAGCAGGTCGACGCTGATCAAAAAAAAAAAAAGTTCAACAATCTGAACCTTGCATGCTTGTGTATTTGTAAAATAATCTAACCTGTGTTTTATTCACTGGAAGAAATAATCTGAAAGAGGATTTGATAGTGAGGGACAAAGAAACATGATCTCTTCATGTCATTTGATGAGTTCATGATGTTAGTCAGAGATTTCAGGAGCAATGGAAGCCAATCTCTTTAGGTCATCTTGAACAGGGATTAGCTGGAGGACAAGAACTCATTTAAAATTTTAATAAAAAGTCAGATATGTCGAGATGTAGAGAAAATAGTAAGTACATGTCACCTTCAGTTTGGTTTATCAAATTTATTTTTAAACCAATGCACTCCTGAAATCCTAAAAAAGTTTTAGATGACCTAATGTGTCCAAACTAAAATCACTCTAAAAATACAGCTTGCAAATTTGGTCTTTGGTCATGTACATATCTAATCTCTACAGATAATTGATCTATTACAGATGATATGATCAGGGTGCAAGTTATACAGTGACATCCGCGGGTGTCAATTCTTTTTCCAGGTCAAAAAGAAAACCCAGTACAGAGCAGGCTTGGACTTCAATAAACTAAAATCTTACAATGCTTACGATATCCTTGCTTACTGTAGATGATGATAAATCAAATTCATTACAGTTGATGGGTGCCCCATACCACACAACTTTTGTAGTCAGATGTCACTGCTATAGAGCAAAACTGCCAGAAAGTCAGACACACAACAGACAATCATGACCGCTGAAAACAGACCCACACAATGTTGAACCAGAACCAAAGACACTGTCATAAAATAGAGTCTGTATTATCCATCCATCCATCCATCCATCCATCCGCTTATCCAGGGTCGGGTCGTGGGGCAGTCTGTATTATCATAATTCCTAATTCTTATCATTTTAAGTTTCAAATATCTCCTTTCCTCTTGCTCATGTTGACTGTGAATGAAATGTAATCTGGGTTCAATAAAGCAGTGGTCATACACTGTTGGGGAATTGGGAATTTTTGGTTCTCTGCAAATAATATTAAACCGAGTACGATCTAGACCTGCTCCATATAAAAAGTGCAACGAGGTGCCTTTTGTCATGAATTGGCGTTATATAAATAAAACTGAATACATTTGAAATAACAAACCTGGATTTTAACATTTATCTGGGAAGGTAAAACTCCTGAATTCCAGAGTGAAAACAAATATCATGCTTATTGTAGAAAGACTCACAAAATTAAAATGAAATGAAATAATAGACTCTATATTGATGTCAAAATGTGTATCTACAATAATGAATCCTCTGTTTCACTGCTCACGTGTAAGCACTAGTGTTAGCAGACAAGTACAATTACATAATGTATGAAATGATATAGTGGTAATCAAATGATCAAGCGCCAATTCATGACAAAAGGCATCTAATTATAAGGGTGGGTTATCAGCTAGCTAACATCTCAAAACTCATTTAAAGTAAAATAATTACGAAAAAGGTAGGAAGGTTAAGTTTATTAAAGAAGCTAGATAGCTAACTATTGACATTAAACTACAGTCTCTCCATTCGCATGTGATACACTGAACTGGAGCAAATGCGCTGCCAGTGATGTGGGCAGACAAGACGTTCAACTAACGTCAAGGTTAAGAAAGGGTACGGTCCATTTTAGGAGTCAGAATTTGTATTTCCAGATTCTTGAATATAAGACATGAATACGGGAAATATATTGCAATATTTACAATGACAAGTAACAGAGATTCCCCTGAACTGTTGTTTTTGCCTCTTTTGGGGGGGTTCAAGCCCCAATTAGGGGGGTCAGACCTCCCCAATCCCCCCATAATTCTAACCATGGATATGATGCCACTTGGAGGTACTTACACGATAGATAGATTGCAATGTAATTGCAGAGAAAATATAATCTAATCGAAAACAACATCACTATATGTTTTTTGGTTTCAGCCCCTCATCAAAGAGCAAGGGTTGCTAGAGCTACAGCTTTTAATTCAGAGTTAAGTGAGAAAGTCATTTTGCTGTAGAAAAGGCAGAAATAACTCATTTAGAGTGTCCTTAAGGCCCGATCAGACAAAGGTTGAAAATGTGTCACGCTGCACTGCATTTTTTGTTGAAGCCTATAATTTATTTTAAAAAGCAGTGTGGTGTGTTTTTTTATTGTTGTTAGGCAACCTCCAAATCAACTGTCTTTAACCCAACTCTTGTTTTGCTGTGTAGTAAACTAACAGATCTGTAACTTTTATATAAAACAAAAAGTTCCACATGTTGCTCTGCCATCTTTCTACAGTAACCCAAACGGACAAACTGCTCTGCAGAGCGTGTTTAAGTAGTAGTAGTTATCTGGTTTGTTAGAAGTAAGAAGAGTGAAGTGAAATTTGAACAGAAGAGCCAACAGAGCATGTCAGCTACAGTAGCTTCTCCGACGCGCTTGCAAAGACAGGGGTGAGCAGTGACTGAGCTGTTGGTTGCAATGTGCAACCCTCACCACTAGATGCCACTAAAACTTACACACTGAACCTTTAAGGCTTATTTTAGGATTAGTCCGACCAAGCGTCACAAAAACGACCACAATCTACAGGGAGTCCGTTGGTCCTGCCTGCTGAGTAGTTGTTTGTGGTAGTTTGTTTGTTTTAACGTCAACACTATATTTTGGGTTTAGGCCTTGCGTACTTTTTATCTAAAAGCCTAAAAAATCTGAAAGGTGATGTGAGATTTGTAGTTAAATGGTACAATGATACTGTTGATGAAAGTGAGGAAAAGTTAGCTTAGCAAAAAGCATAAACAGTATGCTGCTAGTTAACTGTTAGTACATTAAAAATTAATGGGGAAAATTCTACTCTGAGCAGAAATTGTTTCAACACGAGGCGTTCAGAGCGCTCCTGCGAAAAAACACTTCTCAGCATCTATAATGAATGGTGCAAAATTCAACCTGGGATGCTTTGGACACCAGGGAGTAATGATGTATAATGAGTTATTCATCAACCCAGTACTTGTGGGGTTTTAGTCAGTAATGCAAGTGTAACAATGAATGACATCCCTTTCAAAGATATTAGAAATTCCAGTGCATCATGCAGTCATCATTGACTGTAGAGAAAACAGTTTACTCCTCTGCCATGGAAAATCTTGAAGAGAAACACGAAAATGCTTCCCCTCCTCTCTTAAATGAACCTGTTAGTTAACTGAGCACTAGTCATTACTTTAGAATTTAATTGCAGTGACACGTGAATGATATTAATACAAACTTCAATGGAGTTTAAAATCAGGGTTTAATGTAGTGAAAAATGAGGCAAGTTGAAAATCAAATGTCATTAAGTCCGCTAGGCTGGAGAGCCCTAATGGACAGGAAGGCAGCCAAGCCAGACCAACGCTTGATTGGTGAAAGATACACTCATTCCCTGTTTTACACATACATACACACAGTACACATGCAAATGGTAAATGGACTGTACTTATGTAGCACCTTTCTGGTCTTCCAACCACTCAAAGCGCTTTATAATACGTGCCACATTCACCCTATTAGCACACATTCATACACTGATGGCAGATGCCACCATGCTGTTCATCAGAAGGAGACACATTCCCTGGAGGAGCCGGGGCTCAAACCACCAACCAATCTGATTAGTGGACCAGCAAAAAATTCAGCACTGGCATTTTTGGCCCAGACTAGCCCCCACACTCGCACACCACCCACCAGTAAACCACCATGTAAGGTGGTCCCCTTAAATGTCCGTACTGTACTGCTCCTCCAAACCACTACAAAGGTACGTAGTGTGTTCACATTCTCTCGACTGACTCCCTGACTGTGGAGTGCACAGGATCCATACTCAAGTAGTCTACAACTATTTGTTCCTCCCTGTCCTTCACCTCCACTGCTACCTCAACAATCTGGCTTGACTAGACAAAGACACTGGGACAGAGGGAGAGATTATTACCATTAATTGGGTGGGGTATTAACATCATTAGAAATTCAGATCCAGAATTGTTGGACTTCCCTGACAAAGGTGTGCAAAAAGTTGTACAATTTAAACAACACCATACTGGTAATGACCAAATAGTCGTTTATTCATTGAATGCTTGAAGCTGTTCTATTTGTATTTCTTTAGATTCTAATTAACTACTCAGTCCATACAGATTTCAAGTATTCAAACATTGATAATGACTATTGCATAAAGTGTTTGGTTGTAAAGTGTTTGAATAAATCAGTGTTTCCTTTTACATTAATGTTTAGAGAGAACCAATATACATTTGTGTCTGATAGGGCAACGAAATCAAGGGCCTCTCTGCATGTGCACTGGTGCTCAAGCGCCTATGATGTGAATGTGCATGCTTACTGGACAGCAGCACCAAACACCAGAGCCGACCGTAGATGGAAACAGGTCTGGAGTATTAGCACACAGAGAGTAATAACCATACCATATATGTCATCATAGTTCATCATCATCATCATCAAGGGAACCCTTAGCCATTGTTAACATTGCCACACTATGAATATGTTCTCCTTTTATTATTGTCGGCATCATTAATTGAATTAATCAATACTCATAGTCGTCATGATGACACACTACCTCCTTGCACCTCCCTGAGAGTCCCTGTTTTCCTACATGCTACTCCCTGCTTACAGTAGATCTTCAGCTATATTCTCCTCCTGCTCACTCTCTTCCCTGTCACACGCTCATATGCTCCTCTCCTTCTTCCACCTGTAGCAGTTACTACTGTCGCTATAGATGTTTCGCTCTGAGTCGGAGCCAGGGTGTCTGGAACAAGACGCTGAAAAGAAAAAAGGTGGAGGGGGGTAGTCAGAGTTGTTACTGGGCCAGCCTAGTGTCATTATAGAATATAAACCAATGGCCCCTGCTTTATGGTCCATATATTAGCAATTGCCACAAGTCCATCCCCCAAGGTGCGGTGGCCCACCGAGAAAAGGCCTGGTATGCCAGATCACCAGTCCAACACTGTTCCGCTCTAACTGCTGAGCCACAGCCGCCCTATGTCAGTTATGAAGTACCTGCCATGTTTTTCTGATTTAAAATATTCATATTGTAAACTGGTGTTAGCATTTAAATTGTGTTTGAGAAGCTCACTCTACCACACAGGTGCAATGCATTTAATGTGTGAAGGATAATCACTGTTTTTGTCAGTGGTCTGCTTACTTCCTCTTGCTATCTGCACACAGTCAGCAGAGCCAGAGATATCAGGGCCCATTTTCTTCCCTTCATAAGAAGCCATTTTCTGTCATCCATCCTTGTATATTGAGAAAAAAAAACATGTTCCACAGACTTGAAAATAGACAGAGCCAGATAATCCATCATAGCAAACATGAAGCCTTCATTTGATCTAGTTTCAGGTTGTTTTTTTTCAATATTCCATTGTGCCTCAGTTGAGTGTTTTCATATTAGTGCTGTATTATGTTACACTTTGCTCCCTGTCAATCACCTGAAACCCACAGGAGGAAATGCAAGTACAATGGAAATAAATGATCTATTTAAATCAACTCACCTTATAAACATAAAGGAGGGGTATGCGATTCTGGAGAAATATCATGAGACATACCACAATGAAGAGCAAACAATGACACAGCAAGTAACTCATGTTAGCTAAGTTGTGGGTTAGCAAGTAGTCGCTATAGCTACTGACGCAAAGCTAACATGCACCGAGAACGAGATGGTCCCAGAGCCAGCACACCAGCGATACACTCCTGCAACAACTCTCCTGCTACTGAAAGATCACAACAACAGCATGTCTTGGCAAACTAGAAAGCAAGCTGAATGTCTGTGGGCAAGTCATTTAAAGTTACCTGGTACACAAATGATGGCTGGAATAGTGTTGTGTGGCTCAGTCTGAGCCACTTTGTGGCCTGTGTACAAACACATGGACAGCTGACAGGTCCTGAGGAGATATAAGATGATTTTGACAAAAGATCTCCTCCTTTGGATTAGAATCACATACCCCATATTTAACTAAACAATCCATGTCTTTCTGTTTAGGTTTCCTTTAGTAAGTGGAGCATCCTTTCAAGTTAGATTTGACCTTTCAAAACCTTTTTTTTTGCTGCTCTTCACAGAACAGATTGGGTTGTATAATCTCGTGTGCCTGATAGCTGCTCCGCCCATTCACACCTGTATCTTTGTGACCATCAACAAATTGTTGTCCTTCACTGTCTTTTTGCCTTCTCTCACTCCTTGCTCTCCCCAGTCAGCTTCTATTAGCCTACGTCACATTTGAGCTGTTTGGAATCAGTTATACTTTGCTCTCCCCTGCTGAAGCAGATCATTGCTTTTCCATTTTTTTAAAAAAAAAAAGACCAACTGCTATGTTGTTTTATGGCATTCTTATTTCATTTATTAGATTTACATTAAATTTTAAATTTAATGTAAAATTTAAAATTAAAGAAAGTAGAGATGAAGAAAATTAAATTTTCTTCATCTCTACTTTCCGTCTGTGTTCTGTCACAGTTTCTTCCTGTCTCTCTGTGTTTATTTCTGTCTGACCTTGTCCTTGATGAACCTTGTCCGAGGGCCCTGATATATGTCAACCATTGCCTTTACCCCACGCTCTAACTTTAACTCGCAGTGCTATGATGACACTGGCAGAAGAGGAGAACCCCCATTCATTTCTCAAGTTATTAGCTCTCCCTGACCTCTGTCTGAAACATTATTTTGCTTTGAGTTAGTACTGTACTGTGTGAGGTTACACGAGTCTCTCTTTGTTAGTACTACACATATACTACAGACGGGCATGATTGTTTCTACAACAAGAGTGCATGATTAAGCCTTAACAATCTTCAAAATGTATATTAATAGAACATTTTATTAGATCTGAAATTGGTTTATTGGATCTATTATTGGATTAATTGGATCTGCATCAAAATACACAGTGATATACAGCCATATGTACAGACATACATGGGAGGAGGGTGAAAATGTGTCTAAATACCCATCACAGTGTGTGAACAAATCCTTTACAAATCAGATCTGCACCAAAAACTAATTTGGCATGGCAACATTTAACAAACACATCGGACCAAAAGCATTGCCTTTGTTACAACTGGAACCGTTACTAAACTAACTAGAACAGGAATTAAAAGGAAATAATGGTTTTTAAAATCACATATTCTTAAAATGCAAGTGAATAATGACTAATAATGGTTGAAGTAATTTTGTTTGTTTCCAATGCAGGTTGTTTCATTATTAATGTTGACTTATTTTTCAATTGACCTTACTTTGTAACTTATGGGCTGTCATATTTTCCAATATTGTTTTAAAGGACAATTTAAGTATAACTCGGATAGAAAAAAATCACTGTTCAGTGAAGTAAAACACTATACATCTGTTTAAGGTTGCATCTCTCTAATCCTTTCCATTTGACGCCTGTTCTCCCCCCCCTCCCTTAACATCCTGTATTAAATAGCGAATACTGTATATGTTGTGCTGTTGCTAGATAAATAACTCAATTTGTTTATTTTTTTCTTTATCAGGATTAGAAAGCCTCGACCGTATTTTGCACATTTGTGGGGTGGAAGTTTTGTGTTTTGCTGTCGAGATTTAGTGTGAAATCTGCAATGGCCATGTCTTGCGGATTAGCTTGTCAGTCAGGAGGAAAGTTTCTGACAATGTGGGAGAGTTCAGGACAAAGCCTCCCTCTGATTAGAATGTAAAGAGGGAGGAAAAGGGGTGTTGGGGGTGTGTGTGCACTTTTCTATCCATCTGCCTGTCTTCTCTCTACTTACTCCGTCTCCATTATTCGCTAATGTTTTCATTTCTTTTCCTTGGTGCCTCTCTGAAGTCATGCCTCGGCAACTAGAGTGACTCACAAAACAGGGACCATGTAAAATAATGATTAAGATTTGACGTTTGGAATAGTCCAAAGCAAGACACAGATATTTCAAATTAAATCCCTTTTTTTGCAACACTGTATAATGTAAAATCAAATACAAGGTATACCAAATGGTAAATGGGAAATGGATTGTACTTACATAGCGCATTTCTAGTCTTGCCTCTCACTCAAAGGACTTTACACTACATGTCACTTTCACCCATTTGCACACATTCAAACACTGATGGTACATGCCGCCATGCTGCTCATCAGAAGGAAACACATTTACACACACACATACAGTAATATTTGGGGTTCAGTATCTTGCCCAAGGACACATGTAGACTGAATGAGCCGAAACCATGAACCACTGACCTTCTGGTTAGTTCTGCGTTCACAGCACTGTGAGGCCTCTTTTGTTGGCAGTAGTTATTCCAACATCCCTCTCAGACCCAGCATTGTTTGGGTAGTGTGCTAACCTGTGTGGACCCAAATAATTTTTTTACTGTGTGCTCCTCAAATATCCACTCTGGTAACTCTTTGCTTCATTTTAGCTACAAAATACAAGGTGGGTTGACTACAACTGAAAAACAGATGGGGCCACTTTTATGGACAAAATAAATATTTACTACATATATACCTGTGTATATATACACTGAACAAAATTGTACATTTTTTCCAGAAGCTGGTCAGTATCTGGTGTGACCACCATTTGCCTCATGCAGAGCAACACATCTCCTTTACATAGAGTTGATCAGGTTGTTGATTGAGGCCTGTGGAATGTTGGTCCACTCCTTTTCAACGGCTGTGCGAAGTTGCAGTCAGGTCGAGACCCTGATGAGGATGACGCACATGCAGATGAGCTTCCCTGAGATGGTTCCTGACAGTCTATGCAGAAATTCTTTGGTTATGCTAACCATTTTTTGTAGCAGCTGTCTGTTTGGCTGGTCTCAGATGATCTTGGAGGTGAAGATGCTGGATGTGGAGGTCCTGGGCTGGTGTGGTTCACGTGGTCTGCAGTTCTGAGGCCGGTTGGATGTACTGCCAAATTCTCTGAAACTCCTTTGGAGACAGCTTATGATAGAGAAATAAACATTCAGCTCACGGGCAACAGCTCTGGTGGACATTCCTGCAGTCAGCATGTAAATTGCATGCTCACTCAAAACTTGTGATATCTGTGGCATTGTGCTACATTTTTCGAGTGGCCTTTTTATTGCGGCCAGCCTAAGACACACCTGTGCAATACCCATGCTGTCTGATCAACATCTTGATATGCAGATTCATATATCTTATATATTCTTATCTTGGCGAAGGAGAAGTGCTCACTAACACAGATTTTGACAGATTTCTGAACAATATTTGAGAGAAATAGGCCTTTTGTGCACACAGAGAAAGTTTTAGCTCATTATGAGTGGGGGCAAAATTTTTATTCAGTATATATTCTAAGATCAAAATACATTTAAGTTATTATAATTTAACTTTACCATACTGTATACAGTTCATTTTAGAAAAACCTTATATAACATTACACCAGAGTTCAACTTCTTTGTTACTTTTTCCACAAGCATGCCATGTGAGTCAGTATCATAAGCTTCACAAATTCCATTGCAGTGATGTTGCATTGGATTTCATTAGACTGCAAGGTATTTTTATAGAATGTAGTGTTTCTGTAGTGTTTTTTTTGAACACGCTATAGAACATTCCTACAGTAATACTTTGACGTTGTAGTAAATGCGTAGTATTTTTGGTAACTTTCTATAGTGTGTCAAAAAAACATATAAAAAACTACAGTAATAGTACACTAGTAATACACTATAGCAATACTATATAAACACAATAATATACAACTTCTTCTAACTTCTATATACTATAATAGTAACTATAACTTCACTATAATATCACAATAGCCAACACAGTAGTATTAACATAGTAAAGTGTAAAGTGTGGTCTGCACCAGGACCCTGAGGAAGGCTGCCTTTCATGCTGCTCTGCTGAGCTGCAACGTTACTTTATTTTATCCCTTTAATTTTATTCTATTTTAATTATTTTATATTTATCTTAAATGTGTATTTTAGTCATTTCAATGTTTTCTTGCTTTTATCTTGTATTGTTTTTGTATTATTGTCTTTTAGGTATTATTGTCTTTACACTTATTAAAGCACTTTTTAACTTGTTTTTGAAAAGTGCTCTACAAATAAAGATACTACTAATAATAATAATTATTATTATTATTATTATCATTATTACTACACACAGAGAAAGACACACTTTGACATGGTGAAGGTTGGCTATGGAAAACATTAGTGTTGATAATATGAAACGCCATTAATTATACCTATCTCTAGTATCCCATTTCAAAACAATATCAGTCCCCATAGAATGATCTCAGCAAAAACTAAATGACATAGTGTCCCTGTTAATGCTTTTGGATATTCTTCCATTCACTGACCAGATGGATATTACAGATATTTTAGGAGAGAGAGAGAAGCGGGAGATCGGCAGGGCAGCTGATTCTAAGGTCAGTAGTGGTCCACAGGTCAGTAGTGGTCTACAGGTCTAAGGAAATGTGGGTTGTTTTGTTTTCTTCTAACATCAGACATTTGTTGGCAGGTGTAGTCACCAAGGCAAAGCCTAAACTAAATTATTTCATATTTATTATAGTTGCTAGATTCTGACCAACTGCAGCAAATTGACCATAGCCATAAAGCTATGTTGGCCAGTCGGAGCCTAATAATATGTAAACAAAGCAGGCAGTGGCGCGCAATCTGACATCAAACACAGCAGATAATGGTGCTGCACTCTGACGTCACAAGGCCAAAACTCCAGTTTACACGACAACACTGGAACTGGCGTTTCTTAAAATCTAAAAATGTTCGGTTTCAGTGACCTAATACTGCGTTCCGTGTGGACAAATGGTTAAATCGCTTAGAAAGTCACGGTTTTGAAAATACCTGTGTTTGTGTATACTGAGCCTTAGTACCCATGTAAGTTAAACTCTATTCTTTGTTTTCACCTTGTTTTCCTTTGCTTTCTTTGTGCTCACAAACTAAAAAAGCCACTTTTTATGTGAATGTTCATCATTTTTTCACCTGATGCTTTTAAGGGCATCATGTGGTCTTTGTTGCAGCACTGAATTACAGTTACAGTTACACTGTTGTTACAACACTTACAGCAGAGTTATCTGACTTTTTTCAAGGCTAGCTAGTTACAGTAATGTTAACATCAATCAGCAAGATTTATCAGCTCTTGAATCCTGGTCAATGAGAAAAGCTAGCTGTGATACCAGTGCCAAATCTGAACAAAAAATGGACTGGATAAAATTGTTTTTTATCTGCATGTGTGTTGACTCAGCAGGGATGTTCATACATGAGAAAGTTGGTCTACAGGAGAAAAATATCTGAAAGCAACACAGAATGACTGAGAGCTGCACTGACTTAAGTTTTGTTGAGTTTTAGATTTTGAATTGTCACCTGCCACCTGAATATTGTTGTTCCTTTGCATAAATAAAAACATTTATACCAAAAATTGATGCAGGACAGATGGAAATTAGTGCAGAAAAATTCACCAGACTGTAGGCAATTAATCATTAATCATTAATCTCAAAAGTTTTCTGGGGGGGGGGTGGGGGGCTAACAGATTTTAGGATTCATGATAGAGACTCTATTGTAATTGTATACAAAATACAATGAAATGTAGTTTAGAGCAAAACATTGTACTTAGCAGCTTGAAAATAGCATATAAGCAATGACAAATTCTATAAAACAGTGTTAAAAAACATCACATATTGTTCTCTTGATATATAGGCTATATATATAATTTAAAAATCCTGGAGGAGGACCCAGCCACATTTTTTTTGCTTCTGACACCCATGTAACATGACAGTAAGTCTTTGTTCAACAGAGGAGAAATGGAAGAACAGAGTATGTCTGTTGTTTTTTTTTTATTTAACATCTTAGCTTCTTCACTGGTTGTTGACATAAGTCTAGTTCTAATACAGTAACAAAAGATGCCTTCCAAAGATTTTTTCAAGTGCAAGTTATGCGTACCCTGTCTTTCAATCTTAATGACGTCCCTGCTTTGTAGTATTACTATAGTGGGTTTTTTAGTAAGTGCAGTCTTCCCCACACAGGAACGCTGAGAATAGTTATTAGTTATTAACAGTAAATTACAAAAATGTTTTCCTGTACAGCAGAAACCAACACATACTGTATGTCAAAACAGCCACAGCAGCTACACAGTCAACAAAAGGAGCTAATGCATGAGAATTATAGAAGAGGAAGAAGAAGAGACGGTGCCTGAATGAGAGAGATGTGACCGATGACCAGTTCATCATAGTTTATAGTAATGCAGGGCAGTGAGGATACAGGTGTTTAATAAAGGAATATAGCGTATGTCTGTCGCTGTAAACTGAGACTCCAGTCTTCAGTGTAGTTCATACACGTCACCGATAAACCTCAGAACTGGCTTTATGTTCAAAGAAAGTTTTTATATCACATCTGCCCATTATTCCACACTTGATGGTTTTTATAATGCCTGGTTTTAGGGGTACTCAGGGGGTTGCAGCACCCATTCTTCCCGTGTTTCTACACACTAATTGCAGTAAGTAGGCCTAGTTTTAATTTAAAAGTTGGTAAATCACTCAGTTCTTGCATGTCTGTTAGAGCCATTTGGGGGGTGGGGTTGACTTCAATTGAAACGGGTGAAACATAGCTAAGGGCACCACTGCCTACTTGTTAATCTACTTTATTATTTTAAGTTGCTGCAATGATGTACTGTTTTGTTTCTGAGGGAAAAATAACTGAAGATAGGCAAATACTTCAACTGCATGCTTAATCAGTCTTTTTGCTTAGAAAATATATTGAATTTATATTGAAAATGTGCATCAGGCGTTTCATCCAGGTGCTCTTTTACCATACATTTGTACATATGCAAACCTATCTGACTAAGCTAATATTTTCAACTCAAGCGAAAAAGTCACGCGACGCTGAGTCGCGATAGCCTATCAGTGTTGAGATTGTCCATACGTCATCGAGGCTTCAGAGCGTTGTGTGCAGAGGGCAGGGCAGAGCGGGGGATTGAAAATCTGCAGGCCGGGTGACAGCTGCTAAACGTGGGCTAGACGAGCAGGGAGCAGCGCTCCAACCTTCGGAGAAATAAATACCCACAAGTCGGTCGTATTCGGTTCTGACAACTATGCCATTTACTCGGAGGAGGAGCTCGGAGTTAAATGTTTTTATTAAATTAGCGTTTTACTTTAATTTTGGGGATTTCAACGTTGATTTATCTTGACTGGAGCTTCTCAGCAGCTAGATTCCATGCACATCCGGTTACAGTATTGTTGTGAGCGTCGTTAGCTCTGTCGGACTACGATTTCATATTTATATAAAAACGGGACAAAGCTGGACATTACTTGGAGAAAAGAAAGCGAGGAGGTTGAACTACCTGGTGAGTTCAGAAAACATGTGTCTGTAACTTTATTAAAGCTGTCATTGTACTTTACTGTGACCAAGTTAGCATAGCCCAGCCCTGATCGATCCGAACTCCGTTCAGAAAACAAACATTTTATAAGTTGTTGTCCTGCTGTCTTGCTGACAGACCTGACAAAGCATGAATTCAAATGTTTAACAAATCTGCATCATGTTGTGGTTATTTCAGCATCAGTTTAATCCGTTTATTGCTATTTAATGACTGAAAAATGTTTACTTTGGTTTCATACAGTTGTAGTAATGGCGAGTTGTGTTTATTCACCTCATCGCGTTAAAATCGCCTTCTCCCGTTGTGTGAACACTTGCAGCGAATGTACTCGCACGTGGAAAGCGCTGTGAGGCGGAAAATCGCGTTTGGTCTGAACGCGGCATAAGATCAAAGATGAGTATGAGACAAGAATTTTTGCTTTTATTTCCTGGTATTCACATCTATATGTGTTAAAAACTTAGGACATATCACGATTTGCATTAGACCACAGCATTCTTAGGTGAGCAAAAGTAATTGAACAAATAATCTTAAAGTAAATAACATTTAATATTTGGTGGTAAAAACCTTGCTTGCAATAACTGCCTCAAGCCTGCGACATACCTACAGAATGTTTCTGTCCGCTTCTGAATTCATTCTGCTGCTACCATCATCAGTTACATCATCAATAAATATTAATGAGCCTGTTCCAGAAGCAGCCATGCACGCCCAAGCCATGACATTACCTCCACCATGCTTCACAGATGAGCTTGTATGCTTCAGATCTTAAGCACTTCCTTTCTTTCTCCACACTTTGGCCTTTCCATCACTTTGGTAGAGATTAATCTTGGTCTCATCAGTCCATAAGATTGTGTTCCAGAACCTTTGCGGCTCATCTCTGTACTTCTTTGCAAAGTTCAATCTGGCCTTCTGATTCTTCCTACTGACGAGTGGTTTGCATCTTGTGCTGTGGCCTCTATATTTCTGCTCTTCTTCCAACTGTGGACTGTGATACCTTCACCCCTGCACTGTGAAGGTCATTGGTGATGTCATTCACTGATGTTTTAGGGCTTTTCTTCACAGCTCTCATGATATTTCTGTCATAACTACTGTTGTTTTCTTTGGCCGACCGGTTGGACGTCTGTTGCTCAGTACACCAGTAGTTTCTTTCTGTTTCAGGACATTCCAAATTGTTGTGCTTGCTATGCCCAATGTTTGTCCAGTGGCTCTGCTCGATTTTCCTTCTTTTCTCAGCTTGACAATGGCTTGCTATTCTCCCATAGACAGCTCTCTGGTCTTCATGTTGGTTTATCCTCTTTAACAGGAAATGCAGTCTTTATAGGTTTGAACCAAGGATGAAAACTTAGACTAGTCATGCAGAGCTATTCAATGTTTAGACCATCAACCTAAAAGGCAACACCTGGGCAACGAGAAACATCTGTCAATCACATGTTTCAATAGTTTTGCTCACTTACAAAATTGGGTGGGTTCAAACAAAGGGTGATATGTCCTAAGTTGTTTATCACATCTAGATGTGAATACCACGAAATGAGAGCTGAAATTCTGAACTCTTGTCTCATACTCATCTTTTGATCTTAAACCCAAATGTCTTCAGTGAACAACAAAAACAAAGGAATTTGCCTTTTTTTTTTTTTTTTTTTGGAAAAATTGTTTTATTTTTTCCCAAAAAATACTCTTTGTTATCCAATATTCAATTATTTGTTTTTGTTCAAATTAACATGGAATAACTTGTTTATTAGTATCATTATACACCCAGTTTGTGGCTAGTTTTGTAAAATTGGGGTGGCACCCCTCCCACCGAGTGTAAGTGAGAGATATGCAGTTATTTGATACCTGTGATGTTATGAGTTTGAACTCCTTCTGTGATGACTTGCTGCTGTGCTTTAGCACTTTATCTATAATGAGAAGATTATTCTGAAAATTACAGACAATTATATTCAAGAAGTTTAACAATCACAATCAATAGTTCTTCTCACGTCCTACACTGGTTGATTTCTAAGGCCAGGTCTTTTTATTAAGTGACTGAATATTCACTGACAAATTGGCGTTCAGAAAAAGTCATTGGTTACAGTTGTATAGTGCAACTATATCTTATATTTTATATCTGTTTAAAATGCAGTCCCTACATACATTTTTAATAATATTTAACCAGTTGTAGTTGAAGTGTAACATTTAAATTATGCTGATGAAGTTATGATTCTGTTTAAACTGATGTGCATATTTACTAGTGGTGCACTTTGCTATATTACTTTACGGCCATTCATGCTCCTTTTGTATCCAACCAACATTTAATTGTGTAGCTTCCTTCATGTGCAAAGTAATGGGGGATACAGATAGAGAATGGGTTGTTTTTCAATGCAAGCGTGGCTTTCTCCCCTCAGTAAATCCTTCAGTTAGCTTGGTGAGGGATTAGGTCTAAAAAATCTCTCATTTGCCTCCAGCCCAGAGGGATGCATTGGTGAAGAAATACAGCTTCTTCACTGCTTCCATCTGCATTTCACTTTGGTATTGTATTTATTTTTATTGCAGCTCATGTCTGATTTCTGCTCTCTTTTAAACCATGTGACTGATTAATTTGATGTTTGTTGCTGTTTTTATTTGCACACCTATTTAGAGATATATATGAAAGAAATGTAACATTTGACTGGCTATCAATGTCTTCTGGTCTTGGGTTTCTGAAAAGTGTTAGAATAATGAATTTATATTACTCTTTTAATGCCAGACAGGGTTCTAACTCTCAGCATCGGGCCCCATATTTTGCACGGGGCCACATAGAAAAGCTTTTGAGTATTTTTCTCTTAAAAACGTTTTGCACATCCCCATATGAATGACAAAGTATACCGAAAAGACTAGAATCCCAGTGGAGCTGAACGCCTGAGGCTATGTGGGATACACCATAATGGAAAACAGCTCTGGGATAAAGATAATGGGTGGCAGACTACTGGAAACTATCAATAGGATAAAAGGGACAAGTGTAGAGAAATGGGGTATACCCCACCAAGTGTCTGACTGAAATCCTATTCCTTCCCTAAGGCTAGATTTCACAACTATTACCAATGTGAAACAATGCTTGCTTAAATGAATCATTGAGGCATTTAAGGCTTGAATATGATTATTGAAACAATAGAGGTTGAATTTAGTGAAATATGTTATCCAAGTGACACTATAACCTGTTATATTGTTGCAAAATAAATTTACCTACCTACCTTGTAAGATGTTTCATCTGGCTTTATGTGTGACCACAAAACAATGTCTTGAAATTTTCTAGCATTTTCTCTTTGTGAAAAACTTTCTTTGCTTGAAAGTAAAACACTGTGTGAGATGTTTATGGTATTTCCATTTATCTGTGAACAGCTGGGAGGGTCTGATGAAGGTGCCATTCCTGATGAGCTGATTCCAATTGAACCAACTTCCATAATATCCAAGAGATTAAGTCCAGTGTTTCAGAATTGAAAAGAAAAGGTTCTTCCATCCCTCCCTGTCTGAACAGAAACACTATGTTACTGAGTAACTAAACTGAGTTTCAACCACAGGGACCACAAAGATAGAAAGGATTAGAGGCATGTTGAGAGATGTATGGAGTCGAAAGGAAGTCATGGCTGGTGATAATAAAAATGTCTACTGTGCATCAAACATCCTTTGCTTCAGCTTGGGAGGGAGAGAGGAGGATCTGGGGGAGCACAATAAAAGAAAGGATGATGGACTATGATTAGAGATGAGACAAGGGGAAAGGCAGAGTCATGGCCAGTGATTATATAAACAACCACTACTCTACATCAGACAAGCACAATTCCCATCCTTCAGCTTGGCAAATGCTCCATCATTCATGAAGGACTTTCAATCAGCATGCTGCTATCCTTTCAGTTCTTTACCGTAGTAGCCATCTAAAATTGGACTGAACTAGGCCCAGATTGATCCCTGGCGGATTTCTGCTGGGTCCCTGCTGTATCCTTGGCCGGGTTTGGAGCCCCCCCCCCCCCCTTGATCGTGTGAACATATTGCTCTCTCGTAACACCCCTTCACCCCTCACCAAGTAGTTTTAGTGCCTAAGCCTATCCAAACTGCAACCATGTCCCAACGTTAACCACATCTTAAAGAGGCATTTCGTACGGACGCTGAAGCGTACCTTGTGTATCGAATACAGAGGCTTTATGAAAGAGTCAGTATTTGACTTCCTGGCATAAGAATGTTTTTTGCATCATGTTCGGACAGCCTGAAAAGCTGTTCTTATCATATTTGATATGTGTGAGGCAGTGTGCTTACGTAAAAAATGTTCAAATTCAGAGGGTGAGAAAGTGAGACGGCTGAAAAAGACAACCCTTTAGTTTCTGATCACCTTCTATTCACTGAAATAAAGGCGCCAAGTTCTACAACAGAGCGAAGTAAAAAATTACGTTATGTAGTACATTTGCCAAATTTACAAGGATTGTCATAGCATTTCATAAAGTTTCACTTAACTTGATAATTCACAAAATTATCCCTGGTCCCAGGTGGCAAATGGTAAAATCAGTTGAATTAGACACATTCACAAACATCTGCCGCTTATGTTGGCAGTCAAGAGAGCCCAAACACATTAGCATTAGAGGGAACCTTTTTAGTTTGCATTTAAGAGCCATCGATGTGTCATCCTAACAGATCTCCCAATCCCTACATCGCTGAGGCCCCATCCACTCTACTGCGTTTTTGAGTTAAAACGGAGACCTTTTGCTACGTTTGCACCTCCCGTCCAGACTACAACAATGAAACCCTAAAACGGAGAAGTTTGGAATCGCCGCAGACCTTCGACCTTTTCGAAACTCCGGTGGGCGTTTTAGTTAAGATGAGCCAAAACAAAATAACACTTATCTCCCTATACTTGTACTGTACATTTCTGCGTTTACTTTGCGACAACTTCCAGACGTCTGTTTTCTGCCGCCACAGTCCCGTGTTACATTCAGTAACAGTCCCAGCTTATTATTGGTGCATGCAAAAAAACCCAACCTCTTCTTCCTCTGTATTTATTTATTCTTTCGCCAAATCTTCTGTAACTACAGAATAGACCATTTGCTTGTTTGTTTTGTTTGTTTACACTGGCACGCTCATGGCCAGTGTACCTGAGCCGCCAATACATGTGCATTTGTGGATGGGGCCTGAGTGTAAGGGCCCTTGTATAAACACAGTACTTAATTTTCTTCTTTTTTTTAACTTTTGCCTTTTTTCAGGAAACATTTATCCTGTGTTTGTCTTGGTTGTTTTTAATGTTTAAAGGTAAACTTATTCCATTCAAATTAGTGTTTTAGAGGCTACACAACACACATAAATCAAAACCACTGATAGTTTCAGAAAGAAAGAAAGAAAGAAAGAAAGAAAGATGCAGGGGAGTGGGAGAGCTTCTAAGTCTACCAAGTATTCTGAAATGAGAAATGAATTTCTTCACAAAGACAGCATCATATGCCCAGAAATGTTTAAGAACTCTTAAAAAAAAGCAGCATATCTCTCTCTCCCCCTATCTGCAAATTTGTTGATCAGTATGATCTCATAGCACCAACAAACCGCTGGTTCCTGGCTGAATTTTTGGGAGGTGTGTCTAAAATGATGAATGATGGCTCACGGTGGCTGGATAATAGCTGTAATAAATAAAAAAGAGAATGCAATATGTCCCAGAGTCATTATTTCATCATTTGGTTTCAGTTACCTGTAATGCCATTGAGTAAGCTCAAAACCCAAATGCTGAGAGGTCAATGAGGGTAAAGAATTCTTAAGTACGTATACGAGTTGGTCAGTGCATGGGTGATTTCAAGAACTTCAGGAACTGTGCTGGTGTATTATGGGAAATGTGGTTGACTTACTTACTTTTCAGCTACACTGGGAGCCCAATGGTGCATTTCAGATTCATAAATGACCTCTGTAATCATTAGATCTTAAATGTCCCAAATTATGCTCATTTTCAGGTTCATACTTTTATTTTGCGTGCCTACTACAAAATGTTCACATGCTTTAATGATATATTTTTTTTTTCTCATGCTTTCCGTTGTTTCAGCACCTCAATTCACCCTCTGTCTGATCAGTTTTTGCGCCTGTCTCTTTAAGACCACTCTCCCCGAAAGCCCACTTTCTTCTGATTGGTCAATTTCTCAGGAGCCTCCCAAGGGGCAGCAACTAGCTGGCACACCACTGAAAGGAAGGTTAGACATAGGTTTGGCTATGTTTTGGTGATTTACGAAGTTCCCCAGTGGACAGATAGCTTTACTTGTTAACAGTTACCTTAGCCTCTAACTACTGCTAGCTGCAACTAATTAGTTAGCGCAGTTAGCTGTGTAGCTAGCCATACTATTAGCTGACTCAGGACTGGAAGCTTGGTGCTCCTGGGGTTGGTGTTTGCTTTTCTTATTAGTTTGCAGGTCTTTAGACACACTGTGGACACATATTTATACTTATACTAAAACCAAATGTATGTATTATGTGGGCTTCTCGACACATGGGACTTATATGGACCATATTAAAAAATTAGTTTGGCCCTTTGGAGTTCTAAAATGTTGAATACTTTTCACTTTGCTGCTGTGGCACAAAATGTCTTCGCTAACTGAAATACTTTACCAGACAAACACATTGAACCAGTGCAGTGTAGAGTCATAATAAAATAGTATTGACCGCTCTACAACTTAATACAGCAGTGTCCTGTGAAGACCCAAGCCCAGCCACAACAGCAGATCAAAATGCCAAGCTCTCCGCAGGGATGCCATGCTAAGCTAGAGGCTGTTTTACATTCTTGGGTAGGTGGCTGAAGTTTTATTTTCTAGTATTACAGATTGGCCTCTGCTGCTGTAGGGTTGCTTTTTTAAGTAAAGCCTCCTGCTGGAGCCTGATCTCTTTGACTCCCCCTCACTGTATCATTAAGCCAGAGAGAAGTGTGTGAGTCAGTGTCTCTCAGTTGGGGATCCTCTTTGACAGAAGTCTCCAGTTCCCTGTGGGAGGTAGTTTGGTAGCAGTATGCTGGTTTAGGGTCCTCCACACTCGTTTTACATTTCTTTAAGAGAGTAATATATGTGTTTGTGAAATGATTGTGCCATTTTCAGGAGTTTAAGAAAGTCAACAGATTACATATTCAGGGAAGTAGACTTGTTTGCTGTCAAGTTTCCAAGATTTCAAGCCCCACTGGGGGTTTTTAATTCCGATTTTATCTCACAACGATTTTGTTTGTAGAAAAAATAGGAAGACATTTATTTGAAGAAAAAGTAAAATCTAATGAGTGTGCTCTTTGTCTCTCTTCTCTCTCTTTTCCATGTTTTCCTTTTGGACCCTCTCCTGAAGCTGAAGAGTATGTTGTTGAAGGTAAGACTGATGCTTTACTTCTCAGGCCCTCTGATGGCTTTCCTCAATGTTCATGGATGCTGATGCTGGCTGCTTGTATGCCCTCCCTCTGGGGAGGGGCATTGTCAGTTTGGACTGCGGTTATAAGTGACTTTAAGGGGGCCTAAATTACAGTTTCTGAATAAGACAAAACTGACGGATGTACAACCAAAATTATCCCTGTTTTATCTCTTGTTTATTTTATCTTTCTTCATTTAATTTTATTTTTATTGTGGTTATCACTATGGATATAATCATATGGTTGGATATTTCACTCAGGAATCTATTCATGCAATATGGAAAATTGTCAAGGCAGCTTGGCAATCTTGAGTCAATTTAACAGGTAACAAGGTTTTGTTAAAGTTAACAAGATACGACATAGTGATTTTGAGATGTCTTCCTGCTTTCCTCCCTGTCCTGTCTCCAACAAAGGTGAAGAGAGCCTGCCAGTCGGGGGCCCCTGAGGGGCCTCATTAGCCCTTGGGCCAGGCACTAAAGCAGTTCTGGATGTAGCCGACTTTATGGATAGATCAGCCTTAGCTTGTCTGTCTGCAGGCTGTTGCCTGTCTACAGTTTGCACTGTTCACTGGCTGACTGAGTCTGTTTGTCAAATCACACACACAGATCGACAGAAACAAGCTTTCTTTTGACTCTATGTGCTGGATAGTAAACTGGTGTCTAGTTGTGGGTGCGTGCGTGTGTTTGCATATTTTGGACTTGCATTTCCTCCTCGCTGAGGTAGAAGTGATGCATTACCTATCACATGGCCTGAACCAGCAGGGGAAATCACTGTGACAAACACCCACTTGCTCCAGGTTTTCTTTAAAGCAGAAAACTTTGATGCTGCGTTTATTTCTCAATCGTTGTACCAAGCATGAGTTGTTTACCTTGTTGCATATTGGAAATATAAAAGCATATCACAGTGTCATTTAATTGTTATCACCAAGTCACTGTACTCTATTAAAATTCTGGTCTGTGCTTAGTACGTAGAATGGAAGTACTTGTAGACTGTTTGAAACTGGCATTTTCTCACTTTGTTCCTACATGAGAGAGGCAAGACTCCCGTAATGACTGAATGTGTGTGTGGATGTCTTATGTGTGTGAGCATGGTCCCATGTCACTATCGCTGGAGCCCTTGATGGGAAAATGTCAGGGGAAAGGTGGGAAACAGGAATAAATGGTGGCAATCACACAATTCTGTCTGACGGAGTAGCCTCTCCAGACTGATGTAGGGTGAGACGGGGGGCAAGAAAGCTTTGTGTGTGTGTGTGTGTGAGAGAGAGAGAGAGAGAGAGAGAGAGAGAGAGAGAGAGAGAGAGAAAAGGAGGTGGAGAAGGAGCAGAGGAAAGTTATAAAGAGGAGTGATATTACTCTGTGACAGACCCAAGGGAGGGTAGGCAACTCTAGAGGGACACAGGGTCCTCTGTTAACTTCCACCAGACCACAGACGTAAAATCAGACTCTCCAACACATGTACATATGTACAATTCAGAGCACAATGTAAAGTAAAAGTTTAGTGGACTCTTAATTATGTTTTGGGTATGTCAAGGCAATATCACTCAATCCCAGCCTTTTAGCTCAGCTCTCGCAGTTTTCTTACTGAGCTGAAGTATGCTCGGCTAATATTCTTGTTGCGCTGGGCAAGGACATGTGTTGTAAGCAACCTCCTATTAATTATGCGGGCTTCCAGCAATTTGAGAAGGGAACACCTCTCCTTGTGTAAAGGTCTAGGTGTTTTCTCCAGCAACACTATTACTATATGAGACATCCCTTGGGTTTTTTAAATAATTTTTAAAAGGCTTTGGAGTTTACTTTGACTCAGACATTCTCGAGGGTCAGAATACATGTTTTATGGAGATACTTAGTAAAAGTGAAAAGTACTATAATGTTAATGCTAACACCTCAATTAATTTCTGCTCTCTGAAGTCATGTAATTTAATTAAAAACAAGGAGTTGTGTTCCCAGTTCACAGTGTGTTTTGTATCAACAAGACAGCTCGATAGATTTATTTAATGGCTCATTGTCTCTGATACTACAAACCCTTGGAGTGCTACTGCACTCCTTTCTCCTGTTTTTAAGGGTTTCTCTGTGAACGTATTTGGTGTAATTAGTGTCAATGACCATGTGTTCAAAGGTTGGTTGAGACTGATGATGCAGAGACACGTTAAAGCCCCAGAGAGGCCGGTGCCCCTAGAAGGCTGCCTGTGGCCCTCGCTCTTGAACTGTAGGTTCTCGATTGATGATGTGCCTGCGACACTGACCTGTTTTTACCGGCGAGCCAGCCGTGCATTGCCATCTGTGTGTATTGATAGCCAAGCATGTCCTCTCCCCCGAGGACTGTATGCATGATGTATAGTTTTGTTATGTAACCACAGGTTTACCTCATTGCCTGATGGGGTAATGCTGCTGTGTAGAGGCTGATAAAGAAACTCTACTTAAGCTTAAGGCAGTGATAGCCTTTAGGTTAGATGAATGGGCTTATGACCTATAGAGGCAGCCAGTTTATCCACCTGGATCTAGGGCTGGGCAATGCGGCCCAAAAATTTATCACGATGCTCGATCATTATAAATGTCAATCATTATTTCCTTTTATTATCAGCTTAAAGACTGATTTTTGCTACAGAGTGAAAATCGAAGTAACCAGATGGTTATTTGTGTGGTTAAATGTTTCTTTATGGTCAAAATGAACACTTGATGTCAAACAGTGGATTACTTCACAAATCTGAGGTGGAATTTTCAAAACTATTTTGATAAAATCCTTTTCAGGAAAACTGATTAGTAAACATTTTTTTTGTCCGTTTTCCTCAACAAAATAAATATCTTGTGCTACTTTGTTCATGATTTAAGTGAATTACATCAAACATTTGTTTTAATTGTAATGAGGAAAATATTTTATTGCAATACTTATTAAATCATTATTGATTTATTGCCCAGCCCTACCTGGATCTATTAGGAGAATGCACTGCCAACTGGGTGCCCGTGTGGAAGGCATTAAACAACAAATTGCATCAGGTTGTATTGGCGGCATGTTGTTGGTTGACAAAGAAAGACTATAGTGGTATTAATGACATATTTTGAATGGTTTGTACAGTGAATTCCTGAAATGGGCCTGTGTGTGTTCAGCTGACCTTCCCTGGTTAAGAAATGGTTACAGAAAAGAAAATAAACTGTAGAAATAATACATCGCAGAGGCAGTAAAATGCATGTTTTTCATACAGATGATGAAGGACAGACATTTTTAATTTTCCTCCAAGTGATGGTCTTGACAGACCATGGCCATGAACACAGCTGAGAGAAAAATGGCTCACATACAACTGGACAGTAACAGATCAAGTCCAAGCCCGGTCAGTGTGGTTGGCCTCTAAGACCGGCTGATAGATTTAGTGACCTGGTGCTTAGTTTGGGTGAAGGATGATCCGAGCTGCCCATGCTGATCTCAATCAATCTGATCAAGGCTAATGATCTTTTTTCTCCGAGCCACGCAGGCCTCCATCTTAATCTCACCTTTGGGGGAGGGCAATAACAATTTTTCCCCGGCGTAAAAAATGGACTTTGATGTTGGCTAGAGGATTATAGATTTGAGTGGGGCCTGTAGTTATAGGAGATTACTTTGAATCATCCAAACCAGATTATGGATTTAATTCTTGTTTGCTTAGGAGAAATAAAACAAAATCATAGACCAGAAACTTGAATGTTTTCTAAATGCATGTGCGTCAAGGCAACAGAAGGAGACAGCAAATATTAAATGTCCTGATAGCATTGTGGTATTAACCTAGATTTGGTTTGTTTCTGAATGGTGCTTGTACATGATCATTTTTCAAATTCCAACTGCTGTTGTTATTTTGAATAGCTAAAAGGCTGACCACCTGGGTGATGAAAACTGTTTTGATCTGGCAAAAAAGCAATTGAGAATGGCATAGTATAACAACATTATTTGTCCATTCCGTCTGATCAATAAAGCTTATTCATAGCGCACACAAGAGATTTACAGTTTTCAAACAAAGCAATTGATTGTGGAAGATTGCTGGCTAGCTTTTTACTCAAAGTGCATGAAAAGAAGAGGCTGCAAATAAACAAACAAGCACACAGCAAGTTCCTTGGAAGGGAAAATGTCCATGGAGTGGAACAGAACTGAATGGTGTCTTTCTTCAGCTGCTCTGAAATTGCTCAAGATTCTTTGGACAGTAGGATGCCTTGATGTTGCCTCTGCCTGCCCAGCCTCTGCCAGATGTTGCAGTGAGATTAAGCATCCTCAGGTCCTGGAGGAACCAAAGTCCAGCCGTGCCTGTTCTCACACAATGTTAATTTCACCCCACTCAGCTCACACTCTTTTCTCTCTTTGTGATAACAAAGTCTGAAGGGACGGAGTGGGCGTCCACTTGTGAGCCAGATGCTTCTGTATCAACATGCTTGGCCACATGCAATACTGTTTACTATGATGGGGAGAGAAATGGACAACACATGGCCTGGAGCTCTGGTGTTGCATATAGTGTTTTATATGTGTTACTATGACATACCTCCATAAGCTTTGGAAGAGATTTCAATGCTTTCTTCAAAGTGTTCCTTTCTCCTGTGTACTGAAATGCAAATTTGTTGCTCACCTCTGTCTTTGATGCTTTTGAAATATTAAAAAAAAAAAAGAAATGGCCTTAAAGCATTTCCCAACTGACATTGGGGTTATGGGGTGTTTGGAGTTTACATTGCCTTGTCTTCACCAACTAATTTATGCCCGGTCAGGGAGAGTTTTAGCAATCCTGCTTTCTTTTTGATCCATCTACAGCTATCACTCTAATACTTTTGTCTCTCATCTTTAGATTTATCTCTGTCTGAGATGCATCCATAGGATGCTGTGGTCTACTGGTTTAGAAGGTTATTGAAGGTTTTATAGAGTAAGTCTGAGAAGAGAATGAAAAGGAATAAGAGGTGTACCCAGGTTTATTTAAAGGTGCCCCCGTTAAGTGTATTTCAAACTGTGGCATTTCGATTATATATTATCTTCACAGCTATGAAATGTAACTGAATTGGGAGACATGTATTTGCCCATATGTACAAATATATTCAAAGGCAACACCTCAAGAGTCTGGTGACAGTATCCACTGCAATTTTTTAAGAAAGCTTTGACCTTGTTCTTTTAGAGGCTCTTAAAGTCACAGTAACTAACCAAGGACTATTCTGGCAGGGGTATAAAGTGCAGTTAAAGCTCTACTGGGAATATATTAGATTAACGGGTGAAGGTGAGTATGAGCACCTCATTTATTTAAATGCAACATCAGAGAGTTACCTCAAGTAAAGTAGAGCTGTCAGAAGTGAGATGATTATTGCCGCTCTGTTTACATTGGAGCTAAGATGCCAAACAAACGTCTTTTCTCTGAGCCATTTGCAACTCTTCTTTGCTTTTGCAGCCATGACAGAGATATTTTAACTCTACGCCATGTACATTGTCCAGAGAAGTAGTCCATTACAAATAGAGCAATGTCTAATTTCAACGCAGCACATTCAAAGAGACAATTAAACATTAGCTTAGGGCTCATGTCAGGATAGGTTTTTGCCACGTATAGCTATTGAGAAATAACTTATAGCATACATTTATGCTGTGTGTGTGAAGCTGATACATTCCTTTGTCCCTCCCACTGTCACTTTCATAACCAGATTTGTCCATTGCTCAAGAGAAGACTCACTTCTACGTAATTCCTTCTGCTCTAGCCATTATGGTTTTTTTTTAAATGTTAGAACACTCATGTTGTGTACCTGCAGCCTTCTCTGAATTCAATTATGCTATGAAATGCCACTGACTGCAAAGCTAAGAGTTCATGCTGGCCAGGTGACACTGTGAGAGATTGCATTTGGGCAGAGCCCGGTAAAAAGTCCATCTCCTGCCCGTCCCCCAGCCGACAGCCAGTGCTGAGAAAATAAAAGCTCTCACACTGACTTTCACTTCCATCTAGCCAAAAGGTTGAGGGAAGTGGTTTCAGACACATTTTTCTTTCTCGTAGGTGTGTGCATGTGGGTCTTTTTTTGTGTGTGCAAATGTTTTCCTCACAAGACATGCATCAGTGACTCATGCATGAATGATGGTGTGAGTTTGACCATCACCTAAGCTTATCTAAGCCAAGACCCTCTGATGTAATACTCTTTCTCAATCCAAAGCAAACAGGTTCATCACTCGGATGCATTCAGCAGGTGAATGTTTGTTTTGACTGTCTCGTTTGAGGCCTTGGCCTTTATTTGGTGACCGATGTTCATTTAACAGGCCTACAATTATGTATGAGGGGCTGTTGGTGGCACTCAGGCAGTGCAGATAGGAATGGTCTGGTAAAATTGGGATCAATCGGCCGGTGAGGTGAATGAGAGTGACCAATAAAAGAAGGGAAATAGGGAATAGACCTATTCTCTCCTCATCACTCCCTCAATTTTATAATGGGAAAATAGTAACACTTGAGTGAGCTTGTTTTGCCACTGAGGACCTCCCTCTGCTTGAATGTAAAATTATATTCTTTTGGGGTTCAAGTAGGATAGATTGGAGAATGTATTTTCTCCTTATCCTCCTTTTTGTTTCTCCCTTTCCTATCTCTTATCACATTTTATTTCATGGTGTTTCGCTTTTAAAAAAAGTTGAATTCAGATACATTTAAAAATAAATGGAATGATTTGACCTTAAATTTTAAACTCCAATCAGTTCATGTGTGTTTTCCCAAATAAGGGGAGATACATGGGATTCAATCAGTATGAATACTGATTATTGAAGGATGTGTTTTACATTTAACTCTTGTGTCAATGGAAAGTTGGAGCAAAGTAAAACATTTCTGTTGGGTTAAAGAATGTTTAGACCAAGTCCAAGCACTTTGTCAGTAAACACATGAGGCAAGCTGCTGAAATGTCCGGGAAAACCCACCAGGAAATAACTACTTAATAAATATTCTCATTCATTTTACCCATTATCACGAAAACTACTCTCTCTCACGTAAATTTTCTCTGAGATCTACCTGTAATTGTTTTGATGACAGACATGATGACGCTTCTTATTCAGCTTGCAATGTTTGAGGAGAGCGAACCAGGGACAGTGATTTTCTCAACCGCTTCAGCGATGTTGATACGTTTTCATGGTAGTGAAGCCCACAGGTAGTCATTTGAGGGAAATGAAGTGGGCCCCCTTTAAAATGTGTGGGTTTTTTTGACAAATTATCATGTTTAACGCATATTGAGGGATGGATATTGTTAGGATTTTAGCGATACTCATCAGTTTAGTTCTTTATCAATTCTCTTTTTGGTTCTTTTTCATTTTAAGTTGTTTATATTTTTAAAATATATTGTTTTAAAAAATCTGAATAATATTAAAATTGAATATTTTAAATATAACAATATTTCTACAGTAATGTCTACAACAGCAAAGTCACTATAGGCTCTATATAAGCTTCGCACAGGTTTACATGTTTATGTAAGTATTATTTTTATTATTGTAAGTATATGTTATGAAGTATTAGCTTTTTACTGATAAAGGTTTTATTGCACCCACTTACAATAAGGAGTGTCGTTGTTAAGTAATCTTGGAAATATCTTCGCTTCACCAAGGGCTTGTAGTGTGAAGCAGGATTAGAGCTTAGTGAGGTAACGTCGTGGTTAACCCTGGGTTTTCAGTCCGACAGAGGCACATTACATTTGTTTCTTACATTATAGAGACTGGTTATATAGCACCCCACCTTTTGCCAGTTGGGTGAGTTTTCAGTATAATTTTAGTAAGTCTTGCTTCATAAAGTTAATTTGGAACAATGTTTGGAACATTTTTGAGTGAGTTAAATAAACGAACCAGATTTTTTTAAGTGACAAGAAGTTCTTGAAAGCGAGTTGAACATCCACTTACTGAGTTGAAACGCAGATTCACAGCAAAGCTGAAAGAATAAGGCTAAAACTCCTATAAGAACACATCAAAGTAACACATTCATATTAGAATATAAGCCTGTTAATTTAGACATTCACACTGTTGGCAATTTCCTGCCTTTTCTGCATGTGTCAGCTGCAGCTGTGTTGGCCAGGTTCTTCCTATTTGTCTGATATTATAGTCTTTGTTTGTAAAATAGGACGCTTTGCTGCCATTAGATTCATCCATGTTTGCGATTGGTCATCTGCTGCTAACATAGCATAGCATGTCTTTTTTATATGAACATGTTCATGGCTGGATTGGGAAACCCAGGGTCCACTTCCTGAGTTGATAACGAGCTTCATGTGACCACCTATCCTGAGCCCAATGGTTAGGATCAGTGAAAAAAGGTAGCTAAAAGATATCCGTGGTATGTTGCATTTGCTTCAGTCCCCTGGTTCACATCTAAAGCACAACCTCTCTGCTCTTCAGACCACTGACTTTTCTCTTTGTGTTTGTGTGTGTATGTGTGTGAAGGAGCTGACAGAGAGCAGGATTCCTATGTTTTCAACACAGATTTGTGGTTCCCAGTATAATGTTGGTATAATCACAATTGCCAAAATAGGATGCGTCACTAGCACACCTGTAGCTGGTAGTGATGACAACACTGACACAGTTAGCTGGATTTGAGGTGTGTTCAAACACAATGAATTATATTCATTTCATTAAATAGCTGTAAAACAGCTATAAGCAGTTTCCCCTATAAAAACATTGAATAGATTTTCAAAATCCTACAACGCCGGTCTTCTTACACAGGTCAGTCTATGTTCAGTCACAATATGTTTGCATGCCTCATTAATTCAGTCTTTGATATATACCTTTCACAGGCTGAAAAAGCTTTGTGAATAATTTGATATAAACCCAAGATTTAGTTTTAGATTCAAGTCAACAGTTTAGTCAAACTACCCATTACAGTAACAGCCCCAAACTCAAATGTGCAATGGTTTACTCAAATTTTCCTGGATTATGACCAGTCTACCTGTTCCATGTACTGGATTCAGATATGGCTACATGATACAATCCTGTGAGCTAATGAAACACAATTTCTCCAACTCTCCAATTGATTAATTCCTAACCAAAGGACATCACTATGGTGAAATAGCTTATTTATGTAATTTATTGATATGTCACAATTTGAAATGGGCAAGGATTGCCATTTTAAAATGCAGCGGTAAAATCTGTGTCAGTCTAGAGAGTTTGTAGCTCAGAAATAAGTCAGGGTTTTAAACAAATAGTCCTTTTTTCAGCCATTTTCTTATTTTAAATTAAATTCCAAATAAATAAAGAAATGGAATAGAAGCAAACCTAAGTATTGTATTATTCGATTTATATGCACCTGTCAGAAAACCACTATTGGTATTCTGTGAAAGTCATTTTGTTATTCACACACACATAAAAGTAGAAACTGAACACCGAGTGAGTAAATGAGTGCTCCCCTGTCCTGTAAAAAAATCAATTTTTAGTAGTTGGTGTAACATGGAAATGACCACCATTTTGACACAAAGACTTCCCAGTTATAAATGTGTTTAACCATGCTTTTATATTGCATCACAAATTACAGGCACCTTTTCTGGTAATAATTATTTAAGTCATTTCTGCTGCTCACAATCAACACAGAAAAATGTGTCTATCCTGGATTCAAACTCAAGATGACATAAATACAAAGTCAACACTTCAGAAAACTGAACAAGGCTTTTATTCATTTATCACAGCCTGGCTCCTGCCAGGGTCCGCACACCACTGATGAAATAAAAAAAAGTCCTTCATTTATTGAAACCTTTCTCAATCAGTGTTTGATTAGTATTTGCTGCTCTGCCTCTCTGTCTTCTCTGTTGTTCTTCAACTGGTGTGAACTCAGTATGTGTTTCAAAACTTCAGACTATCAGGCTTCATTTAGCATTATATGAATTCAGCTGTGTGGAGCAGCCAAACCCTGGATTTATTCCCAAGATTTGCTCAACTGAGGATTCTTATATAAAATCCTGCTTTTTGTGGCCTCCTGTTTGCAGTTGCAGACTAGTTTATGGTAACCAAAACAGACATCTCTGAGAAAAATAAATAGTTGGACTGTCCCTTTTACAACATCCCCGCCGACAGGGCCCCCCTGATATTTCCTCTCTCCACTGTCAGTGTGGCCTAACCGCTATGATTAGTTGTTATCAGAAACACCATGAATTTGTTCAGCAGCTGCCACAAAGCCTCACTGCGTACAGCTCTTATTTATTTATCTGTCGCCTCTCCAGTTCTCTGAGGGGCAGAGAGGAGGAGCTTTAATGCCACAGACCCTCAGTGCTCTCGGCTGTCTTAGGCCTCGTCTGCTTGCTTTCACAGCATGTGATCACTGAAGGGCGAGAGGTAGAAAAGACAAGAGTAAAGGGAGGACTGGAGCTAAGAGGGGGGTGAGGGTCAAGGAGCAAAGGAGTGGAAAGAGACGGAGAAAGATACAGGCATAGGGAATCGAGATACAAGGGATAAAGTGAGGGAGGGGAGAAGTTGGGGGGAAATCTCTAGAGCTGAGGCGTCAAACCAGCAGGCTGTTTCAGTGGAAGGAGACATGGCCTAGAAACTTCACTAGGATTCACTGTTAATGACTGCTCAGCTAGGCAAGGGTTTCATTTTGTCAACTAAGCCTGTGTCATCCACGATGTGTTAGTATACAACATGTGACTATTCACCCTTGTGTGTGTGTGTGTGTGTGTGTGTGTGTGTGTGTGTGTGTGTGTGTGTTTGGGGTGGGGAGGTGCAGGGACAGCACCACTGCCGAGTGTCAGTAGATTAACCTTGGTGTAGCTATGACTTTCACACATAAACCACTGTAGTTTTCTTATGTGCCTAGCATAGAACATACAAAGATGTGCAGCTCCTCGAAGCCTTTGGCTTTGAAGGTAAGATATGACCTAACAAGTCGTCAATCCAAAGCCCTCAGTTTTTACGGATGATCCACCAACTAGTAGGTCATGCAGAATATGGCTTTGGATAATAAGATGACAAAATGCCCCTTCAAATACATCCTCTGCTATATTCTTTGGACCAACGCTAACTCTGTACCTCGTACCATCTCTATTTGAAATTCAGACCATGAGTCCTTGTCTCAACAGGTCAGGCACTTCTATTTTCAGGATCGTTTCGAGTCATCAGTTCTGCAAAATGAACATGTAGAAAGCAAGTGGTGAACCAATCCGGGTGCTACAGCAGGCCACCAAGCCTGTACTCCAGATTAGGCCTTTAAATCTATCCTAGCAATTTGATTCCTGCGGGTTTCACCAGTAAACTGAAAGAAAACCATTTGTTTTTGTGGCTTGACAGTCTGCAATGGATGAAACAGATCCAATCCCCCCACAACCGCTACCCTCCTCCTTTTGCTCTGTCCTCTTTTGCTGACTTGCGACAGACAAATAAACATGCTTACACCTGCGAAGAATCCAGAGTACATCCACATATCCATCCGTCCCCCCTGTAAAAGATTGAATATGTGAACTGTGTGTGTGTGTGCATGAGTATAGGGCCCAGATTAAGCTGTCACACAGGCTGTGAGTGGTCCCAGACAGGCTGATCAATGTGGGGCCAGCTTGCAGATAATGAAGTGGTTAGGTCTCCCCTGATGCCTTTAATTGAACAAGTGTCGCTGGCTCGGCCCATCTGGACAGAAGGCATTCTGGGAATTGGGTGTTTTCATGTGGACCGTGGTCTGAATGGCGGCTAAGGAAGAGTAACTGCGTGATTCTGTGAGTAGCTCAGGAGATAGTAAACGAAGGGGTAACACGTGATAGGATATACTAGCAACATTAATCTTTTAGCTTAATGTGCGGAGCCTGGACTGCACTGTAAATGTAAGCCTGTTTGTTCACGAGTGTGTGCTCCCTCTCAAGAGAATAATGTTGTGCACTGTGATACTAACATTGCGGTCCTTAATTTATAATTTCTCAGTTCAGTGAGGCTTTCCTCACAACTCCCCCATCTTTGTGCCTGTGTTGGATAATCTCACGTGGGCTGAGGGGAGGAGGGGGTAGTTTTTCGTCTAAGTCAATATTGTTTGATTTCACCCGGAGAGGTTTTTGCCGGTGCTATCCTGTTTTTGTGAGTGTATATGGTCTGTCCATATCTCCGCCTCTCAGGACCGGTGTAGGTGGATAGCACTCAGCTGTTAATCTGAGTCCAGCCACCACCTCTTCAATTGCGAGTGCGCTTCCTGTACTGTCAGAGCCACAACTTCAAGCCGTAGGGAGTCTGTGAATGCGCTGTGGCCTTACTTCCCTCAAGATATGAAAATAGAGCAGTTTGTAAAAAGCGCATTTATTTACATCCTGAAGGGCCAAAGGCATAACCAGAAACTGCCTAAGGCTATTGCTTCTAAATGCAGAGAGAATTTATTACAATCGAGGAATTTGCTCTTTGTTTGCGTGTGTGCGTTTCACTGTGTAATTCTTTCCCACTGTCAAAGGTCCTATTGTGAAATCTGCAGGCACTAGAGAGTGCAAGCGGAGCTATTCAGTGCCTTAAGCGAGTGGCCCAGTTGAATAAGATAAGGTCAGAACTCCACTCCTGATTTAGAGGATACAGAGCAGCTCCCATCTGGACGTTGACAAGAGCAGCCTCCCTCCTCTCTCCATGCTAAGTCAATGAAGAGACCTTCTACCTGCCTTGTTCGCTCTTTCTCCTCTCCATCAGACAGAGCCCCTATACACTATTCATAAACTTGGGCAGAGGGTTGTCTGACCTTTTTGCTGAAATGTTAGGGCAAATTAGTTGTCAGAGTAGTGGACGTGGCAGCAATGCTAAGCCCCAGCTCCAGTCCCACACACCTCTTTCCTTCCTTTTTCACCTTTTGTTAGTGTACCTGCCCTTTCTCCTGCCTGTAGCATTAGTCCCACCACCACCATGGACAGACATTTTTGTCTCTTTTACTGTCATAGAGTTCTGATTGTAGAAGAAGGTGGGCAGACAGGACACGGAGTATTTTGAACCATGCAGATTCACGCAGATTCAGTTCAGCACACAGAGGCAGTTACAAGGGATTCACACACTCGGAGAAAAGCTTATCAAATGCAATACAAAATAACAGGCATGTGGTCCATTCCTGCTGTAAGCTTTTCCTCCCCGGTAAACTGTAGGTCAGTCCTTTCAATCAGAAATGAATTTATTAAATGATCTACAGCAGTCTGCTGCGCATCCTTGGTGAATCACTGCCCCAATTCAGTCTATACATCACAAATCTTTGAATTACTATCACCCACTTTTACCCTGAATACAGAACAGCTTATAATGAGCCCAAATGCAAGCAGCACCCTTTTAAAGCAGAGTAAACACCAAGCTGGCTGAGCCACTGGCCCCCAGAGTATACGCATATTCATTACCTTACGTAATGGCTTTTTAAAATAAACAGCACTGCATTCAGCAAGCATTAGTTATTTCTGCAGAGTAATTAGCTACTCGAGACTACTCTCTGGGTATGTGTTACCACTGGTGCACTCCAAAACACCAAACAAGAGCACCATTTTGTGGTTACTCTGGAACAAGCGTCACATTTAAGTTTCCAAAAAACTCAAACTATGAGAACAGATTTGTTCAATTTCACACTATGGTTTTTATAGCTTTTTTATGCTGCTGGATTTGATTGCCTTGAGAGTATACTGGAGGATAGAGGATATTAATATGGCAATGGGGGAGCTCTGTTACCCCTTGGTTTTTAGCAGCTTTGCATAGTCTACTAGCTAGCCATTCAGATCTGATCAGATACAGCCAGGTTTTCTTTCCATGTGATCAAAAATACCGCTCATTTCCTGTATTCCCTTTTACTTGCCAATTTGTCCTCCGCCTGAACTTGATCTTATCTTTGTGGTTCGGTTCTAAAACTCATCCCCGCTCCCACTAGGCACCTTGCCTTGACTTTCTGACCTTAGCCTGACACTGATCCCATCTTTTGAAGACAAGTGAAGATCAAGAGCGGATCAAGGGGTTAGTCTCTCTGGTGATGCAGGGCTTTTCCTTTTTCCCTGTCTGTGGTTTGTGTTTGTCTCTGCTCTGTGCATTGATGAGTCCTGCATGCTAAACCTGTGCAGTAATTGGGTGTGCGCCGGTTTGCAGCCGGCTTCAGCTCATCATTCAGTTTGACAGGAAATCTATGGCATGCTGATAAACATATTGCTAAGTAAGGGGATTGTAGGCCCGTGAGTGTCATTGCGCCCAGCACTGTGTACACAGGATGACAGCGCTGTGTGTGGACAAATGCACCCTGTCATCTGAGGTCAGCTTTTTCAGCACTGTGGCAGCCTGTGGCAGCATTCTGCATGAGTAAAGACCAGAGTGTATGTATTTGTCCTTCTTTAAAATTATCTTTACATGCACTGATATGCCACACACACCAAAGTTTGACATGAGCCACACCTTTAAAAAATATCCATATCCAGCTTTGAGTTGCTCAGCTTAAACACAATCATCGCTTCTCTCCATCTCCACACACCGAGCAGGCGAACCAACCAGGGTTGACCTGCCTTCCCAGCAGTTACAGTCACCGTATAATACCCTGCCTGCCCTTACGGTTTTACTAAAGGCCATGATTAAGTGCCATCATGGAAAGCATCAACATCCATTTCATCTATATTTGATGAGCAAATGTCTCCCTCCCATTACACACAACAGGGGGAAGCTGTAATCAACATTCACACACACTGTGAATAATTATTTACCCAGATAATGGCTGTGTTTATGCAAGCACAGAAAATGGTTGATTTTTTTTTTCCCCTCCATGTTTTTTTTTTTCTTTTTTATGATAAAGAGAACTCTGATTAGGTAATAGCATGACTGATTTCCTGTCATTTTTATTGTTTAGCTTGTTCAGACTGCCTCTCGATCTGTCAACTAATGTTATCCCCCCCACCCACCCACCCTAGGACAACAGCAGCATGCTGCCATTTGACCATACTAATGATATGGCATAATAACTGATCAACTGTCTATTACGTACTCTGCTCACACAGAGGGGTAGATCATGGCTGCACTGAGCTGTGTCATGCTCAATTTCAGACTCACCCTGTAAACCTTAGATTTTTATGAGCTAGACCCCATTTCTGCAGGGCACCGCCACTTTAAAGAGAATGTGGATCCACAAATGAGGTCAGAAGAGCGGGCTGTTCCGCTAAGGGCATAGGAATCATGGTGTCTGACTCCTACCTATTACAAATGGCACGTAAAGATTAGCATATTGAAAGTGAGACTGATTATCAGAAATAGTGTATCAGGACAGGGTCACATTGACATGGGTAACATGAATTCAGTTGCCAGTGTATTAGGTACACATAGCTTAAACTAATGCAGTCCAATACAGCAGTTCTGCAAATAAATCTTCCTTCATGAAGATTATAATGTACAGTTTTTGTTGAAACTGTTTGATAGAGGTGTTGATTTAACGCCAAAATATGACCAGAATTTCTTCAGCGATGTACACTGAGCAAAATTATAAATGCAACACTTGTTTTTGCCCCCATTCATCATGAGCTGAACTCAAAGATCTAAGACTTTATGACTAAGACTCTATGTGTTCAAAAGCCATATTTCTCTCAAATATTGTTCACAAATCGGTCAAAATCTGTGTCAGTGAGCACTTCTCCTTTGCCAAGATAATCCATCCACCTCACAGGTGTGGCATTTCAAGATGCTGGTCAGACAGCATGGGTATTGCACAGGTGTGCCTTAGGCTGGCCACAATAAAAGGCCACTCGAAAGGGGAGCATGCAATTGGCATGCTGACTGCAGGAATGTCCACCAGAGCCTTTGCCCGTGAATTGAATGTTCATTTCTCTATCATGAGCCTTCTCCAAAGGCATTTCAGAGAATTTGGCAGTACATTCAACCGGCTTCACAACCACAGACTGCATGTAACCACACCAGCCCTGAACCTCCACATCCAGCATCTTCACCTCAAGATCGTCTGAGACCAGCCACCTGGACAGCTGCTGCAACAATCGGTCTGCACAACCAAAGAATTTCTGCGCAAACTGTCAGGAACCATCTCAGGGAAGCTCATCTGCATACTTGTTGTCATCATCGGGGTCTCAACCTGACTGCACCTTCGTACAGCTATTGAAGAGGAGTGGACCAACATTCCACAGGCCTCAATAAAAAACCTGATAACTCTATGCGAAGGAGATGTGTTTCACTGCGTGAGGTAAATGGTGGTCACACCAGATACTAATTTCTGGACCCACCCGATACAGTGAAACTGCACATTTTGGTGTGGCCTTTTATTGTGGCCAGCCTAAAGCACACCTGTGCAATACCCATGCTGTCTGATCAGCATCTTGATATGCCACTCCTGTGAGGTGGATGCATTATGCCTGTAATCGGCCCTGATACCAATACGATTAGCTCAGGACAGTACTGTATAGTAGCATTTCCCACATTATACTCTTTTAAAATTAGTTCAATCAGGTTGATATCTTTTTGCTTTTGCCCTTTATGGTGGGAGAAACGCTGAACTCCTGCAGTAAAAACTGTAGTGACAAATCTCCACCACTGGACTCATTTCTACTAGTTGCACAGTATACACCGTAACACCGCCCAGCCCTAAGACCATTTGTTCTTAAAGTGCACTGAAGTTCGATATCACATGACATGGTTAGCTACGTTTGAGTAAAAAATTTTAATTGCTGTTGCAATACAAAACTTTCCACTCATATCTTACGATGTTTGATCAGAAAGACTTTATTTTATTTCTAATCACAACTGATTATTTTAATGATAATAATAATTAATTATCTATTACCCTGCTCTTCAATTTTTTTATTGCTGCTGGGTGTCTCATTTTTCCATGACTCACTCTGTATTGAGTGTTCAGTGATTATTTGTGGCATTTTAACTTCTTGGCTCTTGGAGAGCTGTTTTCTCTCCTGCTCTGCTTTGTGCTGTTACAGTACATAACCATTGTCTCCTCTTCTCACAACGGTAACATTGATGAAGTGTTATTCCAGTTTCATTGCACGTTCTCTGTGCTATCTATTCACATATGATGTACTGTTATGCACTATTGCACTGTGACACATTGGTGAGGTATGGACTGGTTATTGATTTCTCATGAAGTGGGTGTGTGTTGGTGCTTGTGGGTACCGGACAGACCCTGTGAGGTATGGACCAAGTTGTGCTTTGCCATTATTTGACTAGCGGTAGCCTTAGAGGGCTGCGCCTATAATCAGAGAATATGGAGTTACACTGCTTACCTAATGTTCATGCCGATGAATATTGAAAGAACAATGGGAGACAGGGAGTCTTCAACACTCAACTGACCAGTCTAACTAGAATACTTGTCATGTTTGGTGAATATAGCCCATCTGAAACATAGTTGCCCTTTTGACATATACAGGCATTTACACAGACTTGCTACTCTCTGAGCAGCATAGGTAAAAGTAAGCTCTTTTAAAGCACACTGCAATCTGTCTTGCTCAAGAATAAAAACAAGAAGATAAAAAGTAACACAGCGACAGGTTGAGTTTTAATGCTGAGGCATATATGCCTGCTGTTCAATCTGAAACTTTTTTTACCCCACTGCTTGGCTGAGTTTTTAGCTGTGCATGGACTGGCATCACAGTGGCTATAAGTCTCGGACCATTCAGCAATCATTTCACCAAATTCATATTGACCCTTGTTCCCCGTAGCATCGATCCCACTTTGAAAAGGAACAGGAAAGACTCTCTGCTCTACTCCCTCTCTACTCCCCTTAGAGGTGATGTGCCATCTTGTTGCCATTGGACACTGCAGTTCTTCCATTTCACTTGACACTAGGTAATCTGTAATGTGTATTTTAATACTCCCCCTAACATTTCCCTTGGAAGTTTTCTCTCTTCTCTTTTTTTTTTTGCTTAGGCATCTTTTGACTGTTAACAGAGGAGAAAATGTCCCGGCAAGCCTCAACATTAGAAGAAATGTATGGGGATTTTTATAGAAGTGTATCTGAAAGTAGCAGACGGCCAAACCATCCATTAGTCCACTAAGCAATCCCAAAGACCCTGAAGAGACCAATTTACCTGCTATTTACTGCCACAACAATCTTAACGGGGGACACAGGACACTCAGAACTAAAATGTCTTGTTATTGCTGTTTCCCTGCTTAATTATTGTCACCATTTTGGGGGCCTCAGTAGGGCTGTCCTCTCTGCCCCTGTTTTTTCCCGACTTCGCCCTGTAATAACCTTCTGTTATTAGTAGCCATTAGTGTTCTCCATTGTGAACTGTACACTTCATACCCACAGCTGCTAAACTCCTATCAGGACGACCTTCCCTAGGCAGTACAGATTAGCACATCTAAGGAGCTGAATCTCCAAAGTAGCATGCGCTGTTTTACCCACTTGTATAGCAAGTCTAATGCGTCTCAACAGTTCTTCTCTCAGAAAATAACTCAACGTTGTGAAATGTAATAAGCAGCTCTGCTTCTGCAGCAGAGAAACTCCATAGAAAGTGCATACTGAAAAGCAATGTTGTTGCTGTCGTTGTTCGTTACATCACGGCAGTTTTTGTGCATATTTGGTCCTTTTGAAATTTCTGCTTGTGAGTGAAGCACCTTGTTTGCACTTGTTTCTCTTATTGTGGGCTGATGTGGGTGGAAGGACCGCATAAATAACAAGCATGCATTTCAGATGCCACAGTCTTATTGTAGCCATTCACTGGACCCAGGTCTGTTTGAGAGCAACATGTGTGCAATTACTGTTGGCAGGGTGCATAAACTATTCTTATAGGCCCATTCGCCTCTCCGTCTCTGTCAGTGGGTAGATTTGCTCCTGTATTGGAGCTGCTTCACACTGCGTTCTGAATTTCAGACATACAAAGAGCTCTATGCTCCCCCCATTAAATGTGCAGTGGCTTTTGTATGACCTGAGCTGCCAAACACTCAAAAAGAAAGTCCCGCTTTTGAATTATGAAGTAGCCAGGTGTGTGTGGTGGTGGTAGCAGGGCGGTATGTATATGCTTCCATATGCTGCCCTGGCAAAGTAAACACGCAAGCATATCAAATATAAAAATATAAATATATATATATGTTCAGCGCAGTATAGTTGCATGTGACTTGCTCAGACACACAGATGTAGCAACATAGCCCCCAAAAAAAGCATTTAAATCTATTTCTTTCAAGGCAGGATGACAAAACAGTTCAGGCAGTCAGGGCCAGGTTTGCTCTTCACTGCAAGCCGCCCTGCTATCTTCACACAACATTTTATGGTGTCTCTCTATCTCATTGTCTACTTGTCTCGCCTTCCATTTAGACACACAGACAACACACATACACATTCTAATGACCCCATTATAATCCAATGTGGTATTCTTTTTCAGGCTGTATAGAACCACTGAAGTGCATCTTTGTTCTCTGACAGGCACAGGAACAGGACATGGATTTAAGCAGCACATTATATTATATTTAAAACACAAGATGGCGTGGCTAGTAAAGCTCCAGAGCTGCCTTTGGCAAAGTATGAATATACTTTGTATGAGGTTATTAGTGATGATTTGATATTATTGTAGATGGGTGGGTTGAAGAGCAGATAAGCTGAATTCTAGATTACAATCAGACTCTTGACTTGCTCCACTTATTGTTTGTCTTTGTGCCTGTCTGTGCATTTACAGTTGGATGAGAATGATGTCTTCGCTTCTCGCTTGATATTAAACCGCAAGCTAAAATAGATCAATCATGACACCTGGACATCTATGAGTAACTTAGCATAGCACACCTGTGGCACATAAGCTGTGCTTTTTTTCTTTTTTTTACTGCTAAAGTCCCGCTCCTGTAACACAACATTTTTGCATGTGCAAACCTTGTTGTCTAATTGACAGAGAAAATGGGCGGTTTTAGATGTGACCAGCATATAGATGTAAGGCTGCATATCTTTTGTTAGTGCTTGACGCATTTTTCTGGTGGTATACAGTCATGATCAGGTTTATTTAAAACTTTGAGCTTTCCCACTTTGGGGATTTTATGGACTCCTGTCTGTAGTGAGTATCTGTTTTGGTTAAAATAAAGATGGATAGCCCTTCACAGTAGGTGTCGGCCATCACTTGCGGAAGTAGCTGATAGATGCACTGTCATCTGCCGTGTCTCGTGTACATTCAAGTACGTGGTTGCTGCTCCAACCCGGGCAGCCACAACCCCCAAATGCAGTAAACAGTGGAGGAGGTTTACGTCAGAGAAAGGGGGAAAGCCTTAAGATGAGTCGTTTGAGGTTCAAGACGGAGACAGCGGAGTACAAGGAATCACAACTCGGCTTCTCTGCTTATTCATCCGGAGCTCTGTATGGAAACCCTATTGGTGTTTTTAATAAAAAGAGGCATCACTCAAACTAGGCGCTGACACATTCTACCTCCTGTCCTACTTCCACTATTTCCTCTGTCCTCCCGCATCTCCACCTTCCCTTTCTCTCTACTTCAAATGACATCAGACACCTAATAAATATTTCATGACACTTTTACCCCTGTGCAAATAATGGATGCTATAAAATTCATAAATACATCTCTCTCTCTCTCAACCTGGAGGGGTGTGTGTGTTTCCGTCTGTGTGTGTGTGTCTGTTAACGCTGGAGAGGTACCTACAGTAAAGCTGAGGAGTAGAAACTTATACTCTTGCCATCAAGGACACTGGTTTGGGGAGATTCATGCATGGAGAGGCACCGCTGAGTGGCTTCATATCAAGTCAAGACTTGAGTACAATGATCAGTGTGTTCTGGGGGCCTTTGTTTCTTCTGTTTCTCTTTGTTTTCCCTGGATTTCATATCCACATACACACCACATACACATCAAACACACTCTCTCTCTCTCTCTATCTCGCTCTCTCTGTCCCATTTCTTTTATCACACCTCTGACTGGGTGGCCCCAAGCTCACTACATAAGAAATGAATTGGTTGTTATGCACAGTGACAGAAATCCAATACAACTCATATAGACTGGCAACACTTCACTCGAGGTGTAGTTGTAGGGTCTATAATGCATTCTAATAAAATGTAATGCATAGTAAAATACACAATGAATCTGGTGTAACTGTGCAATAGCATGAGTAATTCCTATACAAGAGGTTTTTTGTTTATTTTATTGACACACATAAGACATAAAATGTGTCATGGCCTTACCCAAATATTCTGATAAACATATGATGCACACAAAATGTCCATATGCAAGATTTACAAAGCTCCACAAGTCCCAATCATGCTTCAAGTAGCATTTTTATTGATTTACTATAACTTGCAGCCAACTGCATAAGCATTCAGTTGCACTCTACTTAATTTTCAATATGTTGCATACTGCGGCCCCAAGGCATTTTTTGCTCCTTGTATTTTTGCACTAAATCATGGATCAAGCATAGCCCTCGCTCAAAAATAAATGTCAATTTACTTGCCTGACTTTTATCTGGAAGGGGAAAGAATCGTCTTGATTTATTTTCTTTTATGTTTAGCTATTCTGTGCAGCCGTTCTGCTCATCAAATATCCAGGAAATTGGGACTGGATGTGAGTCATCAGAAAAGGAAGCATCCAGGGGTTTTAGTTCCCAAATTAGCTTGGCTTTATTCAAGGGTGATGCTGGCCAGCTTGAAGTTTTCCCTCTGCTTCATTTCCCTTTATCTCGTGGAAGGCAAAGCAGAGATGCAGACAATTATTATAAATGACTTTGCAAGATCCTTATTTAAACATGCTTTTAGCTTTCGTCCCTTGTTCTTCGGTCTGACAGCAGCTCACTTTGAGTGTGCTATTCTGTTGTTTTATTGTCTCTGTGCATTTCTGTGAACTTTGATTTGCTCTAAAGGAAGAAGTGGTTTCTCAAGATTTCCCCAGCTGCGATGAAGTGTGTGGCGTAGTAGCAAGTCAGAACCCAGACGCTATTATAGGTCATTATGAGGCATTTAAAATGTTCAGGCTTTGTGTCTTTAATGGAACTGAATGGATGACTACTAATAACTCTTAGATAACTTTTGTAAGGACTAACGTCTGCAACTTTGTAGTGTGGTCAAGTCTGACATAGGTCCAGTCTGAAGACAATCAGTGTGTTCAGATGCATTAAAGTAACCTGGTTACTTAAAGAAACCAGATAATACAGGTAATCAGAGAACACATTCACGTGCGTGATAGCCTGGTTACTATAAACTTGCATATACATGCAGCAGGTCAGATTTAAAATTTTCCCCTTACCTCGACATTATTTTGGAAACATGGCTTTCTTATTCTGACTATATAAAATATTATGACAGAGGTCCTGACGTTTTGCTGTCCGTGCTGGAACAGGCAGACACAGCACATCGTTTCCTGACAGAATATAACACAGTCCAATGTCCAGTGATGAAAGCCAACTTATTTAGACCTTGTGTAAGTTTCAGGCCTTTGTCATGAATGTGCGGACATGTAGCCACCTGGAAACACGGTTCTAAGTATACTGTCGCATGAAATCTTCATCCTCCAGGAGAAATCAAGCTGGGTAAAAAGGTTCTCTGCTTACTATCTTGTGTACTATTATACACAAGATAGCCCTTCTCATGAAAGTGGTTCAAGGGTGGTTGTATACGTTCCATTTGAAAGAAAAAGAAACTGTGCTGCAGTTTGCCATAGCACTGCTATAGTGTGGTAAATTCTGGTAGGAAGAGACACATAAGACAAAGAATAAATCTACAGATCGCAATTTTCACCAAACTTCTATAGCACTAATATCATTTACTGAGCGTTGATTGGCCTCCTATAATTATTTTGATGGGTCATTATAGAATCATTTCTACATTTGTATTGATTGGGCTCAATGTCCAAACATTCTAAATGTCACAGAGACAAACATAACTGAAGAAAAGAATAAAGTTACGGATGTATTTAACATAAACTAGTAGGCATCACACCAATACTGAATAACTTGACATCCAATATGATGCCAACTTTTTTTAAGCAATTTGTTTTTACATCCTAAGAAAATCTGCAGTAACGGGCCTTGTACATTTCTGTGAAATGCCAGGTTAATGTATTCACATTCATGTTTCTGTGAATGTGAATCCATTTTATTCCGTGAAATTTCCTCAGATATATTACCTTTCAAACAAATGGGTCCAACTTAAGGACTATTACAGCATTTATTCTAAGTGTCCCTCTATTTCCTCTTCTCACACTGGCCAATCAATAGCTAATGGACACTAAAACAAAGAGCAGAGCAAGTCTCGCACGTCGTGGATGCCCAATCAGCAAGTGCTTTTCAAATAAAATCCACTTTTCCGTCGCCGCTGACGGAGGCCTGATTAAGGCAATTATTACCCAGTGTTACCTTACTTTACCTCATTTGTGTTAAACCCTCTTAGGCTGATGGAGTATGTCCAGAGTAGAGGTGTACAGAGACGACATTCTCTGTATCTTTATCTGTTCAACCAACAAAATGATCTCTGTATTTGGACAGAAGGCTGGAAGTGGCCGTGGTTTGCACAGGAGGTCACATTAAATTGTTTTGCCTTCAAAGCATCAACTTGACTTAATAAATATTGTATAATTCATCTCTCTCTTTTATTTTCATTTTTCAAAATGTGTTTTTGGGGCTTTTGCCTTTTATTTTGGAAAGGACAGCCAAAGTGAGACAGGAAATGTGGGAGAGAGACAAGGAACCACATGCAGCAAAGGGACTCAAACCCGGGCCGCTGCGATAAGGACTCAGTCTTGTACATGGGGCGTGCGCACCACCAAGTGAGCAGCATCCATCATTTTAGTGCAACACTGTGCATTGTTGTACTGTTCACAAACCACTAGGCCTAGAAGAAATAATAATATCCATCACATTATTTGTGCTTTCCTGAATAACGTATTCTGATTGAAGTACATCCCTAGTCCAGAGTCAGTCATATGTGCACAAACCTATGGATCAGAATCAAAAACTAAAGAGCGAAGTCTCTTGAAAGCCCACACATTTAATTTGATTTAAAAGATGTGATTATTCTTTGTGCGGCTGCAATCAGCCCACACATGGTCTCTGAATAAAGAAATCACCTCCTTTGCAAATTAATTCATGTATTCTCTATTGTGTCTTTAAAGCATTTATTGTCGAAGTGGCTTCCTCTAATGTTTCCAAGTCTGAAAGAGTTTGAGACACCCACGGTGTCTGCACCACTTCTGATTGACTCCGATCCGACACATGCAGCGGCGTATCTTTGTGATTGCTAGGCAAACGCAGAAACTCATCCATATTCGTATGGTTATTAAACAGCTTTCCAGAGTGAATACATCTACATGTCTTCAGTTTCATTAATGACATGCGGTATAGAATGAGGCCAGATATTTACCTGGATGTACCCACACATTGCAGCCTTGACATTTAACCCAATTTTCTTTGATTATCAAGCAGAAAAAAACGCATTGAGAAAGAGAAGAATAGAATAGTACAGGCAGAACCCTGGAGAGGTTTCTTCCACAGAGACACAGGTGAGGTGAGGACTCTCCTTAAAAGCTTGCTCTGAAGGCCACAGAGACACAGAGGAGGATGAGCCTTGATGGGAGAGGTGGTTTTGGGTTTGCAGGATGAGCTACTACCCACAGCAGGATAATAACACACCTACGCCTCAACAAAGATCCGGCCCACTTGGCATTCTGACACACAGGGCCACTGCGAGGTCCTTACCGTGGGATTTATTCTGCTTTTGCTGTGTAAACAGTTTCTTATCTTATCGCTTCCCTGACGGCTGCAGGCCTGCCTCGACAGCGTGTAGCTTGAGAGGAGCCATCATTACGGAAAACTATGCCATGTTTTCACAGCAGCCGAAAGTGTCCCACCACTGGTTTTGTTTTCCCTGCCCATGTGTCACAGATAGGATGTCTTTGGAATCAATGTGAAGACCATAAAGCTGGACCACAAGGATGCAGTTTGTGCTGCAAGATTTAAAAAACTAAGCCATCAAGTGCACTAGTATATAAGTGCATGTACAAACAGATGAGCCCTGAGCATTCCTGTATAAACCTAATACAACAGTTTTGGTGCCCATTCCAGCTCTGTAAACTGTCAAGTTGCTCGCTTAATTTGAATTTAAGGAGATGCCTCAGTTAAATCAGAACATAAGCTATGTCCTTTCGGTTGATATCTGAGAATGTATTTCAGAATAGAAATACAGACACAAAAATAAGTGGGAACTGAGCTGAGCTGCACACGCTCACACCTAGGTCTGTGTTTAAAGCGGACAGAGATAAGGACGATCAGCTCAAGTGTGTTGTTGCTTTAAAAATATTCCACAGTGAAATTACAAGATACTCATCATCATTTCCACTCTGTATTATCTGCAATGATGTGCTTCAGCATCCCCAAACGACAGAGTGGAAAAAAACATTTTGCTGCAAACTGCTGCACCAAAACTGTCTACCTGCGTGAACATTTTGCAGTGCAGGTACAACTCCCCGTTAACAACTGCTTGTGTGAACAGATGGTAGGTTAGGCACGCACACACTTGCACTTACACATACGCATATGCATACACCAGAGACTGAGAGAGATTGTAATGGAACTGTCCGTCAAGTCAAATCAGTGACAAACATGGAATGTTTCAATTTTGCAGAAGAGTAGCAGAGGGCTTTGAAGGGGGCACGATAACAGCGATGAAATGTGTTCAACATATAGATTCACAACAAATGGATATTCGGGAACATTTTGCTCCCTAACGCAATTATACCAGTTATTTAAAAAAAAAAAAAATTGTTAGTACAGATATTAAAAATAAACCAAGCTGAAAAGTGTTAATGTGAAACTGCAACTGGACATCAGTGTTTTCTTAAGATGTTTTTGCTGCTAATCAGATACCTTAATGAACCTGTTTCAAACAGAAATGTAAAAACTGTGGGGCAAATTCTTTTTGGATGGAATGAAATGACGCACATGATAGATGACGTGACAAATGAGATGCTGCAGTTAAAAATGCTGCGGTATCCCTTAGGGCGTTTGTTCTTCTGTGGGTGTTTTTGAAAGTCTGTTTGATTTTCAGTGTTTGCATATCATTTTGGTGTGCATGTAGTGTATAATAGTGTATGTGTGTGTGTGTGTGTGTGTGTGTGTGTGTGTGTGCGTGTGTGTTGGTCTTTGCCCATGCACCTGCATGCGGAAGGTAAAAGGGTTATAAATCACTGTTTCTGTGTACGAGCACAGAAACAGTGTTTTTCTTGCCTTCTCGGATGGTTATGAGATGCCGCTCGTTCTGACAGCTGGAATGGATGGCAGTCATTATTTATGATACCGTCCACTCGTCACCGCGTCTTGTCACCACACTAGATGTCACTAGATGGTAATCGCCCCAAATGCCATTTGGCTAGAACCTGGTAGATAAACATCTTATGTAAATAACTGCACGTTGCGCTCTGCTCTTTGTGTGTGTTTCACAGAGAGAACGATTAAGATATATACTCTAATCACATGCATGTACCAGATTAGATTTCCAATTTAAAGCTGAGAAGGCGTTCAGCCTGAGGGTGAGGCTCAGCTGAGTGTGGTTGTGTCTCCCGTATAGCATTTCATCATCCCATAATTAATGTAAAAAACCATCATGTCGGGACAATTTGCTGTCTCATGCCAGTGTGTACACTCAATCTGTTTAACTTTGCTGACACCTGCTTTCATATTTCAGTGAATCTGCCGGATTGCTTTAACCACAGAGAGAGACTGTTCCTTCCTCTACTTTATCTGGCTAGCGTCGCGTCAGCATTATGAACGTGTCAGCACGCTGTGAGGTTGATGGGAATAAATGCCAACTATGGAGCTGCCATGTCCGGTACAAAGCCTTGTTCTTCACCCCAGTGAGAGAAGTACACCTTAAGCTTGCAATTTGTAATAGTTGTTTCCCACACAGACTTCATTTGTGTGGACCACCCAGGTATATATTAGGGCTGACCCCGACTAAGGATTTACATGTTCGAATCAGAGTTGTCAAGTTTTGCCTGTTAGTCGACTGATAGGGGAAGCATGGGTAGATCTGCTTTAATCTTGAGAAGCTGTAGAGATACAGTCTCTCTATATTAGTCAGTGTAACCTACACTGTACATTTCCAGCTAAACTGAGGCTTATTTTAGACCCTTTTCTCTCTCGCCTGCCGATCGCCGGTCTTGTGCCGAGTTTTGCGTGCATGCCGTGCGGCCGACAACTGCATGAATGTACATGAATGTGCCGACAATGTACATGAACATCGCGGTTCCTTGCGGGTCTATTTCAAGTATAGCCTAGTGTTTAAAAACAATATAATGTTCTTTGTGTGGGTCATCAATGGTGATAAATGATCTGAAAGTCCAACTCAGCACAACACCGCTGAAGCTGGGGCTCCGTCTCAACAGCAAGTGTTCCTCTTCTGCCGCTACACGAATGCACGCTACGGCCACCCATGCTCTCTGACGCCCCATTGTTACAATTTTGGATTTTTTTCACGCACTTTAAAAACTTCTGTTTAAAGGCTTTTTTCTTTTTACATGTTTATTTACAGCATTATACATTGAAATGTATATTGTAATAGGCAGCATTGTAACTGGCAGTTCTCAGAGTAAAAGCAGACGTAGGTTAGGTAAACATCCAATCTCCCACTTTTCGTGGTCAGCCCTATAACATATAAAATATTTTGATATATTGAAGCACACTGCAGAGAAACACAGATACATTATCTATTATTGCGTTAGAAGACGTGGACATGGCATTTTAAAAGCATAGACCAGATAAAGCAACAGTGAATGCACCAGTGCCGATGTTATTCGATACCATGTTGGTTTCGATAGGCTACTTGTGTTTTTGTGGCAACGTGCTGACAAAGAGAATCTACAGGGAGAGAGAGAGAGAGAGAGAGAGGGGGGAGGTCCTGTATCCTGATGCAGTTTTGGAGAAAGTCTAAAAGTTATTTAATAGTCACTGTTTTATTATGAACATAATTTATGAACAATAATTTGAAAGGACCCCAGAGGGAATAGCCATTGCTTATACTGGTGCTAACGGGGATCCTAATTAAGTAAGAAAGAAATAAAAAAGAATTTACAAGTTGCAAAAAAATGTTTGTTTATGCTGTCAACGCTGTACTTCTTAGAAAGAAAACTGGAATGGGCCATGGAAATTGTAATCGAGGCATCTCTCATATGAAAATCTCTTCTCACTACAGAAAGATCCGAAAGTTTTCTTAACTCTTGTCAAGCTCTAAACTTGTCGATTTGTAATCTGTCATTCACACATCAAAAAAACAAACAAACATCCAGACGAGAGCAGTATTTTGGAAGTTAATAAACACTTGTCCTCAGGGGCACCATCCTACTAGTCTCAGGGAAATGAAAACAAATTAATTGAAATGTGATTATTAATTATTTGGTCAGTCATTTAAGAAGGAATTGAATTCTTTTGATAGATTGACCTTGTCTTCCGCTTTAAAGAAAACACACAGACAACTCCTCAATGTTTAAATGAGGTTATTCATTTAGAGCTTAGAAATCTAATAATGTTTGTCGACATCAACTCTTGAACACAGCAAAAGCCTACTGTTTTGAAGCGCTTTCAGAGAAGAGATGCTGCAGTTGGCTTTCCGGTGTTGTATGCAGGGTTGAGGCCACCGTGCAGCAGGAGGTGCAGTGACGCTCGCAGGTGACTCCTGTAGAATAGCTGCTCTTCTTTCAGGGCCAAGATCTGTCCCAAGATGTTGAGAGCACACTTCTCAAGAAGATGCAGGACTCAACATTTCTTCTGTTCTAACCTTTGTTGTGTTAGGATTAAGAGCAGGCCTCTTCCAGAAAGTGTCCTTTAGGACTGAGGCATACTAGGGATTGTTAAAATAGTTAGAATCATTGCACTGACTTTAGATGAGGCACAAAACTTAAGGAAAGACAAAATGACAAAATTACGCAGATTCCTACTGGCAATGGTTACTGAGACTTCTGTCCATTGATCAGTAGATGGCAGAGGTTAATTCTGTGAATTAATTACTCATAGCTCATTAAACGCCATACAAAAATATAAGTTAAGTTAAGCATCAAGACAACATGTGTTGAGAAAGTTTGGTTTGGTGAATTTCTTATTGGCTTAAACAATCAAAGAGAAGCAAAATCAAGGTAATTTATTTATCATTGTACAAAACAAGGCTGTACACATCTTGCTGTGACTTTATCAACTTGACGGAATATTGGTGAGAAGTCCTTGTCTTGTCTGGCGAGTATCCAAACAGACATCTTTACTATCAGAGAAAGGAGAGGTTCGTCTGCAGAACAGAAGAGTTTCAGAAGAGGTTTGTTCCTCCTACGCCCCCTGTGAATGTGGGAGACATGTATTGTGATCGCTACACAGGACTGAGATTATTTCATGGTTTTGAGTTTCTTCTTTTCATGGTAATGTGGCAAAAAAAAAAAATCCTTTTTGCATGATTTACAATGAATTCCCAAGTGTTACAATGAATTGCCCTCATTTAAGCCGTTACCACTCTGTCTACACTCAGTGCTTTATTATTATAAAATGTTCTATGACCTCCCTTCTGTCATATTAGGCAGTTTGGGAGTCAGGCATTTTACAGTGTAAGAGCAATGTCAGAGCAAGTCTGCGAACGCTTTTCATCCCTGCTATCCCACTTTTCATCTGCATAATTACCGCCTGAGAAACTTTCTCCTGTCATTACTTATTTTGAGCAGATTTTTTTTTTGAACGGGATCCCTACACCAAACATCCTCTCACCTCCCCCTGTCACAACAGCGCATTTAGGAAGCCTTTTAGTGTGCTAGGTGCTGTGGCATACACCAGATAAAGCACTGTTTATATATGTATATGTGTGTGTGTGTGTGTGTGTGTGTGTGCGGGTGGTGCTGCAGCAAGAACGATGTATAACAGAAGAGATAACGAAACTCCACTGAGGTAACAGGGTGGTTTGTTGGGCTTCAAACCCATACCACTCACCACTTTCTTTTTGTGTATTTCTTTCTCTTGCCCCCCCCCCCCACCCCCACCTCCACTTCCCCTTATGGTGACATTTTTCGGGGCGGTGTGACGCCTTGAATGACAACTAGGAGCTCTTTGGAGTGTATGTTGGCAGAGTGGCCTGGCTGAAGGAGATAAGGAGAGGAGGCGCGCACACACACCCACGCACACATGCACATTGTCCATGCTTAAAAGGACATGGAGACCTCCACACACAAAATCCAAAGGAGATTCTGGTATCATTCCACAAATGTTTTTGTAATTTGTGTAATATCTTATATCTCTATATGCATATAGGCTTGCACAGCCAAAATTATATTGTGGATATTCCTGCAAGCTTTTTCCTGTCTGTTGTTGTCAGCGGTTATGCTATCAGCGTCATCTAGAGACCCACTGAAAGCTACATACACTGATATTAAAACTTTGGCTTTGCTGTTAAAATTGAGTAGCAACTTTTCTGCAAATGGCAGGGTTGGAATAGTAAATTCTTAAAATTTCCAACTTACATTAAAAATGTTTCGCATATAATACTGGTTTGTACTTTCAGTTTTAGCACACAGTTACATCTCCCAACTCCATCATAAAGTGATGGAGTTGGGAGAAAAACGCTCTCACTGAAGCACTACAGCAGTCAGTGCTGTTTGTTTGATTTGTAGTTTCTCTTTCAAGATCTGAGGAGGATTTAACAATCATTTAGAATTCTAGCACACGTGCACATGCTACATCACAAGCAAGTGCAAACACACACACACACACACACACCTGTTGCATAGAACTACTCCAATACTGTGTGAAAACACTAAAAGCATTTCAACAGCAGTGCCTGTAAGCACAGATGCTCATTAACATGTATAAGCCTACCCAGTAACTCAGGGTGATACGCTCTCACACTCTTATTCTTCACCGCACCGGTGTAGAGCCCCATCCCCAGCTTGCCACCCTGCCTCAGGGATGGCAGTGGCAGATGTTCAGAAGTGCCGGGTACCCAGATCTGTTGGTTGGAGCCCCGTGAGGCGCCGTTGATCATAGAAATGAAGTGGAGATGACACTGATCACTCTTTCGCCTCCTCCCCGAGCTCCCTCGCCTTCACTAAACGCGGGGGAGCCGAGGAACACTTAAGGTGCGGAAAGGGTAAGGAGAATGGAGGCAACATGGGAGGTGAATGCAAACAAAGCTGAATCTTTGCGTGCAGGCAGCGTCCGGGAAAATTGGGATGCAAACACGGAAGTGCTACCACCTTGTTAACTAAAAACAACACACAAAACGGTCGAATTGTCAGTGATAAGCCAGAGCAGCAACAAAAGAAGGAGAAAAACACCCCTTGATTGATTTTGGTATTTCTGAGGCAGCTCTAATTATATGCTTTTGTTACTGACACTGATGAAATACTCAGAAACAGCTATTGATTTGGCTGCCCGACTCTTTTTCCAAGGCAGATCCATTCTGCTACAGCCTGTATCAATCTTTATCACAGTTTCAGGTGCCTTATTTAGCCCAGCAATTAGTTTTAATTACAGGACCTTGGAAAATATGGAAATTGATTGATCTGGATCACTGTAATGTGGGCCATTTGTAAAACGCAGCCTCCTTTTTAATGTAATTCAAAAATTACTATTGTGTATCCAATTTATTTTTTAATTAAAAACAGTGCATCATTGTATTTTTTATGCTTAATATAGCAACCTGTAAATAAGACATTTATTGAGTTGCAGTCCTTTGTCTGGCTGAATACACAGCCTACTTAGAAAAACTGAATTTATATGTGGACTCCAAAGTGTTTTTGTTGTTGAGTTGGATGGATCGGTGCTAGAAAATCACAGAAAACCAAGTAAGCCATTTTGGTATATCTTCTTTGGACCTCAGATTCTGATGTGCCGTCAAGATAACGCAGATTAGAAGTGATAGAATGATAGATTAGTTAGAAATATGTGCTGTGAGTTTGATTCTTTGTCTCAGCATGTCAGCTGGGCGAGCAGATGCATAGCACACAGGCCACACACACATACGCCACACGCAGGCCTTTCCACCAGAGGGGAATTCAGGGCCAAAGGAGTGTATCCCATTGAGAGATCCTCTTCCTTTTTCAATTCTCCCTTCTCTCCTGGTTCTCTCCTGGTCAGATAAAGCTCTTTTCTTTGGTATATGACACCCTGGATAATTGCATATAATTGGATTTAGCAGTTAAATGACCTTGTGGCCAGTTTGTGGGACTTGACAGTGGATGTAGCCTGGGAAAGAGAGAGTGGCCATTTTGGGTAATATCTGTTTATCTACTGTACAAGTCAGTGAGCAGTGTTTTAGGCTTTTGAGAGACAAGATGATCCAAGTCTTGTCAGCCAGATCCCTGGTGACCTGATGTCAGATGCTCAGCAGTGGTCTTTAGCTAGTCCTGACACAGCAGTGTACATGGCCCGACTATTTAACACATGCTAATGTTATAACTCTTGTGGATCACCAGAATCAATCTTTTTATAGTGTCACATAATAAGAAGTTCTAATAAGCAAAGGAGAGCAGTGGAGGGCCGCAGGGGATTTGAGTTCTTTGTGCCTCGAGCCGGCACATTAGCATTCATAGAGTATCATGGATTAGAGCGGTAATCCCCAGGAAGCTTGTTTTTTCTGATTTTCACGATATCTTTGTGCTAACCAGTCATGGCTTTGGTGTTTTCACACTGCACTGCTCAGAGACTGTACCTGTATCAAAGAGTGGAGCTGCTACTGCGACACCTCCATTTAAATTGCTCTTTTACTTCTGTTCATTACACTCTTAACTTTTTTTCTGTTTCAGACACAGTGACTGCCACTCTTCGTGCTCACTGTTGAATTTTCAGAACAAATCATCTAGGAACACAACCAAAGACCAGCAGACACTGATTTCCAGAATACAAATCTATGCGTTTTCAGGAACTAACGTTTACTGGGTAGCAAATAAGACTTTCATTTGTAGGAGAAGGTCGGACATTATTTTTCTAAACCAAGCTAATATCCAATACAAGGCTAAGAACTGCAATGAAAAAAATTCATTGGAAGCAGCTTCCTCCATAAGTGTCTTATCTGCCCAACTTGTAAACTGGTGACCAAGTAATGACCCCCTGCCACTACACATATTAAGGGACAAAGGCACCATATTTAGGGGTCTCTCTCTCATGTGGCATTCTGGGCCACTAATCCAGTTTCCTCTGGGCTCCCTGGGGATGAGCTGATCCAGCGTTTGACTGGTATTCTGCCGCAGACACACTGCTAGGAATGGCTGCCATGGAGGGGATGAGAGCATTGAGTGCCAAATAGCTGGTGACTCGGGCAGCACCGAGCCCCTCAGATCTACCGCCAGATCCCTTTGTGGAGTTGGGGGAGGGTGGGACTACAGATCATGGAGGTCAGCTTAGCTACCTCCCAAGTGAAAATATTGTTTTCTATCAAGAAACCTGCAGCTTTATGCTTCCCGTTCTCCCTTGTTTTAGAGAAAAAATGCAAAGGATGCAAAAATAGCCCAGAGAACAGATTGAGTGGTTTTCTTAAAGAGCTGTCATGGGGCTCGAAACAGCACGGCGGATCCAAGGATGAAGTTGTGACAGATGGGATCAGTGGAGCTTAGCATAACAGCCCTATCTGATTAAGCAATCCTACACTGTGAGCGCTAGCCAAAACGACAATGGTGGTGAGGGTTTTGGCGGCAGTATGTACTCTGCGTACAGTCTCAGAGTCCCAGGGGCATTGGCAAAAGTACACCTTCGCACATGCATACACGCACAAACATGCACACACATCAGGTGTGGCTATAAGATAGCATGGAATTTTTGCACCCGAGGCTTGTGTTGCTCTCCAGAGAGCTCCTTGGGGTAACAGGTTACTACAATCTGTTTCTCTTGTTATTTCAGATAGCCAGATGTCAGAGAAATAGATATGATTAATGTGTTTCTGCTGGGTTTTACTACCTTAAATGCGTTAAAATATGTATACAATATACTTTAAATATACTGCTGGTTCCCTCGAGTTTGATTTTGTACTATTATTTCACCTTGCTTGTTTTATAGTAATGCAAATGAATGCCGGTCTTTGTTCCTTCCACGCTTCTGCACTTCGTCAGTGTTATTATGTATGCTGATGAATGCTTACACTTAAACAATACAGCCTTGGGAATGTGCACTTAATAGGCTACAGGATTCCTGACTATATAAAAAGGATTTACCTCCAAAAGGCAATTTCAGTGCAGTGGGAAGATATATGAAAGGGGTAGGTTTATTCCATTGGCCTATACTTGCAATGTCTGCTGAGTTTACCTCTGTGGGCAATAAACCAAGAGACAATATTTTTTTTGTGAATATCATTGCTGATTCCAGTGCACCCTTAATATAATTACTGAATTCGTTTTACAGCCTTTTTCAAATGCAAATCCCCCTTGACTTTTCAGAGTTGAGCATTATGTATCTGGGTGGATGCTGTAATAAAACACACAATGGCAAGCCTAATTGCTTGCAGAGAAAGACACAGTGAAAGGGAGAAGTGAGGTCTACAGTGAGTCCAAAAAAAGGGGTGGGGTGGGGGGCAAAAGAAGAAGGGTTGATGGAGGTTGGGAAACAGGAGGAAAGAAAGATAATGTTGGGCAGAAAAAGTAAAAAAGGGAGTACATAGAAGACATTATCAATAGATGAGAATGGCAAAGGAAGGGAGACAAACAGGGCAGAGGAATGCGAAACAGAATGTGAACACACCAGTATGGCCGTCATCATGGCAGGAAAGATACTAGAGCCAGTTGCCATGCCAACAAAGGTAGGGCCGCAGCATCTCATGCATTTGTCCACAAACCCTCAACAGTGATGAGTGACTTTCAAAAGAAACAAAACTCAGGAAGAAAATGATTCTATGATGTTGAGGAAAAAGAAATGGATTTGTGTCAGTCTTTTCTCTTTCACCTCAACGTTCTTGAGCCGACTGCAGTAGCTCATATATTTCAGGGAAGTATAGCTGACACTTCAAGGTGGAGCACTCCACCTCGCTAAAGGAAAAAAAATATTAATGAAGGCAATGACGGGCGTTAGGCATTTCCAGGCAGGCAGGACGAGCAGCAATATGGGTTCTGCTAAAGAAGAAGAACCCTCACCCTGCTCCACTGGTTACATTTACGTCTGACATATAACCCTTTGTATTAACATTGTTTTGTTAATAGCCCACACTCAGGCACACACATTTGATGGGGTTTTTTTGTCTTTTTTCTCTGTTTTGCTGAGGTTCTTCTCATCTCCCGTCATACGTGAAACCCCATTCCAAACAAAGCTGGGCTATTTCACAGCACAGCGGCACCAGACGTCTCCTACATTGTGTTTAACATTGTCGAAATATTTGTTTACAAGGTTCAGTGCCGTTTAATTTTCTTGTGATCAGCTCTCTCTCTTCCCTTTCTCCCTCTCTTTAGCTCCTTCTACTCACTCGAACTCAGGAGCCCTTTTGTTTGAATATGCGGAGGACTTCTCTCTCGCTGGTATTTGTTCAGTTTGCCTAATTAGAGTTTGGCGAGATGAAAGCGAGCGGCAGGGCTTTTTGCTCAGCGGCTGAAACTAAACGAGATGCTGTTGTGTATCTGAGAAAATAAAATATCTTCAGATTTGTTGTCTCCTTATTTTATGGTTGAGCTCTGGCATTTCGCGGCATGGCTTCACCTTTGAAAGAGATGGCTAGACAAAATAATGACTGTCTACACTGTACATCGTTTTTGTTTCCTTTTCATTTTAAGACTGCTTCTTACTTCTTGCCACATTTGTTTGACATTTTCTTTTTGACATTTGACATTTCAAGTGAACTGAACATACATAAGCTCGTACTCACATAGCAAACATTTAAAGTTGTTCCTAGTGAAGGTACATGTTAAGAATGCTATTTAGTCTTCCAACACATTCTCTCTCCCAACTTGTCACATTTAGACGCTTGGTCAAGCCCCTTTGGCGTCGCTTTTTAACGCCCTGGGTACCCATTTAGTGTCATTTTTAAGCGTGTATTGGCTGCGCGGTCAAGTTGGCGACGCTTGGCAACAACAAATATGCATCATCCGATGACATTAGCAACAATAAATACTGTTTGTAACGTCCGGTTAGGCTTTCAAAATAGAACGCTAGTATTTAGAAAGGCTGACATTTTGAAACACCACGTTATTAAAGTTATAAAACGTTGCAAATTGGTTAGGTTTTTGACAACAAAATTACTTGGTTAAGGTTGGATTAAAATAACTATATGGCTCAGTTAACACGTAAGTTAACTAACGTCACTTGCGTAACTTATGCAATTTACGTAATTTGCCATATTTAATGTTGACTTTTTTGTTTCACAGTGCGTACAAACTGACTAACCGATGGATCTTGTCCACGCGTCCATACAGTCCCCTCCGAAAGTATAGGAACGGTAAAGCAAATTCCTTTGTTTTTGTTGTTCACTGAAAACATTTGGGTTTAAGATCAAAAGATGAGTATGAGACAAGAGTTCAGAATTTTATCTTTTATTTCCTGGTATTCACATCTAGATGTGTTAAACAACTTAGGACATATAACGGTTTGCATTAGACCAAAACATTATTAGGCGAGCAAAAGTAATGGAACAAACAATCTTAAAGTTAATAACATTTAATATTTGGTGACATAACCCTCGCTTGCAATAACTGCCTCAAGCCTGCGACCCATCAACATCACCAAACTGTTGCATTCTTCATTTGTGATGCTATTCCAGGCTTTTACCGCAGCTTTTTTCAGTTCTTGTTTGTTTATGGGTGCTTGTCCCCAGTCTCTTCGTAAGGAGGTTAAATGCTGCTCTATTGAGTTAAGGTCAGGTGATTGACTTGGCCAGTCTAAAACCTTTCACTTTTTTCACCTGATGAAGTCCTTGGTTTTGTTGGCAGTGTGCTTTAGGTCATTGTCCTGCTGCATGATAAACTTCCTCCCCATTAGTTTCAATGCATATTGGCAGACAAAATGTTTCTGTCCGCTTCTGAATTCATTCTGCTGCTACCATCATCAGTTACATCATCAATAAATATTAATGAGCCTGTTCCAGAAGCAGCCATGCACGCCCGAGCCATGACATTACCTCCACCATGCTTCACAGATGAGCTTGTATCCTTCAGATCAGAAGCACTTCCTTCAGTCCATAAGATTGTGTTCCAGAACCTTTGCGGCTCATCTCTGTACTTCTTTGCAAAGTTCAATCTGGCCTTCTGATTCTTCCTACTGACGAGTGGTTTGCATCTTGTGCTGTGGCCTCTATATTTCTGCTCTTCTTCCAACTGTGGACTGTGATACCTTCACCCCTGCACTGTGGAGGTCGTTGGTGATGTCACTCACTGATGTTTTGGGGCTTTTCTTCACAGCTCTCATGATATTTCTGTCATCAACTACAGTTGTTTTCTTTGGCCGACCTGTTGGACGTCTGTTGCTCAGTACACCAGTAGTTTCTTTTTGTTTCAGGACATTCCAAATTGTTGTGCTTGCTATGCCCAATGTTTGTCCAGTGGCTCTGCTCGATTTTCCTTCTTTTCTCAGCTTGACAATGGCTTGCTTTTCTCCCATAGACAGCTCTCTGGTCTTCATGTTGGGTTATCCTCTTTAACAGGACATGCAGTCTTTATAGGTTTGAACCAAGGATGAAAACTTGAAGACTAGTCATGCAGAGCTATTTAATGCTTGGACAATCAACACCTAGTGTTACGACCCCCACCAAAGCTCGTTACAATGGAGGTCGAACATAATCAAAGGGTCCAGGAGGAGCAAAAAAACTTTATTGAAATTAAAAAGTTTATTGAAATAAATGTGAAATAAGTTCAAAATTTAATTCAAACAAAACAACAAATCTGATGGTCTGGCCAAAACAAACTAAAGAAAGGGAAGCCCTCCAGATCAGCCCACAAAGGAACGTAGGATCTGGAGGCTGAACCCTCTACCCTAAAGCAATCCCTAACTAAACAAACAGAAATAAAGTCACGAAAACTAAACTACCAGTCCCATCAGAAGTATAAGAAAAGAACAATAATCAAAGGAATACAAATCAGTTGCAGTCTCTGTGGTCGGCTGCTGCCATGGCTGGAAGGTGGACAAGTGATAGAGCCAAGCGCCCAGCCCCCCTCTTATGAGTTTCTCCCCTCGTCACCCAGGCCTAAAACACCTGAGGGAAAAATAGGCACACATGACTCACCATCATCTAGAACTGTACATCTTGACCAGCAGAAGGGGGGAGAATCTAAGAGGGAGAATGTAACACCTGGGCAATGAGAAACATCTGTCAGTCACATGTTCCAATAGTTTTGCTCACTTGAAAAATTTGGTGGGTCCAAACAAAGGGTGGTATGTCCTGAGTTGTTAGAACATCTAGATGTGAATACCAGGAAATGAGAGCTGAAATTCTGAACTCTTGTCTCATACTCATCTTTTGATCTTAAACCCAAATGTCTTCAGTGAAGTTTTTGTCCTTTGTTTTTGTGAAGACTTTTGGAGGGGACTGTATGTGACGAGTCGGGGAGTGAGAATGGGTTGACTGTGTACAGGCCTGTTTAATTGTTATGCGTTAGTTAATTCATCTGATTGTCAGGCCTGGTAGCTTGCTTTAAAGACAATTAAGATTGAATATGACACTATTTAACATTTTTGCCAAGCTCAACTCTGTTTAAGCAACTTCTTCAGAACTGTTTTATCCACCATTGTGCCGCAAAGAAACACAACATTGTGCTCTTGTTGTGAGTGAGGGGGATACACCAGTTGGGACTTTCCAATCTCAGTTAAATCAAGCTGAGTATTGTTCCCCACAAAGAGGATCCCAGCCTCAGAATATAGGCTCATGAATTATGAATACATTTGTTACACACTTCCCATTAATTTTGCCATAATTATCCACTTCTCTCTGCCTCTCAAATGACTGAGCTTCCAGGAACACTGCAGATTCAGTGGTTTAATGGTGTTTACCCGACCCAATGAGCTAAATGAAGTTAGCGCATTGTCTCAGTTGGAACACATTAATTTTCCATTATGGGTTGGTGTTGGAGTTACCTGCTGAGTCCCACCCCTTGACACAAGACAGGAAGTTGCCCTGACTTAGCCACGCTGGAAGCCACATTTCCAGTAGAAGTCATTACAATTTAATTTTTTTTCTAACACGAAACTACAGTGTACTGCCGTGCTGTTAGTGGAGGGGAACAGGATGTGTGCTCCTAAATGCCGGCTGAAGGGAGAAAATTGTCAAAATGAAACATTAAACATCAACAAACGCTCAAGGCAAGGTGCTATTTTGCACTAATGTCCCTGTAGATTACTTTGCCTCTGACTTGAGCTTCCTCGGCTTAGAGGACCAGGAGATGTTGTTTTTGCTTCTACTTTGTCTTGCTGACATGGGTTTTCTTTTGCAATAGAGGTGGCAATGATGTAAAAAAAAATGTGTCTCTGTGCAAGTATTTTAATTAATCATTTCCATTGTCACTTGCTTGATTTTGGAATGTTTTACTTTTTTCTAGATATTGATATTCATGTGTGACATGTCATTGATAACATAAAATCATATCTTTTATGGTTTTAAATGAACTGACACTCAATATTAAAATGCATGATCATCCTTAGAAAGATTGGAAGGAGCAAGGATTTGAAATGATGGTAGTAGCTTTGGGTAGGGGGGGTGGTGGCTGCACGTGCTAATCGTCCACTTAAGGACCGGCTTCCTTCCTTCCATCCATCAATGCTGCTGGTCTCTCCATCACATGTGACGTTGCAATTACAGCTTCCAACATTCCAGAGGGGGAAAAAAACCAAACTGTAAAGGACAGCATGCACTTTGTTGCCCACTTTCAGCTGCCCTAATGAGTAGAGTCCAGAAGTGGCAATCAGAAGTATTCATTCCATGAAATTGACTGTGGAAACAGGGCGGATGAACTGGGGAACAGTTGTAGCATGCATCTGCAGCGCTGGCAGTTGAAGATTAGGAAGAGGAAAGGAAGGACAGATGGATACTCTGAGAAAGGACACCAGATCTCAGTGGAGACTCATGATTAGTTTTGACCTCATAAATGAAAAGAAAATAGAGGTCAGGCATAGAATGTATTGGTTGTCACAAGTTGAAGCCAGCATGGCTCTTCCAGGCCAGAAACCCAAAACATTTGGTAACTGGGAAAAAATACAAACAATAGAAGGACAGACAGAAGGCGGTACCAGTTTAAATTTAGGACACGCACTATGACATGTGGATGCTCAGTTTGCTATCACACATTTAGCTTTCAGTGTTGGTGCAGCCCCTCCTTTCAAGTGAATGTAGTGGTGGTTTATATGAGAGCTAGTTAAACACTGTGGCTCCTCTGAGTATCTTTAGTCTGTCTTGTGTAGATTAGCATAAGTGAAGAAATCATCAACATCCCTTCTGTGTCCTAGCTCCAGTGGCTGAAACATAAAATCTGCCCAAATTCTCCAGCTCAACATATGGAGGTCCAATTTATTTATGAACTGTTTAATTAAGATGGAGCGGCAACTGTTCAGATCTCTACCCCTCACCAATCTCCAAGATGCTCTGATTTATTTTTTCAGACATATCCCATGACATATTAGCTGCGTTTTAATGAACAAAATGTGCGAGTCAAAGTGATTCACTCAGCGTTATGCAGTTAATTAGGAGATGTGGGGGAGCATAATATCCCGATATGAGATATTTTCCTTTGTAAGACTTAACTATGATGTCCCCTAATTATTAGGCCAATAAACAACACTCAATATGGGTAAACCCTTGCTGAATAAAAACAGAAATGTTGCTGTAACAAATTCTTAAAGTATAGTAGTAATAAAATGTTCATATTTTATATCTTTAATTTTGCAGTATGTTAGGACAGTGCTGAAATACCAAAGCAATGGCACCAAATGTAGAGCCAAAATCAGCATCGTTTTGAGTACTCTCCGTCTGAAGACCTTGGCATGTGCAGTCCTGGTTATGCAGGGTGTCCCTGTCTAATTGTAACTTTGAATAGTAAATAAGGTCATTTGACAGGCATCCAAACAACTTAGTGCATTGGTCCTGACACATGATGGCTGTTGCTGCTGTGGAAAGTGGAAAGTGACCATAAAGATTTAATGCTTCAGTCGCTCAGTTTAAGTGCCTTGCCTGGGGTCAACAGTTCCCTGTGGTATTTCCATGGAAGTCAAATGCATGCGGTCACGCACATGCACACACAATGCTGCTGTGAAAGGAGTACATTTTAATTCAGATACATGGAGAATGTAGGGCATTCTGCCAGAAACCAACAAAAGAAATAGACATATTTCATTTTTGTGGTACATTCAGTGAATAAATTTATGGAAATCCTATATAGTTTTATATGTGAAGTTTAACTGCATAGGCTATATTCACACGTTATTCAGTTAGTATGACATCATACAGTATTACTCATTCAGTGTAAAATGCCCTTTTGCGTCATTGTTCCTGAAATACAGCCGTTCGTATGCTTTAAATTCAAGCTTTACACTTTTCCCATTGCTGTGGTAACTAGTCAGCCGAGAAGTGCTCAGATTTGTGTTGCAGTGTAATCATAGGGCTGTGGTGCATACTGTAACATTCAAGGTAGATGGTCTGCAGTACTGCTGCAGGATAAATCTGTAGGGAGGGACCTGTGCAGTACTACTACCATAATATCTAATGGACCCTGTACACTATACAACTAAGCCACATCCACAAGAGCTAAATTATGCAGCCAACATGGAAGTGTCTAAAAGTAGTATTTCTCCCCAACACATGTGTCTGGTAAAAACTGGTAGTTTCATCTATCCTAGAGGAAAGCAGATGTGGTGACCTTGAATTCACCTTGTTTTCACTGTATTTCAATAGCGAAGAGCTATAAAATCTAAAGGTCTGACTTTTTGAAAGCTCTGGTGCAGCTGATCATAATGTCCCAAACAGATCTTGCAGCCAAAACGTGACTTAATACACTGCTTCTAAGAGTAGCAAGCACAGTTAGTTTTTTTATTTGTATATTTGTCTGACTACATTTATACGCCAGCTACATTGGCTACATTTGTCATGATAGAACAGCTTGGACAGTTAACTACACAAGTGTTTACTTCTGCAGAAACATACCAGATATCACTAAATGGCTTCTTCTTTGTGTCTAGTGGTGAATTTTAGTAAATATGTCATACAAGCTTTCAAAAGAGAGTGTTTCTGGTGATTTGCGCCTGTTCATACCCAAACTGCACCCAGGCTTCTCAACAATTCTGAACGTTCAGCTTTTGCTCCCAGTTGCTGACTGACATAACGGCATGCAGTAAACCTGAATCTAATCCAGAGGCAACTGGTGCATTCATGGGGGGCTGCTATACCAAAATCAAGCAAACGTGTACTAAGGTATCTCACCGGTGTAAACAAAGCCTAACCAAGTAGTTGTGGTGCTTAAATCTAACCAATCTGCAATGTTTTTACAATGTTAACTATGTGTTGGAAAAGCTTTTATTTAGAAAAAGATCATTGTTTGGGGTAAAACAATCAGTCAACATTAACTTTCAGGGTCACACAGGAACTGAACCCCAATCTCAAAGGTCCTATGTGGTGCTGCCTCATGTGTTTTCGTAAACATCAGAAAAGTTTGTTTCCGTACCGTGAAGCAAGCTTTTAGTGGGAACAGATATCAACGTGTTGTTTAAACACGCTGAGCAATAAAATACAACACATTGTCTTTGTAGCGTCCAGGTTACGTATGACAAAATTACGTTAGTGCTATATCCCCCGGAACCCATAGACTGCACAGCGGTGCTAGCTGGTCGCCTAGATGCCTTAACATGAAAGTCTGTCAGAGTGAATCCATCCATCCATCTTTATCCGCTTATCCGGGGTCGGGTCGCAGGGGCAGCAGCTCCAGCAGGGGACCCCAAACTTCCCTTTTCCGAGCCACATTAGCCAGCTCTGACTGCGGGATCCCGAGGCCTCCTCCCAGCTGGACGTGCCTGGAACACCTCCCTAGGGAGGCGTCCAGGAGGCATCCTTACCAGATGCCCAAACCACCTCAACTGGCTCCTTTCAACGCTAAGGAGCCGTCCTTGAAGGAACAATTTCTGCACTGACAAAAGATTAACCTATTTACCATAAAAGGATCAATAATTCTACTAGTCTCCATTAGTGGAGAGGGAATCACTTCCAACCCAGGTACCAAGATAAACGACCTATCGGTCTTGCCAACCTGAGCACCATTGTTACATTAAAACAGTTTTAACAACGCATACTGCAAAAAAAGCAGTTCTCTGGGAAACGGACTGTAAAACTAATATATGTAAATTTTCTGTATTTGTAAAGCACCTTTCTAGTCTTTGTGACCACTCAAAGCGCTTTTACACTACATCGCATTCACCACTCACACACATACAATTGTGGAACAGCCACCAGGAGCAATTTGGGGTTCAGTATCCTGACCAACGACTCTTTGACACGTAGCCTGGAGGAGCCGGAGATTGAGCTGCCAATCTTTCGATTAACGGGCAACCTGCTTTACCTCCTGAGCCACTTCCACCACATGTGGAAGCTATATATGAACTTCCAATAGCATGAGAGTATAAATTACGTATTAGCGCAAAACAGACACAGAGCTACAGCTTCATGAAATTTCAGAGACTTTGAATCTGTATTTGTGAACGCAGCTAAGTCTTTTATCCTTTCAAAAATCCCAGTGAGTTGCAGTGGACCCAACGAACAAGATTTTCACTTGATTTCTCTTGATGTTAAAGTATAGAACATGTTTCTTCCTTTTCAAACAGGGCAAGCTCTATTTTAATAATTTAAAGCGTTGAAAGACATGGAAGGCTTTAACATCAATCTGTAACTCTGCAAGATTTTAGAGGTCTTCTTAGCCCCTTACCTCCCACTAGCTCTTCTTTTCTTTCTCTCATAGAATAGATATCCACAATGAATTATTAAAGCACTTTAAATTCTGCTACAGCTTCTATATTACTTAAGCTGTGCAAAGACACTATGCATTATAGATCAGCCTACTGAGATGAATATCATTCACTTTCAATCAGAGCCATTTCCTGACATCTTTTAAGCAGATGTTTTTCGCAAATTGCCCTGGTTTGTTTCTGAGCCCTCAAGGACCAAGCCTGCGCTTTTCGGGAAGAGGAGATGTACAACGATGATTACGTTGTGAAACTTTAGCTGTGCCCAGGTCTAGTAAAAGCCAGTGATTTGTGGATCTGTCAAACGTTTTGGATATTGTGCCATTTTATATCTCGTGCCAAGGGGTGCGCCAAGCAATAAGCTGCACATAAAACCATTTATTGTTCTTATTTTATACTTCATGACTTTTATGCACTTCAGTAGTTCTGGCTTTTTGGTAATGCTCGCTTCTCACTAAAGTCAATAGAGGCAAGTGTCCTCAAGAAATATGCTTTAACCGCTGCTGTGTGACTACCATTTTGGAATTAGCAAGTAAAGAAGGGGCTTTTGTGTCAGTATGGCGTGTGCCTTCAGGAGCCACGTAAAGCGTGGTGGCCATATGCTGGTGAGTGCCCTTGGAGAGGGATGCTCTATAACGTGCCATCCCAGATTCACAGGGGGCTTGGGAAGCAAACACATTCTTCCTTCTGACTTAGTCTATGTGATGTGGTGTCTGATGAACGAGGTATAGCAGAAGTGAGAGGAAAGCAAGTGTGGAAGGGGATAATGATGATGGCTCCCATTTTTCTCTGTCCCCTCCAATTGTATGTTGTTCCTGCTGTCCTGAGACCCAGCACAGCTGCTGATGTGTGAATGAGGGTAGGATGAAGAGGCTCATGGTAAGCTGTGAAAATTGTGACGGATTAATGTCTTAAAAGGTCTTTCAAGAACATGCTGTACCTGTTGAATGCTGCTTACAAAACAAAGGCTTTAGAATTATATTATACTTTCCAAGTTATTTGTCCTTGATACTCTCCATTCAAAAATTTCAGGTAAGCGCTTTTGGTCTCATCATTATGCCAAAAGCCACAGTATTAACTATGTAATTGTTTGTAGATGGTCGATAAATTCATTTAGCTAAATATTTAGCAGTCTGGTGTATCTATGAACTCATTCATATTTGTATACCCTTTGTTGACATTTGACTTTGCACTTGTCTTTGTCTTTATAAAGCAGTATCTGGCAGGACACTGGCGTTTGAACCACCAACAGTCATTCGAATGAAATCTGTAGTTTGCAAAACAACATTGGCTTGTGTTCATCAGACCTAAAAAGCAGAAGAAAGTGGCAGATGAGGGAGAAGAGAGCAGCAGGCAGCTGCAGCTGGCTGATGGAGGGCTGGATGTGGGGACAGGGAGAGAAGAAAAGGTGGGAAAATAGGGAGAAATAGGGGTGGGGAAGAGAAGCGGGCCAGTTAAGACGTAAGCATGTCTCCTCCTAATGACAGAATTATGACACTGCTCCATCTGCCACTCAATCATAGCCAGCCAATCGAAGCCGCTCTCCGATCGGCACCGGTTCCGGTAGGCACTCCCATCTGTACTCACCACAGAATTAAGGATGTAATCAAATGCTCAGATGTCAAGGAGACGGGGAGAGTCAGAGCTTGGGTGCGGGTTTTATCGCATCCCCAGCATGTGTGGCAAGCGATACTGCTTGTGGCTGTGGTAATTTGATTTGTGCTCCAATATTGATGCAGAATGGAAGTGAGGAGGGATGGAGCTTTTGCTTATGTCTGTTGTATTCAGATGTCTTACACTGATCAGGAATTTTAATTTTGAGTCACGCCGCCTCTTCTCTGTCTCTAACCACTTGCTAGAGAAAGCCGTCACATCCTGATCAGAATCTGGCATGTCTGTCTGAGTTTGGCTTCCTGCGCTTCTGCCAAGACTACAAAATGTGTGTGACTGGCTGAGTGTGTGTGTGGCTTTTGTGTCCTTCTGTTTTGGTGGAAGTGTTTGCATTTTCCACGGATCAAATCGCAACTTTCTAAGTTCCTGACGCAATACTATGGAATAATTTCTCCGTTTGATTAATTTTTGGCTTTTTCTTTGCCACCGTGTCTGTACATGTGGAACCCATTTGACAACTCGCTGCCATTGCTCTTTCCCCCTGTACGTCTTTTCTTACCTTCTCTTCCTGACCTTTTTTTTTTTGTCTTCCTCTGTCATAAAAATTGTGCCACTGTCTTTTGGCTGCCTGAGCTGGAAGAGGCCGGGGTGGGAGCATTTGAATGATTTGGTATGCAGCGACAGCACTGTTCTGTTTCAATGCAGGAGTCTTCGCCTTATCTCCTTAATGGATTATGAACAAGGGAACAAAAACAGAGGGAGGCAGAGTGAGAATGATTGGACTCCCTGTAAAGGGCCAGCAGGAAACGGACTTCAGCCAGATAAATAAAATACTCTGCCTGTACATTTCCTTTGCCCCTGAATCACAAATGTTATTAAGAAAGAGGACAATAGGAACACCTTGTAGTCAAGAGTCATTTGCATCTTTAGTCTTTGTATTCTGATTTTCCTGCTCCCGGGTGGTGGTGTTTTGTGCATTCTCGTTGCAGATTAACAGATAGTTTTAGCTAGTCTGCAGCTGTGTGATAATTTGTTTTCTGAGGCATTACTATCATACAACATCTTTCTCTTGTTTGTTTGCAAGAAAAAAAGAAGGCAGCAACTGAATGTTTAAGCGACCCAAGCTGTCAAGCATCTTACGCGAGTCCATGATCTAAATGTCAATGCACAGACCTCACAGAGTCAAACCCCACCACACTTGCTGTGCATTGAAGCTGAAGCTTTAGCGTTGATTGGTTGTGCTTTAACAGCTGTCTCTCCTTTCTGCCGCTGCGAGAGTTCTGAAATCTGTATTTTAGCACATCCTTGATTCAAGAGGATAAGTGAAAGGCTATAATGAGTCATCATACCTCTGCGTCTGAGCGATAACCATTTCTAGTGTTCTGCATAGCTTCAATATTAACAGACCTGTTGATCTGATCACCATCAGCTGCAGCAAAGAGTGGGACATGTACTGAACTCTGCATCTCAAGCAGCAAAACAGCAATTCACATGTTTAAAAATCTAAATCTGTTGATAAATGTTCCTAAACGTCAGCCATCAGTTATATCAAAATATTCAAGTCTAAAGCGTCTTTTAGGTAGAGAATAGATGGATTTCTTTTCATGTTAGACTCATGCAGGTGAAAGACAGAAGTAAAACACTCCCAGGCTGCAACACTGCACTTCCCTGATGCTGACAGCTTATTTAGACTGAGCTGTTTGCTGGCAGTGCCAAGAGTCTTATGTTTGAAACAGTATTGATCAAGAAGAGACAGGTTGGCTTGAAAAGATTTTGGGGCTTCTAGTGCAACAGATATAATGCTACTGATGTTCTGTGCAGCCTGGGGTTAAATCCAATTTGCTTTTGCCGTTCAGTTTATTTGGGAATAAACCTCGCTTTTGGTCATAGTTAAGACCACGTTATATTTTCCTGTTTTAAGGTTTGCTTCGAAGAAGGATTTCCAAAACAAGACACGCTGATGTGAACAGACAGGCATTTTTTTTCCTTTGATGATCCGCTGTACAATATTCTTCCCAAGCAGGTGCTGTATGGAGGCTGAATGTAATAGAAACACAGAGCTGTTGTTATGTATGCCATGGTATGCTATGTATGTACACATGTAAACACCGCTTGACCAGTATTAAGGAGTCTCACAGTCTAGACAGGAATGTGCGTGTTACCACACACAGTTTTGGGACAAAAACTACCTCTGGTGGTATCCTTCCATTCTGATTTTCCTATTCTCACTCCAGTCAGCTGAAGGAATTACCTTTGACAGGTGGGAACTGTACAGCCTGTTTCTTCTTTTAGTCACAGTTTTGAAAGTGTGGTTGCTATTGCTGTGACTGGATCGGCTACAGTGCTGTTGAACCAGAAACCGGAGGTATTTTGATGATGACAGTAAGGTGCCACCTGCATTATTTTAGAGACTTTAACTTTGGAATGAATTTTAATAATTGAAGTCATGCTATTGTGAATGCGGATTGTTACAGTATGTGAAATGGTTTGCTCGGTTCAGTGGCGTAATTCAGAAGTCACTTAATGTACCTTCACTGTTGTTCACCAACACTAGCAGGACCTCATTGTGGACCTCGCTCTTTTTCATAAATTGATCTGCAGTTTTGGCAACATGTGTGCACTTTAACCTACAGTAAGCTTATATGTTGGGTTGTGGTGCTTTAAACTCACAGCTGTGTTGGAATAATCTTTGGCTTTGGGTTTTTACTGGCAACACAAAAACAGTTTATCCTGTAGTGTTTTTCCAGGTATATCTCTGACCCTATCTGTTTGACACGCTGCAAAGCTCAGATTCTCTTTTTATGATTTCAGTACAGTAAGAAACGAGAAATGCAGTTCAAGCCTTTTCTGCCAAACAGTTCTCTGTGTGTTCCATAAGTACTCCAGAGGAAAAAAAAGCATTTGTGAGAGCAATAGCCTTCGGGTGGTTGCGCCAAATGAAAATGCTTTTTTTTCTAAACCCCCCACACCTCACTCAAGAAGTGTTTGCTTGTTTTCTGTTACTATTCGCTCTCTCTCTCTCTCTCTTTCTCTCTCTCTCTAACTCTTGATCTCTCTTTCTCGTTTTTTACCTTTGATTTGAACTCTGACATCCAAGTCTGCCCCAGGATGTCTGTCACAAACTGCAGTCCAACGTTGTGACAATGCTTTTTTTCTTCCCGTGCCTTTTATGACCTTCTTTTCTTCCTCTTTCTGTTCTTTTTTTCTGTTTTTTCCCTTTCAAGGTCTGGCGCACCTGACGTTAAACGACCAAGGTATGGGTTCATTCCTTTTTTATTTTGGTTCAGTTTTTTTCAGAGGAACTGACTCAGCCTCTATGCCCCCAACCCCTCGAAACTGCCGCTTTCCCTCACAATTTCCTCCTCCGCTTTTCTCTCTGTGCCATGTCCCTCCATTTCTTCCCAAATCCACCCGTGTCTTTTTAACCCTTTGCAACATTCCCTGTTGCTGCCCCCTTCTTCCTCTCCTTCCACATCTCTTCTTTATTTTGGGGTTTTGACTCTTGCTTCTCCTCCCTCTCCCTGCCGCCATGTCTTTGTGCTTTTCTGTGACCTCCACCAATGTGTGTCCCACCCCTTGTCCTGTCCTATGGCTCACGTCCTGGACCTTCACCTCTGACCACCTTTGACCCCGGCGACCTGACCCAGGGGCTGAAGGTAACACTTTTCTGCTATCCCTTCTGCTTGGGTTTAAAACAAAAAAAACAAAACAAAAAAAAAAACTGCTGATTCTATTGGAAATGTGTTTGCTGGTCAAAGTTACAAAAGCAAAATGTGTCCAGACTCCCATTCCAAGGTGAAATTGTTGTCGAATGTGCAGAGTTTCTCATCACCACTCTGCTGACATTCCCATTGTTTGGCATTCTGATGTTTTAAAAGGGCTCAAGTTGAAGTTCTTAAATGTGTTAGATAAAATGTGCTTGCAATTGCTTTGATGTTGCTATGAACACAGGATGTTGTTTATGATGCAATGTTGTGTACATTTACAGCACAAATACATCTTTCACCACAGCGGTTTAATCTTTACAATATTACACTTCTCTCTATCCCTCCAACTTTATTCTCCCCTTCCTCTGACCTTTTGTGCAGCTGACATATTTTCTTCACTATGTTACGCATGCTGTCTAAGCTTTTTAGTCCAATAAATCCACAAAATAAACTCAGAAAATGTCAAGAAAGGCAATATTAAAAAATACAACCATACACCTTCTGAATTCCTGTTTATCTCTTTTAGTGAACGGATCACCTTGTTAATTCACTGTAAAACATAAAAACAAAATAGAAACCCAAAGCTTTGTTCTTAGTCTTTCCACTGTTCCAACTATCACCAACTCTGGTTTGGTCAAAATGAACCCTTAATTCTCTTCATGCTGTCGCTGCAGCTCTGATGTCCCTGTCTTCAAACTGGTCTCTGTCAGTCTCAGAGATTGTGATCTGTCCCAGTCCAGCTGTGAGTCTGGCAAAGTTAGCTAGCACGCCTGACGGAGCTAACTTGCTAATGGCAATTGGCAGCATTTATGACCTGATATGTGATATGTCACCTCCTATGTTTTTTTCAGTATGAATTTGAGATGTTTTCTCAATTCTTACACATTGTGCCTTTAAATCATGAGCAACAGATATTTTTTTTTTTTTATGGAAACACTCCATGTAATTTTGTGTAGCAGCCAAAATAAATTTTAGACTACACACCAAGCTCCTGTCTGACCCTCACAGTTATGTTCTCCTTATTCTCTGACCTTTCTCTGCCTCTGGCCTCCCAATGAGGACGGTCCATAGAAGAAAGTGTGAAAGCAAAGTTCACAAGAGAGAAAGGAAGTGAACAAGTGCGGCATCCAATGAATAATCTGACCTTTACTGGTGTGGAGAGAGCTTCTTCTCTTCTGTCATTGTAGTTTGTGATCAAGGGACTGAGTATACATGGCCATCATGTGTGGAGGGCCCGCAAAGATACTAGAATAAATAGCTGTTGATGTGCAGAGAGGCCCATAGAGAATGCTTATGTACAGGGCCCAGATTTTATGCATGACGCCCCTGTTTGTGATTCACGCAGACTTGAGTTAAAAAAAAAACAACAACATTCCCCTCGACTCAGCCCTTCACTCTGTTTTGCTGATTAATCTCAAATTGCTTTCCTATCATCTGAAGATACTAAACAATTTAGGGAAAAGATCATGTTTCACTGGCAAATTCAGAAAGTGATGCATCTTGGTTTTAAAAGACCACTCTGACTTTTAGTGAAGCCTGTTGAACCAGCCCGTTCTCATTCTGAGGGAATCAAATACCTATGCTTTGTCACATCCTTCGGCGTCTGGTACCAACACGCATGGCAGCCTTTAGTGTCATCTTCCAACGCACTGGGGGAGCTCTTCAGCATAAGTGTTCAACGCTAAAAGTGGGCCTAGTATAAATGAGTCCAAGTAAGGAGGTGGTTGGGAGTCATGAACTGCATTTTCACACAGAATGCTGGTGTTCATTTTCTGTGTTAAAAAAAAAAAAGTCAACAATTCTTTTTATTTATGTTATGTCATTACTTAACTTACATAACTTTCATAACTAACTAAATAATGTGGTTATTTTTACCCAAACTATGATCTTTTCTTAGACCTAAACAGGTAGTTTTGGTGCCTAAACCAAAGCAAATTTCCAAGTTAGCCACTAGTTCTATTTTAAAACTCTAACCAGATGTTGCATATTTATTCTTTATAATCATGTAGGACTGTGGAGCCCTACATGTGCAAAAACAATGCTAAAGGTGACACAAGGCATTAAAATGTGACGCCAAGGGTGTTGATCAAATGTCCATAAGTGACGGATTGGGAATGACAGTGGGTTGGTTGAACCATTTGTCACCTTACCCAATATCAGTGTTGGGAGTAAAGCATTACAAAAGTAGCACAATTACAGTAATGGATAGCTTCTTGCTGTACCGCAGTAATATAACGCATTACTTCTAAAATTTCAGTAATATTATACCCCGGAACAATCTCAGTAACGCACGTTACAATGCATTTTATTTTTTTAATAATTCACCAACACTGCAAAACATTTCGGCACCAGAAAAACCTGTTGCTGGAATTTAGTGGTTGAGATTGTAGGCAGTGTGCAAACTATAGGGGAGCCAGGAGGGAGCCTGGCTCCTCTTAGTTACACAGTAGCGCCCGTGAAAACATGATTTGTGAAATTTTGGGAGGGTCTCTAAAATATTAACATCATGGATCATGTGTAATAGAATTCTATACATGTTTAATGATTTGTTTTCATGATTAGGAAGGCTGTTGTCAGTGCATCCTGTGTGATCCCGTCGGAGTGCCGTGAAATTTAAATAATCAGGTCACGCTGCTGTACCTCGTGCCTAAATGCACACAGTGTCTTTACTGAGAAGACAATTAATCCTATTTCACCCATCCACAACCCATGTTCTATTAATCAGAATGTTCATTTTTATGACAAAGACCCACCCCATCCACGGACATAACTGCGATCTGCACATCACTAAACCCCACAGTCACATCTTACTATCTGAATAATGTGCCTGTTAAATAGCAGTGAAAGTAACTCAAACGTAACACAAAAGTAGGGTAAAGCATTACAATTCAGAGGTAGTAATATTGATATTTAACTAGTTAATCTCAAATAATAGTAACTAGCAATCTCTTATGTATTACATTTTGGAGGTAACTTGCAGATATACAGATATCACCTGTGTTTTCGTTCATTTGTTTGATTTTAGCTTCACAAAAAGTGGCGGAAAACATGTAGAGGATAATTTATATTCCATCATTACATCAGTACTCTTTACAGTTAATTCTCCCAAAAACTGAATATAGACCTTAATTACTGCAGTGATACAATTAGATAACTGCAGCAGCAGGATCAAAGTCACCTAGCCTCATTAGACTCCAATCATATGCGTTAAATGATTTGCATTGAAATATTTGCTCTATTAGTTCCAGTTTCCATGGTTGTCAGATCTACCACTGCAGGTGAAATGGTGCCTTGAACATTATTAGGAGTTACAAAAGCCAATTTTTGTGCACAAGTATCCTGAAGTCACTTTGTTTAATTTTAATGACAAGGGTAAAACTTGTCTGATAAAAGACAAAGCTAGACCAAATGAACATGATCTCAGGGATTACTGTCTCCGGCCATGACACTTGAGTCACACCTTGAGTTTACACAAGGGTACCAGATTAGACAAAGTATAGATTAGACATCTATAGTTTTTTTGTTTGTAAATTCAGTTTAAATAAGTCCTGTATGATACAGTAAAAAAGATTTGAATGAAACTATGGAGTTTTATGCAAACCATTAACAGTAGTTCCTAAACACCAAACAATAAATATCATAAAAGAGTGGCTTTACATTCACTAACAGACGTAAGGACCTAGGTTAATAAATTAGTCAATTAATTAGAGAAGTCAATCGACAATCAGTAAATCATACTTCAAATTTTCATCTGGACTGGCCCCACCTTTTCTACATTTAGGGGCCTTGAGGCCCTCTAGGTGGGTGAGCCCATCTGGCATTTCAACAATAAAAGGTAGAGAGAGATGACATTAGGTCAGTCATCTTGTACGATCATATTTATTACTCATTGGTACCAAGATGTCAGTTTAGTTTAGTTAGCATAGTTTTTAAGAGACTGTTACAAAGAAGTACACATTAATGTGTTGTTTTTAAATATCAGACTTTTTAGTAAATCGGACATATTTAAAACACTTCTCCCAGGTGAAAACTCTGAAATGATTGCACAGCACTCACTTTTTAAGTATCATCAAGCAAGATGTTTACCAGTTCATTGCCCCTGTATGGCTCAACACAAAGGCGGAATCTATTTCTCTATTCCCAGCAGACATTCACTGCCAGCCGCAGATGAATCATAACCATAATCCCTTCATCTCTATGCAGCCTCTACTCTGCCTCAATATACGGTCTCCCGCAACCTGCTGCCATTTACTGTAACCCTGATCTCTGTCTGTAGTCCATCCCCAAACAGACTGACTCTGTACTCCTGCCACACACTTGTAGGAAGATGCACACACAAGATAACAGAACAAACCAGAAGAATGGGAAATCTGACATTAGACCATCCATCATCTCCCCCGAGACACGCCCTGATGTCAACATCAGACATTCGAGCTCCCGTCCACCATGTCCAGGTCAGAGCTGTGCATTTCCTGTCAACTCGGCCCTCACAAGCAGCAGGATCCAAACTTGAAAGGCGGCTGAAAGGGAATGTTTCATAACTTTTTTTTTTTTTTTTTTTTTTTTTAAGAGAGAGAATGTGGGATTGTGGAAGATAAGGTGAGGAAAAAAACTGTAGAGAATAAATGGAATCTATCACATGCACCTGAGCTGCTTTAACATCCATGTCGCTGCGTGCAAGCTACTTTCTTTTCTCTCTTACACATTATTTTCTCAAAAACTGTAAAAATAAATCTCAGAATAGGCCACAGGTCTAATACATCATTCTGTTTGGAGATACAATGAAACAACTACTGTACAGGTATCAATGTTTTTTTTTCTTTCATTCTTATTTTTTTCACTCAGGGCTGACATTTGCTTGTTAAATAAAGGCTACAGAATGAACAAACAAACAAACAAAACAAAAACACAAGGTAAATTGCATGTGAGATGGAAGCCATATTATCACAGTTCAAAGTGAAGTAGCTGATTATGGTTTCATCAAACAATGCCTAGCCAGCCCTTTATTTACAGTAGATCAGCCAGAATTAATGCAGTAGTTTACAATGGACAGGCTCAGAAAACACCTTAAAAGAGAAAAATCAATATACCTATTTGTTAAAGGCAAGAATGTGTGACATGTTCGCGGAATAGGTGATCTTTACTGGAGGATTTAGGCACCTCTCAGCTTCCCAGACATCAACTTTCCTAAAAGCCGTGTTTTTATGTGGGAGCACATGTATGTGTCTAAGCGTGTCAGGACAGTCATGTATTTAATAAAAGGAAGGGTTCTGGCCAATGTTAACGATCAGAGGCAGGTGCCTCAGCCATCACATAACCAGGCCAAGAAAATCAATGTCAGTCTCCTCTCAAACCCAGGGCTGTCCTTCACAGCTGTAGGAAGGACAAACCCCAGGCTTCAGAAACTGCTGATCTTTATCTGTCCGTCTGTAAGACTGCTGCTAACCCCACACATCGGGACGCATGCTTGGAAACCAGCAAATTCCATTTAACAATTATAGCGATTATCATTTAAGAGGAGCTTTGACAGACATGAACAATCTGTGAGCAATAATTATCACCAACAACAGTAACAGTCTACATTTTTGGGATAAACAACTTTTGCATCCAAATAACAAATACTATAATTTAATCGACAAATGCAAGAGAGCATTTTCCCTCAGCTCTCTCCACCACTAACAATTTACTACACACACTTTCATATTAATCTTAAAATAACAATAATTGTTCCTCTCAACCACCATGAAATATTCCCAGGATAGGTAAAACAAATGCATTGAATATTTATTGCTCTGGTGATTAATGGCCTTTTCTACAGTTTAAAACAGAATGGAGGACTTTCAACGAAAAGACATTTTGTTGGATTTTGTTTGTAAGGAAGACATTAAGAGTGTGGCAGAGTGTGGCAGTATAGTCTACTCTATCAATCTTAAAAGCAAAAGATTTAGCTGAGACTGTAAGTGCAGCAGCAGAATAATTTTGGCTAACTTTTGGGACGGAAAAAAGGAAATATAGCAGGATAATTATAGGAATGTGATTCATCTTAAGTAAAAGGAAAGAAATTGAGACTCTCTTTGATGTACTGATTCTCAGTTTGATTGAATTTTTTTTTCAAAATAATTAGCCAAATGTAAGCAGTTAATGTAGTTGTTATTGCATGACAATGTTGGGAATCTGTTTCTTCCCCATGCTACCATAACTTTTGTACACTCCTTGTCTCAAAGAAAAAGTAAATTATTATACAGGAGCACTTTCACAAGAGCTTATCTTGCCAGAGACTAGAGAGGGCCATCCCTAGGGAAGGGGCAGCTGTGGCTCAGGGGGGAGAATGGTGGTCCACTAACCGGAAGGTCAGTGGTTTGATCCCCGGCTCCTCCAGTCTGCATGTTGAAGTGTCCTTGGGCAAGAGTCTCAAACCCAAATTGCTCCCAGTGGCTGTAGCGTATGAATGTGAATGCATGTTATTTCCATTCTGATGTGCAGTTGGCACCTTAACCTCTGCCATAGGTGTAGGAATGTAGTAAAAATCACTTTGAGTGGTTGCAAAGACATGAAAAGCGCTATACAAACACAGGGACAAAAAATAATGTGCACATATTGTGCATGTTTTAAATATATATTGTATTTTTTTATTTTTTAGAAATGTAAAGACCTGGACTGCAAAGCCTTACAAAAAATCGCTTTCTATATTAAGCTCTGAAATTGACAAAATTGAAAAATACAGAACAACAGACTAATCTTGAGTGGTAAGTATTGTCCAAACTCTGTAGCTATAAACTATGAGGTGAAACAGGTGTTTTTCCAGTTGTTAAAATCTATAACGTGTACATAAACATAAACAAAATGATTTTAACATTAGTGGTTACTTAATACAGAATAAATACTTGTTCAACTTGTTGGTTTATACATCAATAGAAAATAATTTCCACATTAGGTTTAAGGTGTTAGTTAAGTTAAGATCGGTTCCACTTGACTTTAGGTTTCACATGGGTCTCCTGGGTGAAAGTCCTGTTTGTTGGATCCATCCATCCGCCTTGACCCTCTCCAATGGGGATGCTCTTTGTTATGTCACCTGCAATTTTTTTCTCTGTGACATCTGTGTGTAAAATGACATGCTGTCTCTGCACAACATAAATCAATAAAGACTAAATGGCGTGAAATGGCATGGGAAAAGCAAAAAATTGCATTGTGTTAACATGCGAGACATTGACGTGGCAAAGGGTTTCAGCCCTGAGGACCAGTACACCGACATGAAATTATGAGGCTTGAATGGAAATTCCCACATTAGTAGATAACTTTTAATAATCATTATGGGAATGTAACACAAAGTAATTGTTATATGTAAAAGATGATATTTTGATTTTGTCTTTACACTTTTCAGGCATGCTAACTAAAGCGGTGAATATAAAATTGCTTTGGCTCCATGTAGATCTTAATAATAATAACCATTAACAGTAAACAGTAACGATCCAATATACAGTATTCAGTTGTTCCTGTCTCATTAATCTCAATAATGTCCATTTCATTGTGGTCTGTACTGTATGTGAATATAGATGTAGCTTACTCCCTTGGCACAGCCTTATCCATGGTATATCTCTAAACAGCCGCCCTCAATGTGTTTCAGCTTTAACAAACTACTGAAGGGGCCTTAAGTAAATAAAACTGCCTTTTATAATAATAGTAAAAAAAAATGTGCAAGTCAATGGCTCTAAATTGCCAATATTTCCAGCCCCTTGGCTTTTGAATTGCAGATGCTCTTGCTCACGGACCATTTAGTTTCTGTGTGAATGAAGTCCCCTGCCGCCGCCACCTCCTCTTTTGGAGAGGCCAGCACCATGCATACTGGGAATCAAATTAACCAGGCCCTGGGAGATTGTCTCTTGGCAGGTTTGATGTAGATCTCCTTGGAGATACTGGAGAGAAAATGAAGGGAATATCCAGTCTGATCTGTATCTAACCTCGAATGTAATAGACTAGGTCCAGGTCAAGATAGCCATCTCTGTCTAAGCTCACAGAGGGCAGTTTATGGAGTCCATGAGGCACTGTGTTCGGTCTAAGCTATTTAAATACTCTGAGAAGTGCAGTGGAGCTCAGTGCAAGTGTAAAACCAACAAGATTTAATTCTTCACAGTGTACAGACCAATACCTGCCTTTCATTAAAAAGTTGATGTTGATGTTCTGATCTCACAAGATGAATATAAAACAGTCTGATTAGTAAGCTCGAGCAGGTACACCACTATCTGTACCTGTTCAACAAATTAAATGATCTCTATCTATATCCGTACTCGGAATGGGCGGGGCTTAACCTGGACATGAGCAGGACCAACCGGACATTTTTTATTTAAGCCTGAAAATGGTATTGTTTAATCAGAAGATGCTATGTTTATTAGAAAATTATTTACAGAACAGCCTCAGAAGTGAGCTTCACAGCAATGTTTTTGATTACAATAGTAAGAGAACAATTTATTTTTCAAATATTCCTGTATTTATTATAAGACAGATATTGACACATTTTGCACTGAAGATACTCGTGTTCACAAAAAGGATTTTCTCTGTACCAGATACTTATTTCAACTCGCTCAACCCTACTAATTAAGTGTACAAATTATTACTACTCCAACATTTGTCTATGTCTTGTCCAAGCGAGCCCATCAACATGTGTTCTCGCATTTCATAACATCATTTTGCCCACTGCCCTTTTTAATTCACGAGTTCAGAGTTAGAAGAGTCGCAATGGAGACTCTGCTTTCTCCACAAAGCTCAAACAGTGCTATTATGCATGTGCAGTGATTATGCATGTGAAGTGATACACACCCACAGAGTGTAATAACTTATTACATTTAAGGTACCTGCAGTGTTCAAGACAAACAGTCTTTTTTAATTAAAAAAAAAAAAAGACACAGCAGTGGGGACACTAAATAAAAGACCATAGTAATAAATCAATTGTTGCAGTGATATAATAAAAAATCAATTGCCAAAATGCCAATAACTCAAGAAAGCAATCTATAACTAATGTTTCTAACACTAAAAATTATATTTAAATTATGTTCTCTTAATGATCACTTAAAATAGTAATTATTTTTCTACCACCATAACATGGCCTACATTGATTGATTGATTGATTGATTGATTGAAATTTTTATTTCGAGCAAAATAATATATACATAAATATTAACACACAAAAATAAAAAGAAAGAAAACAAAACAACAACAAAACAAACAACAACAACAACAACAAAAAAAATAAATAAATATATATATATATACACATACATACATATACACATATACATACATATACATATATACATACACACATATATATATATACACACATACATACACATACACATATATATACATATACATACATACATACACACACATATACATATAAAAAAAAGATAACATAGTACAGCTTATCTCCCATATACATGGATATACATATATACACACATACACACATATTATTTACACTTATAATAATAGTTGCTCGAAAGGTAGTGGAAAGAAGTATAACTTATTTGCTCCCACCCCAATTCCTTCCCATATATTACCCCATATGGCCGCTGCTATTAACAGTTAAATAAATAATAATTTATTTGTTTTGATAATATTTATTTGATATTATAATTTCTTACAATTACATTATGCTATCTCAATAATCACTATAATGCTATATGATAATCCTCAGTATCAGTAAACACTCAAATATGTACTAACGTCTATAATAATCACATCAAATATAACCATGTCCTAGCATATTATTTAAACATAATTTTATAATAACACTAATAACAATAATAATTATTAATAAAAAAATAAAAATAATAATCATTATTTACTCAGCTATGTATACATATCCCACTCTATTGTAATTATGTCATCATTAACAATATGAAAATAAGTAAATAGGAACCTTTTATAATCCTAAATATTCCCATTTATATTACAATAACCAGTACCCCTTTCAATCACAAACACAAGAGCATCCAGATCCCTCACTCAGCCTCATATTTTGTCAACACCATTTCTTTAAATTTTAATTTAAATTGGTGAATATTTGGGCATTGCTTGAGCTTTATCCCCAAACCATTCCAGAGTCTAACACCACACACAGATACGCACAAGCTTTTCCTAGTAGTTCTTACCGCATGGACTTTAAAGTTTTCACATCTCCTCAGGTTATAGCCCCCTTCTCTTCCTAAAAAGAGCTTTTGAATATTACCTGGCAGATCATTCATACACCAGTACTTTTGAGCAAACAGGCTGACGTGACACAAAGAATCATTAGAATTATTTGGGTCTGAAATAATACATTCACCAAACTAGTAACTGTGCTAGGAAATTAAAAGCACTTAGTATATAATAACAGGATTGTAATAGTGGAACTTCATTTGGATAATAACTTCTGTGTGACCTAGAACCGCTGAGACCACTTAGATCATCATTTAGGAAAAATGAAACTCACGTGCTCTTTTCCCGCAACACTTTGCACTTCACAGTCAAAATGCCTTGCTGAGGCACAACTCTGCTGTGCTGTTAGTTAAGAAGAGGTGAGAACTTTCTCCTGTCACATTCTCCCAATTGTTAAAATTATTTCAGACAGCAAGTGGATACTGCTGGGTCCCCGCTGGTTTACTCTAATTCTGTTATCAACCTTGCTCTAGCAAGACTGTGTTGTATCGTGAAGTAATGATTAGTGATAATTCAATAAGACTAATATTACAGCAAGTAAACACAGATTTAAACCTCATCCTCATTTTTTATCTCTGAGATAACTAACTTAAAATTACATAAATGGGGAATAAATATATTTAAAATGGCCCCTAGCTTCTTTCTTTATGCCGTTTATATTAAGTTAGAGAAATAATTCATTATTCTCTTACTCTATTATATAAGTTTATTATTATGCTGACAGACCAATATCAGTTTTGCTAAACGCTGACATGGTTTAGCAGCCCTATCCTCCGAGAGAAACCTTGTGGTTGAATGAATCATTTCAGTTCAGCACCGCCGTAACTGAAAAGGTGACGTCCCGCTTCTGACAGTGAAGGGAAGGGAAATTATTGTATGATCAGTAAACTTAGCTGTGCCGCTGGTTGCATATGGATATTCCAGAACTTTTACATACTTTACTGTCCATCTTTAAAAAAAAAAATCTTTTAAACTTTGAGTTGAAATTTTAACCTCTTAATAAAGTTTCAATTAAGAATTTAGTAAAGAAGAAAATTAATATTTAAATGATGGTTTAAATATAACCTTGCTTGATGTTCAACAAGGTTAAAGGTGCTATAAAAATCGTTCACACGACGTGATTTCATCCAGTGGAAAATGTCGTCCTCATTGTTCATCCCAGGGGATGATCATTTAGAAATTTTCAGTGACCTCTTCCACCCTGTTCAGCAGCCTGAGCATGGTGGGCTGTCTGGCTTGAAGCCTGCGAGGCTACTGCAGAGACATTAGGCCAGGATGACAGAAGTCCTCACACAGGCAGCAATTTCTCCTGACACAGCAGCAGGCTAAAATGGATGGAGCTCTACTGCAGCCTGAACCTGCTGCACACAGTCCTCACAGCTGTACAGAGAAAAGCCCGGAATGAGTAGACGGCTAGATGTGGCTACAGCGTGTCAGTGCTGCTGCTCGATGCCCTTAAAGAACATTCAAAGAGGTATATACTTAAACGTCCGTCGTGATACTGAGAGGAAGTTAAAAAAAAACATTCTAATTAACACTGTCCATCAAATTATAGCAGAAATATGAGAATCCATAGTTGAGGTCACGATGCGTGAGTTCATCCCTGTTAATGACGTAATCACAATCATGATGCTAATGCTGATTGACAGGGCTGGACTGAGGCTACCCAGCATGACCTTCAGTGGGCCCCTGGGGTGAAGCGAATGACAAGAGTGTGAGGTGTGTGACAGTCCCAGTCCCTCTGCCCCCTTCCACGAGATTGATTGGAAGCCTGCATTGTGTTTCCCAGGCTAGTCACGCTTCGTTATTGGCAGCCTCACTTAGAGAAAGTGACAGGACACATCATACACACAGCGAACACTCACTTTACTAGGGAATGGACGCACTCTGCTGTTCACACATATGCACACACACACACGCGCACACAACTAATTCCCTTACTATAGGTGTTCCATTTTAGACTATATGGCACGCTACCTGTGTTGTAGATTGCTGCTTGACCACTAAAAAAAATAGTCAGTTAAATCAGTCTCATGATTTTGACTTTTTTTTTCACCTTCTGAGGGGAAAAAAAGATCAGTTTGAAGACGACTCTATAACCCTGGTAGGAATTATTGGTTAAGCAGAGTAGAGCTTTCCAGCACAACTTCACCTACTTCCATAGTGCATGGAGAAGGAAGAAAGTCTAAAGAGGTCAAAACTCTTAGCCTCCTTGATGAGGGAATATAAGAGTTTATAGGAATAACATGGTTTCCAAGTACAAATCCAGCAAGAACTCGAATGGCTCATGGAAACACAGCGGAAAGGGAAAAATGTTCCCATTGTAAGTTTGAATTGCATCACCAGTGCAATAGAGAAATGGCCTTCATTACAACTTGACAAAGGCGTGCAAAACAAAGCCGATCAGAAAACAGAGGCTCCCATCTGTTCAATGAATTGTTAGAATACAGGCACGTAGGAGTGTAATAACACCAAATTACATTTGTTTGTAGGGGCAGCAAAACATCTGAGATCAGTCATTCGACCTTGACTTAAATATGTCTGGCTGAAGGTGGTATTCACAAGTAAACAGTCTGGGTCGGTTCTTGAATCCACACCTGTGAATTTGTCATAAAAACATAGATCGTCGCCATATGACAAAAAAATGGTACAGTATTAGACGCCGTTAAGAGAGGTCTGGTCTGGCTGTGGATCTCGAAGCTTTGGTTTAGGGCTGCACGATTTCTCTAATGGCATTTGGAATCGGGATGTCATCCTGTGCCATTACATAACCGCAAAAGGCTGCAATTTAGTTTAGCAAAATAAGTGTGTGCAGTCTGCTCATTATCCACGCCCACACCTGGCCCAGATAGGATTACTTGCGAACCAGAAAAATAATTTATGAGCATGTCTGTGATTAACGTTGAAGACGACAACTGACTGTAACCCCCCTCCCCGCTGCCAACCGTTTAAAACCTAGTTGGGCTCGCCACCGGAGCACTGAGAGAAAGAAACACCAGTGGGCTGGTAGCTCTGTGACATAGACAGAGACGTGTCGTCGGCAGCAGAAGCAGTCAGACAGAAAAAAACTGGGAGAAGATAAAGAAGGTTTGAAGGTTTTCTATCTAACATTAGCTGTTAGCTTTTGTTATTCAACTTTTAATATAGCCGATGTGCTTGTCAGTGTCACTTTTTGTCAACACAAATCACAACCTCAATGGGACAGGACATTAAAAAAAAAGTTTGACGTTAGATTAGACGATACAAATTAGAGACCAATGTAGAGCCTTTTTCATTTCTAGGATTTAATGACTGAAAACAACCCACAGATATGAAACAGCTTTAACTGGATTTAATGTCCCATAGAGGTAGTGGTAAAATAGTATATGATTATATATAATAGAATGAATATAGTAATTAATATAATGTTATACTAACAGTATATTAACATCATACTTTTTATTTATTGTGATCTTATTATACTAATACACTCATTAGTTCCTACTCTAGTTAGTGGATAGTGTCTCTGCATTGGACTGATGTGCCATTGTGCCAACAAGTGCTCCTTCTAAAGTAATGAATATTAAACAAGCAACATCAAACGACGATACATCTGTTTCAAAATCAAAGCAAAATGGAACCTAACGTTTCTAGTAATATTAGGCTACGTACTATAGCATTTCATATTATGAATCAACCCAAAACATCATACTGTCGAGCAAGACTTAATACATCTGTATATATATATATATATACATATATGTATATATATATATGGATACTATATACGTATATATATATAATATAATAGTTTAAAGTTAGGTCTAACTATAACATAATACATATAAATATAAATATATATAAATAATAAAATAATAATATCTATTTTTAACTCTGTAAGCTAACAAAGACCTGTTTTATATGTTATTTGTTTGTATTTGGTTGGTAATACACAAACATGTCACAAACATGACAACAAACGGACAAGACAGTTCTGACCTATTGTTTTTGTGAAACAGCAAAGCTGATGTTAGTCACCTGTCGAGCGAAAACAGAACAACCTCCGCATTGGTTTTCATTCCTTTCAAATCTCCAGCATAGAAACGCCTCACAGATGGCTTAACTGATGTTAAAGAGGTGGTGTAATGCTAAAATGTGAAGTCACAGGGATGAAAGCAAAATGCACCTCATATTTTATTTTATTTATTTTACCTTTATTTTAGCAGGAAGTCTCATTGAGATCAAAAATCTCATTTACAAGAGAGACCTGGCCAAGGTAGCAGCCATACATAAACACAACATAATAAAATGCTACATACAAGGTAGCAGCCACATATAATCATGACAAAATTCACAAAAACAAACAAACAAAAAAACCATACCTATTTAAACACAACGGCCTCTCAAGAAAAACAACCACATGTCTCCTTCACCACCTTCTTTATGATGCTCTTAAATTTATCAATTGATATACATGTTTGTAGTTTAAGATCTTTATGCAAATTATTCCATGCCCAGGGTGCATAGTATTAAATTGCAGTTTTCCCCAGATCTGTCAAAACCCTGGGTACATTAAAAAGCAAACACTTGGAGGAGCGTAGCTGGTAACTAGCAGAATATATATATATATATATATATATATATATATATATATATATATATATATATATATATATGGTACATGGTAAAACTTTATGGATGAAAGACACTTTGTTACAGATTACAGACTCACCACTCTAAAACTCTTGCTCCAGTCCATGTTGCTAAGCTGGTAACGGGATATACTGCTGAACCAAAGCCGTGTTTACCCGCTTCTCACTGACCCGCCCTTCTCTGCTTCTGATTGGCTAGTAGTCCTTAACTAGGAACTGCACATGTGCAACTCCCCACAAAGTTCATGTGGAGGCAAGATGTATCACTACATAGCTAAAACAAAGCGTTACACACAGGGTGAAAGAGGAGAAATATGTGTTTTTTGAAAATTAAACTATACAAACCTGTTCTGGTACAACCACTAAATAAGAACATAATATGACCTCTTTAACATAGGTCGAGGCCCTATAACTTGTTTCCCAATGTGTATTCAGATGTTTATCTCTTTAGCTGTTTCTGGGCCATCTCTCCTTAGTGTCCTGTAATAAATCCAGCATGTTCGAATGTACTGGTGTTTACAACTTTCTCTTTCCCAGAGCCTTCTACTCACTGCTGCTGTGCATGTGTATTGGATTAGAATCACTTGGGGAACGTTTAAATTACGACTTTATTCTTTAAAAGTTTATGACTTTATTCTTGAAATGTCAGAGAACACAGAGGTGTGAGAAAGATTTTGAATGTGCAGAAGGTTTTGAACTTTAGCAGGACCTATTTTCCCAAGTTTTTGTTTCTTTGTGACTAATCAAGCTATTTGAATGGTCCATTAGCTGCAGTCGGCAACAGCGAGACAGGGCTACATCGTAATCCTTGCAAGCAACTGGTCCCCGTCCAGTAAAAAACATTCCTCTGACAGGCTCACATTGTTATTATAAGTGTCTGACAACCTTGTAGATAGGAGATGTTACCTGCCCAAATAAAAGACACTGAAGAGGAGGGATGACTAAATCATGCTTACTTGTATGTTGACTCAGCAGGGATGACATTAAATGATAAAAGCTGATCTATATTAGAATACATATTTGAAAGCAATACAAAATGCCTTTGAATTGTCACCTGCGCCTGAATTTTGTTTCCCTTTCCCCTCCTCTACATAAATTACTTCCACCATAAATTGATGCAGAAAAGGCCAAAAATAGCACAAATTTCACCAGAATGCACAAAATGAAGCTCAAACATTTCAGCGGGTGGACGCCCGAGACCCCTGCTTAATATGTGACCTTGGATGGATATATTAAATGTAAATGATATGTGGAATTTTAGCAAGTTTTGAATTAACTGATGGGCTGTGGTTAAGACAATGACTTGCTACCTCAAGACATTACCAAACCCTGTGGGGAAAAAAAATCAAGGTAGCCACTGTGGAATCAAATATGAAACATGACTGTGTGATTGCATGCCATTTTTTATGACTTCAAAATCATACAGAAAACCATTTTGTTGAACAATTCCTAAGATATCTGACAAAGTGCTTTCAGTTTCAAAATTGGAAGTCAATGCCACTGAAAAATGAGGGGCTGATAGGTTCCTATGAAGAGGGGTATTTTTCAAGGTCTTTTCGCCCTTTTTTTGTTGTGAGCCAGGTTCAGGTGTGAAGAAGTTTTGGAAGCTATAATGTCAAGTACTTATGGGGTCAGCTATATTACTCTAAGGAAGACCTGTCTTGTTGTAATGGAACAATGTTGCAGACATGACAATTGCAATCATGTTAAATGCTTACTAAATTAAGCTGATAATTTAGTGACTTAAACATTAGCATGTTCATACACAAAGATACTCCAAACACTATTAATCTAGCTCTACTTACAATAGCCAGAGTAACACAGCATTTCTAGAAACTACTGAAACTAAACTATGAAGCCTTTCTGGCTAAGGTTGGACTCCGGCCCACTTCTTCTTGTTCAGTGACCCCGGGGTCAGTAGTAAATCCAAGGAAGAGAAAGACATTACTTTTACCATTAAAACCTCAAAAAATAATTGTCTGCAGATAAATCTTTCAGCTATGCACTCCTCACCTGAGACTCAGAGCTGCTGAATAGCAATTTTAATGTTGTAAACTTAGCAGCAGTCGGGAGAATCTACTGCATGTAAAAATAAATCTATAAAGAGTTCATTTAAAAGATTGGTTCACCAAAACATAAAAACCATTTGAATGACATTTTATGTCAGTAGGTCTGTAACACACTGTTAGACAACTAGGGCAGCTTTATGTTGGCCTTCTTCAAAGCAACTGCACTGACTGAGTTCAGTGACCCAAGATTTACTCCATACAGCTTGTGTTGCATAAATCCTGGGCTTTTAAAGAAAAACTATTTTTCAAATTATTTACAACTTATTTAATAGCTAACACAAAACTTTCTAATACCTGTCCAGACAGTCCACAACAGCATGCATTATGGTCCTATGCTTTCGGGTTAATTTAATTTCTGGTGCTATTTGACGCCTCTATGGTTTAACAGTGTAATTCACCCGTGTTGTGAATAAGGACAGCTGTACACCTGCATTTGTTATGATTAGATTAGAAACTAGCAAGTCAACAACTTTGCTAACAGAGCCAAACATTTTGTTAAGTAGTTCAGTGCGACCACACGAGACATAGCAACATTATTTACTAGCCTAATAGTTTACACAGAAAGAATGCCAGCTCGGCATCAGTCTTGCAGCCTTTTATTTTATAAAGCTCCTGCCAACGTCACTCCCTTTTTTTTCTTCCTCCGTCAACATCTTCTTCTGTCCATTCTCATCTGCTATTAGCTAACGTTATGTCCATAGAGGCTGCTGAGCCCAGTTATGCTGCCGGCTCGCCCCGGCTCTGGCTCGACACCTCCGCCACTCTCTACCAACGGCAGCATAGTGTTGCTTGAAACTTGGGTGGAAAGATAGCCAACAAAGCTAGACGGCAACAGACACAAGAGCACTTACAGTAGTGTTACCAATGTCTGAGTGTGTTATCTAGTGTGTACTTGAGATTCATAGCTAGCATCTAAACCTCTGTCTGTGGCTCGGTTTTGCTTGCTAACACAGCCAAACATCATGCCAGTCCAGCAGCAAGAAGCAGCAAGAAGCAGCTCAGTATCTGTCCTGCATCCTCTCAACTCTTTCACCATTCTTCAGCTCTTTTACCAGTCGAATATTTACTCATGACCGGGCCCTTGATCATCCCTCTCTTTCCTCACTTCCTCCAACAACGTTTTCTTCTATCTCCTCTGCCATGATATCCATACTAAGAATACCAAACTAGCTAATTCCAAAGTACTTACATTGTACTTTATATACTTTTTGATTCTTCTTAGAGCTTCCTTGCTGAAGAGTCTTGTTGGTGCCATAATTCATCGTTCATTTGTCATTCACCCTATTACATATTAAGTCAGTGCTCCTTCAAAATGATTTTGAAGCTGTTATTGTAAGAAAAGATTACTACAAAATGTTGCTTTAACCACAGACTTATTGTACATTAGCAGAAATCAAAAAAATAAAACAGTGACTCACATGCAAATATTTTCCATATGATGTTATTAAAAACAAGTGCCCTGGATTTCTAATAATTCTAAGTCTGGATTTCTAATTACTTTAGTTACCAAGGAAACCAAATATATTGATTATTGACTGGATAGAGGTCTTTACCACCTCAAACACTATCTAGTAGAGTGAGTTCAGTCATTCTTCATATGTAGCTGTTGCCCTCTCTCCTTTTTTCTATAATGATTTCAACCTTTACCCCCAGTGTTTTTTTCTTTTTTCTTAAAGATTCAATAGTGTGACCCTATTGTTCTATCTCATTTTTTAAAAACATGTGTAGTCCTTATTTAGACGGGAGCTTAATTGAATTTGGCCCGTGGGGCATTAATCTTGGGGCTGTGCGGTCAGAGGCTGGAAATTGGATCCAGGTCAGGTTTTTACATGTAGTAATTAAGGTCACCAGGGGCAAGATGGAGAGGGAGATTCTCTCCATAATGGGGGAGGACTGAGGGAGAAGTGGGTGAGTAAGGCTGTATAGATGAGCATTAAAGAAAATATAGAGCAATAGCAGACATGGAAGAATACAGAAAAGGATGAGAGCAAAAGGGTAAGTCTTAAGGAAGAGAAAGGGGATGGAGGAATTGTATATTAACAGGCCAGATGAAAAAGTGAGGGCTGGGAGAGCTCTATGAAAGATGGATGGGAGGGAAATAGGATGAGCAGAATATTGCCTGTAACATATTTCCACTGGGTATCGGCTGACCAAAGGCATTTTGATATTACAAGCACAGCCAACGGGCCAATGATTACAAAGGTTTTCAAATCTGAGAGAAATACAAGCCTGCATCCTACTGTCCGTTTCTGTCTGTTTCCATCTTATTGTTGTCATCTTCTGCTTTCTCCCCATCTCTCTGTGTTTCTCTGTCTCTCTTTCTCTGTTCTCATCTGCTCCCCAGAGAGACAAAATCAGGCAGTGAGGGGGAACTGATGAAGACAGGGATATGTGGAAATAGAGAAGGGGACGGGGAAGGAGGGGGAATGGAGAGATGAGACCCATCAGGAGATGAGTGTAATAGGAGTAGAATGATAATGACCGGTGAGCCCTTGTTTCCACTGCTCTGTCTCTCCACATCTGTAGTGTCACACGGAAGAATCCGCAGAGCATGCGTGTACTGTAATGTCTAATCTAGTCCCTGCCTACACATTGCTTCTATACTGTCCTTCTCAGTTCAACAGACTGCTATAAAACCCTTGAGGGACCAGGAACTCCCAACAGTTACCACAAGGAACATCAAAGGGATCACACAGTCATAGAATTAATCATCCCTTTCTATGACACACATACACACTTACTGAGATGAAGCAGTCTTGCTTCATATCTTATTTCTAAAGTCTTAGCATTCTTCGATTGCATAAATCTCATGAATACTCGCGCAGTGATAAAAGCATTTCAGGCAAAGAGTTTAGAGAGCCAAGAGTTAAAACCATGCTCTAGTACCACACTCCCTAATGTTCTCTAAGCATTTAAATGTAGACTGCAGCAAAATTGAAAGCTGAATAAGTACGTTTTAGTCCGCATATTTAATAGTCTTTTCAGGAAAAAGAGAAGAAGCTCTGGCTGGCTGACTAGAATGAAATGTAATGAACAAAAATAATCACTCGCTCTTTTACAGTTTCTCTCCCCCCGTCCTGGGGAAAATTATATTTCAGCATTTAGTAAATAAAAAGAAAGAAGGGAGAGCTAATCTCTTTGGTGGGAGAGGAGGACGGACTAATGAAACATGTTGACACATGTATTAGAGGCTGCCATAATTGAATAAGGGGATTTGGAAAAACATTATTAAGATGTGTGGGGATTTAAAATGGTGGAGAACAGAGGCAAGGCCAACTGAGTCAAACCAACGCCTTGAAACGTCTCCTTCAAGTTGTCCTGCGAGAAAGAGTGTGTCACAGCTGGTATCCCAATTAATATCAATCAATTAACTTTACTAGAAAGCCATGATGGACATCCCTTAGTTTGATGGTTGCCTTGATGACTTTGACCTCTCCCTACAACCATAAAATCAACTCTGCACAACTGTAGAGTCTTATCGGTTAGATTGTTCACATGTACTCATAACATATTAAAAATCCAAACAAAAAGATAAAACAAATATACAAAGAAAGTTGTCCGAGCTTTCCCGGCGAGTCAATAAATATACTCATTAGAAAATTGGTATGTTGGCCCAATGGAAAAAATGCTATGTATTAGTATCGATTAGTATTGATCACACAGAAAAGATTAAAAAGATTGCAGGGACTGTACCTGCCTCCGAGGGGGCCACTACCACTGCTTGACCTTTCAATTTGAACTGTTACATTAGCTGTTAAAAATAACTCTTGAATTTCAATTTCCATATGTAAAGAAAGTGTTTTTAGTAATGTGCTGCAGCATGTGCATTTAAGCAAAATAATAATAACAACTTTACCCAAAGCTTCAGGTGATAGCTAAGAGGTAATATAAAAACGCTTCCTGACTACAATAATGCTTTCAACCTCAGCTGTACGAAGGCAGAATAATGACACCAGTACTTTGAAGTGCAGTACAGTATTGATGGGTGCAATAGTAGAATCCAAAATTATATAGAAGATCAATGACAAAAAATGTAATGCTCTTGTGACCTAAACTGGCTTAAAATGGCGGATTTTGCAGCAGCGTTTCTAAAAAAATGCGATGAAAGTTGCAGTGTTTTAGGCATTAACCAGTCCCACCAGGATTGGGTGGGTCTAACCCTAAACCTGCTTATTTAAACCAGCATCCCATGATTCTCTCAGTGCTTGCAGTTGACTGGGATGCAATAGGCTATGGTGTAACAGTGATTTGCCTCGTCTGACTTCCTCCATGCATATCTGCCTCTCTCCGCGTATGCTTTGGGGCGGCAAAGTTTTTGTCGCTAGAAGATTTCCTTTTATGCCCGACCACAATACTGCGCGGTTTGCCAATATTTTACTCCCTCTTTTGTAAAGATCTGTTCAGTGAGCAGTTAATTGATGTCACGTTACAGAACTTCTGGGTTCCACAGTTAACTCTCAAAGTCCAGCTTTATTGGTCACACATTTCTTTATGACAATGCACCCAGACATTGATCCAAAGTAAATGTAATGAAAGTGACAAAAGACTCTGCCACATGCACACATGTTCCAACCGCACATTAGTTGAGATAACAGGATATATTTCTAGAGTCTGCAACGTGCTGATGGTGCTCCACCTTGCCTGTTATGTACCATACAGTAACTGTGCTCAGTCCTTCCCCCTAGAGTGTTTCAGTCATATGGCTAATTAGTAGATATTAACACCCTTCGAAACCTTGCTTCGCGCTCACCTCCTGTAATCCCTCACTGCATGTCATTTTAATAATTAGATATACTAAAGGTGGGAAGATTCACCTTCATGAGTTACAGAACAGTGGATGTACGCTTAATGGCTAATGAATGTCCATATTTGACCCACGGTTGTGAACTACGGTACTATTTGCCAACAGCACTGTCGACAGAATTAGCCTGACATTAAATTTAAATTGTAATTAAAACAGTGACTTACCTAGGAAAAACCAAATCCTACAAATGTGTTTAAAAGCTTATTGTTGGTGTTTTTTGATAAAATGAGCATCAAATTAACAACAAAATTGAATGACAAGTTCATAATCATCAATCATAAGGCTTGCTTCAGTATTACTTCTAAATAACAGGTAATGATAACCTTGACTTGGTGGAGAATTTTTTTAAAAATGAATATTTAAGGTGTAGAAATTTTAACAACATCCCTTAAATCAAAAAAACAACACAAAAAACACTGCTGTTTAATGAGCTGAGGATTTCATCTTATTATGCAAATGCAGTCTGAAACCAAAACCATGTAGGATGAAAGATAGCTCGGCATGTTGCAGGTCATGATCCTTCCTCAGTTAAAGCGGCACAGTTTTCTATCTAATTCCTCTCCAAACATGACTCACAAAGACCTTGTCCTCCAAATGACTCCTTTCATGGGACTTATCAAAAGTACCTATCTTATCTCCAAATGGGCTTAATTGGGCAAATGATTTGTGTAGTAGATTTTAACATATTACTGAGGCTTGGTGAACCAAAATAATGTCCCCGAATTAAGATAAGAAGCCAGTGCCAAGTGTCTGGAGTGCTTTCAGTGCATTTTCTGTGTGCTCTCTGCATCAAGGTGAACTGTCAAATAAGCCAGACAGCAGAGTCCCTTGCCAAGGTTATTGGGAATTCACGGTGTTAACAATTGATTAGCTGGTTTTAGCACGGCCTTGCGTTACACTGTGTTTGTCATAGGTACAATAGTTAAGTGTAATGTACTAACCAGTAGTTTAAAGACTTAAAATGACATAAACTTACCTATTATATTGTGTTCTTGAATGGAAAAAGCCAACTTGTATCCCACAGCACATTTCCCCAATTGAATGCATGTTTTGTTTTTTTTCTTGCAATTGAAAAGAAAGGCCGGTGAAAGGTTGTCACAGCCTCTCTGAATTAAACATTTTACGCTGGGCAAAATACTCCGCCTCAATTTTACCCCTTGCTAATTTTGAGAATTCACAGGGCACTGGGTGGTTTTGTGCTCACCGGAGCATACAAGCGGAGGCAATGAGGCAAGTGGAATACCATTAGAGACCCTTGTTTGAAACTGCAGAGCAGGTAGACGGAGTGGGAAGCAGGAGAGGAGGGGGAGGGGCCTTTGTGTTGGCGGCTCTGATCAAGTGCATAACTAATGACTGCTGCTCCAAATGTCAGCAGAGACGTAGGGCTATCCTAACAGACGCCTTCTTAGCTGAGATCACAAAATAAATATCAAATTACAGGGCCAGATCAAAACAAGGTCCAATTTTTTCAGCAAGCAGCAGGGGACAGTGATATTATGGGAAGAAAAAGGGGTGGTGGGACTGGGGATCTGGATGAGGAGAGGACTGAAGAAAAAAGAGACATGACATTAACGGAAGCGATTAGGCGTGGAGAGAGCCTTCATCTTGACTATGTGCTTTTATGTCAATTGGGAATAAAATTGATGCTGTGTAAAGTTAAAGCATCGCTGAAACGTTTTTTCACGTGGCGGTGAGTGCTACAATTACCCATGAATCAGATATTATAGCTATTTCTCTGTGTGCATGACTTGCATTTTGAATTCTCAAAGCTGTTTTGCAAGTGTTCCTATGATTTCATCAAGTGCATTTGCTTTAAAACAAAAAAATCCTATAGGATACAATACACAACTTCCATTGGTACCTCATGCAGACACATGAAGGAGGCCTCATTCCACAGGTCCATGTGCTTGTTTCACCTGCACCTCTATGTGAGGGTAGATTTTTACAACAATGCCCTCCTGAGGAAATTTTGAGAAAAACAGTGTACAGGCACTGCTCATTCAAACTCTGTGTATTTGTGCATCAATCATTCTCTCTGAGTTTCCCCTTTGTCTCTATATCTGACTGCATCCATCTTTACTTCTGTCTGGGTGTCTGTTCAGCCATATTATTTGCATAATGTCTTATTATGTGTATTAGTCTGAAATCACAGAAAAGTTCATGTCATCTTAGCCTGGGCCCTCAGACTTTCTGCTGTCTTTTCTAATGGAATAAAATATAAATCGGAATGAAATTCAAAAACAGTCTAAGGCTAAAGAACATGGATCAGTAACTAGGAACCTCATTTCTAAAACTGTACCAAACACAGAAAGTGCTCATGCACAAAAAAATATAATTTATAACATTTACAGCATGCACGTCCCAGGCGGATTTCCCTTTATTAATCACAATCAACTCAAAAGTTGGCGCACGGGAAAGAACTTTTTGTCCCACCCTTTTAACGCCCATAGTTACCTATAAATAGTTAGTGAAAGGCCCCTAATTAATATTAATACATACTGACATGCAATAAACAGACGTTTCCCCCAGCCACACACACACAGTGTGTTTGAAATGAACATGTGATAGGAATGTATCAAACTATGCACTTGTATTTGCTTGATTGAGGCATCAAAAACGGCATCAGTGTAAACATCTCCGTATTTACGAGAGTGCATTTCATAGAATGCAAGTATTTAGCAATTACAGATCAAATTACATGTGATTCCCAAGTAAACTGTACAAAAATCTTTGAGGAGTTCTGTTGCAATCTCCATTTGTGTTTGTTATCCTAAACCATAGTTAATTTTGTGAGTGCTACTGGGAGCATCAAACAAATAGGATATCTCATGTTTAATAAATTATCTTAAATCGTGTTAATAATTGAATAACATTTAAAAATCATTATCCCTAACCCTGCCCCTTATAATAAAATATTACGTTTTATATAAAACTTAAAGGTTACATTTTGATTTATTTTAATAATACTATCTATTTCAAACTGTTTCATCCTTCTGCTATGTCTCAATTTCTCAATTTCTTTAGCTTGCGTGCATGGCTCCCGGCAAGTTTGTTTTTACGTCTTCTTTTGTGCATTCACAACGTTTATAAATGAGGCCCCTGTATTGCTCATCTCAGAAACATTTACAATTTATAGTGATGTTACATTTATTCTTGCCCGGTCTAAACATTGCACTGAGTCATCAGTGTCATCATCCCGTCTCAACTTCTACTTCACTCTCTTCTCTCCACTCTTCTTAGACTAAGCCACTTTTGATGAGAAATGGGGCACAGGTTGACTATTGATTCCTACTGGGGATTTTTAAGCAAAATGATAACCTGATGTCAACAAAAATCTTCAAAATAGAGGAAATAGGTTATTGTGGGTTTTGAAGGCAGTGTAAGTTGAGGCAGGAATTATACCACCCAAATTATACCCAAATGGCCAGTGCTGTGGATGCACTGGAGATCGGCTGTGAAGCCATTTCAGCTAACCAATCAAGCCTGGTGACGAATTTAGTCATTTTTGTGACTGCTTCTATGATCTCACACTCACATTCTAAAAGTTGCATGGGCATTAAAACTAAAGGATTAATTAAGTGTCTGATTTTTATTTTATCTTTTGTAACAAATAATAAAATAATTTTTTCACATTTTTTAAAAATCAGTCAGACGGCAATTAGTGAAAAAGTCAAACATGTAGTGTACTGTTAAGATAAACTCAGTTTCAGTACACTGACTCCTAACTGTTGATTGATGCTGTTGATACTGTTTTTTATACAATATAACATATTATTGTTGCACCATTAGGCTGCAATGCCCCTGTAAATTTGTATGCCTTGCACTTAAAAATGACTTAATTCTAGGTCCGAAATGTGCAAACATAATATTACATAATCATTAACTTAGGTAAGCATAGTGTCTTAATTTGAAACAATATCCAATAGAATCTTCACACATGTATAGAGGGGTGAATAATAATGTTATCTGGAGATTACCAAATCAATGTCTAGGAAAGATTTATATACAGGTGAAACTCGAAAAATTAAAGTTAAAGTTAATTTGCTTCACTAATTCAACTTAAAAGGTAAATTAATAAATTGTATAGACTCATTACATGCAAAGTGAGATATTTCAAGCCTTTATTTGATATAATTTCAATGATTATTGCGTACAGCTTATGAAAACTCCACGCTTCTCTCATCTCAAATATAGGCAGGGTCAATTGATTTTAGCGAATAAATAAAAGCCTGGGCTATTAATCAAAGTTTTACGGTATTTACCGAAATGCAATATAAGAAGTAGCAGCAGTCATCTGGTTTAATTGAAGTAAGAAGAGAAGTGAACACGTATTATTTATAATAAAAACTGACAGAGAGTGTCGGTCACTGTAGCTTCTCCTGGTGTCACCCCAAAAACTCAAGAGGTCTGACACCTCACTGTCGCTCCGCTGACTACCTCATCGCTGCCATCAGGTGCGTAGCACAAAATTCTGAGCCCTGTACACAAGCCATGTTCAAGCACTCTCTGTGGGTCCCCTTCCTCTCTTGGTCCCAGTCTCTCCAGCATCCTTTGAAAAATGATGAGAAATAACTAAGCTAACAACTGTACAGGTTAAACTTTGTTGGTGATTAGGATAGTCACTAATGCTTAAAATAACATTATTTTCTTCATGTTTATTGAAGCATTCATCTTTCCCAAGGTACAAGACAACCTGAAAAAAATAGCATCTTAGTTGTCATAGCAGCACATTGAGAAAATGCTTACTATACTGCATAATTAAATACAACTGAACAAAACTTCACTAGAGTCATGTTTTATTTCCAGAAACAATAAGACAAAAACATCTGCTTTCAAATAAATGGTAGCCTTTACATTGCTGTATGTATAATTTCAGTCCTTTTAATCTATCTTTGTGTCCAAGCCCACAGTGTCGATGTTGTTGTTGTGAGTGTTTCAAAGGCATGTAGGCCTCAAAGCAAAATAATTCAAACTTCTTGCTAAACTAAAATTTATGATGCTCACAACGATCTATGTTCTAGCTTTCTATGCAAATATACATCAAGCTAGATTCCTGCCTTCAATCCAAACTGCTGTTGTTAGCTTTAACCATTCTTTTAACTGCTCGTTGTGTGCTCACTTTTCGTTTGACAGAAATAAGCTGGCAGCTGTTTTCCTTCACTTTGCTTTCTTACTCTTTAACTTCTTTCTTTTATTTTTTGGTACCTGGACTTTGCTCCAGCAACAGCTGTCCCTGCTCGATGAGACCGTTTAGAGAGGAATCGTAGTGCGGTGCGGATTAAACCATTTTGCGCCTTTTGGATGGGGTGAGAAGGGCTTCAGAGCCTCAGCCTATTTTTTTATTTCTTTGGTGAAAATAAAGAAGTTTATGCTCTTAACTGATTTATCCAGCCAACTGATTTGGACCACATATGCAAGTGGCTCAAACCCGAACTGGAAAAGATCACACTCCATGTGACTTGCACTGTTCAAAACTGTCAGATCTTCGGGGTAAGATCACAAAAATCACTTTATCAGTCATAAGCAAAAAAATCTGATTTTGGTTTCTGATTTTGGTTGGCCTGCCATGTGAGAGCAGCCATTGTGTCTCTATCAGAGGTAAACATTTAAACTCTTAATGAAACACCAACAGTAGGTGAATGGATTTTGATCTAAACCCATATCCTTTTAAGGAACAGTTGCTGCAGTGGTGTGATGTTTGCTTTTTTATTTTAGGGTGATATTGGTCGATAACTTCTGTATTCCACTCACCCCATCATTCTTACCTTGCATCCTGCCGTACAACTTGTTGTTAATCTGTTTGTTTCTGGCCCAAACTCCCGCCCTCTAGCCTTCTTTTTGGCTTCAGGAGAAAACCCTTTAGATTTTTATAAGATCAGCTTTTTCAAGGCCTATCTGTCTTCTTCTACTCTCATGCACACCAGGGCTTTATAATTATTTAGTTCCATTAAATGGTCAAATGCATGTCATTGGGTTACAACTGTTGAAAAAATATTTTTTAAAAAACATCTATCAAAAGTAAGGAATAGTAAAACACTGATAATGGCTTTAACAGTTAAACTTCATGCAAGTGCATGTTTACTGTCAATGAGTTAAGACATTGCCTCACACACACACAAAATAAATCGTGCTTGCGAAGCTTCTTAACATTCATGATGTGTGACACTTGTTCACTGGGAGCAACTCATCACCTTCACTGAGGCAGTTAAAGATTAAGGGTGTTTCCAAGCATTCCTGGAGCACTTGGACGAACTCCGAAGCACTCACTACTTATGTTGGGCAAAGTGAGTGCAATGGCGTTGAAACAGTTGCTGACACCAATTAGTGAACCTCAAGATTTCTGAAAATCAGGTCTCATATTTCCTACATGTGTATTATTATACAGTTTATTCAAAGTAAAAACTGTGTTTATTACTTAAATTAACCTGAAAGACCTTAAACCTTAAACACAGCTGAAACATATATGTCTGAAATACTATAATATACATTAATCATTGAGGTGCTACAGTACTCTGCTGAACACACTTGACCATTACTGAAACTTATTATGCTCATCAACACTAGCCAAACATGTTTTACCTGTACCACTGAAACACCCTCACAGTAAAAAAATGGCTGGAACATAACTTTATTGACTTATATCCAAAGAGCACCACCTTCTATGTAAAAGTGATGCATCATCCATTTAAATAATTTTTTAAAAGACTTTTAATCAGGTGGTAATAACCCACAGTAAGTATGGTGTTTTGTTTACTGATGACATAACTTTTTTTAATGACCTGTTGGGAGTCAGTCAGTTAAATTACTGCTACCCCACTGATTTAAACATTCCTAAAACATTATCAGACTCAAGATGGGCAGTTCAAAAAAGAAAAAATCAGTCGATGTAGCGGAACAAGAAATATATATTCCACGCATTTTTCTTCCTTGTCAAAACCCTGTGCCTACATTACCCACAATGCATTTTGCCCTCCAACAGTACAGTTGGAGATTTGGGCATTTTATGTTAGTAGTGGCTAATCCAACCTCAGGTAGAGATGAGGATCTGGTAGGAGAGGTCAGCAAAGCCCAGTTCTTTCTAATTCCATACACCTATTTATATAATTTTTTTATTTTCAATGGAGTCGTCAGCCATCACCAACTTTGCCTTGAGTGACATCACTTGAGGCAATGTATTTTTTATTTCCCTTAAATTACACTAGAAATTCAGGTTGGGTCGACGAGGCATGTGCTGAAACACATGGAGGCAGGCGGAGTTGGTACCCAGTTATAAAACAGGGTGTTTTGGAATGTGCGCCAGCTGACCCATGCCGTCTCGGTGGCATGGCATTTACACTAAAGCAAATTTTAGCAGGTTACAATTAAAGTTAGATTTGTTCCTTGACAAAGACATATTCAGGTAACCGCGGATTGACGCAGAAGTGCTGTAATTATCTGCATGTTTTTCCAAATCTTGCAAGAAGGGAAAGTGGAAAGTGAGCATATATGGGCAGCAGAAACTCTGAAAATGCTGAGTTGTTGTTTGAGACTTTTTAAATATGTTTCTTAGAACACTTAAACACTTTATTGCCACTCTGAAAACCTTAAACCTTTGCAGTACGGCCTGACACAGGCGTTGTGTTTGATATGTGAAAGATAAATGGATGATCTACTGATTGGGGAAAATAGGACTGCAGCAACATGAGCGAAAACTTTGATATACATATGTGTAATACTTTATTAGGAAGCCAACTTCTGGAAGCATGTTTAGGGCACAACATCAGTCACTCCTCAATGAGTGGATATCAAATTACACCACCATTATTTGTAAGTCGGCTGTTGCACACAGTTACAATCATTTTGACCCAGCCAATTAATTGGTAGATGAATCAGCTAACTAACAAAATATTAAGTGGCAACAGTAACCACAGACCATTAACTCGGGTAGAGCATTAAGGCATTAGTCCAATCACATCTAACAGAACAAGCACACTAATCATAAAGGAACAGAGGCGGAGGCCTTGAAAGCGGGCCACTCCAGCGTTTACAATGTGCCCTTCTTAACCCTTCACAAAGCAGAAAAGCATACTGAAATGTCGCCGCTTTGTTGGGCCCCCAGGAGAGCCTTCAAAGTGCCCTTCATGTCGTTATTTTACCCAAGTCACACTGTGCCAAAGCCTTTATTGTCCCTTTTAAATACATCCTCTTCATACTCCTTCCTTTTACCTTTTTTATTCTCATCTGCCTTTGTGCAGTTGGCTAGACATTTCAAGGAGTCTGTGGCAGGCATAATACAAATTACTTAGTGCATTCATTGCCCCAATCAGGTGCCTTTACTAACTAGTTTCAAATGAGCAGGAGGACTGTAGGCCAAATCCAGCTGAGCAACTGATTAAATCTGTTCATCACACAGATAATAACCATCTAACAAAATTAAACCAGTGAAATAGTGTCATGCTGAACTTTGAGGCTACATGTAATATTATCTTTAATTATTATCTTGCAACATGTAATAAGACGCCGTCACAGCGGACAGGGACAGTGTTTGACAGTAATGTTTGCTGTGTTTTATATTCAGTGCTCTTTCCTCCAGTAATTATAAAGTGATTATATCTGCTTACAATTGTTTTATTTGTATTTGTATCTTCTAAAACACTATATGAGTTCTTTGTTTTATCATAATACAAATGTCCTCTTGCAAGAAAACAACATCTCATTGACATCTTAATAACCAAGTGTTGATGGCATGTGAAAATATCTGTCCTGGTGTTCCCATTTGATCATTTTTCCTAGTATATAATCTCCATTTTCTGAGAAAGAAAAACATTTCACGTCATATCCACAGTGTTTGCATCCACATTTTGCTCTTGACTGACGCGCTTAGACACTTTCACTGGCAGGCTGAAATTACACATTGTTCTTGAGGGGCCTCTCTAATGGCAAATCGGGGAGCACTTTGGTGTTTTGCAAGGAAAAAACAAAGCATTTAATGAAATCAGCGATCAAATGTGGATGTTTTTCCTGTGACAGTTTTGAGAATGGAGACATAAAGAGGAGCTCATTACAGAAAAAGAGGCAGAAAGCAGACCTAAGCTATGCAGGCTGTAAACGCTGACACTTCATTATCTGGAAACCGTGACCAAAAAGTCCCTCTTTTGCAGCAAACCAAGAAAATAGTGTTCACAGTGAAAGATGTACCGCATGTACCATGTAGCCTTCATGTGTGTTTGCCATGTGCATATGTGGATGTGAATGAAAGCATGTGTGTGTATGTTTGCATGCGTTCTGTCAAGAAACACTTGACACTCGAGGAGAGAGGTACAGGATGAGGGTAGCAGAAGGGGATTTGGTGAATTACCAGGCTGCAGCCTCAGCATTGAGTCCAGAGGATTAGAGCAAGGACTTGGGGTCCTGGAAAGAGATGTGCAGACGCACTAGGAGAAGGGGATCAGTGTATCTGTGTGTGTGTGTGTGTGTGTGTGTGTGTGTGTGTGTGTGTGTGTGTGTGTGTGTGTGTGTGTGTGTGTGTGTGTGTGTGTGTGTGTGTGTGTGTGTGTGTGTGTGTGTGTGTGTGTGTGTGTGTGTGAAGCATTGGTCAAACACTGCTTTCAAGCACTACCCAACAGCTAAGAGGTACCATGTCATATCACAGGCGAGCACCCTCAAGGTCACTCGGATTCAGAGAAAGTGTGATGTGGTGTGTGCCAGTTGAAGTAACTATGTTATGACAGAGTGCAACACACACTTTTATAGGCACGCTGGATTATAGAAGATGTGTGCAAATTCATTCTGATTGGATGAAACACTCACAGCTCTCTATATGAAGTACACAACTGTTTGAAATTTCGGGAAAAGCTATTTTCCCTTACTGAATGCTTAATCCTAGCCTTATCAAACTGGCTGCAACACTATAACAGAAAGCTGTCAGAATTACATAACTGCTCTCTGTGTACATACATAAGGAGTTAAAAAATCCAGCAACACTTGTAGTTTATTGAAAGACTTTATTGTTATACCAACGGATTAAATGTATGATGTGTCATGTTGCTCTTCTTTCTCTATCTTTACATAGCAATCTTTTAAATTTAAGTGTTTACATTTATTCATTTAGCTGGTGCTTTTAACCACAATGACTTACAATTGCTATTTTATGTCAGAGGTTGCACTCCTCTGGAGCAACTAGGGGTTAAGTGTTGCTCAGAGACACTATGGTGGACAGTGGGGGATTGAACCTAGGTCCCTTACACCAAAGGCACAGTCTTAACCAATGCCATCGCCTTGTTAAAGTGTGCCACATCAGATAGGCACAGTTTTGGTGAAGGCATCTTCTGCACAAACTTGATTACTTACCACCCCTTAGTTGCACTTCTCGAATTTATTGACCAAATATGGTGTTACCCATGCCCCTTACCTTAAAGTGCCCAAGGCCTCATAATCCACCTAACCTTATTCCCATCCCACCGTAGTAGGTGCCCCATTGGCTAATATGTGTGTGGATTGTCTTTCAGTTTTTTTAACCTTTTTTTCAGCTTCCTGGCTATCATATTTAAAAGTTGTTTGTTCTGTGTTTCATGCTGACCCTGTGAAGGTGACAAACCGAAAAACATGTTGGTCTAACAATAAAGTTTTTCATTAAACAAGTGTTGCTGACCTCTTTAGACTTTTTCCCTTCTCCATTCTGGCTGACTTGCAATCAGTCAACCAGTCACAGAAGTTGGGTTACTAGTCAGCTGCTACATAAGTAAGGAACTTTCTCGCTTCCATCCTTTTCCCCTCAAAAACTGTCATGTGCTTTATTATATCCATACCTTGAAAGTATTTCAGTTTTCCCCTTAAACCCATTTTATTATTTTTTTAACCCCCTTTAGCCACTACAACATCTTTCTGCTGTCCCACACGGCACTTAGACAGGGTAATGATGACAGTTCCGACGGTCGGTCTTCTTTTCTGAACCACTCAGAGCCTAACGGACCAATCAGAGAACCACTCTAGCTATCAACACACCCCAGTTGCTCGACTATGTCACTGTTACCTGGCAACAGAGCTTTTTCCAGCCTCCTGTTGATGCAGCAAGATGAAAAGAAATAAAAATGAATGTATATACAAGCAAACTTTGTGTTCTTTTAACCATGGCCATGATCATTTTTTAACCTTGACCACCTTATAACCACGACGCAGAAAGACATAAGGGAAGCCCTGCTTGTAGTTTGTTATTTTCTTTTTTTAAATACCACCTTGTCCCTTAATCATGAAGATATCTGTAATTTTATAGCATTTAACAGCTCTTTTTTCCATCTCGGCTCTGCCTTTTCACTTTCTCTCGCTCTCCTATGCATTTTTCCTACGCGCACTCGATGGTATGAGAGAGATCATACCATCAGGTTAAAACAAGAAGGGAGGCTGATGGTCTACAGGTTCAAGGGACTGTGACTGCCCTGTGACAGGTTCAACTTTTACAGGCCTATTCTTTTTTGACAAAAATCTGAATGTCATATTTGGCGCACCTCGAGCGGTGGCACTGCAGGAGAGAATGAGAAGCGCGCCAGTTGCGTGGATTCTCCTCCTATTAAAAAAAGCTTGCTCTCACTGCTGCTGGTCAAGTTGATAATTAACCATGTAAAGCAAAAAACATGCAGAACACAACACGTTTTAAGCCTTTTATCATCATCAGCACCATCATCTTCCCTTAACTGCTCCATGTCCCTTGAATTGCTATCCATAATCTTCAATGTTGTGCGTTTTTGCCATTTAAAAAAATACAAACCAAACAAAAATTACTGTGTATTTCTCCTCTGAATTGGTCAGTTTTTATTTAAAATCAATGACTAAAAGACAATTATAATGAAGTGAGCATCATATTAGACATTAAGCATCTTAATACTGCCGGAAAATACAATATAGGCTAAAAATATGTAAACTTCTGCTCGTAATATACCTATTCTATCTTTAACCTTTAATTAGTTTAATTTAGTAATTAAAATTGTGTATGTAGCATAATGGAATGCATAATGGAGGATATGCAATAAAACCTTTTGATTTTACTATAAAATAAGTTATTAAATATTAAGTAACTATACATTGTTTCAATCCAGTAAATATTCATATTGACGTATCCAAAACAATTTGAATGGCTGACAAAAGTTTCCTTGCAAAACCACCTGTAGGTCACTGATTGACAACCTCCATTTTGGTTGTCTCAATTTAAGGACCTATGGTGGACAAATTTTGGTCCCCTGGTGGATTATCCATACATTACATGTATCTGTATAGATCAGGGGTGGGGGGGGAATCACACTGTTGATTTAGAGGTCTCTAAAACTCATGTATCATATGTGGTACACTTGGCGTTACCGGGTTAACGGCAGGCTAAAACAACCCTCAGGCCGACGGCCAGTCATCTAGTTTAATCTCCATAGCATCAACTTGTTAACAGTGTTGTCGGTCAAGACAAAAGACTTCATGAAGGGACCAATGAGCAAACATTATGTGCAGGTAGTACTCATGGGAGTTGTAGTGTCGTAGTGTAAAATTGCAATTTGTTTGTTATTTGAGATGCATTTTGACAAGACTACAATTTTTCAACACGCCAAAGTGGCTAGTGGCAGTGACTGTGTTACCCGCCACGGCTGAAATCCACCCGCATTTGGGATGTGTTAACGTCAAGTCCTGCATACAAAGACAATGTCAGACTCCGTCGTGTTCTCTAGTACCCTGCTAAATCTGACCAGTGATGACAGTGATGAACAATTACTCAAGCAATCTTAGATGACAATATTGGCCATGGTCCTGGGTCCAGGCACAGCAACAATTGTACTGCTCTTGGAAAGGATACCGGAATTTAGTGCCTGCCTGTTGTTATTTCAGTTTGGATCCCAGTTCCACTGATGGTCTTGATGGCAGCTTTGGTGCAAGTAGTCCCACTTGTCCCTTGGTACACAAGATATGTCCAGAGTTGCTTGCAAATCCTGGGACTGAAACTGAGGCTTCACAGAGCGAGTACTTTTTTTTAGTGGAATCCTGCCCAAAGAGCAAAGTGAGATCTCCATGATTGGTCCATCCCCATCTCGTGTCAAGAGATGATTCACTGCAAGATGGCTGTTAACACTGATTGTGGCTTTGGCAGGTCTGGCGAGCAGGGTGCCCTGGGTGTTGGGACCAATTAACTTAGTAGCAGACTTGATATCCAGAGGTGGTCTGAACCCAGGGAGGCAAGGACTCCATACTATTGTGATTAGAAAGATAGGATGCTGCTTCACATGGCAGAAGTTAACTGGTTTTGCCTCGGCACACTGCTCATTGGTTTTATCTTTGTAGAACAGCTCACCTCTGGGGTAGGATATTATGGCGCACTCATGAGCTGTGTCTCATTTCACGTACCACCATACTTACACTTGTTATTTTGAGTGTATAAATGTGTTCACACTTGCAATTATGGCAAATTGCACTGCACTCTGAATACCCAGATGGTGCACTCATAACAGTGTGGACTGCTATGGAAGCGTTACACATTCACGTGAAAAAAATAATTCTGCTCAGTTTTTCAGAATTAACAATAAGTGTTTAACTGCTATCTTCCAAACATAAAAATAAATACAGATTCTGCCATCATTTACTCAGTCACACATAAACAAACGTATAGCAGTTGGAAATTAAGGTTTAAGCCGAGAACACAATTTAAAGTCCAGACAGTGGATAATAACTTGTCAGTGACATCTTTAGGAAAAATCAAACAGAGGCACTGAATGTCATTTGCTGGCGAAAAGCCCCACTTTAAATGCTAAATCTTGGGCACATCGTGTTCTTAGGACTTGACTGGATGAACATTTTACCTCATATTGAACATCGTAAAGCCTAAGTGTCTGTAGCTTATTAGTAATCTATATGATGTTTTGTCTAGTACCAACTTGGGATGTCATATACTGACAGCAGGAAATAGAAAAGCCGATGAAGCCAAAGAGAAAAACACAGGGAAAGGCAAATTACTTCTGCACTTATGTATTGAAAATTCAATGTAATAAGAATGTGTTATGTTTAAATCATTTAAACACTTAAACAAAGTGGCTGTTGTACTGTTAAAGTGACCCAGACTAAGTCAGAACACACAAAACAATATACTGATAAAAAATATATAAACTGTATATAAGTCAGTATATTTCTGTACTTCAACTTGCCCAAAGAGACATCAGGAATAAGGAAGAGCATGTAATCACTGTTAAACTTACTTACTTTGAAATTCTATTTGGATCCCTGTGACTTTTTTGTTAATAGACTTAATTAGAGCATCCATTACATGCTTGATGTGATTTAACAGCCGGTGCTGTACAGAGCAGCTCTATGCTGGGGTTCACTGCATTATATTTCTCACCAAAAATCGATTCATTTTGAGCCTTTACCTTCACAAGTGAGTGTTTGACAGTGTTTCAAGTCATGCTCTGAAGACTGTAAATACATCAGGTGTCTTCCCAGATGCCTTCAAAACAGCTGCTGTTAAACCTTTACTAGAGAAACCAAACCCAGATGTTAATGCGCTGACCAGCTACAGGCCTCCCATGCATTAGTGCATGAAAAGTTTCTAGAAAATAATAAAAAAAAAAACAATAACAAATAACAATAACACAAAAAATCCTTTCTAGAAAATAATATCCTGGAGGAATTTCATTAGACTTAAGAACGTACCAGTGTTAAGTGTTAAAGTGTTAAAACCGCTCTTCCTAAAATAATCAGCTGCCTCAGCTTAAATTCTAAGTTGGCTGTCTTCCTCACTGTATGTTAAACTGGTTCTAAACCAAGTCCGTATGCTTTGTCACAGCCTTTGGCATCTGGTACCAACACACATGGCAGCTTTTACCATCATAGCACTGGGGGAAGCCCTTAGTGTCAGTGTTTAACACTAAAAGTAGTCTTAGTTTAAACAGAAAAGTCAGGGTGGGGTCAGGGTCGAGGTGCTAGGGCTGGACCCGAATATTTGTTTCGGGTTTTTTTGTTTGTTTTTTCTTGTGTGCCTGACCTCTGCTCACAGCAGTGAAGTAATGTTACAGTTGACATCAAAGGGAAAGAAAAATGAAGCTCTCAGCTGTGTGAGAGCACTTTGAACTGAATGATGACAAAGGCAGTGTGGAAGTTATGGGGTTTATTCATTTTACAACTGCTTAATTTCATTGGAGATCAAAAAACGCCACGTTTTAATATTAATTAGAAGCCCAAACTGTAGGTTACAACAAACTAACAACAACATAATAAACACATTTAAGTCATTATATTAGGTTGGTTGAAGAACGACGTGTAGTAGGCTATAATAAAAGTCAGATTCTCCCTCATTTCATTGACAGAACCTCTTGGGCATTTATCCTTCTTTGGCTGTTCTGCTTATAACTATTAAAATACATAGCTGTAGCGTGTGACAGCTAGCTTATCAATGGCCGTTTAAAAAAATCAGCGTAACGCAACCACTGTATCAACTGTGATAAAGTGAAAAAGTCCTTCCCAAAGGGAGTTACCCTCTCTTGTCACTTTACCATGAGTTACCATCCTGTGCGTCACTTTGTAAGTCGCATCATTATACTCACCTAGTGGCTTGTGTGGCACACACTCAACACTGGTGGAGAAACACACTGAACTGCAGGACACACAGTGACAAGACGTCCGCCAGCTGCCTCTACTCACCCCCACCCTCCCTACTGAATTTTAGACACCGGTGCACAGTTAAAACTTTACATATGAAAGTCTTAGCACTCTTGCTCCAGTCTAGATTGCAAAGCTAGCTCAGAGACATGTTCAGCTGAACCAAAGCCCTGCTTACCCGTCTGAAGTGGCGTTGTTATAGATCACACAACTTGTCAGGCCCTGCCCTACTCTAGTTCAGATTGGCTGCACGGCCTTACTAGGTACTGCACATGTGCTACTCCCAACAAAGATTGAATAGACATGAGATGCCTCAACTCATAACTAAAACGAAGCGTTCAACACACAGGGTAAAAAGAGGTACTGCAGCAATGTGCACAATTGATTTTTTTATTAAAAAATGTAAACCTATTCTGGTACAACCTTTAAACCTGAAAAAGAGCATAATATGTAGGAAGGTATTTTTTTGTCTTTTTAATGCAAGTAAAAAAATGTTTTGAGGGAATATTTACTGCACTGCAATCAAAAATTTGTATAAAAAAGTTGAACACACCAATGCAGATGTCATTCGGCACTACATTGGTTGCGATTCATATGCGTTGCATCGGAGCTGTGAAAACGGTTGAGTTCATGAAATGCAGCGACTTTGTAAAACATACTGCTGATGGAGAAAGTAAGTAAATGAGAAAGATAGAGAAAGGCATGGCAAGCCCATGTGTTTGCAGCAGAGGGGTGTATGTGTGAGAGAGAGACCGCGAGTGTGGGGCAAAGAAAACTAAAGGGAAGTATAAGGTGAAATATAAGGTGGAGAATGAAGTAGAATTAAAATAGCGAAATAGGAAATAATCTACTAGACATAGAAATATAGCCCGCTCGTAAAAACCCGGCCCCGGCCGCCTTCAGAGCATTTACTATTGTAATGAGAGCTCAAACTGTGACACAAGACCATGGACGTTTGTGTCATAGTTTCTGTCTTGGTTTCAGAACCTTTACAGCCCTAGATGTAACTGAACTGTATGTGATCAAATCTGTTCTTCACTAGAACATCCATCCATCCATCCATCCATCCATCCATCCATCCATCCATCCTCAACCACTTATCCTGCATACAGGGTCACAGGGGGGCTGGAGTCAATCCCAGCTGACATCGGGCGAAAGGCGGGGTACACCCTGGACAGGTCGCCAGTCCATCGCAGTCACAAGAACATAGATTACAATAATTGCTTTTCAATAAAAGCCTCCTAAGGTTACCTGAGAGCCATTGCAATCGTGTAAAATTGTGCACAGGTGGTCATTGTCTGTGGTGAACCTCTAGTATGTGATTTCAGGGTATCTTTGGGTATTCCTTGCACAACTCAAGAGAGCACAGTGGTGTGAGTAGCCTACTGTTTCTATCCATTTAGCTTATTAGGTGAAATCCACCAGTAATAAGATCTTGATCAAGGCAGAATGCCAGCAGTTTTCCCTTGTTTGCTCACTGTTGTGGAAAATAAGCACAAAGTCGTTCCAGCAGTTGGGTTGTCACCTCTGTGTGAGAGTAGATTTTAGCCCACAATCTCTTGGGGATTTGCTAAAGGCACAATCATCTTTCCTATTTCCATATTTTGCCCACCACATAAGGACACTCTTGTAGAAACATGACATAATTATCACTGTGTAGATACCACTGACACAGTATTGTCAAACTTTTATAATTGTATTCACATTGCACAATACCTCACCAGGAGCAGTTTAATTAAAAGTGAAATAGTTCAAGTTAGAGTCATGCTGTGTTGGGGTTTTTGACTGAACTCAGCAACTATTATGTTGTTCTTGATGTTGCCTTACGCCCACTGCCTGCTTTTACTGTACCTCTCATATGTGTTTTCCACAAATAGCAGCTCTGTAAGATTAAATGATGTTTATTTGTGGGTGCAAGTTAGCAGTAGGAGAGTGCAAAATAAAAATCGCAATGGCTTCTCATTCATTTGTGAATTTGGAAGATCTTAAGTTGGCTTACACTCAGAAACACATTTTCTAAATAACTATTTTCTAATTATTGATATAATTTTTGTGTCAGCTGTGAAAAGTTAAATGAGTGAATCTGTATCTTAATAAATGGTTCCCTTGTGCAACTGTGAAACTCCAATGTTCTATACCTAGCAAGAATACACTAGCTAAAATGTGTTCCGTTGACTCTACAACCAATCTAAAAATTACCAAAAGAAACTTAAATAAGTCTAGAAAATGTTCTAAGCATTAACCAACAGTTTTTTCTGACAGCATGTTGGACTGTGTTTTAACGCAACAAACCATACACAATGTGGGTAGGGAATGTGGAGCTTAGAATAACAGCAAAATAACAATCAAGCTAACATTGGCTGCTAGCACTAATTTGAACTTGATGGATATCTAAAAGTAACTTAACCTCTGTATATAACAGCAAGATGAACAGTGTTTTTACACTAATATTATTCCTTGTGATATGTAAAAAATACAAACAAAAACACATATTGTAGGTAACTAACAGTAAGCTTAGGTTTTGTTTTATCTTAGCCCTCAAATAACTGAAACAAATAGTCTGCTATTTTGCTGATATGTGTGTGTATGTATTCCTTTTTTACCATTCCTGTAAAATTCATGCAAAACACCTATTCAAGGTGCATCCAACATCCAATGCACATCCAAGTAAACTGAATGTGGTTCTTGGAATAAATGCATGATTTTGGGCTTCTCTGAAACATAACACCCTGAAGTTTACACACTAAATCTAATATATTTTTTTGTTTTCGCTTGAAAATGTTTGCTAACACATGGATAGTGGTGTGTATGGGGATTTTGAAAAATAGTAATTTTTCATGGTATTGGTGGTATTCATGGCATTATTTTTCCAGTTTTTTCTGAAGGGTATGTATTAGCATATTTTTTTGAAAAACAGCACTGCCCTTTAGCGGCAAGCAGAGCTGCTGCATCTCGCCTAAAATCCACTGACTCCTCCTGCCCAATGTTACGGCTGCATTACGGTTGCTGGAGCTAATTGCAGCCATTATAGTCAATGCTTGTGAGTCCTCTAGACGTGGCCACAGCGCGTCCCAGAAGCATCGCAGAAGCATCCCAGATGTGACTGTCTGCTCTGCAGAGAATAGGTAGCAGGTCTATTTTTGACACAAGCCGCGTCAAGCAACACAGAGCAGAGCGAACCAGGCAGGAAGTTAGACACAGAAAGAATACGGTCAATTTTCAAAAAAAATACACCTTACACGGACTCACGATCATAAAACAACACAGACACAAAAAGAAATTATTTAACTACGTAGCCTACTTAATCAGGAGAAGCACAAAATGCAAAACCTGATTCCCAATAGGGCTGGGCGTTATGACCAAAAATCGTTATCATGATAAAAACATTTCATATCATTCAATAATTCTCACGATATATTTCAAATCATTATTTCTTTCAAGTTTAAAGGCAGATTTTTGCTGCTGAATGAAAACTGAAGAAACCAGATGGTAAATTATGTTGTTAAACTTATCTTTATGGTCAGAATGTGACAAACACTTGATGCCAGACAGTGGATTACTTCACAAGTCTGAGGTAGAACATTCAAAACTATTATCTTTTTCAACAAACATGATTAGTTAATCTTTATTCAGGCCTCTTTTTTTCAACAAAATAAATAGTTTAATAGAAGTGCTAATTTGTTCGTGATTCAAATGAATTAAAGCAAATATTTATTGATGATATAATGACATTTATTATATTGTTATTGAGGAAAATTATGTTGCCATAATTATCTTTATTGTTTTATTGCCCAGTCCTATTACCAAAAAAAAATAAATTTAAACATGTCAGCAAAATTCTGCAGGCAAAATGCTCTGATTCTGAAATTCTCCTTCTGGGAAATGCAGCCTTAAGTTGACTGAATGGAAAGGGGGTCACGGGGAGCTGTGAAGAAAGTAGTAGAAGCGCAAAAATGACAATAACAAGTCAAAAATGTAGGGCCAGCTGCACGCTCCGCAGCTGAAACTCTTCTGAGATGCTTCCAGTGGACGTAGGGCTATGGACGCATCAAAACCGTGGCGCAGCCATAACGTGCCGTAGCTGAAGTCAGTCGATTCCTGGCATCACTCCGGTAGCTTGACGCAGATGTGGGTTTTTGCTGGTAGATCACTAACTTCCTAGTTAAAGCTGGATATTGAGAATTTTATTGGCTACACAACTTGCCATTCATCGCTACAATTGGTGTCAATTTCTTGGCCTACCCACAAAATGATTGGGGCTGTTTTGCACTAAATTTTTTAACTGGATTGGATTGTCTGGAACTTTGACAACGTAACAAAACCATTTTTGTTGGAATTTAATCGACCGGTGGATTACTATGAGGTTTCATAGGTGATCGTGTCAATTTAGATTGCGCTGGTTGGACTGACAGAGGCGCTGATTGTATCTTCAAATGGTTTGCACTGGTCGAATCACAAGGATTTTGGCTTTCAAACGGTGTATCATATGAGTATGAGCTTAACATAGCAGTTTTGTGCATATGCCGAAAGCTGCCGCCAGGGTATGACAGCCGCGTTAGGACTTGTCTCCATGCCTTGGTCTTGTCCTTTTGTGTAAATGTGTGGCAAACGTGTGTCTGTGTTTGTTTGTGCCCGGTGTCTCACTCATTCGTGTGTGTCGTGTTTTTCTCCATACTCCTCTGTCTCCACATTTATGAGGAAAAAGGTTGACAGAGATGTGGACAGTGTGGTAACAGATGGCAAGTAAATTGACAGCAGACAGGGGTCATTGCTTCTCTTCTGAGAGACTGAGCTGCCATAAAATGGTGTGTGTGTGTGTGTGTGTGTGTGTGTGTGTGGAGGGTCATTATCTAACTTGCTTTTCCAGTGATGAAACTATGGTCACAAATAGTTACATGCAATAGTCACAAAGAGTTACATGTTACATTGTTTGAGTGGTATCACATAAAGAGATTCAGAAGCTGCCGGCACTGTCGCGACTCACCAGCTTTGGCCTCAATATTTTTCTTTCAAGAAATACTGAGCATCAAACTGTTGCTGGCATCCAGCTGGGGTTATTTACTACACTATATGGGTCACTTGAGACTTTATAGCTGTGCCCCTGGGTCCCATCAGCTCTCCAGAATGATACATCATCAATAAATAAAACATGGACACCGCAACTCTGTATCCCACACTGTAAAGATGGTGATGCTGCTATAACTTTATATTTGTACACACTTGCCATGACATGATATTACATGGGAGCATGTTTGCTGCTCTGTACATCTTTATTCCTCTTCTGGTATGCTCACTGTGGCCTGGGAAAGGCAGGAAAGCCATGCTAGACAAGCCATGTTTGACCAACTATCTCTTCATTCACACACACGCTCACTCACATCTTACTTGTCCCCCCCATTGGCTTTACTCCCAAGTGTTAGCATATTTGTTGATGTCAGAGCACGCGTGACAGCCGGGAGCTGGTGATATCTTGTCAAAATCCAGGATATTAACAAGCGAAGCCTGGGAGACCAAGGCTTATTGATTGTGTTCATTCCTCTGGCACCTTTTGTGCCGTTGACTTCATCCACCACTGCGGACATTCAAGCTCTGTCTCAGCTCTTGTGCCTGGACTGTAGATCAAGAACAGGGCTGACACTGCAAGGCAGAGTGCCCTGTGCTCCATCTGCTCTGGCTGAGATTCCTGCTCTGCTCCATGTGTTGGAACTAAAGCGGCTTCTTTTCACCTTGGACACAGAATGGTAGCCATGTCGCCAGTAAGGATGACAGCCTATCCTCAGCCACTTTGTTCACGGCTGGCAGTAATATACTATTATGGAACATAACCAACAGCTCTTTGGGCTAAATATTAATCGCTCTCTTTTAACACTGTGCATTTGAGTGAGCTCATGAACTTTTTATGTCTGTAAGTAGACTTTTCAAACACACAGAAGGAAAAGCATTAAAAACTGTTACATTTAGTTAAAGGTTCCCTTTTCCCCATGTAGTATAATGTTCCACTCGAACGTGGCGCTATATTGTACGTGATATAATGATGTCAATCCGCTACAGTGCATTGGATGTTCAATATTTATTCAATAATGCGAGGCTATGCAAGAAAAAATATTTCTTTTTTATTTTCAACCAATTATCTTTAACTGGTGTCTTATCCCACACAGCAAACATTATGAGCTGATCTTTTAGGACAAAGGAACACTATAAAATACCAAGGCATATGGGTCCAAGACGTGTGTTTATGTATCTCTATATTTTGCAGCATGGGCAGAAATTCTACTATGTCTGCAGCTTAACTTTTCCGGGGGAAAAAAAGGGTTTCGCAAAATAATTGAATGCGCCCTCCACCTCGAATTGATCTTAACACCTGCTGTTTACTTGCTTTAATACTTAACACCTGCCAACTGATGTAGCAGCTCCAATCTTTAATTAGGAATTTGACCTGACAGCATGGATCAATATTTTGGATGGAAATTATGCATGCTTATTAAAACTTTTTTTTTTCTCATTTCTGAATCATTTATTGAACACTGGACAGAATCCAAAAGCAATATGAGCCAGGCTGTGTTCCCCTTTTTATTAAGCACTGGTATTGGGTGCACCTCTGCCTACTCCCTACCTCTCTTTCTTCCTCTTGCTCCAATATTTTCAAACTCTCTACCTAAAAACCTACCTATGACTCGGACCGCAACTGTGTACAGTGTAAAGTCCACCTGAACCATCATAGGTTGATGCGCCATGTTTTTCTTTCAGGAGGTGACTAGAGCTATATTATGCTAGGACTGCTCTCGCCTACTATTTTGCACCAATTAACTACTTATTAAAAGTTACTATTTACATGTATAGTAATTCTACTGAAATGTTGAATTCTGGGTTTTTATAATTAGCTGTCCCTCATTATTTTTTGCCTTGAGTTTTTTTAATATTATTATTATCATTCCTCTTGGCTAGGTTACGGTTGTTTAAAAAAAAAAAAACTTATTTAATTGGATGATCTGGTGTTTTAAAAGTCACAGATACATGGTAAATGCAGTTTGGGAGAACACTTTTTAAAGAATCCCACAACACAGTCTTTTTTTTTTAATTAGTTTGAGTCCTAGGAGGAGTTATTTGTAGAGCAGAGGGAAGTGGAACGTGAATGTCAAGAAGTTAGCTGCTGTCTGAGAGGTCCTTGTTTGACCTTTAAGACTTGTTTTATAAAGAAAATATGAATGCTGCCTTCTAAACATCCCTGGTTGTTGTTTTCCTCCACCGTCTCAATTAGCAGCTCTGCGTTGGGGCTTATGTGAAATAGCACACTTATAGACATCTAATGCTAATTGCAGTCTGACTTTCTCTTTTTCTCCCCGCGCTATTATATCTCATTTTGTCGTGACTATATTTTGGCGAGCAGATGTGCTTAAGCGACTTTTTTGCTTTGCTTTTTGAACTGATCCATCCTCTCTTTTTCTCTCTTATTTTTCTTCCTCTGCAGGTGATTCATCTCAAATCGGTAAGTCAACTTCTTTCTGACCATGTTCTTTAATAAGCACTCACCCCCCCTGCCATTGCCACTGAATGGTCACAGCCCATCTTTATTATACAGTGCAGTTGGGTGTGTGTGAACATAAACACGCACACAAACAAACCACCAATTATCTCTTTTAACTTCAGGTGGTGTAGAAAATGAACAAGTAAATATCGCTTTGAAAAACGCCTAACTGTTGAATAGAGATCCCTGCTGAACTTGTTTTTTTTCCTCATTGGCAGTCCCCCCACCCCCTCATTTTCATTGTTTATGCATTGCAGCTATTTCATATTGCCTACTGCATTACCTTTCATTACTTTGTACTATTGAAGGGGATATTTCTAACTGTGAAAAGACAAAACTCTTAGTCCCTACTTTGTGAGTCTCATAAACTTCATTGCTTACCAATGTAAATGCAAATTGTAAAGGTTTCAGTGAATGACTAACCAGTTTGGGAGCCCAGGCTCATTTCTGTTTGAGTAACATTGTGCTGTACAATATTGCTAGGCTGCACTGCCTGGATTCAATGAGTTGTTCCTCTGTCATTTTCAAGTTCATGAAGTTTGTGAATGTGACACGTGTTGTGGCTCAGATGCAGTGATTGAGATTCAGAGGTATGGATTTCAGTAAAAGGCTTGTGCTGCCATGTGCATGCAGTTATACAGTTTGTTCCTCTGCCTCAAGTGAATTTTTAACGCTACACCTACCAGACTTTCAATCTGTGTGGTTGAGTGCTTCCCATATTTGAATGGGATTTTTGGTAGCAATTCCGACGTACAATGCATATCCTCACTATTAACGGCTCACTTTGTTTGAGCAAGCCCTTCCACATTGCACTAAATTTCAAAATGACCTTCCCATAATGCAAAGTTATGGGCAAATTCCAGTCTATCCTCCCTGTTGTTGTGTACTAGGCCTAAAGTGCTCTGGACCATTACGGCATTTATTAAAGCACGGACAGAGGCTTTATCTGTAAATTTGCTGACATGTCACAGCACGCTAGCTTTCTATCAGCATTTCATTTGGAGTCAGTGTGGGGTTGGAAGACATGAGTGAGGGACAGGATTGGGATAGGGGGATGAGTGCAGAGATGAACAGACTAATGGGATGTATCAACACCTCACATAAACAGTAAGAAAGTGTGAGATTGGTAGAGTTTAAAACTCTGGCTCGCAGCACTTTGCAGCTGCTTTAGTGATGTGTCAGTGTTATCGCTCGCCTCCTAATAATTAGCTTTGTCTCGCTGCAGTACCTACTATGCATTAGGAATTGCAAATAGTTATATACATCACAGCAGAATGTGTAGCACATAATGGGAAAAAAAAACATGCAGTCACACTCACAAAGTCATGATAAAAAGGTTTTCAACCAATCCCATGGTGTACATGTTCCCCTGTGAGTTCTGTACTGTGATGATTCGAGCTCCTGATCCTTATACGCAAATCGTTTTTTTGTGTGCGTGTCTGCTCGTCGAGCTTTGTCCAGTGAGTGTTTGGCCCAGAGATCTGATGTCGTCTGAATACTAATGTGGCATTTTGTCAGTCTGCGGCAGCTTGGAAACAGGGTGGGGACTGGAGGTTTGGTTAGGGACATATTCACCCTCGGGGTGCAGTGGAGAGTGGGGACAAATACTCAACTATCACACCCATTTCTTACCACCCTGCAAGAATCAAGATCCAGACAGGCTAAGGAATAAAAAGCTAATTAAAATTGAATCTGGGAGGCCAGTGCAAATTGGGTTTCATCTTCATTAAGTCCACAAGGCAAAGAAGAGGGGGATCAATTTGCTTTTGAGATACAAGCTGTTTCTGTGTCAACCTGCACATTCAACATATTTCTGGTATGTGTGCTTTTGTTTTTCATGCGCATTTTGTAGACCTTTAAGGTCCCAACGGGAAAAATTCCATATGCCCACAAACCTGTCATCATACATTTTCTGCAACATGTAGATCTAACCTAAATGACAGAAAGCCAATCCATTTTGAAATGATATGACTGTTGTAAACTAACATTGACAGGTGTTCTGGACTTTAAGTACGGGACATAAGTCACATGAAGTTAAATATGTGGTTAACATCGTGAAATGGTCGTAGTTTGGTTATGTCCAGACAACAAAACGACTTGATTTGGTTTAGGAAAAGATTTTATTGGTAAATGGGTCATAATAAGTACATATTGTAAGTCATGTGACTTCACCCACATGAAGTAAGTAACCTACGTAACATTGTTTTAAATTAAAACTTTACATAAGTCAACATTGACTTGGTTTCACACAGAACACAAAGCTCCTAGGTGAAAGACCTGTATTTGTTTAACCCCTCTCTACCCCCTCCACCTCCTAACACCTCCTTTCTTGTTCTTTCTACTACGTCAACTGACTTCCTTCGTCGCATCCCTTATCATTACCACGGCTGCTAGAGGTCACAGCCTAACAATAAACGGAAATACGGTTTGTAATAAGCTGCTTGCACACTTGACCTTTACGGCTGTTTTATGGTAAGGACAGGTTGCCTTTCCGAGGAGCTCATACTTTGATCAAGTTTGTACAAGTTTGTTTATGTTCTCTTTGAAGGCAAAGAAAAAGTAGATAACAGTATATTAGCTTTGGATCAGAAAGAGTTTTTTTCAGTGTTCATAAAATAACAATAATGGTGTAAAGTAAGTATTAATATTATATTAGTCTACACATTTTTTTTTATTTTGCCAGTGAGGCGGTTGTTAACAACCTCTGATTGCAGCACCATCTTTGCAGTGCTGATATTCATAATTTTCTTCTGATTTTCTCAGATTCTCAGATTTGTAAGATATTGCTAGATCTGACTGGTGCCGTGCACGCGCTCGCACGCGCAAAATTACTCAAAATGCTATCCAGATGCACATGGCAACAAATTCCACATCCAGCTGCACACCAGTCAAAGGAATCCGTGTAGCAAAATATATCACTGCTGGAAGTTAATACTGCTGTTTTTCTAGACAGTCAAGTTTGTCTTTTCATTATCTGGCTTATGAGGCAGGTAGTGGCTGAGGTAATTGTTGTCTCTTAGATGTAGAGGCAGGCAGGCACACTACAAGCAGAGATCCTTATCCTATTGCTGAATTTCATTTTGACTGCAAAAATTGGCATCGGCTGAGGCAGAGACATCTTTCTGTGTACATCTCTCTGTCTCTCTCAAGCCTTGTTCTCCTCAGCTCAGATGATTAGCATCTATCTTTCCCTTTTTGTCTCTCTCCCTCCCTTGAATGGCAACCACAGGCTAGTCAGAGCCAGCAGAAGCCTCTTCAAGCTGATGCCGCAATGGGATTGGCTGGCTCACCACACATGCTAGCAGTAGTGCTTAGAGAACCACACATCTACAATTTGGACAAGAAAATGAGGGATTCGGGCTCTGTGTTGGGTGGAGGGTGGCACTTAACGGAACATATTGTTTTTCTCCACACTCCTCGTCTAAAATGTTCAATAGTCAGACAAACCCCCATAAAATGTGTCTATGCCTGTAGCTTTTCTTTTTATTCGGCCATAGTTTTTTTTTGTTTTTTGTTTTTTTTTAATAAAACTCTCAAAATCTAGCCATATTTATTAATTATGTCTAAGTTACTTTGATACTTTGAAACTTACTTTGATAGCAGCGACCTGGCTACTTTATTGAACAAGTCTTATACATCAGCCACAAATGTGGAAACCACAGAAAGTAAAAACACTATATAATCCTTGGGAATGCAACCGGTACTTAAGTCATTTCCCCCCCCGCCTGGTGATAAACAGCATGGCCTCAGAAGAGCCCAACAAAATGGCCATCTCACAATATAACACCCTGAGCATGTGGCCACATTTACATACTGGAGGAGGGCAGTAATGAGATAGCTACCTGAGATAATTACTACTCAAGGCGTCCGACTCTCATCCCCTACCACAGGGAACCAGTTTAACTCACTACAATTAAACGGCTACTCATTTGCTCCATTTGAGGCCTCATTTTATGCTCCACTGTGTCTTAACACAGCAGTGGCTTAAATAGTGGAAACCTGAGCAAACGTGGAAAGATGCATGGGATTAGATTTATAGATTGGAAAGGGATAGGTAGTGAATAATAGCATTATTTAAAATTATTAGTGAACACCTTGTCTTGCTTGTTCCCCAACCACGTGTATTCTGACAGGCTGTCTTTAACAAGGATGGGTTTTTTTTCATCTTCCTCCCTATGTTAAGCTTTATTTGCACGTGTGTGGATCAGGGATGCAATTGTTACTTTTTCTTTCTGATGATAGGTCCTCAAGTTATTGACATATTAGGTATTCAGGTCTTTATTGCACAGGAGTCAGGACAGATGTTAACGCTAGGTGGGGGAAAAAAGTGCATGTTGGACCCTTTCTCCCAGTATATAAAACCAGAAATGGCTGTATATTCAGTGCAACTGTGGTGTGGCCTAGAAATGACATCATTAACACTAATGACAATAAATCCTGACTTGTAAAATGTTTATGCTGCTGACGGTGGCCGTCTAACTGCTCTGCTGACTCTCCTTCCCTTTTTTTTTTCAAGGCTGGAGAAAACCCTGACATGGCAATCACTCAAACCTACTGTCGTTATATTTTACCCATGTCTCGTCTCAAACGAATAAATTAAACTGTAATATCTTGACTGCTGAGAAATTGCGTCGGACTGTTATAAATGATGGTGTGTTGATGGCGCGTGATCGTTGAGCTTAGTGTACTCAGCTAAGCAGTGTGAGACTACACACTAGGAATATGAGATGCAGAGCACTGCTAGATCTACATTGGTTCTAGCATGTGAAGATTAACGGCTTCCACTTCCATTAGCCTCAGAGTAATTGTTAAGACAGCGATGAACAGTCCATAGCTCTAATCCTCATATCAAAGGGAAGCTGCACAGACCCCCAAAATTCAGGTTTGATTTCCTTCACTCAAAAAATGGGACTAAATCTTTCCATCTTGTTCGGAGATCACAGCACAGCGAAGACGTCCTTCCTGTTTTTTATTAAAGACCAATAATTGATTCAAAGTGCTTGAAAGACGTTGTCACTCACTACAGAAGGATAAACGTAATGCAAGCTGTGTGGAAGTAAAGCGATTTTGGCGAAGGAGGTGGTGTTTCTGCACAAGTCTCTTTAACTTGGAATAAGGGTGTGACATACACTGGGAGGAAAACCTGCATCTCCTGGGGAAGGGATGAGTGCCTTTAGGAGAGCGAACACAAAGACAGACGGGAAAGAAAACCTCGGGGAAAAACAATATACCAAGTTGAAAGGTTCGTGGAGAACAAAGCATGTCAAAGAGGTGAGCTCGGCGTGGAAGAGTTGTTTTTGTTTTCTGGCACGTGCACTCTCGTAAGACACAATTGCAGAATCGTGAGGAAGCCTATCAACAGAACAAACATGTGGAGTGTATCCGTCTATGTTGACTTGACTAACCTTTCGGCCAATCCCCCTATGTTGTAGCACAAGTAGCACAAAAATCCTCCCCGGCATTAAGTCACATGATGTCCTTCGGCGCTTGTGTTGAGCCCAAGGCTTAACTTCATTACGATACTCAGGCTCATTGCAGATCTATTAGGTTGATTTGACTCCATGAGGGGAGCTGGTGTGTGGAAAAGAAAGGGGCAGAGTAATGTAGTTATATTATGGAAGCAGCAGGGATGTTTGCTAAGTATAGGGCCAGGCCGCTGCTTTAAATGGGCCTTGGTGCCCTGTAGCTCCACAGCTTAGATGGAGCGTTCATTAACCGCTACAGCTTATTACTGACAGCTGGTGCTGGGTACTGCCCAAGGCCAGTGGCATACATTAATACACGCATACACACCCGTCACTCTTATGACTTGATATCGACTACATTCATTCCCTAACTTGATTACATTTACTCCTTTTTTTTGTTGATTTTATGTATATTTTGCTATGTGTGCACACTGCAAACAGGAGAGAAGAAGCACCGCCACATGGGACAGATCTGAAGACTATTTTCTGTGGCCTGCGCTCGACCAGTTATTCATTCTCTCAATAAAAAGATAGAAACATAAATGAGCTCTAACTCTGAGCTTTGATAGCTCAATCTTGATTTTTCTTTCACACACACACACACACACACACGCTTATAGAGACCAACACTTGCCTTGCGTTGCCTCAGAGTCGTGACTGCGGGTCTGAGGACGGGATGACAGACAGAGGCAGCAGCAAAATGTCCATGATTTCCATCTGATAAATCTACAAACAGTACAGACAGGAAAAACAAAAGCACAAGGGAAACTATGGAATCTTAAAGGGTTTTTCCGTCATGCCTGTTTGCCGAAGTCTTTTAAAACCCTCCCAATAGGCTTTGTATTAATATTTCTTTCTAATTCCTTTCTAATTTGGTCACCCACTGTGGAGTTTCCCGACCATGAAGGAGTTTAAATGTGCAGAAGAACAGTCCTCGTGTCAGATATACTGAGCTGTCAGTACACACGGTTTGTTTGCAAAAATATGAATAACATACAGTATTTAATAAATATGTTTCTCAGCCATTGTGAAATGGAGCACAAGCCTGATTTCCACAGCCACAGTTAGCCATAAACGTACATTTACATGGCTTTTAATTATTTGAATATGCATACGTAATGTCTTTAGATGTGACAAGAAAAACAACTGCAAGGAAGTTCACTGAATGTCTTTCACATCGATTCTCGTGTTTTACAACTACACAGCTGAAAATGACCAAAGCTGCAGCTACATACAGTACTCTGTAGCACTGACATTGGCATTTATGAGTCAGGCATGCTGGATCTGTGATTCACAATCAGAGTAGAATGGAGTTAAAGGGGCTGATCTTGAAACATCTGATGACATATCAAGAAACAGAGAGAGGTGATGAGCAAACAATGGGAAGTACCAAAAGCAAACAAGCGAAAAAGTAAAAACGCATAAAGGCAAATAATGAAAATAACATTTCTAAATACACCTTTGATTGGCAAAGATGGCCTTGTAGTGTGCATAACATCATACACGCTCAGTTAGGTGTCAGACAACCTCATAAATGAATAATGTATATATTAGATTGTTTCTTTTAATTCATTACTTTATTATTTCATTGCTACTACTCCGCATCTGTGCTTCACACTCTGTTGTCTCAAGAAAACCTTGAGACAACAGTATGCGCGAGGTGCACACGCCTCGACTTTACATAGTTTGTTTCTTTTCATTAATATTGTTTTATTTGTGGGATACATCTCATCCCATGCAAGTGACACCAAACAAGACTGCAGCAAATTATTGTCTGCGTGGAACTAGTATCAACTGGGCTGAAGTGATTTAAGCAGAGGTTTGTGAAAGTGCTGATTATATGGAGCACTCCACTCTGCATTCTGATTTTAGTGTTACTAATCTGTCTGTGTTTGTGTTTGCTGTGTTTGCGCAAATTTAAAGAATAACACAACGATGCAGATTGTTCATAGATCATTATGACAGACACTGAGCTTCTGGCCCGTGTAGCTGCATACAAAACACGCGCTCTCTGTTTCTCCAGGCTGGTATCAGATTAGATATTGCCACAGCAGATATCTGAGCTGACCTGTGCTAATGTAAAAATCAGATTCTGCCTTTTTTTCTACTGTACAGACAGAAAGAAAAAGATTATTTCTGTTGTGTTACACATAGAAATGCAGCACCGTAGACAAAAAAGGAATTAGGAAATGTCAGCTAGACACACAATGGATAGAGGTCTTTGGCTCATGGTGTACCATTTTAAGCATAAACTGCATCATTTGTCAAATAAATGAAACCTTGGTATGATTAATGTCAACAAATCGCCTATGGTGTAAACAATTTACCTCCTCTACTACTGTAAGCAAACTGTTACTACTCTTTTCATTTGATGTCCATACACTGTACTTATAGCTGGGAGTGAGCACAGGTAGGCAGGTAGACCGGTAGAAAGGCGGGTAGTGCTGACATAGAGGTGTGCAGAATGATGTCACACATTCTCAATCTGGTGCTACACATTTAAGATTTTCTGCAAAATCCAAAACTATTACTTTAGGTTGGCGCTACACGGCGCTTTCTGCTTCCCTCCGATACACAGATAATCTCATTACCTGACTCATCCAAAATAAACGATGACAAAATGACAAGAATGCACAAAAATAAAAGATCACACCTCTCAAATTATTTTGAGGGTAATGTGTCTCATACTTTACAGTTTTTATCTTTGTCTTTTCTCACCATAACGCCATATTCCTTAATATTACAGAAAACACATCCAGTTGCAACAATAACAGTTAATCAAAATGCTAACATTAGTTTGACAGACTGGAGCTCCCTCGTGCAAGGCCTCATTATCAACCATGCTCCTACTATTGCTCTTAGCTGCTACTACCTTCCTCCTACCTTAGCTGCTAACCGGGCGGATTACACAGGTAATAATAATAATAATAGTTGCTAATAAACACCTACAGAACCTCACAGTGCCACAGAAGTACAATATAAACATTGCCTTGGCCTACTACACATAACAACACCTGCTTACCCGCAAAATGCGTGAATATGGACAATGTTTGCTTCCCTTCCCTTGTACGCAGATAATCTCATTATCAGACCTGCTCACGCGAGACTTCCCTGTGCATACTCTGCTCGCGAATCATCGCTGACATCTCTACCGGCGATTTGACTGATGCTTTCGCCTAACCATGACAATGAAATACACGTTACCCTAAATTCTGACTACAATGTACACTTTCTTCACATAAACATATAGGAAACGTATGAAACACTCTCTTAACTTATGTCACCTCCAAGAAATGATTAGGTTGAATAATCTGCACATGATTTATTGTGCCACACTTATTACAGTTTTGCGACAGACACAGACGGATATCTTTCATTTTTGTGTCAGAGCATTTGATTTATTTATTGCTGTCAGGATGTAAAGAGGATTTCTACACATATAACAAAAAATATATCTGAAATAAATTGTCCGCCCCAGCTTTAACATACAGGTCACTGAAACTAACTATAAATCAAAATTAGGTTTTAGTGTTTGTTACTTTTCCGGCTAGAAATGTTTTATTTTTCCAACACCCTCATTTCCTGATTGATGACAACTATTGTATCTGATCCCATGTTATCTCAGTCCCACATTAATCATTGGACAATTTCAACATGATTATGTCATTTCCAACAGGGAGATATAGGTGGCAACACACACATTCTCACCCCACCCCTCTTGTGAGGCCCTGGGGCCGAGGGATCCAACATCGCCTCAGCCACTGTGTATCTGTTAGTGATAACTGCTCTGTGGTTCCCAGGCCACGGTCAGCAGCAGCCCACAGCCAGCCTGATCGATAGGGAACCCAATAGGAGGGATGAGGTCCATGAATCAACCTGTCTGGATATGAACCAACACACACATTCGTGGCAGGGGACACACAGTATGCACTGAATGAAAGCATAGCACATACACCAGTGCATAAATGTAAAGACAAATGATCCATACATAGACTATTGCAGACCCATAGCACCAGAATCACCAGCACTATGCAGACACACACACACACACTGAAGTCTGAAATATCTCAAGTTAAGTAGCTTAATACCAGCTTAATTGTTGCTAATGTTTAAGAATGTGTTAGTTGTTTTAGTTTTTTCAGCAATCAGACATGCAATAAACTGTCATGTGGAAATCCTGTATGCTCTGCCATGCTATACAGAAAGGTTTTCAGTCTGCTAAGCCATTGTGGCAACTTGTGGCAACAAAGTTAAGCAGTTGATAAAGTTGCACTTTCTACACTTTTTAAGTACTGTGCAGCCCATCTCTATTACCTTATATGATAAGACACAGTGGGTTTTTAAAAAATCTGTATTCCACCGTCTCAGCAGCCAGTTTTATGTTACTTCCCATCTCATAACCCAGCAGAAAAGAACTCCACAGTCAGGAGCCAGGAGCCTAGTTGATAGTGTGGCTGAGGCTGCTGCATAGCTGCTCTGCTGTTTTATGGTGGACTAGAGTTTGATAGGACCCCAGTTTCCTGGCTTGTGGTCTCACACAGAGTGTGAATGTTTGTTGGTTGGATGTTTTGATGTTGTTGGCTGGCACAGCATTTCATCTCAGCCCATCCCTTCTCTACAGATGTCTCAATCAGAGAAGAATTCAGTGGATGGTCCACGGCCTAGAGTATATTGTCCAGTACAAGCATCTAGTGAAACACCAGCTTTTGGGGAAGGATGGGCAAAAGACAGAGACCCTGGGGTCAATTTGTAACACACTGGGGGAGCCCCTTAGCGTCATAGTTCAACGCACTGGGGAAAGCCCTTTAGCGTTGCTTTGACTACAAAGGTAGGCCAATTTTTTTCAAGTCATTAGCTGGCGTGGCAGAACATCATCAACTGACCTTTTATATTCCAATACTTGCTGTGTGCAATTAGCTCAGTTGGTATTGCACAGGACACTTGTTCTTAGGGTTGTCAGCTCTATCTTCACCTGCTGCTTGTACTTTTTTCCCTCCTTTTTCAGCAAATTGATTGTGAAGAGATCTTATTATATTCACAATTAAGCATGTGCAGGAGTGTGTGCCTCCCGGACATTGGTCCACAATCATAGGTCCACCCATGGACACTTATTTTCATGTCCCCAGTATCTCCAGACAAAGGAAATTCCTGCTTTTCTCATTCAGGGGAATCCGGGATCTCACGTTTTCTGACGGCTCTTTCATAGGTGTGTCAAGCAAGCCAGAGATTCTTTTGAATTTCCTTCAGAACTTTTCAAAGTAAAAGCTCCCAATTAAACACGGCTTAAAGTAGGGTACTTCTGTAAAAATTTTCTTGCGCTTTTATTTTGTAGGCACAATCACTTAAAAGAAAGTGATTATGTGGGTAACTTTTGCCGCTATAGTTTATTTATTCTTTTTTTTTTTTTTTGCCACTATCAAAGTATTCTGGCCAGGGGCCAGCTATAGGCAGTCGCCAGATATAGCCCGTGCGCCACCCACTGGTGTATAAAATTTAGTCCTATTAAGGAGGTGGTTAGGTTGGACGGGTGGGCCAGAAACCGGACTTTCAAGCTGTACAGTGTTTATATGACACAAAAAGTCATGAGTGTTTTCACTCGTTTTATAGGTTGCGTAAGTTGCGTAACTTATGTAAGTAACGTGACTGAACATTTAAGTAACGCCATTTTTAGCCAAAACCATGTTTTTTTAAACCTAACCAAGTCGTTTTGTTCCTTTACAAACTGCAATGTTTCCCAATGTTTTGGGAGTGTAAATTATGTTTCGTTTCACAATGTTAACAAGCAGTTTTATTTTAAAAGTCTAACCAGAAGTTGCATATTTATTGTTGCTAAATTGACAGTGGAGCCATACACAACCAAGAATGATTCTAAAATGGTACCCAGGGTGTTAAAAAGCGATGCCAAATGGTGTTGACCAAGCGTCCATATGTGATGAGTTGGGAGTGTTTTCTCACACAAACACACAACGGCAAAAACATGCCTCTTACCAGACAGCAGCAACACCAAATATTATGCATTTTATTTTGCCAAAGTAGAGGGCAATAAATGTAAGGCTTCATCTGAGATGATGGGAACAGCCACTGGCTGTCTACCTCAGAAACTGGAGGACAGGATGTCTAAAGGTCAGGAGGTGTTATCAGTTGCATAAATCCCAATGATATTTAATGATATTTTAATTGTCAAGTCTCCCTTCACATCAAGGCAAAAATGAACAACCAATGGAAAGAAATAATATCAGTACATCCCCAATTCCTTCAATTCCTTCAGCTATTCCTCTGTGGCCCTGTGATGTTGCTGTGGAGCAGAGCGAGCCGGTACTTGGAGGTGATAAATGGGGGCCTGTAGACCCGCAGTGTTATCAGTGCTACTAAGGCCTGCAAACTAGGAGAACACAGGGTTTGCTCTGAGGTAGAACACAGCCAGGCTATGAGGCTATGGTTGATATATCACCACACAGTCACAATAGGATTCATGTTGTAAGGGTCTCAGCGAACGTTGTGAGAACAAGCGAGCCAATAGGGCAACGGTGTGTGTTTATGGAGAGCAATTTATGTTGGTGTACTGTATGTGTGTACAATCTAAGAGTCCTTGTACAGTTTGATATGAATCACTCACACAAAATCTTGTGTACTTCAGTGAGTGTGGTGTGAGGTGAGGTATATATTCCACTCTGCAGCAGAGATGAGTGACTTTTTACTGGGACTGCTGTGAGTGTATACGTGTGTGTGTGTGTGTGTGTGTATGTGTGTGTGTGTGTGTGTGTGTGTTGTGTGTGTGTGTGTGTGTGTGTGTGTGTGTGTTGTGTGTGATTGATAGATGCGCTTGTTAAAAAAAGGCATGCGGCTGTGAAACGACCGCCCAATTAAATCCAATCTGTTCCAGAGGACGGATGACATCATAAAAGTACGTCATCCTGCTAGTGCCTACACAATACACACACACACACACACACACACACACACACCTACTACGGCAGTACAATAGCGCCTAGCTTCCATAGAATGACATTTGCTCACTATGCTAAAAATATGTACTTGACAGAAACAATCATCATCATTCACCCTACTGTCTTCTACTTCTCCTCCTTTCTTCTTCCTCTTTGGATTTCTCTGTGTGTGCGTGAGAGAGAATGAATGTGTTTATGTCTACATTTGAAATAGAATATCCCTTAAAGCAGATATTTCTAGACATGCAACTCAGTAAGCAGGTTAGTAAAAATATCAGATAAAAGGAAAAACTGAATGAAAAAGGCTAAACGAATTTTAATCCCCCACTGTTATGTTATCGTTCTACTCTTTCATATTACTTCCTTTAACTTCAAACAGCTCTGCCTTTCCTTGAACAGTAAAAATCCTATTCATGCCTACTGCCACTGACAGACAATATACAGCCAGTTTACTTGATATTAGGAAACCTGCTATAACAACATATTCCAAGACATAACAAAAAGGCAACATTAGGAACAGACATCTTTTTTTTTCATGTATCATTTTTCCATCTCTGACTTATTTAGCTGTAAAGCTTACACTCTCTTGTCTGAGAGGTAATTAATGTAGATGAGACAGTTATGCAACACTTCTCTTCTCAGCCTCATTGTGTCCCTCTTCCATTTTTTCAAGGCTGTTATGTCACTGCAGATGAAGTGGGCTGTACTTTGAGAATACCTCCAGTCAATGTCTCAACATATTTGCAATGTGGCAAATGTAATGAAATGGTGAAAATACAGCCACTCTCTATTTTTTAAAGACCTGCTAAAATAATTAACAAGTTATTACAGCCACTTAATGAGTGAACCATGAGTGAATCACAGCCTGCAGCTTTGTGGCAGTACCCCGAATTACAAATAATAGCCTAAAAATAACTATATATTAGCTCAGATGATGTTGTAGCATGCATGAAAACAGACATGTGGCTGTCTATCATAGATTAAAACTGTGACGTCCAGTCCTGTTGGAGACCTTTCCTCCAGACAGCTGTTCCAAAACAGTTAAATATTGACATGCCCATTAATTGTATAATACTGTTGATATACTGAAGCTCAGTGTTTGCTGACGTGCAAAAAGAGAGAGAAAGCCGTGTGCCTCTGTTGACGGGTAAGCTTTTTTTTTTAACGTAAAGCTGAGTTGGCTTTTTCACACAGTGACATTAAGCCAATGAGTAAAATAGGCATAGACACCCATTATGTTTTGCTGCCTCACAACTGATTCACGACGATAAAATTAAATCTGAGCAGATCAGATGATAATTTAGCTTGATAAAGTATGAAATCAGATATTTGAAGGTCCATCATAAACAAAATGATGCCTGAATCACATTGCTATGCTTGTTGGAGACGTGAAGTTAAGTAGGTCACAGTTTCTGAATGTGTATTAAAGGATCGTTTCAGTATTTTTAAACCTGGGGCCTATTTTCGCACACAGTGTGTTGGTGTTGAAATGACTAGTAGGTACAAAAAGTTTTGGAATCCTGACTTAAGCCAGCAGCCGTGAACCAGCTTCTGTTGCTGCAACGCATTCCCCCGGGAGAATTGTGCCCGTCAAAATTAAGTTCACAAAAAGTGCTTCTCTTTGCCACCGACCAGGTGTCTGAAAACATCATGAAAAGGATCTCAATGGCTAACACCCAGGAGGAGCGCTTTGTTTTTAACCAGAAACACAAGCCTCGCTCAAGGACAGTTCTTGCGCTAAAATTTTGTGAGAGGCGAGGTGTTTCAGGAAGACGAGCGGTGAAAACATATGTCAGAGCTGGAGAGAGTTACCTTTAGTAGGTAAAGTCTTGCTAGCAGCTCCTCTACGTACACAACATACTCCTCTCCCTGCACCCGCGTTTCCTGCAACAACCTCGCTTCTCACAAGATTTCAGACAAGAAAACATGCGAAGAGGTTTAAAAATGACAAAATTATCTTAAGGTTGTGATGCATTTGAGTCTCTTTTTCAAGTTGACAGTCAAATTCAAAGAAGCACAAAATTCAAAGAAGCACATAGCCACAGTGTCGTATCAGAACAGAGGCGACCAAAGTAAAAAAGAAAAGCCCAAAGCTTCCTAAAATAACACCGTATTTTGACAAATCTTGTTAGCCACCAATCCTGCATCTGTTCCCACTAGTCACAGGAACCATGCCGATCCAGCAGTTTCTTGCATCGGCTCCAAGCATAAGCACTCTGGCATGTAATTATGATGCACATGTGCAAATTAATGATCCTCTTGTAAAGCAGGAGGCCACTATTGACTGCTGATCTACTGATAACTTCAACCTTAATCACAAATGAACATTATTTAACATCAGTGAAGTTTTCACATCATCGTCGGCTTGTGATCAAGAAGCCTGAAGGCAGATAAAGTCACATTAACCTGAGGTTGACAATAAAAACATGTAGATAAGTGGGTCAATACGGTCTTGAAAATAGCACACAGCGCTCCATCAATTTGAAATCAGCTAATTTTTCCACACTGACAGTCTTTAACATTGTTGTGGTGGTGGGTATGTGGTGAGAGCAGGTCTGAATGATTCCATCATTGCCATTTATAGTCACAGTCAAATCTGCTCCCTCTGAGTGCTGCTGTTGATGGGGCTGACGCACACCTTTTTGGCAAAGGATAAATTAATCTCAAAATTTAAAATGGACTTCCAGCACAGTACTGATTGAGAGCATTGCCCCATTACATCATCAGATGTGGGTCACTTCCAAATTGCAAAAAGCCATTAACCGAAGCTGAATATATTTTAGAATAAAAATCAAACATTCAAAGGGGGACTTTTTTTTTTCATTTTACCAGGAAGGTTCCACTGGGATACAATATCTCTTCTGCCAAGGAGTCCTAGTCAAGATGAACAGCTGCAATATAATAACTAGTATTCCTATAAAAGAACAGACGTAGACAGATCACAAAAAACAAACAAACTGAAACATACAGGGATCAGAAATAATTGACAGAGACATTTGGTTTGTCAAAACTGATTTTAAAATACTTGTGAACATGTCAAAAGAGGGTAAAGACTCCAAGTTAAATATGCCTTGTGGCTCAGTCCAAGCGTGCAGGGCGTGAAGGGAAAGGGCAAATTTACCCAGCTCTCTTCGGGTAGTTAGAACCATGAAGTGAATTTTCTCTGATCTGTTGTTACAGCTACTCTCAGTGAACCGGGTAGGTACTGGGGTAATTTATCCAGTTTTTTGCAATAAGAAATAAGAGGGTTTTTTTGATGGGGTGAAGGTGATATATTATTTATTAGTATTTTTGAACATTTTTACTATTTGCTGAAGCTTATATAAAAAAACCCAACCCTTTCTCATCATTATTGTCTATCTCCATTGGTATTTTGATGTAGAGTCAGACGCACTTTGAACCATTTGAAACATTTTCTGTCAATAAAATAGCTAATAAAGCATTGTGCAGCTGCAGTGGTATCCACTGTGTGGTTTCTTGTTGTTTCATAAGGCTACATTTGAAGTTTTTCTTATGACCATATATGTCTGAGATACATACAGATATGTAAAAGAACAAATAATGAACTAGAGTATTTCATACCAGTGTCTTATAGGTTAGGGGTTGCCTGCTTTTTCCACTATCTGTTTCCCAAAAAGTTGTACAATGTCAAGAAAAACCAAATGTGAAGATGTGCAAAACATTGAAACCCAATTTAACTATGAAAATAGCACAAAGGCAAATTTCTTGAAAAGCTGACAATGACATGCGCATTTTGAATTTGATACCAACAAGTTGTTTCAAAAAAGTTGGGACAGGGTCATGTTTACCACTCTGTTGCATCACCTCTTCTTTTAGCAACACTCTGTAAGCTTCTGGGAATTGGGGAGACCAACTGCTGTAATCTTGAAAGCGGAATGTTGCACCATTCTTGCTTGATGTAGGATTTTAGCTGCTCAACAGTTCAGGGTCTCCGTTGCCGTATGTTTTTATTTACATTTTACACAGCATGTGAAGGTGATAGTAACTTCCAAGTTAGTTTATTGAATTTTGGTGGTGGGATTAACCTCAGTATGTGTATTGCATAATGTGCTTCATTTTCTTCAGTACAGATTGAGAATATTAGTTTTTATGTGTATAGGTTTGTTATTGGCATTAGCTGCTGATGCCTGCAGGCCTAGCATCTGTTTGATATGCAGGAGCTGCTTTAAAATCCAATCAAAAAGTTGTCGTTGTTTTCCAAAGCCATATTATTCATTACAATGATCTGTATGTTAATGTTTTTAATGAGAGAAAACTAACATATGATGAATGGTGTTAAAGCTTAATGTCCACTAATGTGTTTGTTCATCAAAAAAGGCAGTAATGGAGCTTATTTGTATAGGCTACACAAAAAAGGAAAAGGAAATAAGAGGATTTGTAGCATGTTAAATAGTTTTAGGCTACCCCTAGGCTTACAGAGATTGTTTAACCCCAGTGCTCAGCAGCCAATGGGAACTTATGACACTATGGCTCGGCTTCATGTGAAACTGGTATCTGAGATCACACATTGCACGTGTTGTCAATGTGTTGTTAAAGCATATTTTTAAACTGCTTGGCTTTCCATAGTCCCTCCTGTGCATTATTCTACACCAGGGTCCATATAATATTTGTAATGAAATCTCTCTGCCCCATATCTGGATTCCAAATAGTAGAACTTAATATGAATTAGATCTAGTAATGTTGTTTGAGGTAAGTTGTTTGTTGTCCATTAAAATTATCCAGTTAGGCTACATGGAGTTCATAATCTGGTTATGCAGGCATGTTAACCAGGTGTGTTTTGGATCAGTAGAAATGTTTCTTCTGGATTTTCTGAGCCAAAGAGCACCGGAAACTATCAAAACACAAGACAGTAATAGTCAAATCCAGTAAATAGTTAAATTCACTGCTCACTGGGATATTGACAGAATCTGATATGGTGCATTGTAGCATGCAGAAGAGGGGGAAACTCCTGTAGGCTTTATGGCACACGCTCTCACGCTGTGCTACTGGTAAGCTCTGTTTTCACACAAGGTGGCTTAATTTAATGCGCAAATTGATACATGTAAACAGAGCTCAGCGTGTGCTCGGATTGCCTGTGGACGAAAGAAAAACGCGTGTGCAGAGCCGATCAGTAATATTTCAAAATAATAGCCCCTAATAGTCAAAATGTTTTGAACAAGCTGGCTTTGTACTCTTACCAACAGTAAATGAAATAAAGGCAGCAGTTACCCTACATAGCTACTGGATATTTTTGATTGCGGAGTGAGAGACAGAGTTTGATAGGTGTATCACGTCAAAAACAATACTGAATCAAGAGAATGCGTTACCTGCAGTAGGGAGCTTAGGACACTGATGTCACCCACCGTGGGTTGACTTTATTTCATAAACATCAATTCAGGTGGAGGATTTGCCCTTTTTTTGCAAGCACCAGAGCAAAGTCACAGCTAAAATGTGGAATTTGAGTCGGCGCCCTTTCAATCTGCCCCTCCATTTTTCCTCACTCTTTGATTCATTCACCGTGAGTGAATCAAAGTGGTCACGTGTGAAGGGATGGATTTCCTTACTGAGAGAAGTTGAAGAAGAAACGCAATTAGAGAACAAGTATGCCATTGTCTACACTATACACAGCAATAGCGCTGCACAGCTCACAAGCAGGCACACACACATTTGCTCCTCCCTCTATAGTTATCTTATTAAATCTTACTTTCCATGGCTTCTTCTTTTCGTGTGTCTTCTCATTAGCACTACCTAACTAGGAGAGGAAAATGAAACACACACCACATACAGAAAGCTTTATTTACCTTTTGGTCTCATGGGAGAAGGAGCCATATGGAGGGCTGTGGATGTTAAAAATATAGGCTAATTAAATTAAAATGTGCATTTGGTTAACAGCCTGCAGAACACCAGCGATATCCTAACACACTGGCTGTGAGCTTTTCTTATCTACATAAATGCTGCAGTCTGTCTTTTACAGCACAAGAAAAAGAAAGTCACCTTTATTTTTAGGTGTGAAGGATGCGGATCTCCTTATAAGACATAATCTGTATTTTCAGGGAGTTGCTCCAATGGCTTCTTTATCTTTATCTTTATCTGCGCCCTGGTATGCTAGGAATCAGCGGGTGGTGTGCGTTTGTGTTTAGCTGAAGTGTGTGCGAGTTGAACTGCACTGGAGTTTTGGCCTTGAATACATATAACCTCACCCCCCTGTGCGGCACTCAGGAGCTCGAATTAAAGTGGATTTAAGGGGAAGCGAGAGTTAGAGGAGAGCAAGGGTTTATAACTCTAATTGCCATGCCCACCACTCATAATGAGACGCATTACAGAGCTGATGTTGTAAGATTAGGGTGACTTAAGAAACACCAGCAGCCTTACAGATCAGAAGAGAGAGAGAGAGAGAGAGAGAGAGAGAGAAAAGGGATGGGTAGGGGAGAGAAGAACATATTGCAGGGCGATGAAAGGAAAGGGAGCAAAGAGAGTAAGTGGTTAGTTATGGACCGGCTAGTTTGGAGGAAACTGAGAGAGAAGTAAAAAGACGGGAATAAGAAAGACGGAGGGAAGAAAGGAGCCAAAAAAAATACTGGCATTACTCCATATCTCTTAACATTTATTTGATTAATCTGAAAGGGCTGTAAAGTGGGAGGAGCAAAACCAAAAAGCATCATGAAGGGATGTGGATGGTGGCTTTGGAGAAAAGAGGGGCAAAGACAAAGAAAAGGATACAAGGGACAAAGAAACAGCCAAAGGAAATATCTGCATTCCAGTCAGCATGTGAGAACGACAGAGAAGCTTTCAGTTATTAAAGTGTTGACAGCCTCTGACAGCGGTATAGCTCCATTTTGCTCTGGCCCCATCAGCGCCTTGACTGGAATTCAAAACAGGCCTGGATGTCATGTAGAATGCTGACAGGTGTTTGTGTCCCCCTTCCGTTAGAATTGCCAGTAATAATAATTTTTAAAAAATGCATCTTTTGGCAATTTCCGGCACCCCTCTTGCTTGGTTTGAAGCTGATTTGCTGGGATGATACGTTCTCAGCGTTTCTGATATTCACTCAGATTTGTATGTCTGTCAGGTGTTGAACAAAATATGAGGTGCAATATAAATGCCAAAATCTGAATAGCAGTGGTTTAAAGATTAATATCTAACAATGGGTGATACTGCAGCAAACAGGAAATTCAATCAAACCAATCAAACAGCTCGTAAGCTATGACATCTGTCACCTCAGTTCGGTGTTTGCTTGTGTTTTCAGTTAAATTTTTCTGGTATTGTACAATGCATGGTGTTAGCTGAAGTTGACCTCTACTGTGTATTGTGCCCTTTAGAAAGAATTCTCCTCCAAGGACAGTATGCCATCCATGAGGAACCTTTTGATAAATTCCTGAGGGTGTAACCAAGGACTGCTCTGATTCACAGGGGCCTCTGTGACAAACAGCCTTTACTGTGTAACATGGTTTAATGGGCATATCAGTGGATGACCTTCCATGCAACTTACACAACATCTTCATCATTGTATGACTGTGGGGTCTGTGCTGCGTGGCTGTGAGGGTTGATGTGTATATGAAGGGGGTTACAGCTGCGTGGACGGTGCAGAGACTGTCACATTTGCACCTATATTGCATTTTTAGTATTTTTTAAGTTTTTTTTTTTATATTGCATTCATTTTATTGTCTTTGAGAATACACAGTGAATAGCAATGGACACATTTCTGGGACCGAGACTGACGCTGTTAACTCCCAGAGGTCTACAATGCAATTCAGTGTCGACAGTTTCTGTACAATTTGCATGAATTTCAGCTTATTTATGTGTAGTGGATGGAGAGGGAAATGCATAAAACATCTCCACAAGATGGTTTAATGTCAAATATGCACAGAATAATATGGAGATGTACTTGGCAAATTGAATTAGTTGGTAATATAGCATCACTTGATTGGTTAGTGTAACAGTTGATTTATATGATATTGTTTCAGTAAAGCAAAAGGAAACATACACGATGCAGAGGCCCCTGTGCAGCTATTCACCTCTTCTGCTCAGGTGACACGTTTGTCTTTTAAACAGAGACTGATTCCTGTCCAAAATAATGTCATCTAAGATTTTGAGTGATGCCTACATCATACAATGATTGAGTGCCATGCATTTCGGGTCATCAGGCTGCAAGTGTAGGACATGTATAGCACGTGGTTGCAACACTGCCCGGGGCAGAATTTATGGAAATGTCAATATGAAGATGAAACAACTGATTTATTTGTGTTATAATGTTGCAGGGAACAAGTAGGACGTTCTGTAAGGTGCTGCGATTAAAGTTATAGAGCTTCATTTCATTTGTTTCAGCAGCTAAATGTTGAGGCACAGTAGACACCACTAATGTCAGTTAGCATCGCCACTGAATCTAATTAGGCTACTTTGAGCTGGATTTGACAGTTAGCTGCTCCCTATAGTGGCAGGCAGCATCAGGCCAGCAGTCTGCTGCAGAGTGGGTGGTGGTGCTGTTTTTTTTGTTTGTTTGTTTGCTATTGTGGTTACATCATGCTGTCGGTTTTAGGTCCATATCTGTCTCAGTTAGGGATGGGGATCATTCATTTTTATTGATTTTGATTCCCTTATTGAGACTTTAGTGATGCGTGCATGAGGTAGGCCTGCACGCTATGAGGAAAATATTCAATGTGCGATAAACTTATATATTGAGATGACAAATCACTTGAGACAAATAAACATTTATTGATGTGTAAATATTAACTGCCTGGTTGTTTTTAATGTAATATTTTAAATACAGCTAAATGTTGTTTCTAGAGGAGCAACATTAATGTAACAGCAAAGTAACTCACTAACTTTATCTGACATCACGAGTGACATTTAGAAAGAATAACATCAGTCTGTATCAGTCCCTCCTCCTCTCTCGCTGGCTGCAGGTAACGTTACCAGGTAGAAGGAGGAGCGGCTGGTTTGTCTCAGCCAGCAGCTGAGTTTTTTAAGACTATAGACCTCCAGACAGACAGCTTTCTATTTAGCTTGTTTGTAACATTTGCCAAGCTAGCGTTAGCTGTGCTTGTATAAAACATACAGGATGAGAGGACAGAGATGATTAAAATGAACATTTCTACATCTTTAACATTACCTTAGAGACAGGTGTATTGATAAAGTATTGTCTTTTTTACCTGCGAAGGTTTTATTGCACGTACTTACAGTAATGAGCGTAGCCGCCATCAACTAACGTTACAGTAGTTTGGAGCTAACGTAACCCTCACCGTATTCCACCGTGACGGCGCAGCCTCTCGCTCTGCTGCCGCTGTGTGTGTGTGTGTGTGTGTGTAGGAGCTGACAGAGAGCAGGCGGAGACTGCAGCCTGATGATTTTGTTATCCATTGCGTTTCAACTTAAATCAGATTTGATGCTCTATAGGTGGTGTTGTGAAAATTGCCACAAGCCTGACTGACTTGCTGTTTTGCACAATTCTATAGTCTGAAAAAAATCAAAATGCAATGTTGGCTAATGGCAGGTAATTCGGGATGATTGTTAAAAAACACATTTTTAAAAAATAATTTTCTTTCCTGCAAAAATATATAGTTTTTTAAGAAGAAAAAAATAACAACGTTCTAGGACAGTGCAGCCTTGATGGAGGTAAGTGCTCTCTAAGTGCTGCCTAGATTATTTTTTTCAGTCAACAGCTTGGTCTGTTATTGCTTATTTTTCTTTAATTGGCATTCACACTTTTGAGAAAACATCACACTTAAATAGATTTATGATCACTTAAATAGTTTTTTTGTGATGCTCAAAGCGGCACACCCAAATTTTGACTCCAAACAATCATCCACCTCTTGGTTTTGCCGCCTCTGCTTTGCATCCTGACATTTCCTAATCATCATTCTAAACAGGTTATAATCAGCCTGGCTAGGGAGAGGCTGAATCTGAAGCTTCTGCTCTGATTGGGAACAACAACATGTCGGACTCCCAGCTGATGGCAGGGCCACTTTTATTAACACAAATTCCTTTTTTTCCCCATTCCGCCTTACTCTTGGGAGACAAACAGAAAGAGAGTATATATTAAAGATGTGGTTTTATCCTATGAAAAATTCACTGTGGAATTATGGAGACACTGAAAGACTAAAAGAAAGAATATGCGAATATGTGAGGGATATTAAAACATTAACATTAGACATCAAAAGCAGCAAAGAATGGGGGAGAGGGGAGGGGGGAGCAGAGAAGCTGCGGAATTATGTACTGCTGGTCTTTATCTCACTCATTTTCAGAGAAAATCCATTACAGTTTTACCTTTGTTTTTTTAAGCAACACTTTGACTATGCACTGTTACACAAGGAAATCTGCCAAAACTAAAGGAGACAAGCAAAGCAAAAATTCAAAGAATTTAAATTACAGGCTTGAGTTTTGTATTTTTCTGTTGGTTTCTTCCCCAACGCCGCTGAATTGTAGAGATTTTGATGTGGGGTCTTTCTTTCTATTCACTCTCACCTTAGAGGTGGTGAGCTCATTGCGTTTTCCAGCAGGCTGTTTCTTTTAACTGGAGGCTGTCTTAGGTCAGAGCGTGTTACATTTGGGGCGTCCTTTGTGTGTCGGTATTGGTTTCAAAATCCGCTGAAGTGTAGTATTGTTGCACATTTACCTTTATTTATATGTGTGGATACTAACAGAGGGAAAAATATTAGGTTTGGACTGACATCTCTTCACTTGAATCAGTTAGTATGGTAGACATGATAGAATGTGGCTGAATTATGGTTTCTTTTAGTGCGATAAAATACTATTCACAAGAGCAGAGTGGTTGGTCAGAACTACAAAAAGTCAATCAAACAACGTATGTTTTACAGCATTTAGTTACACTAATTCACACATTTTGAACACAAAGTCCAAAGCAGATCAATCAAATTAAGAACCAACATGCCTACAAACATGCCTACAACATCATCATACACCTTAGAATTCAATTTCAACACACAATTCATTTGCATTGTGGAACAACATTTAAATACACATTTACTCTGCCTCAGAGGTCACTAATTGGCAGCCCGCCGTCCTCTACAGACCCGTACATACAGCAGATGTATTATTGAGAATTACTACTTTGTGACGGATCGTTTCTATTTTAACCCGCGCAGCTTTTCTAGCATTTACTGTACTGGTTTAGCTGCCCAGGAAACTCAGAGACCAGTTGCATTTGTTGCAATTTTCTTATGTGATGCTGCTCAGCCAATCAAGTATTCCGATAAGCATTGCGAGTCATGCCCAGCGAGTGAGAAACGCACAGGAGGAGAGGAGACGAAAGAGAAAAGAGATTTCACATGGCTTTTAAACTGGAATGTACAGATTCTTACATGTACGTTCTTCCATGAGCTTTTCAAAACCAGAATATCTCATATATATCCAATCCTAGCCAGAGCTCTCGTTTCTTACTGAAAAAGAGAAAGGGAAGGGAAGTGGCGCACTTTATTTTAGTTTACTTTAATTTTGAATTTATTATTAGAGTAATTATTATTTATTATCTCTCCAGCTTGAAGCGAAAACTGACAGTAAATATTGTTGAAATATTATTTGATTTGACAGTCAGTTGTTAACTAAAAACAAATGTTGATACAACTATACGTTATGGCACTGAAGGATAACGCAAGTCAGTGGTTATGATGTTCCGGACCTCTGCTTCAGGAAATTTTCTCTAATTCATCTATGAATTTTAATTGAATACCGCTGCTCTACGTATTCTGGGTTTCTCTGGCGTATCAGTACCCTATAGTCTAAATGCACTCCATCCTGCCAAAATACAACTGTGTGCAAAATACTAGTGAATTTAAATGGTTATTGAAGCGGTATTGGTGCTGCTGCAAATATTGACTTTTGGCAGCTATGGTCCTGTAGCTTTGGTATCTTTTATCAGCTTTCAAGATTCATATATTTGTTTTCTTGGCACATCTCTCAACTGCTATTTGAAAGTCTGTCTCTGGGCCTTACACACACACACACACACACACACACATACAGACACACCTAGAGTAATCACTGTTCCTTGAGTATTCTCAGTACGTTGTTGAAACCAGCAGAGTCCATTCCCTTAAAGTCGTTCACTGCAAGGCCACCTCGGATGGATTCTGTCATTGTCGGCCACAGAAAATCTCCTCTGTGTTTGATGCAGTGTTACAAACACTGTAGCTCACTGTCCAAGTGGTTTTTAATTGTGTTAGGGAGCCACGGGCCTTTTTGTCCAACGGAGCTTCTGACAATACAGCTCTGATTGTGGTTTTGGACAAACAATAGTGCTGTGATTTGAGCCACTTGGCCAGTGATTGCTGCCAGTGCAGACTTTCTGGCTTTGTGTTCTTGTGATTGAGATGGCAGGGGACGACGTCCACCTCCTCCTCATGAACCACTCCAGATTGGGGTTGGTGGTGTTTGTCTCTGGGTGGATGGCTGTTTACATTTTTTTATTCTCTCGGACCGTGTTCCCCTTTCTTTACAGGGAAAGTCTTTGTCAACCCTTTTATTTTTGATCCAGCCTAGCTGAAATGACCATTTGCACAAACTCTATTTGACTCTTTATTCTGCTCTCTGCCGTTCTTTGAATATATGTAATTTCAGTCCCCTGTGGCTAATAACATGGTTACATAGCAACTTACTGATTGATCACACAGTGATCACAAGATATGTTGGGAAGTCAGTGCAACTTTTGATTCAAGGCAACACACAGATCAGTCCACGCTTTAAAAGAAACAAGTCCCAGAACCTGCCAAAGTAATCGTTGAGTCACTTAATTTGAACAACCCTATTAACCTGCAGATCTTTACATGCTCAGTTTGTGCTATTAGTAACATGTTACTAAATTAAACTATCAAACCGCCACTTTGAAGACTAACAGTATCAAGAAAATTGCACTATGACTGCAGCAGTCTCTCAATCCCTGCTCTGTGGGCTGAGTGGAGGTTGGGGTCGTAGTGAAGGACATGGGGTCTGATGGGTCTGTTAGCTGTGGGTTAGAAAAAGCAGACAGTTGAAATACAGCCACGACCAAGAGCTCAGTATCTGGCCATCGCCCACCACACTACACCGCTTCCACCTGCAGCAGGTGGCGTGACCCGAGCACTTGACACACACTCAGCCAGACAGAGTGATAGATGACTGTTGGCCCTCTTTGTCATGATGAGAACGGGTCAGCATGAATACACACCCTCACAAATGGCATCCCATCAGGGACATTGTCCTGCCTCACGCCCCTTTGGCTCGGCAACACTCCACAGTCAGCTTTCCTTTTTTCAGCCATTTCAAACCTGTGTAACTCCATGACTTGAGTCCAAAACAAAGATTTTTTTTTTCCCTCTGCTAGCCCAACCCAGTTAATCTAGTCCTGAATTAGCCGATGTACGCCTCTGTTCTCATGACAAACAGAAATTCAGTCAGATTGGACTGCGGTCAGAGTCTGAGCTTGAGACACAAAGTGTTTTTCGGGCCCCGGCGTACTCTTGCATGCCTTTGAGTCTGCATGTTGAAGTTTCTACATTAACGAGGCTTCCCTCCTAGCTTCACCGACGTCAACACACACCGAGACACTGGAAGACAGATGCATTTGATAGATCTGTTCAGCTGCCTCACCTACAGGCATTCAGGTAGCTTGGCACAGACACAGACAAAGAATATTCACAGAAGGTTTGCAGTTATTATCACAGTCATGTTTTACATTGTTTCCCCTCTCTAAAGACAGTGTTGTTTTGACTGAAAATTCTTAAAATACCAGGTACTCTCTTTTTAGAAAGTGTCAGTGAAAGAAAGAAAGCGCTGCTTTGTTCAGCAGAAGTGATTTAGAAAAGAGAAAATTTAATTATAACTGGAAATTTGGGTAAAATGAAAAGAAAAGATTCATCTTCTTATACATTAGTTATCTGGCAGAAGGAGTTCAGGCAGAGGTAAAAAAAAAAAACCTACCAATGTCTTCATTTCATTTGGGTCACAGTACTTCCTGCAGAGCAGCAACCTGGTAAAATAACTTTCAGTTGATGTGGGGTTTTATTTTGAACTTATATAATTTTGCATTTTGTTTGTGGCTAGAGACATACAAAGGCAGGTGTCGAGGTTTATACTGTTGTTTTTGAAATCATGACAACAGTAGTATCATGCACAGCATGTTTCCTTCGTTCATATTCATTTAAAGAAAACTTGAACATACCCACTACTGCATCAATGTTCCCAATAGGCGTTCATATAAAAATCAAGCATTTTTAGTCTTGTGATTACTACTGTAAAAACAAAACACCAGGACAGTATCTCTTCTTCAGAAGGGGCTCCATTCAAACAGTAATCACTGTTGATAAATGTGTACCTTGTGTGCTATTCTGTTACCAGTGCAGTGTTTCAATCACAACAGAATGGAAGCTCCCCAGAGAGAGAGCCTTGCATTTGCTACAAATATGCAAATGTTTGATGAAAAGCAGAAAACCCAACCTACACGCATCGGGAATTCATCAAGCAAGATGACAATATGAAACATGCATTATGGTTGAGGTTAAGTGAATGATAAAATTGCAGGTAGGAAGCTTGTGTTGGCGGATAGAGAGAGAGATTAGTGGATAGGCAGAGAGCGAGAGTGAGAGCAGAGGAGCGGTGGAAGGGCTGCGTTGGAGGGAGAGCTGCTTTCTTCTCTTGGCAGGGTTGAAGAGGAGGGTAGGAGAGCAGCAAAGGGCTGGAGGTGGGCAGGAGAGCATACTCACTATCTGATTCAATTAACACCACATGCTAGAAAGAAAGGTGCGCTCCTGGGCTGTGGATACAGCAACATATCACTTCTGACATTGCTTTTTATTAAAAAAAAAAAAAAAAATCATCCACACCTGGCTTTAGAAATCTGTACAGCGTGGTCTAAGAGGATTTTAGTTAAACCCACAATAAACCCTGAGTGACTCTAATTTACAAAGACCCTAACAATTTGTGAATTGCATAGGTACTTTTTAAAGGAACTGTTAGGGTAAACAAATGATAAGAGCTGTTAAGCTTTTTTAAATCATAAGAGATTAAATTGTCAAAAAACTTAACATTTTTAGGTCATTACATTGCGAGTTAAAAGTTATTAGCTACTAAAATCCCATATAAGTCATGTGGCTTAGAGGGAATATGTAAAGTTGAATACATTCATACAGATAAATTGTTATGGTTTGTTTGCTGGCAGACCCAAGAGCAGACACAGAACACAACACGAGATGGTAAAAAGGTAACAGTCTTTATTAACAAAGGTACCTGTTGTTGTGGTGGTTGGCAAGGCTGGGGCTGGCAGAAGAGTGGTTCAGCTAGCAGCTAGCAGAGATAAGATAAGCAGCGTGGCGAGCTCCGCCATGTACGCAAGGTGCACGGGACAAAAACACACGTTAGGAGGAAATCACTGGAAGCAATCACAAAATGACTTGAGAGCAGACCCTAGAGACAAAGGAGAACCAGAAGACAAAACAATCTGGCATCAAGAAAAAGGAAGTTAGGAGCATTTAACCAGATGGATAGCCGATCCAACAGGTAGCCACGTCCACAACACGCATACACCAGACGGACAAGGGAGAGAGGGGAACCAGGGAAAATACACAGAGACACCAGAGTTACAGCACTGTCTGTGACTAAAATGCTACACACTAAATTACACTATCTCCAAGTGCTTGCTCATGGTGAGAATTGTTGGATCTCTCTAAATATACGTATTACGAAGAGTAGGGTCTAGACCAGCTCCACATGAAAAGTGCAATGAGATAACTGCCCGCATGTGCTTGAGTGTAGCTGCTTTTAGTTCAACCATAGTATATTCAAAGCTCTGAGTGTGCATACCTACTTTATATGCATCGTCTGCAAAATGAAGTTGTCATCGCACCCCAGCCCAGAACAGAAAATGTTGTTCAGTCAGGACAACTTTCATCAAAGATACAGATATGCGCGTCACAGTGAGTTAAGTTTGGTGGTATGGCTCAGCTCTGGGATCACCCTGCCCCTCCACGCAACGACGTGGAAAAGTCATAAGGCAGGGACAGCACCTCCCTGCCTATCCATGTGCAAAGAAGCCTGCGGGGTAGAGAACTGAGCATGCAGAAATAACAGAATGACATGATTAATCAGCTACGGCCTGAAAGGAGAAACTGGGTGGCGGCGGTAAACAATTGTATGGCTTTTGCCAATGAATGCTAATAGAGGGATCAGCTGAGCTGTCAGCTGATATGGCTGGCTTTAAGATGGCTGCTATCAGATGATGTGCTGGGATTGTGAGCTGAGCCTGACTTTGTTGCCTGCCAAACTAAAACTGTTTGATTTTTTTAACTTTGGATGTTGCTCACTTTACATGGGGAATTGTGGAGGACTTCACCTTAGCTGTCACTCTGTATCTGCATGGTGTGGTCCACATTGGTTTGATAATACAGGATACTGAAATATAACTTGGACTCTGCAAACGCTTTTTGATCGGAGTAGTGAGGGAATGCAGAGCTGTAGTCTTCCTACATCTTAAGATTTTCATATTGCCTAAGGCCACGCTCATCCACTCATCCAGTCTGATGGAGCTCATGAAAAAAAAAAAGAGAGGGAGAGTCTGTTTGGAGTCTCTCTGTTATTCTGTGCTTGATCTGATTAGGGTGTTCTCCATGGCTAAATTTAGCCCTAGTGTTTTGGACAGCTCTCAGAAATAACTCTGTTGATTGCGTTGATGATGTATTTTCATTCATAAACTTTTGCCCCACTGCGTCTTTTATTTCGTTCCTGGACAAGAAGAGAAGGAGAGCGGTGGTCATGCGGTAGAGTTATGCAAACAGATAAAACCACCAAGTAATTCATTATGATTCACTCAATGATGGTTGGGATATGTACTTTTTTTCCGGAAAATAAAACATTAGATATTGGTTTTCTCAAGCTAAAGCTTACACTAGCTTAGCCATATAGTGATCGCGTTTATCTGTCCGTTGGCCTAAGCCCGTTATCGTATAAAAAGCAAGTAATGTGAAGTTAAAAGGCAAATTTGTCAGCAAGAAAAAGCTTGCATTCCGTGTGTTTGCTGACAAACCTTTATGAAGGCCAAGCCTGCATCCGGCCTGTCGGTCCCTTAGATTAGAATCTGAATCTTGACTGCATCCGTCAAAAGTTGTCCAGGTTTTGAACGACATTTCTTCTGAAGGGAAACTTTCAGAGGGTCTCTTCTTGAATGTCCTGACAAAGTCAATCATCTGTTACATCCCCGTATCTGACGCGCACAAGCTCTGTAAGAGTCAGTCACTCCCTCTCACCGAGGTTCTGTGATGCTGCTTTCTTTCTCATTCTGCTTTTGACATCATTTTACACATCGCTATGCACACCAACCGTTATCAGTTTATACTGGTCAGCTGTTACCCCTTTGCAATGTTGCTATGTGACTATTAGAAACCTGGTGTTTCATCAGTCCTTTCATTGAAAATCGAAAGGAGGCTCTGAGACCGTTTTAATTGCTTTCTATGGCAAAACGCCAACATGGTGGCAATGAAAGAACAAAAGTACTATCCACTCAGTAAATTAAGTTAAAAATGCTGATGCATTGTGTTTTTTTTTTAAATCCCAGTTCTACACTCACCCTATTCTAACACATTTTGGAGTCTCTGAAATTGAGCTCCTCGTGGAGTTTTGTTGGCCAACTCTGCATAAGGAAATAACATTTGGTCAGCATAGATCATTAGTCTTTGTAGAGCCTATTTTGTTGACTACAGAAAAAAAAGTCTGCGGGAGATTGGATATTAATGCTGCTTACCACAGGTGGTCTGACTCTGCACGACCCGGTCTTGGATCACTAACAGTATCAACACTTAGGCGTTGCCAAATATTGGTCTGTAATCACATTACATCCATCTTGCCTAATAAAAGCCAATCCCTGAAGCTGCTCCCGTAGCTTTAATGACCTTTTTTAAGGGTTCATTTTATGTATGTATGCATGCACGCATGCATGATTGAGCATATGATGAATTTGTTTAAAGTGGATGCTGTTTGTCGCTCCTAGACAAACAAAAGCAGAGAGAGGGTGCGTCTGGTGTTCGCCTGTAAATGCTCATGTGTTCACGACGTGTTTTGGAGTTCATGTGCATGCCGTCTTGCTTGCTCCTATTTTTGCAATCCTCCTCATTGCCCTCAGTGTCAGCCCATGCAGCTCATTAGGGCTTAGGGCACATCTTGACTCTGCCATCGTCATGGCAACACTAGCATTACACTTCTCAGGGTACCTCTGCCTGTTTCAGCACACCTCCCAGGCACTTAGAAAATCATGTGGAATTTGTGCGTTTTTTTATGTGCAGCTATATCCACGAGCGCCAGGCTTGGATTTGCGTGTGTGTGTGTGTGTGTGTCTGCGCAAGGTTGTGCTTATATAAAGTATATACCTTCCATGCATGTGGGAAGAGGCACGCTGTAAGTGGCGATCCAAATTGCCGTGACCTTTGTATGACCCCAGAGCCACTTGTCTTCGCCTTGAAACCCTAATAAAAGTTGTCTGCACCGGTAGCCGGGGCGGAGCCACGTATCTACATGACAGGATGAGAGCAGAGTAGAGCAGCAATTTGTATGCGCAGAACACGCCGGCTGTCACAGGCTGGGCTAACCTAGGATATTAAGAACCTGTAGAGGCTTTAGTGTTGGGAAGAGATCATATTTTGGCGCTAGTGATCAGCGCTAGCTGCCACATGACAACATGATAAACAGGGAACTCATATGGCACATCACGGATGATTTAAAAAGCCCCTCATACTCACCTCACTATTAACGGGGCCATAGCTACTTTGAAGGTGGCACTCTCAATGCCTCATGAAATATCTCGGTTAGAAAAGGCAGAGTGAGGGGAAATATGATTTACAGCTATACATAAAGGAAGGAGGGGGGGGGTTTATATGTATAGAATTGTGATCACGTGATGGAAATAAAAAAAGCACTCAATGCAAAATATATCCTGAGTATTCCCTTGCTGTGAAATGTATACTCTGACAATTTTTTTCCTAGTAGTTGTTAAACTGACAGCTAATTAACACATCTTTAATTTTGTAACCATGACACTGTGTGAACTAGCTTTAACAAGCCCATTCAATAAAAGGGAACCTATTATTTTCCTCCGACATGAACAGGTTTGTGTGTGTGTGTGTGTGTTGGGGGGTCTGCTTGCCATACTGAATAAGGTTTACGTCCACCCTTGGTCTGCAGTTTACTTATTTGATTTGTCTGTTTGTCAATACGCCGGGTCCGCTGTAAAAGGTGGTATTCTCAGTGTGGACGTTTTCAACCCAATTAGCTTTCACTGTGTGACTGCCAGTATTACTCAACCTGTTTTACCAACCAACCTTCCTCCTGGCGTCTCATAGGGAGAGGTGATATTGGTTTTAATGACATATGCCTTTGTTTTTAATAACTTCAGGGCAATGCATTCTCTACTCTAATCTGGGTTTTGGGCAGAACAAAAAAAAAATGTCAGCGTGATAACACATTTTTCCTTCAAATGAAGGCAGTCTTCTGTGTTTGCAGTGGTGGATGTGCTTTGTGTTTGGCCCTTTGGGATGTGTGTAAGTAGGCCTTATCCATGTAGCATAATTCCTTATAGGGCCTGCTTTGTTGTCACAAATAGGATTCAGCGTCCACTGGACGAGCACTAATCCAAGGCAACTGTATGCAGCCTTTTCGTCATATCAAGATTTACAATGTATTGTTAGCTTCTCGTATTAACCTCGCCTGACTTGCGTTCTCTCCCGTTTAGTTAGTTGGCAGAGAATAAACAAAGGAGTGTGCCAGCCAGTGTATTAGGACTTTAGGGCTCCTAGAATATATAATAAGGCATGCTGCAGCTATTGGATCAGCCGTTAGGAGAGAGCAGAATGTGGAAAGCTTATTATCTTGGCTGTCTTATGCTAACTGCCTTGCTACAAGACCTTTAAGCACCTGATGCTAACAAATACTCATGACAATCCCCTGGGATGGTTGCACAGAGATTTAAGATGTGGATAGAGAAAATGAGACAGAGGGATAACGACTAGGTGATGGAGAGAAAAAGATGAATAAAGAAAAAATAGAGGGGGGGAATCTCAGTTGGGGGGACATAATGGATCTGAACTTAATCAGCAATCAACATTAATGTTGATGTTGCTGTGTTTATTCAAATTAATCATCAAGGACAGGGCACCCCCCCCCCCTTCCCTATGCCAGAAGAGCGGAGAATTTGTCTCTACAGTGTCTTGCGGAGGAAATTGATGATGAATTACTCAGTTTATCAAGTCACCCCCATTAACGAGCCTGCTGACGGCCCTGTCTCCGTCCCAGAAGATGTTTTCTTTGGCTTCAGCGGATGGTAATTTGGATTCTGAAGATTTTTCTTTTTTTTCCTCCCCTGCTAGTCGCCTGAGTGAAAAGCGAACCTGCAACAAGCGTCAGTGCTAATGGCTAGGTGTGAGGCTGAACCCTAATGCATTTCACTTAAACTCTCACCGGTTAGATAAGTGGATGAGTAGCTGCGGAAGAAGCAGTTACAGCGAAGTGAGGAAACAAGGGTGTGCATAAATCCCAGGGTATCCTCTCTGGCAGCTCCTGGTAAATACAAATTAATGTTCTTACACTGACTTGCTTAGACAATCAAGACGAACTCAGGCTAGGTATCAGTATTGTCTGTCCCTGATTAATTAAAAAAAAACCTAAATACAAAAAGAAGTGGTAAAAAGTTTTAGCCAGGCTCAGAGGTGCCAATGAATAAGTTTAAAGCTCAATCTAAGTGATAAGAGAAAGTGTTTCTTTAAACTAGATTTGGCGTAACTGAACAAAGGTAAGACATTTGGGCTTAGTTCAGCAAAGATGGGTCTAACTTGTCAGGCTATAGATTGTAACTAAATGAAAAACATTGGCGATTCATTAACCACCGACCTTCCCTAAGAGATGGATGGCTGAGGATGGCAAAACAGAGGTAGAGAAAGAAAAAGTTGCAATCAAATGAAAGGGTGAAGAAATGCTTGTGGCGGCGGAAAAATGGCTATATATTGGGGAGCGCATTTCTCGTGTAGGTCATTCGTCATGTACAGCTGGAATGGGAAGGTGGAGAATGGATGGAGGTGCAGAGGGGAGCGACGGAGGAGAGGCGGGAGAGAGGTAGAGGCTGGGGAGTGATGAACAGTTGGCCTATCCCATCAAGGATGCCTTCTAACCTGTGCTACAAAGAGGGGCATCCGTCATGCAGGCAGGCGGCGGTGCTTCACACAGACGCGCAGACATAGAAACACACTGCTCACACGTGGGGCGCACACTCACAAAGGGCACAGTGATCACAGCCAGGGTCTACTGTGTATCACCCAGCAAACTCTATTACACTGTGAGGGGTGGAGAGTTGTTCCACTGCACCATTTGACGATGCAGGTAGGGTGCAGGAATGTGCTGCTTTTCGTCATCATCTTCATCAATCAATGTATTTAGTGTTAGCAAATGCTATTTTTTACTTAAATGTTTGATTTTCTTTGCATTACAACATGGGTTGGAATTACACGGGTTAACATTTTGTTGCAAAGCACTCATTTTTTAATTAAAGACACAAACTCAAATCACATGGTGAAAAATTGCATTTTGTGAAGCAGCGCCACGCAAATAAAGACACTTCCACATACGTCCAGTGACACCTTAAAGAGGCAGAGCAAAGCTTAACACAAAACTTGTGCGACATCAAAATAAATCGGCGGTGATGTAGTGATGCGTGTTTTGCAATCCAGCTAATATGCTTCATTTTGGACTCTCAAGTCTTCTCTGCTCCCTCAAAGGTTAGCACTGTCAAGACACCAGGGATTTTCTGTGTTCACCTAAGTGAAACACAAAATATTTTTTTTTTGCCTTAATTAGCCAATCCAGAGAGATCCACTTATGGAGTGCAGAAATTCAAGTTTAATGAATTCATTTTGCTCCATAATTTTACAAATGATTGTGTGATTGAGTCCCTGAAGGGTTGATATGGTAAAAAGTGTGCTTGTGTGCTTATCTGCGCATACGTTTGTTAGAAAACTCTTGACACATGCATATGGTTTGGGGGCAGTATGCTGGGAATCCTCTGCACTCCCTGTGTTAATTAGTGTGTGCACGCACACTGGAGCATGTGTACATACGTGTGCTGCATTTTCTCTTTCAGTGCAGGCTTTTCATCCTCAGAGGAAACACCTATGTTTTCCACGTACTGCAGGGCAAGCATTTATCTGCTGAGCCCTGACACTCCTCCAGCTGCGTGTCAAATGAGCCGCATGTATGTGTCGTATGTGGAAATGTGCATTTCACACTAGTGTGTGCGCAAACTGAAGCCCATTTATTTGTTTTCTTTATGGTCGGCCTGTTTACGATATTGGGACACAAGCGTCGCTCCCGGCTCGGCAGATGTCGGCGCTAACACCGCTCAACTGTTCACTCTTAATCATGCGGGCACACTGTAGACACCCTGCTGCTGCTGCAGTTATGGATTAGTCTCTTCCGGGTATTGACTGCTGGTGAAGCTGAAGGCTGGGGAAAGGCTGATAAAAGACACCAGTGTGTGGCACGCCAGGGCCCTGGCTGTGGTTCTTATTGACTACCTGACCTAATCAACACAACAAGCTGAAGGGGGAGCTTGTTAGCAGTCGTGTACTGCTTAGATGCCTTCATGATGTAGAAGTGCAGGTGAGTGGATGGATGGGGGTGGGTGTGGCTGTGAAAATGTCACCGAGTTCAGTAAGATAAAAAAGCACCCAGAAATGCAAGACCGTGCAGGCACACACACACACACACACTGCATTCTACCACGTCTGTTAGTCTTACATTCCCTCCCTATGAAATCCCAAACAGAGCCCGCTCAGACCTGAACCAGATTTTGGCAAAGTTCAGACTAAACTACCAGTTTTGCCTCAAGTCTATAATGGAGTCTAAATTTGATTATTTATATACACAAGCACACACACACATTTTTCTTTTTTGGCAATTGTGGGAACATCCATAAAATGTCATACCCTGGAAACATAGATGTTGTAGGCGACATTACCTCCGAGCACAATTAAAATAACAGAGCAGCCCACACACAAGGGATGAAAGCTGTTTACATTGGTCTCAGGTCTGTAAAAATGCAAATAAAAAGCTGTGAGCAATGAAAATATAATAGTGTATGAAAATTTTACCAATTAAGAAAAAACAAAAAACTGGCCAGTTGGTGTACTGCAAAACAGGATCAACAAAAGTCAATTTTATTCATCACAAATTTTCACTTTCAAAGGGGGGGAATCCCTACTGTTACAAATGTATAAATGTAAGAGATAGAAGCCTTTTTGGCAAAAGTCAGTACAATAATAATTTTACACAATAAGTTGCGTAAAAACTTCTGTACAGGTCTGTGCAGCTCTGTTGTAGGCAACATTACCTCTGAGCACAAAGTTTGGTCTGAATGGTCTCCTCCACCACTTAATCCCCCCTGCCATTTCTTAGCCTTGGCTAAAATCATTATCACAATCATTTTTGATATAGCTATTTATGAGGATATGACAAATGTATGAGAAGTATACACCAGATTAAATCAAAATACAGCTCGCTCGGAATGATTCATTTGGACAGCCGCAATTTGTAGAATCCTAACATATTATCATAATGGGATTTCACTCAAAGTCGATAATCGATGATATTGATTAAAATTCCTATTTTCTTTAAGTGTCCAGTTTGCTGTTATACTTGCAGGACAAAGGATGTCTGGTATGGCACAAGCCAACTCTTGGCTTGTGTCTAACCAGCCTTAGTGTTATAGTAATAAATGTAAATGCTTGCAGACCTTCAAATTCATGAATAAATAAATCAAAAGTCTGCCCAATTAATTCTTTTTATTGATTTTTTTTTTTTGCTGGAGTTTCTTCTTCTCTGCCTTTCCAATTTGCATTAGGGGAGCTCCAGTTTGCCAGTCTATGTTTAATGCAAATACAGACTTACAGGCATGCATGTCTTCAAACAAATGCAGGCCTCAAGAGGAGACTTTGGAATTGTTTTCTGCCAGCATAGTTGCACCTTGGACTTGTTAACTAAATAGTGGTAGTTTTTTTTGCAAAACAAGAATTTCCATAAACACTGAAAGGTAAATTTATTTTGAACTGCAAGGAAAATATTAAAAAAGTGACAGGAATGCTGGGCAACCTTTTTAAATCACTTGTTGCTTAGTACTGTCCATCCATAGAGACTCTCTGCACTAAAGTATGCTTAAACTTAGGTTAATTTTGGTCATTTGAATTTTGGGCTCTATTTTCACATATTTTGGTGTCGAAATGACCAGCAGGTACAAAAAAGTTTGGGAATCTGTGCAGTAGATGGCTTCAGCCGGCACCTGCGAACTGGCTGCAACATATTTCTTCGGGGCAATAGCGCCCGTCAAAATTACGTCCACAAAAAAATTGGTTCTTTTTGACACAGACAGGCTCAGACTGTTACACCAGGTGTAACTGGGAACATCATGGACAGGATCTTGCTCTGAAATCTCATGAGAGATTAGAGTTATTGCAGGAAGATGAGCGGTAGAAACGTGCGTCAGAGTTAGAGTGAGGAGTTTGTTGTGTTGGAGTACCGTCAGGAAATAAAGCCTTGCTGTGTACACACAACAAACTCCTCTCCTCGATTTCCACCAGCGCTTCCTGCGACAGCTCCCCTCTCACGAGATTTCAGAGCGAGAATTGTCCTTGAGCGAGACTTCTGCTGTCTGAAGCAATTTACTGCTGGGATCCCAAAACGTTTTGTACCTGCTAGTTATTTGGACGCTAAAATATGGGGAAATAGATTATTCTATTCTGCCTCAAGAAAAGTTCAGCCTCCTCAGAGAAGTGTTTGTACAACTAAATCTCCAAATGTATTTCTTCTTCATTTCCCCATTAAATCTCCAAATACTTGTCACACCCCAACCCTAAGAGCTGTTAACACACTCCATAGGGTTGTGCTGTATTTGTAGAGACCTATTCAAGAGGAGGAAGAAGAGGGCGTGCGGTGGGTAGACAGGGAAACGACACCCTTAGTTAAGCATTATTAAAAACGTGCTTTTTTTCAATAGCTGATTTGGAGTTAATGGGAGGAATTAGTGCGAGGGAAGAACATTGATTTTACCAGGGAATGGGGAGGAAACTGCTGTGGTGCATGGAGCCTTTGTTGCTATCAGTGGGGAGGCAATTAGAAACGAGCAGCTCATGTTTGAATAGTGTATGCATAATTGATTAAAATGACCTACAGTGCGGTTATGGTGGTGTTAGTGATGATGATGATAAAATCAATACTTAATTTTGTGGGGAACGTTAAAGCCGAATGTGACAGGGATGTTTCTCAGTTCAAACATATATGTTTTTGGCTGCGTTTTGATGTTTAGTCTGCGACAGATTCATTTGCATTAAACTGCTGTGTTTTTTAAACAGCGGGGGAAACAAAGTCCGTATAATATTCCCCCACTTTAAACCAGGCACGCCGGCGTTCCTCTTTCTCCGGTTCTCCACATTTGTTTGACTAGATGAAATTTTTTCTCCCTATTTTAATGTCAGTCCAGTAGCATTCCACGGTGCCTGCTTTATTTTTATGGTCCAGGAAGGATTGATGGTTCTCAGTTTTGTTGTTGTTCTGTGGTTTGGTTTACAGCGTTATTGACCTTCATTTGCACAGCATCCTGCTCTGGGGAATAGATTTTAGCGGCACAGCTGACACTTGGCACACTATGAGTGTGTAAAAAGTATGTATGTACTGTATAAAACACATCTCTTTCCATGCTTGTTTGGGATTACTTGTATGCAGCTGTAGCGTGATGATGAACCATTTGGCTTCTTTCATTAAGAAATTAGTGAATTTTTTCTGATTTTGCTGTTTGCATGACCTCTAGGTCACTAAACACCCCCTGCTAGAGCTTTGGGATGACACTAATGGTTAGTTAAGTGACAACTGAACAATTTACAACAGTTTGTGAATTGAGAAGTATGAAGGTCTAATTTAACATGCTGCTTCTGATGCATGGGCAACGGATGCTGAACCAACAAGGACTGTTTGCACATACCCGTTTCTTCTGGAAAAGATTTACTCTGCAGAGATACACAGGGTGACCTGTGTTGATTTAGTTTTACTAATTTAATTAGCTATGCATATATATATATATATATATATATATATATATATATATATATATATATATATATATATATATATATGCATAGCTAATATATATATATATATATATATATATATATATATAGCTATATATATATATATATATATATATATATATATATATATATATATATATATAGCTATATATATATATATATATATATATATATATATATATATATATATATATATATATATATATATATGCATAGCTAATCTTACCTTTGGCCGCTTGCCTCGTCCCAGACTTGAATCTCTGAGTTGCACCGAATGTGCTGAAGGCCGGCATCAGGCCAACTCTGAGAGAAAAAAATGCTGCATTCAATAATACCGTGTTTCCATCACATGCCAGTAGGGGTGAAATAAAATGTTCTCATCAATGCTGCCCGCTGAGAGAGACGGATCGTCTGGTCGCCGACCACTTGGGATTGAGCTCACATGAGAATGCCCAAGAGCTCTGGGGAGCTCCAAGAGAGAGAGACCAGAGACCGAGACCATATGGAAATGCCTTAGTCCCGGCCCACATGAGAAAAGACACAGCAGTTCCCTTTTCCATCCAAAGAAGCTTGTCCCCTGGATATCCGAACCACAGGCTGAATCTTCAGCCTAATTGGACTGTGATATTGTGGTTGATTATATAGATTAATAAGATTAATTAGGGGATGTTAGGTTATTATTAAGGTATTCCATAAATATGGAAATAAAATTGAATAGCTTAAAGTATTGCCCTTGTGCCCTGTGACCAGTCCTGTCAGCTGTTGAACAGTGCATTTTGTTTTCAGCCAATCAGTGGTCTCCTGTATTTCCACAAATGAATACCTCTTGCCAAGATTCACTGCTTTATTGGGTATACTGTGGTCCTCATTCATTTGTGAGTTGAGTAGTTATTAGTTGTGTGTGTAGTTAGTAGTTTAATAACCGTTTCATTTATAAAGAACTTTTTTGTGTTTTCTGTGTACTAAGCATTACGGCCACCGCTCGTAAGTCAGTAACTTAGTAGCGACCTTCAGGCTATCGTTACCACTGGGTGGTGCGCCAAGGTGAATTTAATGTGACTTTGCTGCTGTCTTTATTAAGTTGTAAATGCTACACAATTGCATGCAATGTTTGTTTTTGTTTTTTCATCAAAACAAGTCAGACACTTATCAGGCATATGCAATGACACAAGGACACAAGAAGAAGAAATGTGTGAATGTATGGTGTTTATTGGATTTGGTTGCAGTGATGAAACACTGACATATGTAGTTGTTCTTAAAACTTGAATTTAAAGGAGCCATCTTTTTACAAGTTGGCCTTACAGTCAGTGTATGGGTAGATTTGTAATTCTTTTTTGTATAAAATAACTCCTGTACCCCCTCATTTGTCAAACCAGAGATTTCTGAAGGGACAGTCCCTTTAAACTGTAACTGTGTTTAAACAGCCTCCATGTCACTCCCTAGAGATCCACTCTTTTTTAATATTGCTGCAAAATCCTGCTTTGGTAAGAAGTTGTAAATACAAAATCTTTTAAATTTGTCTTGGTTGTAATGAAAGCTGATGCTTTTAGAATGTTTTTTTTTTGGTTTGGTTTGGGGTTTTTTGGAAATCAAGTCACATGGAGCTGGGGGGAAGAAGGGGGGGGGGTGGTTGTTGTTGTTGTTGCTGTAGTGGCAGATTGAAGAGGAAAACATTCACACTGAGCATGCTATTAATGGTTTAATTAAATTCTTTAGCCAAAATTATAGTTGTATTATAAAAAAACAACAACAAAAAACAATTAGGTGAAGTGTTAATTGCTCTGGTTGTCTCTTGGGATCCAGGAGGGAAACAATGACATGCTGAAAGTTGAACATTGAAGGAAATGTGCAGTAGACTGCTCAAAAACAAATGTGAACTTTTATTTTACAGTTTTTATTCTCTATTTATTATTGTTAATGTTTTACATTCTAACACGCTCAGCCTTAGGAATAATTCTATTTTTTAAAGAACTTTACATCATAACAACATATAAGCGAAGCAAAACAAGACTAAATCTTCCGCCAATATCTTTATTGTTCTCTCCCCGTCAGCTGTTGACAGGTATCTGTTGCTTTCACTCTCTTTTTATCTTCCCCTCTTTCTGTCACCACTATGCATTTTTCCATGGCTGTGATATAGCCTGCCTCCCAGTCAGGACCTTGTTTCCATGGTGATGGGGTGTCCATGCCATTGCCTGGCATCGGCACTCCAGAGATTTGCTGTTTGTTGGGCTTGCTGCCAAGCCTGCCTCTTTGCAGGTGCCAATGTGTTGTGCACTGAAAAACGGTTAAATCCATAACTGACACGCAGCAGTGTCCCCAGCTTTGTAGTGGATTTGAACACCTAACTTCTGAATATGTTTGGCGTTATAGTAGAGGCACGTTTGTAACAAACTTCAAGAAAGTACTTTTGCTTTGAACCAAATTTCACAGTACATACATACAGCGTTTGTTTTAGCGTTGAAAACTGCTGCACAGACCTATGCCATTTCATGAAGAGCTTTTTCCCAAACAAAATTACAGTAACATTTTGTTTGTGGATTTCCTCTGTGGGCAGTTATAATAGAAATCTTGCTGAGCTACACATGACTTGGTGTTCCTGTTAAATCACACGAAGCCCCCTTTTCAATTTCCAAACAAAATGAATGGAATTAGATATATTTGGATTTAAGCAGAAACATCTATGTATTGGCTCTCTTAAAATACATTTACAGGCATTTGATGCTGTTATTTGTGCAACCCAAGTCTGGAAGGCCTGTTTCAAAGACCCCAAAGTAAAGATGTGAACACTCCAGGGCTCTGTCAATCTGCTTGGTGTGAATACACCATTACAATTTATGTCTAGCTGTTGGTTCTATCCAGAGGATCCAGGCAATGTATGGGTTAACGAGATAATGACACTTAATGGTTGACAGTAAATGGACTTTCCTGGTCTGCTGACGACTTAAAGAACTTTACAACACTTGTCACGTTCACTCATTCCCACACACACTCATACGCTGATGGCAGAGTCATGCAAGGTGCCAACTGCTCATCAGGAACAATATCGCTTCCTGTGCAAAGCGCTTGCAATGATATTAAGCTCACCCATAAACACACCCTAACACACCAGCCATCAGGAGCAATTTGCGACCCCCTGATTACTAGATGACCCACTATACCTCCTGAGCCACAGCGATCTTTGGCCTGTCTTGTTTTTATACTCTTGAGGGGGTACGGTGTTTGTGTAAAATTTTACACCTCCAATACTAAATTTCTCTCTTGTGATCATTTTGTTCTGTAAAGAATACGTTTACCACCCATCTGATTGTCCCATGTCTGAAAGCATAGCGTTCAGTCTGCCCACATTCCAGCAACACTGAGGTTTTCTTGCTGGGTTTAGCCTTTGGCATCCTGGGGCTGATCTCGCCGTAACGCCTGCTCAGGCCTTCAGAGGTAGGCGCTGGCTGTGTCTTCATTGTCCCCGTTCTAAACTGGCCTGAACTGAAAACTTAAACTTGAGTTGTTTTGGCACTGAAAAGAAGTTTCACTGAAAAAGTAAAATACAGGCAGGAGAAATTATTTAGTTATATTTTGGATATGTTTTTTTGCACTGTGATGTGTTTTTCAATGACAGTCTTCTTATGTTTCCTTCATGTCAACTCTTTTTCAGTGACATTGTTTTCACGCTGTCAGATTTTTATTTATTTTTTTCAGTGACAGTGTTTTTCAGCTTCAACTTTCCGTCAGAGTTTTGGCGTGGAGAGGAGGGGTTTGAGTGGAGGGGGCAAGCAGAGCGCGATTTACGTTTAATCTGCATACTAAGGAGAGAATGTCACTCTTCCTGAACCGGCTTATTCATTTACATTAAACTAATTACACGATTCATTCCCATTGCAGCTTTAGCAGAGATAGTGATGTGCCTACATTAAATATCTAATTTTACAATGACGACCTAATGTAATGCGCAGCAATATTTCGTCAAACATGGAGATCACAGTGGCAGTTAAGAAAGGGCTAAATAAAGTCGACACTCGCTGTCTGTTCTTTCTGTGCTGAATGCTTCCCTAATAGGGATGTAACAATATCTTAACACAATGGCAGCAATGGCACAATGATTTCCACCACAAAAGGGTGTGCTTGATATCGACTCCATGACAGTCATATCCACATCCTCATTAACGCACGCAGAATGGCTTTTCCCACATCAGTTCATCTTCAGGCGTCTCACCTGTCTCGTTGTCTTTTTCTCACTCCAAACAGACACATTTATGTATAAGATGTCATTTGTACCAGCTTCCTAAGGTGAGATGGATAGACAAAAGGGAGGACAGTTTTCCTCTCATTAGAATTACAGCTTAATTTCTGACATAAACAAAGACGGCCTCAGTCTCTGTGACTGTTCCATCTGTTACATGTTTGTCCCTGCGCCCCGTCCTCCCTCCCCCTCTTTCTTTTTAACTTTATAGTTTTTCCTCTGTCTCTGACTACGGTTACCTTCTGGTTGTGCATCAGCTGCAGTCTTGCTTATGTGTTTCAGGGCTAAGCCGCGTGTTTAAGGCTATGCGTTTGTGGAAGCCTTCTTGGCTTTACATGAACAGAGGAGAGATCCATAGATTGGGATTGGGATTTGAGCCATACAACAACATCATGAGTCACATACTGTTTGAAATGTTTCTTTCAATTGCAAGCCTCTCGAGAGAGCCTGCACAAATGACCAACATCTTCTGGTTTTAGATTTGAAAATGTGAGGATACGCACAAATGGTAGAAAACTGAATATGTTAGGCTTTTGGAATGTTGGCCTTAACAAAATGAGAAAGATATTACATTGGGCACGGTTGGTCTTTATTTGGTTGTAGCCCAAACACACAAAACACTGATGCAGTGTCAAACTAAAATCAACCTATACTAATCTTAAGAATTCAAATCCTGTTCTTAAAGGTGAAATCACCAGGGGAAACATGGTGCTGGTGTAGTCTGTTGTGACAGTATGTTAGGAAAGGCGTGGGATTATGCCGCCTCTGTGACATGAAAATTGGATTTGATCCTGTAATAGCAGATTATGAGGTTGGATGGGATGCAATGGCTGAATGCTAAAATTTCACAAAATAGCGATTGTTACCAAAGCGTTGGTTGAAATGCATTCCTCAACCACCCATGTACCATTATATGCTATTCTCATACCTGTTTTATGCTTAAAATACATGGTACTGGAGCCCAAACCTTCAAGTCCCTATAGGTGAAGGTCATAGATTAAATTGTCCACAATACACAAACTCAGTTTTGTGTGGGCTAAATAAATAAATATTAAAGGAGACCTATTATACTGCATTTTCTATCTCAGACATGCTCTTTTCTGTCTGAAACAATCTGTATGCTCCTGTCTCTTTACAGTCACTGTCAAAGCTTCAAAGCCCACCATCTTCTGATTGGCCAAGACCTGCAGCATGTTACCAGTCTGTTGTTGTCACTGAGCTGTACAGACAGACTGAGCGTAGCGTTGCAGAGCAAATGAACATATACCAGCTCCGTATAGCTCCATCGTAGGACGGAGCCTTTGGTAGAAAAAGCGTTCAGACGTGGTAGAAAAAAACGTTCAGACGTCAACCGTGACAATAAACTCACATTTGATCTAACAAAGAAATCAATCAATGTTACTATAGTTCTTATCATCGATATTGACACTATTTTCACCAACAGCCTCACTGTCATAATCATCACTGTCCTACTCATTATTTGAATATAATTGCCACTAACAGCATGGCTGACATTCATGTAATCAATAGTTCCTTCACTGTCATTATCATTATCTTTGTCAGCAACATCATTACCATCATCAATAATATCATTATCAACATCACAGTCTTCTTCTCATTCATTTACCCAATGCAACATACTAACACACAGCAGTGTAGCAGTGGATCACATATCAGACCTCCCCCTCTGAATTCGCAAAAGACAATCGCTAATGAGGGTTCGAGCCTCTCCTACAGCCCCCTTATTCATTTATTTCCCCTGCTGGACACTAGTTCTAGGTCCACTCACTGTGGTTTTGAGCAGTGGTAACATTATGATCTGTGTCCTAGTTGCGCACTAACTCTTAAGCACGTTGTGTGTTCACACTGGGAAAGAGACAAATGTAAGAAAAGGTCAGTAGGTATAGGGCAATCTGCTTCATTTTTGAGAATGCTCTGACACACTTTTGTCCCAAATGTCAAAGAGGAGGAGCTCCTGGCTGCAAATGTTTAACATACTTTAGGTGATGCATGGGTATGAGACTGTTTGTCCCTAAACAGACTAATGTAAACTGGGTGCAACTGACGGCATCTCCAGATGAAAATGGGAGGACTGGGATTAAATTGCAACTGATAAGCAAAGCAAATGTGTTCTGTATGTGTAGGCTATAGTATATACAGCATATGCCCACACATAAACTCAAACATCTCATTGTCGGTCACCTTGACAATGTCATCTCTCCCCCGCACATCGACAGCTCCGACAGCTCTCTCTCTCTGCCTCTTGCATCGTCTCAGTGTGCGATAAGTCACCTAAGCACCTCATTATGCATGTTGCAGCTCTACACGCTTCATACTGTGACATGCTCAGATTGTTAATGGTAAAAGATAGTTTGTGTAGAGGGTGGTGGATTGTGGATCGTGGGTGGATAGTGATCGTGGTGTTGGGAGGGGGTGCGGGGATGTTGGGGGTGGGGGACCTCCATAAATCAAGTGTGTCAAATTACAAGATTGTGTTACATGATTAGCATCTACATAATGAGAGCAGTTCATTAGCCTCCTTTATTAGCTGTGATTGGGCTTTCCGGATGCCATGTCAGAAAAGCTTACAGAGTTTGGGTGCATATTTGTTTATTACAGTGATGGATTTTGCAACTGCATCTCAAGAGTGCATAAGTGTGTGTGTGTGTGTGTGTTTTGTGGTTTAATTCAGTGTGCCATTTAAGCACATGTTTAATAATGAGAGCTAACCAGTGTGAATGCAGGCCCAAGCACATACATGCTTGCATGAAGGGAGTGCACACAAACACATTTTAACATGTAAGCACGCCCCAACCCCCCTTCTGTGAAGCATCTGCTCAGTTCGGAATGTGTACTCACCTGCCCAGCATGGCTGCTCAATCCACTGTTGCTAAATCCATTTGGTCCATATGGCTCTGCCACGTCCCTTTTTTTCGGGGCATGCAGCGCGCGTGTGTGTGTTTGGCTTTCCTCGCACCTGACAATGCTTTGAAATCCTTCTCCGAGGGTCAGCCCCTCTAAAGTCTCCCCCGGGACCACTCAGGATTTTCCTTGCACTCCTTAGCAAAGATCTTACATCTGTCCTATTCTCTTTCAACTTGTTTGTGCTTGGTGCGCACAATTGCTACACCATGCTGAACTTGTGAATCTTGTATGTTTCTTTTGATAATTAAAGGTATATACTTTGATCATATATTTTTTAAGATATTATATGTCATGTGGTGCAGTTTTTACTGCAGTACTCTTAGTGGTAGCATTTGCCCATCATTTCCTGCCTTTGTCCTTAACATGGGTCTAACCCTAATTAGTATAATTTACAGTCCTGCTGCAGGGAGTAGTCAAGTCAAATCCATCTTTTTATTCCACTGGGACCCACTGTGGTTCCACAGAGAACAAGAAAATGGGACTTTTTTTTAGTTTATGAGGAAAAAGAAACATTTTGGTCTACCCATTATATACATATATATATATACATATATATATATATATATAATATATATATATATATATATATATATATATATATATATATATAATATATATATATATACATATATATGTCATATTTTATTTCAGTCAGTACCACCATGTATCATGCAAGATACGGTATTTTGATTTGTTTATTTTTGTGTCTGTGTCTGATTTACTGCCTCAACACAGAAATACAGTGCACTGACACATACACACATATTCCCTGAGTGCTCTTTGGCCCTTTTTGCCCTTTTTGTGTTTGTTCTGTCAACATATCATAAGTGTGGGATGAGGATGTGAAGTGGTAAGCTGCAAGACATGACCCTTCCTTACTCTTGCAGACACACACTCCAATACATGAATACACACAAAGTATCTGTGTGTTTCTTGCCTGGCCTATACCAGTAGTCTTGAGTTGCTTTCTCCCTCTAACCTGTAAAGGTTGTCAGGTGTGGGATTTTAGTTTATTCTCCATACTAGAAGTGTTTTACCAAAGGTCCTTATGATGTGTTCACATGATTGTATTAAGACCCTGAAAACAGCACACGAACAGTGGCACAAAACCAATGTCGTTTCATCATACAGAGCCAGAGAAATTTAATTAAATGCTCTCTCTTGTTTCGTCAAGACGGAGAAGACACCTTTCCAATGAGGCATACCTGTATCACACCTGGTCCAGTTGAGGTTTTCTCCACAACACAGGTCCTTGATGGATGGCAAACACGTGGGTAGACAGGAGCACCAGGACATAAACAATGGGCCTGTTGCAAACCACTCGTATAAACAGATTTCCACATTCATTTAAAATGGCTATTGGTGCTATTGTGTAACACTACAATATCAATATGAAGATCTCAAACTGCGAAACAACTTCAATTATGCTCTAATCGAAGGTTGTGTGTGTGTAGCTAATAAGGTCATTTAGAACTGTAAACCTTTGGATGCCTTAGCGGACCCTTGTCATGGTTTAGACAACCATGGACTTCTGCAAATGTAAACTTGTTAGAGCTGCAGCTCCCCAGACAGACTCACCGATCCAGCCCCATTACCCTAATTCCACTGCTGACTCTGTTAAAAATGATAGACTTTCCTTTGTGGATCTCCAAAAGCAGGACTTCAATCTCTGAACTCAGGCTTTATTCTTTTTACTCTTGTTAATTAAACTGATTTACAGTTCTCATGAACACGTGCTCATTTACGCACAGAAGAAATGTATCATCTTTGCTCTTTCTCAGCTTCCACACTCTTCTGCTGGCTGCCGTTTGCTGGTGGAAGGCTTACCTGTGGGTCTTCTTTGAAAACCATATCATTGTTCAGTTCTTCAAGAACATATCTCTCGGCTGCGTTGCTTGGTCTGCGTTTTTTAGCCTGTTCTAACAATTTAGAGTGGCTCTGTAGCACTTATCTAAAGTTTCTTAAACCTGCAGCACCGAATTTTTGTCTGTGTGATCACTGTAAGAGTAATTACACGTGCTTCTGACGTTTAAGCCCTGCCATACTGGATTGCTGTGGTTGCTCCCCTCTTCTATTGCTGGTTTGCATAAAACATATCACTACCGGTTTGGGAATGTTGCCACAGACACTGATTTAAAAACCCAATTATAATGTGAGCAGAGAACAGAGATACAGAGAGATTTACCTGGCGGTGATAGGCTTAATCAGTATTGTGTGAAATCGTTTGGCGAGGGCTTGAATGCAACCGACGTTCATTTATATTATAAACGTGCCGCACTCTGGCTTTAAGTGGAATAATCACAACCGAATAATCAGTTTTTGATGTATTGGATTTAAAGTGCCAATGGCAACATTTTGTGTCTATATTTCGCCCATTTTGAATGTCTTTCTAAAAAGTAAAAGTTTCTGATGCAAAAGCTGCCACTGAAACTCATGCTGATAAAGTGAGTTAGGCTAGATGATTGATGATTAATTGCAGGTTTTACAGACTGCCACTTGTGACTCTGCTAAGTGAATGAATGAATGAATGAATGATTTCCTTTACAGATTTCTTTTAAAAGGTCGATATCACCAAACCAATCAACCTCAACCTGATCAGGCCATTCTAATTCATCACAGTGACTTTGGCCATTTACAGCAACAGTAGCCTAATAACAAGCATGCGTGCCTTGAACCCTTGAGGCTTCCCTGGTACGTCCTGATTCTACAGGTTACATGAAGACCAGTCTTTAAATATTTGTAAATAACCACAAAGGCCCTGTGTCTAATACACCATACAGAAAAAGGAGGAGTACATATGGCAGAGAATACCCAATGATATGAAGAAGGAAGGAGTGTGTGTGTTTATGTTCTCACATACCTAGACATGTGATTCCACATCCTACATAGATGTTCACTTAAACTTGTGTTCCTCCATACAAGTACAGTGGAGAACCCTGCATGTGTACCTTCTGCTTTTTTTGTACAAGTGCACGTATGTGCACACCAGACGTCAAGAAGCTCTAAGAGAACCAAACGTGGAGATTTACGATGCCTGTTATTTACGGCGGCGAGCTCCTCTCGGAGGTCAACACACGCTACGGCTTTGAAATGTAATTATGTGGCGATTGGTGAAGTGTGTATGTGGCAATTTATGGACAACTCAACTTAGTCTAATGGATGGCAACCCAGCCATTCTATCTAGTAACCCCCTCCACACACACACACAGGCCAAGGCCTTGGTACAGATTGGAATTTAGAATAAGCGAGGAATGGACATACAGAGGTTGAGGCGATCAGTACATGGCCCAGTACAAGGAGAGGACAGGGGAGGTATTCTGTGTGTGACTGATATCCTAGTTGATAATGCCTATCTGATTCAGGGTCAATGGTATAGATTTGATGCCAATGAAAGCTTCACAGGATCGCGAATGGCTGTTTTAGAGTGAGCCATGGTATTGCAGCTACTGTGTGCTGCAATGTCACACATATTCTTTTAGTAAGTTGCTGTTTCGTTTTTCAGTTGTCAGTTTACCTGACATATTTGTTCAAACTGAAAACAACCTACAAAACACCCATTCACCCTCATGCTTAAAACCGCCTGGAGCTTGAGAGCTTCAGGGTCACTTGCTGGGTATCACATGACCAATTCAGCTTGCTGAAAGAGTGCCTGCCTAGCTGGGATTGTTTTCCTGTGGACATAATTAACTGCGAATAGAGATTAGGATTATTTCATTTAGGTAATCTGGCCCAGGAGTCCCCAGCCAGCAGTGGTCGGGAGAGATAGAGGAGGATAAATTGGTAATGTCTTATAATGAGCAGCTACAACAGGCATGCTTTGGCCCCAACCAGACAAATAAGCATGCAATCGCCCCATTGCCTTCTCCCTCCATTGTGACAGGGCCCAGAATGGGAAATCATTTTTCCATTTATTTTTTAATCATTTTCTCAATTTCCCCCTCCCTACCGTCCATGCCGAAAGTAATTTAATCTGTGGGCCACTTCAAAAGACACATTTTGTGCGCATGCTCACATCTTGCCAAATAACACACATTGCATATCTGCAGACTTGGCGGCACGTGCAGGCGCATGCACACTTCTTCTCTCATTTCCTTGAGGGTACGGCGTCATTTTGGGGAGATGTGGGGTGTTGTTGAGCTACTTTCTCATTCTATACTAAATGATTTTATTTACTGTAGCTATGTGTTATTCCTAGAAGGCAATCAGTGGCAGAGCCTCTCAAGCAATGAGAAAACATGAGCAAAAAAAAAGAAAGCCGGAGACAAAACAAAGCTATTTTTGGTCACATCATCATCTCGGAAAATGTTGCACCTCAGCTTGGGTGCAGACAGCATTTGCTTGTTGTCATCCGGGAAAAAAAAGGGTTAGCATAAAAGCATGCTGGTTAAAAAACAAAAATCCTTTGAACTGCATCAAGCTTCCAGACAGTGCTTTTTTCATGAAGCCATAGTTGACACCAGCTTTGCAGTGCACACAGGCTTAACAGTTTGCCTGCATTCAAAGCACAGCAGCAAATCCCATCCAAAAGTATACATTTTCTCTCCCCAGCAATCACAGCGGAGAGATGTTTGTCTGCCTGCCACCAAACACTGGTTTATTTGCAATTCTATAGGCTAGACCAGAGAAGATTTTTGTTTTCCCTATTTAGACTGGTGGTAGAGGCATGGAGAGCGACATAATCAGTGATTAGATGTGCCCCTCTATTTTTTTTTTATGTATCTATGTAGCAGACGTCCAGAGGCTAAATAATTTCTGCTGACAAATAAGAAAGGGGAAGTGGAGGATTGTAGGTGCTGGCCCATAAATATTTAAGGAGTGGAGGATTATTACAGAGTTGGTTTCTAAGGGAAGTCTCAACTCTGATTGTAGAGGCTTGGAGGGATTGTGAATGTGTGCCTGTCCGTGCATTTGTGCTGCCTGCGGTGTCAGGCTTCATACATTTTGCCAACTTATTTGTGTTGATGATTTTGTTTATTCTGATCTCCTCAGACATCCTACGACTGCACAACGAGAACTCACTGTCTCCTGCGTGATGTGTTTGTGTGATCTATAGCGGGCCCTTTTTGTTGTTATGATGGAATTTGTCTTTGCAAACTTTGACCCAGCTGGTGTCAGACTGGGTGACTACGTGGTAACTGCTTTATTTATTTATTTATTTTAGCTCTATGATGTTATTGGTTCAGCTTGGAAGGATCAGTGCACATCAGCTGAGCTGAGGATGTGATCTTTACCTGAAATACAATTGCTGTTATTGCTTTATAACATTTTGCTGTAGACTAAAACCTCAATTTAGTGAGCAGCAGACAGGAAGACTAGCAGAATGAGGAAAAAAGAGAGAGCATGAAGAGTATATGAGGGAGGAATCCCAGCGTGCCCTCTGCAGTCTCCTTTCTTATTCAGCCCACTGACCCTCAGCCACTCCCCAGCGTTGCAGACCAGCTCTCGCCTTCCTTTTGGCCTGTGATGGTCAGTGGATGAGGAAAAATGACTGTGACATTGGTTATCGATTCCACATTAACGCATCGGGCTCCAACACTCTCCCAGACACATTGATTTCTATTTTTGTTGTCACTGGAGAACACAAAAAAAGGTGAGGCCCGCTCGGCTTTGACAAAATGGATGGGGAGTCCTTTTAAAATGGCTACCAGTTTACAATTTGGCGTTTTCCCAGAGCTGAAGGCATGCTGCGTGACCACACTATATGTAAGCATGCGAGTGGGGAGTCAAATTATTTGAATCTATACATCAGTAGTCATTGATTGAAATGGGTTTGGAATTTCCAGAGGGGGTAGCTGTTATTCCTGGCTATGAACTCAGCAATTAAAAAAAAACATTGCTTTATTTGCTGAAAATTGACAAAAAATGGTGTCCAGCCACGGAAGCAGACTAGGCTCCAGAATACCCCCTAATCTCAGCCATATTTTGAATGGCACTGCACAATGCGTCACCCTTGTATGTGAAAATCTTTTAGCACATGTCGACAATGATAATTAGCCAATGCTATACAAACGAGCTGTGTAGCTGCTGTGGTAGTATCATGGTCTTTGTTGAGTGTGTGGCTGGTGGTGCACAGGGACACCTACACACAGGATAATTGGGCTGATGGCAGGTGGCAATTTGTGCTGAGCATCTGAAAGCCTTTCTGTCTCATGGTTGGCCGAGGCACGGTCATGCCATGGTGCACACCAGACAGTGGTGTCCAGTTCTGTCAGCCAGTCACTTGGTCAGCTCATCGGTTGGTTAGTTGGTGTGCTGGTGATTTCCACAGGGAAAATAGCCACGGATGTAAGTAGCTAATTACATCTTGTTGTGTTCCTTCAATTAACATGTTTTTTTTTCTATGCATATACAAATATTTGGGGGAAAAGGATTTTACTTTGTGTGTTGCAGTGAGTAAGCAGAGCCCCTAAAACCTTGCAACTGGAATAACATTGATTAAACTGCAAATTTTCATAAGTGGATAAACACAGAGACATTCACAGTAAATGGTCAGTGGTTGCAGATGTGTCTGGTTTTAGGGTATTGAAACTTAATCAAAAACATAGTAGTACTGCTCATCCACCCACTGGATTGTCCACAAGTAACAGTAAATTTTTGTTCTGTATGTGAAGTTCACAATGTGGATCTAAACTTTCAAAATAAAACATGTGGTTAATGTTGTGAAACGGCACGAGGTAAACATTGTGAAATGGTCACAGTTTAATTAGCTTTAGGCACCAAACAACAAGTCCTCCAACCTAAACGACAACATAGGTCATATTAACCAATTTCCAAATACGACATGAGCATTTCCTTCAATAGCACCACTACCGGTAGCGTTTAATAAACCTCCAAATACGACTCATGTGAGCTTATCCTACAATAGCGCCCCCACTGGTGTCATCTGTCCATGCCTCCCAAAACGGCAATTTTGAAGTCCCTTTCCCGACCGGACGTAAGTTTCAGAAAATCACGTGATCTACGTCACATGACATAAACAGATTTCAGCGACAGTACAGAGGTCAACATGCTTACAATTACTGACTTAGGTTAAGGCCCACACCTCTGTGAAGGTGAGGGTAAGTGGCTATGGGGTCTGTCAACGTCTAAGACTAACATAGCTAGCTAGCACTAATGCTACAAAGCTAATGTTGCTTATCCTACTTTCTATGTAAGTTATGCAACCTATGTAACTTCATTAAAACTTCATTAAAAATAAAATCAATTTTGTTTCACACAGGAACTGAATGCCGGTCTCCTGGGTGAAAAGCCTTGGTCAAGGCCATTTGGCATCGCCTTTTAACGACCTGGGTACCCCTTTTGTGTCATTCATTGTCATTAAGGGCTCTTAGCAACAACAAACATACAACCTGCAACGTCCGGTTACACTTTCAGTACTTGACCATGCGTCCATAAGTGACGACTTGGGAGTGAGAACGGGTTGTGTAAATATGAGTGAAACGACCTGTATGGTCATTTTTCCGCTGATGACAGGCTTGCACCAAAACTACTTTGAGAGGTTTAGGAAAAGATCATGGTTTGAATTAAAATAAGTATCCTAGTTACATAGGTGAAGTTACGCAATTTAATGTAATAACTTAAGTTAGGTATGTAAGTTATTTTATGTATGTTGAATCTACACTGACTATTGGTTTCACAAGTGAAACGGACATTTGACTTATTCAATCGCGATGATCTCCTCCCTATGACTTTTCAGTTTCTTTATACCACGCCCACTTATAGCTAGTTGAACAGTGAGGCTAAAATAGTACCTGGTGCTAGGGTCCAACCAAGTGTCCATATGTGATGCCTTTGGGGTGAGACTGGGTTGGTTAAACTTGTTATTTATACCATTCAGCAGCTGCTCATCAATCTGAGACTAAGTCTAAAAAAAGATGTTTTCTTTTCATTTTACATGGATATTTATACTAAAAGCGTCTCTACTTAGCTGGCTGTAAACCATCATTCTGGTAAGGTGGCAGAAATGCAGCTGTCCCCTGCATGCACTGTATACAGATACACATTTCCATAATAGAAAGACTGAAGGGGCCTCTCAAAAGCATCTCCACATTTCATGGCAGACACACCAGGGAGCTATGACAGATTAAGTGAAAACCTCGCATCACATCGGATATAAATAGATATCCCTTTATTTGTTATGTATGATGTACTCAAGTATTGAAACCAATTACATCTTAGTTAAAAAGAAATAGCTATTGTTTGTACAAACAAACATGAATGCGCATCCTAAAAGAGTTGAGATCAATGCACATTTCTGCTCGTTGGTGTCAAAAGTACAGTTTTGAACCTCCACTGCAGAGGTGACATTGTGTTTGACATGTGATCTTGTTTGTGTGGTTTAGGTGTGTGTATAGAGGCGAGTGTGTGCAAAAGTAAGAGATTGATGAGTAAAACAGGGTGTGCTTACCCACAAAGCTTTCCACGGTCATCCTTTGTTGTTAAAGCGGCCCTCCTAGTCAATCATGTCAAGATCACTGAGTGTTACATGTTAAGCTAAGAAATTTGTAAAGTAACTAGTTACTGAAGCAGCCAGAATGTAGTGGAATAAAAAGTCCCTCTGAGATGTAATGGAGTAGAAGTAGAATGCGGCATGATAAAAAAAATACTCCAGTAACGTAGACATCCCTCAAATTTGTAATGAAGTACAGTTCTTGAATAAATGTATTTACTTACTGTCTACCACTGCTTTTTATAAAATAAGAAAGGAAGTAATTGCCCTGCATTATGCAAAGGGTAAACATGGCTCTGCAGTAATCATTACAAGTTCTGGAGAATAGAAAATTTTCACTCTCTCCCTGAGGTGGAGCCTTTTGGCTAAATGAAGAACTGAATTTATTTATTTTCCTAAATCCTATTTTATGGAATATTAGTTAAACAGGTGTTGGTTCATTCATGTTAATAATGGTGTTTATCTGTGTAGGCAAATAAACTCTTCGTATGTCTCTAGCTTTAAAGGATGAACTCATTGTGAGAACCAAATGGCATCTTTCTTATTCTGTACACTCACACTCTTTCCATCACCCTTTCCTGCATTCCCCTCACTAACAAGTGACTCTTGAATCTTCCTCTATTCTCTTGCGTGAAATCTCAGCTCGGAGATGGCTGCATACCACTCAGTGCTCTTAACGTCACCTGCCATATATTTGAATGGTATCTTTGTGACTTAAACTCAGTCCCTCCATTGCTACTTCTTGAAAGTTGCCTCAATTCCTGAAGCTCCAGCTTTTTTCTGCACTAAGAGCTCACTGGCTGTGATTTTTACTTTTGATCTGGCTGATGAAACAGGTGTATTTTTTACAGAGGATTTTTTTTTTTCAAAAGGTGCTCTTGCCTACAGGGCTGACACTGTAGACGCAGGACAAAACATAACACAGCCTCACATACCATGCAGACAAAGCAGAGACCTACTGTTGGACTGATATTAAATGGTCACTTAATTTACATAAGTTAAGTAGTTATTTTAACCTAAACTATGACCTAAACTAAGTACTTTTGGGGCATAAGTCTAAGCAAATTTCAACATTTCAATATATTAACCTCTAGTTTTATTTTGAAAGCCTAACCAGGAGCTCATCCTTGACCAGATGTTGCATATGTATTCTTTCTAATTTTACCTTGGAATCATACATATGCAAAAACGACACACAAAGGGTACCCATGGGGTTAAAAAAGTGATGCCAAGAGGTCTTGACCAATCATCCATATGATTCTGGAATGATCCTGGAATGAAAGCGGGTTAGATGTTCCAGCCTATCTGCACTGATGTGTGTGCGGATTCATGTCTGTGTCTAGTAGAACTGACTGAGTGGTTGGGCAAATATGTATGAAGTCTTCATACCTGAGAATATTAGTTTGTGCACCTCTCCCATGAATGACTGCCCCCCCCAACCATCTGATCCTCCTCCACTTCTCTGTCTTCTATGCCGCATTTTTTAATGTCCAACTCTGTCTCTTCTCTGTTCTCCTGATTTGCTTTGAAATTTCCGCGTCTCACAGCTCATTTGGTTGTATATACAGAGCTAAATGTGATCAGGGGTTGAATTCATTTACTGCCTCAAATCTGTGGAATGTATGGCATTGGTGCTTTTGCGCTCGGCTGATGAGAAGATACAAGCTTGTGGACAAGATGTTCATGGAATAGTATGATAGTGTCCGAAGACAGAATAAGCAGAGAAATAAAGAGACATGGAACAATATATCTACAAGACTGCCAGGGTGATGGAAGTATTCATGTGTGTTTTTCTGGCGTGAAGAAAGGGAGATGTGGGAGGAGAGAAAGTGGTATTGGGGAAAATGCTAGGGATATTCACCAAGAGAGGAGGAGAGATGACGGCGAGAATGCAGAAAGAGATATAGAGCGAGAGGGATGATGATTTTGATGATGATGATGCATCCACAGCACAGCTGAGAAAGAGAGAAATGGACTTGGGGAAAGAAGGAAGAGAGGAAATGTCCGCACAATTACTGTGGCTGCCAGAAAGAGGCTAATCAAACGGCACTTGGCACAGCGGGCCTCTGCTCCACGCAGCTGGTGGAGGAGGGAGAGAATGGGCTCTGACAGCGGGGAGAAAAGATGGGAGGGAGGGAATGAAGGGTGCAGAGGAGAGGTTGCAGGGATGCAAAGGGAAACAGCTTGGAGGGACTCGGAACACGGGGATTTTTGTGTACAGGTCAAGGAAGGGGGAAGATGGCTTACTGTAGAGAATGGGACACATAATCAGAGGTGTCAGACTGTGTGAATATGGAGAGAAGGGAGTGGGCAAACAGAGAGATTCTGGCATGGCAAATGGATGCCGGAGAGAGTGAGTAGGTGGTGGGCGGGTGAGGGAGCAGGAGATGTCATGCCTTAGGACATGTTTCCTCTTTTTGATGGGCTACTGCATGTACAGATTGTCCTTCCAAAAAACATGGCAGTATAGGTTGCCTATGCAGGGCTGCGTGGTGGTGCAGTAGTTAGCACTATCGCCTCATAGCAAGATGGTCGTGGCTTCGAGCCTTGGTCGTTCCAAGCCTTTCTGTGAGGACTTTGCTTGTTCTCCCCGTGTCTACGTGGGTTCTCTCTAGGTGCTCCGGCTTCCTCGCACCATCCAAAGACATGCGGCCTAGGTCGATTGGTGGTGTGAGTGTGAGTGTAATTGGTTGTTTCTCTTTGTGTGGCCCTGCGATGGACTAGCGACCTGTCCAGTCCAATGTCAGCTGGGATTGGCTCCAGCCCCCGTCGACCCTGTAGCCGCAGGATGAGCGGTTGACGGTGGCTGGACGGATGGATGAAAGTAGACTTTGAGTAAGCATACTAATTATGACGGGTTTAGGCGGAGGTGGTTGACATGTTAACTATTGTAGCCATGACGACTACGGTCCGATATATCTGGCAATTATCCATCGGTCATTGGTAACAACCTTTTCTGCCGTTATGAGCTTGAGATATAAAGATGTGCTGGCATACAGTATCGGCATGCATCATTCCTATTCAACAAGTTGCCTCATCCAAAATAATATTCTTTAGATGCATCAGTATTTGTACTTACATGTCTGTTGATGTGACAACTGTAAAATGTTTAGCGGCATAGATCTGTACAAAATGCAAATCATATTCCTTATGTTTAATCTTTAATTGGTAAGGCCTTGTGAGCATGTGCTTATCTGTGTGACTGAGTCAATAGCGAGAGCTGGGTTTAATAGAATGGAAAGGAAGCTCGGGCAATCAAAGCAGAGAGAGAATTTTTGCTGGCACTCGGCAGCAACAAGATGGCCAATCAATGCTAATTTCAATAACTCTTTAATTATTGGTGTCAGAGCTCCTTTGGATCACTTTGCACCGTGTGAGCAAGCAAGACAGAGAAGAGAGAGGCGGAGGAGAGCCAGTGAGATAGGGATTCTGAGTGCTGAAATATTAATGGAATATGAATAAAGGGAGATTCAGGAGGTAAGGGGTTGGGGTGCTGGAGATGAGAGAAGGTGGGGACGGGGGTGATGGAAAAGTCTCTTTTGTTATATTGAGAGTTTGGTTTTAGTGGGACTTTTGGATGGTCGTGAAGGAAGACAGATGGAAGGTTAACATCTTTCCCACTTATGTACTTCTCTCTGTGTATCAACTCCTATATGAACTCCAGCTTTTTTTTAAAAAAACTCCTTGCTCCTCCCTTGTTCTGGGGAATACCTGACATTATGACACTGCCTCTTCTCCTTCCTCCTCGTTCCTCTGCTGTTTGGATCACACTCCTTCATACACTTGTGATTCTTGACAGAGGACTGTACCGTCCAGCCACATGTCACGTGGGGCCCGACAAGCAGAATGGGCTTTCATTGCCCTATCCAGAACACCTAGCATCAGGTTATAGACAGTGTAATCCACCCCCCACCCACAAACAAAAAAATAACAAAGCAACTACCTCTACTTGTCCTCTATCTGACCTGTCTTCTCCATCCTCTATTTTCCCCCAAATGTATTTTGTATCCCTCTTCTGAGCCACCACCAACCTACAGAACCAGAACAAGGAGAAACACCTTAAGCCGGAGTTATAGGGTGTGTAATCCACTATGAGAAACTGAGTGGCTTTGGGGGCCCACTTGGCCATATAACACAGGCTTTGACCCTGAAAAACTGCCCCTGGCAGTGCCCCCAAAAACCCTTCTCACAGCTGAGCCATCGTATTTTCGAAGACCTACAAAATGAATTGTGTGTCAAGGCCCTTGAAATTCTAGTAAGGGCCGTCTTTATGCTTCTCCACCCACAAGTACCTTACAAATTCAATCATTTATCACTATTCCCCATATGGTAAACCACAGGCTTGGTTCCATCGACACTTTCATTTTTAACTTGAAGAGTAACTGAAGACCAGACTGAAAAGCTGTGTTTTTGTCTTCTATGGTTGAGAATTTCAAGCCTAATTTACCTCTGACTACACTCAGCATCACTCTTGGGTTAAGATAGTCTACTTTTAAATGATTTGAATACTCCTATATGTGTGTCCCCTTTCTTTTTCCTTCTTATCCCCTTCTCCCACAGAGAACAAGAAACCAATTTTAGTTGGGAACCCCACTTGTTCCTTTCTCCAAGTGAAAAGAATAGCCTGTCTGCATTACATACATGAGCAGCAGATTCTAACTGTCCTGAGTGGGAGGTTTCTAACACAGCCGGTCAGGTCTCTGTTGTCCTGGTGCATAGCTTTTCCAGGACTGTTTGGTTGCATTTTGTGGTGATCATATGGAAGTAATACTCATCAGGTAGTAAAACTGGACTTGTGTTGTGTCACTCAAACCAATAGTAGTACACTCATTGTATATTAATCCCAAGAAGAGAATCAGTTGCAACAGTGAAAGCAAATGCTAATAAAAATTAAAATAAACAGAAAAAGACATGCATTATGCTTCCTGGTTACAGGATGACAACATAAGTGATAATATAAACCAGAAATGAGAACATGTTTGCATGTTCTAAGCAATGTTACAATGAATACAAGAAATACTACAAAGGTAGGAATATTGTTAACTCCCTCACACGGGAAGTTCAAGGTACTTTAAAAAGAATGTCAGTATATGTGATTGTTCTCATGTAATGAAATAGGCCGAGGTTTGAAAACTGCTCCTGTAATTTAAGGAAATTATACAAAAGCGAGTGCATAATTAAGGCTTCAACAATGTACTGTCACACGATAATTATAATGGCTTGCCTTCTTGGCTTGGCTGCACATATTTATTTTGTTTTATTCCTGAGCTGTGACAGAGAATAATGCTGTGGTCAAAGGACTGTGCATCCACTTTTATCCCTGGGTAGTTACCAACAACCCTTCTTTTCTGTGTATGTCCCTTTAGAAAACAGTGCATTGTTGTTAAAAAGCAATAAAAATGGTACTACTTAAATGCTACTTTGAAAAGAAGCAGTCACTGTGACCAAACCTTTATTTTTTCCCCTATAAATATCACATGAACTTTCACATATTACACATCAATAGACTGTCACTGTCTTGCCTTTAAACAGTGGCTGGAGTTGTCACAATACGCCCCGTGGTATCAAACGTAACTTATCTTTTTAGTTCCTCATTCAAGGTTAGCTAGCTCAGCCTCGGGGAACACTTCAGATGTCTACGGCGTAAAGAGTTGTGACATTGACACAAGAGTCACAGCGGAGTCACGTCTCCTACATTTGACAAGGTTGTGATGAGGCTGCCATCATATTAAGGGGAAAGGCAGAACGTGCCGCGTAGTTGTCAACGCAATGCAAACTTGGAAGGAATCTTCTGTTTGCGGATTGTACACTCAACAATCTCTCTAAATACCTACAAGCCTGGGGAAACGCATGCACACTGCAGCGCGTGCACACACACACAATAAAACACCCACGTACACTCGCTCAGCGACCGCTAACACTACTGTGCAGAGGAAGTGTGTATGTGTGTGTGTGTGTGTGTGTGTGTGTGTGGTTTCATTGAAGCGGCAATACTCTTCTAAGCCTACAGATAGTCAGGGAGAGACAGGGAGTGAGTGGGACAGATAGGGCCCAATGTCTAATTAACTTACTGCCTTCAGAGGATGTATGTGTCCTTAAATCCAAGGCAAATGATGACCACTGTAGGGTGGGGGGGATGTGCAGGGGTTCAGTGGTGCAGAGAAAAAGGGTGCTGCTGAGGCACGAAAAGTACCACTGTTGTTTGTATGAAAGCAGTGTGCGCGAAATGAGCTGTATCTGTACTTTTAATGTAAATAGCCCGTCTCATAAGGCATTTGGATATTATGCAGGGTTCCTCCTGATGCTAAAAAGAAGAAGAATGATGATTTTTTTTTTAAAGAAAATACAGCTGGATGTGATCTTTTCACTGTGGCTGTGTAGAGCGCATTTTCCGTGTCAGCAGCAGCGGCGTGAGGAGAGAATGCCTGAGCGTTTGCACGCAGATTTAAGGCAAGTGATATAAAGGGTCCTGTTCCTCCACAGGCTGGATTCTCTTCAGCGATTTCAGACATGGAAACCCGAGCCAAACATTTCCGGGGAGAACACCACTATGTCAATGTTGCATGCTATGCAAACACCTAATGGGTATTTACTCACATTGTAGGCTCGGCCTTATTCTCAAATGAAATTCTCTGTGATGCCGCGTCTACAGTATTTGCTCACACACGTTTCAGTCAAAAGCAAGGAAAGGCAAGTGTTGATGACTCGTATGACTGACTGCAAAGAAAATCACTCTGTGTGAGATTGCAAAACAAACTCGCTAAGACACAGAAGACAGGCAGGAAGACATGGAGAGGCAGGGGAAGAGGGAGGCAGTGAATTAGAGTCTTTAATTAGACCAGACATAGAGTGCTGTCTGCGTGTATCACACGGGCTAGGCCTAAAGGGAGGAATGGAAAGTCACTTTCAAGCTCCACTAATATAATGGGGCCCTCACGGGACCAAGCAGGAGGTAGATGTTATTTTGGCTTATTTCTGTGTGTTCATCTCCGCAAAAGTCTGTCTGTGTTCAACCTGTTTGAGGGTTGGCTCATGTAGCTGAAGTCATCGCCATAGACCATGAGGTTATTGTGTGACTTTTTGCCATTATCTTCCTCAGTAGCAGCACAGCCGCACACAAATAGAGCCTCTTGCTAAGCCCGGTGTCATATCAGTCCAGTGTGGCTAAGCAGGCTGTTCAGTCAGTTGTGAAATTGAAATGCAGCCTTAGTTATTAGACAAACAGCCCATCACCGCTACAGCTAGCTCACTGTCAATAGCTACTGTAGCGTCAGCTAACAACAACTCATTTGTTGATTAAGAAAAGCTGTGCATGTATGCTTATGTGTGCCCAAGCGCCGGTGCAGGTTTGTGGGTTTGTGCATGTGGTGCCATCGTTATATATCACTGCAGCTACATGAGTGTGAAATATTAATCCGTAGCAGCAGTACAAATGAAAACAGGTTCTGGTTAAACAGCCCATTTGAATCAATTAAGTCAGTGAAAGAGAAAGTGCATTTTTGTGTCCATGCCGAGCCTACAGGGGTTCATCTCTATGTATATGGCAGTGGTATCCTCCAGCTAAAAGCATTTTATTTAGGCAAACTGAGTGATTTTTGATTCTGCGGTAAGTTCCACATACTGCAAACAACTCTAGCCAGTCAGTTTAGGCCTTATAAATTTGATTTCCTTAGTTTAGTCCTGTACAGAAAGTTGCCCAGATAGTGTACTGACACTGTGGAACAAAGCAAATGATATTTATTGTTGTGTCGAGGGAGTGCTGTGGTCTGACCAACAATACTGAGCCTTGCCGCAGGCTGAGCTTAAGTAAGTAAGTATCTCCACATACCAGCCAGCACACTCTGGTAGAAACAAACAAACCAAGTCTACAGTAGGGGAGTACCTGACCAGCCAGTCTCAGAGGCACACTTCTACATTCACTTGACATCTTATGAGTGGGTATCCTGGTCAAGTAAGATGGGCAGCTATACATTGAAAAACACTGGATATGGATGCAGCCCAGAAGGATGTTCTGGGGGGGAAAAAAAGTCCTCTCTAAGTTAGACATGTTTCATGTTGCCAAAATGCCAGCGTAACTGTCATAATATTGAGGCTTTATATATTACAGGTAACCACCCGCTGTAGGGTCAGCGGAGGTAAAGAGATTAGACAGGTCTCCCCACGAGACACACACTCACAATTCAGAACCTACAGCTGTCAAATCAACAGCAGATGTGCAATATGGATCTATGCAAGCTGTCAAGTTATTTCCTGTTATTTTCAGTTTCAAAGTTGTTTTCTGCAGGTTAACCCTGGGTCTATGGAATTATGTAATGACAACAATCAGTGTGTTACAGTTCTACATGGTTAAAGACAGTTCTGGAAATGACTGTCGGTATTAATGGAGCTGGTTTTAGTTTGGAGATGTGCCAGACACAAGGTTTTGTTGTGTAGCAGTTATTGTTTCCAAAAAGCATCCTCCCCCGCCACACCTGTGAGCAACCATACCCAAACAGAGAGGGCTGACTCTGACACCACTTGTTTTTTAGTCAACCTACTGCCTACCTATCTCTACCCTGGGTGCTTCACAACGCATACCTCTCATGTAACTGACTCTTACGACAACCATGTGACCTCAAAAACTCTAATGTAAAACAAACAGTCCTCGAAGTGGAAAAAAAAGGAAGTGGCAGCACTTTTTTAAAATGTTGGCGTGTCAATGCTGTTTCTGAAAAAAAAAATGTATTACATTCTGAATTTCTACCGTGAATAAATAAGCTTTATTACTGATATTCACAGCATACATGCATTTAATCAGGGGGATGCATTTTTTAATTACTAGAGTAAAAAATATATTGTAAGAGTAATGTAACATTACTTAGACTAGCACTTAATGCAGTGCGCCCACTACGCCTCTTTTAAAACTGTTTGCTCCATCTGTCAGTCTAAGAGTGAGCAGACTTAACAGATATAGGTATAAACAAACAATATTTACTGAACAAGATAAATTAATATTAACCAACAGAGTCTTTGCTGGTGCTGGCTGATGATCCAGCATCTCCTATACTGTCAAAGTAAGCATCTGTAAAATATAGATATAAATAATATTATTTATTTTACCTTCAATTTCATAGTGTTTTTTTCTTTTTTTGTGACCAGAAGGATAGATACACCCTATCCTCTCATCAAAGTTCTAATCATTGACACCCGCTTTGACACGAGGGGGAGGCGGGACCTGTGTGTAATATGCAGGGCTCTGCTACGGATAGGTAGCTTGTCAGACGTGCGTACAGTATTTCCTTTTGCCTCCCACACAAAATTAAGCGACAAGCTACTGTCTTTATTTTAAAAGATGCAGGGTTTTGCAGTATGACCTGCAAACTTGTAAAATAAAATAGCTATGTTTAAAACGGCGGGGAAACTCGAGAGTCAAAATGTTTACTGAGGTTTTTGCAAACCTCCAAACAGGCTACTTGCGTCGGCCTGTAGAACCATAGTTTCTTCCTCCCAAGTTGCTGCAACTGTAATCATTGCTCAAGGGTATGGTGACTGTATAGTTGCTGAAGAAGGCAAGTGTTTCTCATTAACTTTTTCTCATTAAAATAAATATTTTTGAACCAGCTGTCCTCAAGCTCACGGAAATAACTGATCCTGACATCGGTAGCCTTTGCTTTAAAAGATGAAACCTTTGCCTGTATTGACCTTGAAAAGTGATGCTTAGGATTTGACAAGAGAGGAAAAGTTAGTCCTTACACTTTTCCTGTCTTTTGTATTTGACATGAATTTTGCACAAACTTTTAAAATGTTGATTTTCTTGAGCCATTTCATCTAAAACCCTAACATGTGATGTACAACAGTGAGCATTCTTCTTCTTTTCACTCTTTTGTTTTGACCAGACAGAAACTTCAAAGTTCATAATTTCACATTCTCCTTCAAATATGGTGATAATCTGTCATAATATTGGGAATATTGTTCTGATATGACAGTTTTAAAAAAGTTTTTCACAAGTTTGGCTGACTACATTTCAATTCCACCTACACTTAATGACTCATTCCAACATTGAGTTGTTTAGTTTTGTTATTTTTACCTATGGGTTTCATTAAGATTCGACTGGAGTCACAGCGGGGTACAAATTCTTGGGGTAAATACACAATATTGTATGTTGTATGTTGTCGAAAGGCTTTCCGGATCCCTGTTTGTTACAATGCAGTTTTGACATGTCACCCTTATTTGTTTAATAGTTAAAAAGTTGTCAGATACACAATGTCAAATCCTCATTTCCTTGCCTCATACCAAACTCTCTGCTTGTTTGCAACAGCCATGTTTTCCAGCTCCTCTGTGGACATTTACACAGTTTTTCTATACTGAGATCAAGAGGTCAAACCACTTTAGCAACAAGTTTCGCTTATTAAAACTCTTCCTCAGTGGACTGAATGCCTTATTAGGAGGTTCACCATGCTGGATCATGATGCTCAAATTTAACCGTAACTTATTTTATTTGTGTTCTGAGCCTATGTGTGTGTTTGTGAATTTCGGGAGTGAAGCGTCTCCCCATTAAGAGAGACACTCTGCATTTACACATGGGGCACAGCAGCATAATATTTATTTATATTTAAATCTGCCGACATGCAAACATTCCATCGGAGCGTCTAAATTTTTTTAGAAGCTAAAAGTTGGATTGTGTTTCCTCTGTCTGTCCTGTCAAGTTTATAATTACAGCTTTTAGTTTTGCTGCATAAATGGGCTGCAGCTTCCTCATTGTTACCAATGTGTTACTACAGTTGTTTCCCCAATTAGGAATTTTCTATGGACTGTAGAGTTGTCTCTGTTACTGCTAACACTAATGTTGGGGGACTACAGTCATGTTCTACTTCCATGACACATGATGTACCCAGCCTCTTCTTGACAGCAGTAACTTTACAGGGTGGGCAAAACACATTCTTCTCGACACAGGCCAGGGTTGGGCTGACAGACAATGCCATCGTCTATCGGCGATGGCTGACAGATGGGCGTCGTGATTATAAATGCAGCCTATCGGACAACCGAAACTAACATCTGCACCCTGTTGTTATGCTTGTAAAATATCCACCGCGACTTACCTGCCTACCAAGTTTTCAACGTACACGAGCGCGTACCCAATGCCATCGTCCATCCCGATTTTTCAATGTAGACATTGCCCGATGGAAATTTTGTAGACATCACCCAACCCTAACACAGGCACCCTTGTCTGTTGGTAGGAGATGTTAATGTAGCGGCACTAATCGAGACACTTGACTGCTTCCCATATGCGTCATTGTAGTTGAAGGAATGCTTGGGCATGTCAAAGGCATCACTGGAGGGGAGTAAATAGACGATAATTGTCTAGTCTACGTCCTACGTCACATACAGATCATCAATAACTAAGCACCCCCTTCAAGAAATCAGACTCTAGGCACCCTTCCAAATGCAAAAACACCACTTTCTCCCCTCTGCTTTACTGACAGTAATCTGTGATCAATTGTGCAAGTGTGTGCATTTCATTAACTGTGATGTGTTTCTCTTCAGGCAGTCAGTTTACATTTTAATACCATTCTAATCTGTTTTTCAGGAGTGTGAGTTACACTGGCAGACCATATGCTCTTGTGATTGCTATTTACAAAAGTGCAAATATGCAAATGGTTTTGTGTCATCGCTGAGATATTTCCTCCACACTTCAATATAGAGTTAATGAGCCAAGTCCAACCAACGCTCACTGGAGCCGCAGGCAGAGAAATCCATACCCCTGTATTTCGCATGCTTCTTTCATGTCGTTGCGTTTAATGTAAACAGACATTACCATGATCAGTGATGACCAGCTATCTATGTGAAAAAGGAAGTGCACAGATACAGTATCTCAGAAATAAGTCCTATTTATTGTTTAGAACAGTGGACCTGTGGTGAAGAATGACCTCGACTTGGCAATTGCAAACAGCTGCAGGACTGTTTATCAGTAACTTTTTTTTCTTTTTTTTTTATCTTGACCCTCCCCAGAGCTACAAATATTTTTCCTTGAGAACTCCCTGAGTGATATAGGGAAAATGCATGACCCTCGCTCTACCATAAACCACCATATTTATTATTATATTCGCACCAAAGGAAGGTAGTATTGGAGAAAATAAAGAGCAACGGCTGACCTTTTCCGACCATTAGGTTTACTAGCGAACATTTACTCTTAAACCTTGACCCCAGATTCCCTCATCTGGATAAAAACCAAACTACCATCCCAACTTTACTGTGTCCTCTCCTATGGTACAGCAAAAGTTACCATGACTAATTCCATCTGTGAAATAAGAATGCTTATGCAACAAGCAAACAGCATGAAAATAAACTGAGCTAATTGCTAATTTCTTAAGAATAACACAAATCCTCCTTATGAATAATCATGCCAAAAATCCACAGTTTATTCACAAGAATGTGGCTAAACTGTGTTTAGGTCACTTTACCCTCCTCCTAATCCCACATTGAACAGAAAAGGTATTTTAGAAAGAAGTTTCATGTAATAATGGCACTCTGTAATGTAGTGCAATGCGCATGGTGTGGGTAAGTGCAGCTTGACAATGGGGGGTGGTCGCATTGCTGAAGTGAAGGGCATGTTCTGGCTCAAGTTAATAGGGCTTATTATGTACTTTGCCTGTCTTGCAGTCAGCTCCCCGTTTGCTAAGGAGCCGGCCATTTATGAGCACAAGGGCCTAACGTTAGTGTCAGTTTACTTGACATTTTCTTTGTGTCCTGGTTGAGCCCTCTACTGTGATAATAGTCATGTGCCAGACACCCACAGTAGGAGAGAAAAGAAGTGAGGAAAAATGAACAAGAAGGGGAAAGATAAAGAAAGTGTGCATATCAGAGTGAGGAAGAGAGAGGTGGAGTGGAGTCTCGGGGCTGCTGCCATGGTGTCTGATGTCGTGGTTACGAAATGGATTGTTTCCAAGGTGACAGACAATTAAAGGCAACTGTTTTATCTCTTTTAAGTCATATCCTTTACTACCTGAATTATCCTCAAGAACAGGACTGCGTGAAACAGGGGACAGGCAAAACTGTGTCGAGAAAAAAACTAGGTGGAAACTCTGGGGAGTCAAGAAGGTCTCACCTAAGCTCCACCCTGCCCCTCAACACACAATGCTGACACGGCACACACACCTGGTTTTCAGTGTCATGTCAGGGTTTTGTGACCCAAGTTACAGTACCGGTCAACCCAGGAAGAACTGATTTAGTATGCAAATCGCACATGATTCTGTTCCTACCAGCTCTATGGAAAGATTTACTTCCTTTTTTTTTTTCTTCACCGGCACTCCTCGCTCCTCCAGCGACCTTCAACTACTGTCAATCAAAGCAACGGCATAAGGGATTAAATTAAAACGAACCGTGCGCTCTTAAAATGTGACCTGCAGCTACATTTAAAGGTGGAAGAGCAAAAAAGATCTAATCAAGTGTCTTTATGCCAAGGGCTCTTAAAATGCATGCCCTTCACCTGCACAGTTAGTCATGGGTTAGAATAAAGCCTATAGACACCTTGTGTAGGTACGTTTTACTTAATGAAGTCAAGTGGGTGTTTTGAATGGCACATATGCACAATTGACAGTGCAATGTCAAAACAATGAAAACACATGAAAGTGACTGATAAAATCAATAAGCTTATTTCAGGCAATATAACTATGTATTGTATATGTGTCAATGTCTTGAACTAAATTTGGACATACAGTATATACTCTCTATAACGTTTCTAGAACAGTTCCCACTGCACTACAATTTACCTCATATGATAAAAATAATGTTTCAGACCTGTAGCTCTGGATCATCTACAGGAATAGTAAGGCTCTGCTGTTCAAAATATTTTATATTATATTGTGTCTGTAATAATCCAGTACTTAAAAAAGACAATGGAGACAACTTGAACAACTTTTCTCATCCATTACCTCGCTGTGGACAGCTCATTTGATATTGACGCTCTCGCTCTTTTGGCAGCATCTGTCGGGACAACGCAAATATTGTGAATGGCGTGATGGCACATTCACCATGGCTCAACAAGCACCTCTTAAGTGGAGAAGGAATAGTCAGTGCAACAAAGAACTTTGGCCTACAGCAAATGAGCTGGGCAGACAAATTATAGCTCCTTCATTACCGGATCCCAATCAGTCCATTGTTAGATACGAACAGTAATCACCAGCTGTGCAGAGAAAGGAGAGTGGAGAGGATTGGTGGGGGGAACAATGTCTCTCTATTTCAGCCTTGGGTCAATTGCTCTACACAAGACTGGAGGCAGAGAGCCATAAATGTATCCACAAATTGCCAATACAGCTAACTAGACAGTGTCACAGGCCAGGTCAGGGCTGGACATGGGGGGAGGATTGAGATAGGAGTCACTTGAAGACTCAGTGAGCCTAGAACAGCTAAATAAAGGATCAACATCCTCATGAATGTATACACTGTGTGTATTTAAATATCACCATAAATATTAAGCATGCATACCTTCCTGGTTACAAACTGTATGTTGCTATTTTGGGATGACCCTGCCAAGCCCATCACAGTGCCAGTAAACAGCAGATTTTTAAAAGACTGGCCTCTGCTAATGGAGTATCTCACTGGCTTTTGCCCGAGCTTAGAATACCACATATGCTTTTGTTAAGGACAGCTGACAGTACAGATTTATGCACGAGGGAGACAAAGAAGGTGAAATCCATGAGGAGTGAAACATAAAGCCGAGATGGGGCGCGGAGATCTGAGCAATCGATCAATCATCCCGCCTCAGCAGTTTCTCTGCAGCCCACCCCACCACCTTCTGACACTGGAACTTGCCCCACTTCTAAAAATCTGCATTGTCCCCTCTCCCTCGTTCACAGCGTGTTGTCTGGCTTTTCTTCCTTCTTTCTTGCTTTTGTGCTGTCTTGTGTCTGTGTCTGTCTGTCTGTCTTTTTCAGTTCTCTTTATTTCTCTCTGTTAGTTTGCAGCACGCTTCATGAAAATGGCTGTTGACCTAAGAGGGGGGATATGTTGTGGGTGTGCCAGAGCTCTTTATCATTGCCTAGGAGTTGAGTTGGCGCATTCATATGTGTGTATTTGTGTACTTATGTAATGGGTTTTTGTTGCAAGCGCTAGTGCGTGTGCAAGTTCTTTAACACTGGCCAGACGTTTAAAAAGCAAACAAGCAGTTCACAGGCCTTTGCCTGTGCCTCAGAGCTAGCACGGGACGCTAGCCGCTGTCTATGCACCCAGCAGGCCTGTTTGATTCATGAAGCAGCATCAAAGCTTTCATATGCCCCGTACATTCCCCACTGCTCGCTCTCATCTCACTGTTGAATCGTTTCTCCAAAGCTGTCGGATTCTCTCTCTGTGGGGTGGATGGCACTCGTCGGAACCTAATAGAGGGTGACTGTACATGCCTATGTGTGTGTGTTTGTTTGTGTGTGTGTGTGTGTGTGTGTGTGTGTGTGTGTGTGTGTGTGTGTGTGTGTTTGTGTGTGTGTGTGTGTGTGTGTGTGTGTGTGTGTGTGTGAGGTAATGTGTGTGACGAGTGGATTTGCCAGCGTGTGGTCATCTAGATTTTAGATGTTTCAACATATACACATGCACACACTTGTCTTACTCCATTCTGTCTTTTCAGATTCTCCTAAATCTACCTAATTACTCCCGATATGTAATCCAATCGGCCAAAAAGCAGTATGTTAAGGTTCATTATGCGTTGACTAATGCACCACACAAGTTTGAATGTAGCTATCCATGCAGCTCATCTTATTAAACCCGCTCTCTTTCTCTCTCAGTCTGAACTGAATCCAATTTAATAACACATGCTGCACTGCCTTTTTATTACCGTAATATCCACCAAAGACAAGCCTAAAATGGCACTTTTGGGGCAGCGTATAAGCACAGATTGTATTTGCGTTCTCATGACATTTTATCACCACTTGTGATGCTGTGTTTTTCCAAAGTGGGGACACTTGTTATAAATGTCCATAGATCACAGTTCTTTACATTGCTGCAGGAAAGATAGCATACATATTTACATAGCCTGATGCTCATACATGCCTGGGGCGTCTGAGCGGTTGTCCTGCGAATCAGAAGGTTGGCGGTTCAATCCCCTCGCGGACTCGCGGAGGCTGAAAGTCTCATCCTTGCTTAAGTACAGACCATTTAACATTTGTGGTTCTATAGAAGCTACAGTGGGATTGTCAGGACTATACGGGTTGATGTGTGTGTGGTTGAAGTGTATGATGGTCCAAGTCAATGGCATTGATTCCACCCAGACTGGAATTCCATCCTCTACCTCCGTCCCTCCTCCCCCTCGAGCTTTCACTGTGTAGCTCACAGACATAAAGCTCCTCCTCAAGAACAATGAAGGCCACGGGGTTGCAGAGGCCAAGCTGCCTGACACAACGGCTGCAGGAGAGTCCTTAGCTACGGCTGGTGGAATGATTGTGACAGAGGTGACTGTGGAGGTTGAGATTATTGAATCCAGTGTGTAAACAAAAGGCGGGGAGGGAAAGAAGGAAACGTCTTTTGGATGTCATCTGCACTAGGTTGGATAAGGAGCACTTGAAAAATAAGGTGTCGTGATATTGTACTGGTTCCTGGGTTCAAGTGGTATTGTTTTCTCCCAGAGAAATCAGATGTCAGCTGGTGAGCAGCCCTTTAAAACGCTGGTAGAGGTTTGCTGTTTAGATATTTCCCTCATATATCCCAGCCAGCAGAAGTTCCATCTGTATTGTTTTTTTATCAGCAGTGTAATTCACCATCATTCAGTCTGCATTTACCTTTTTGTCTATTGTACATTGTTACATTTTATAAGCTTGTGAGCTTCTGAATCTGACGCATAGATGACACAGCTTGAAGTGTGAATAAAAGACTGCAGAAGCCGGGTGGTTACATGTGGGCCGATGACAAACACCGGCTTGCCTCATTACATCCGCTTAGTCATGGAGCAATTGTTGGTTCGATTGCTCTACTTAGACGCAGAGAGTATCATTTTTGACCCCTACGAATACCCAGTACTAAAGGTCTGTCCACCAGTGAAATCAAATACCAGAGCAGCTCAACATTTAATTAATAATAAAGACACTATTACGGGTGGCTACATTTCAAATGAGTCATCTCTGTAATGTAGTCAAGGCTTTCTGTGAGGTTAATTGAGACCTTGACAGCACTTAAGTCTCTGCTGCATGCTTGTGTGTCTTGTCTTACCTCTGGCTACAGCGTCGGCTCTTGGGCTTTATGGAAAGAGATTTGATCGGAGCGAAAAGTGTGTACTCTCTGTATCTAATCACAAACAGCGCTGCCATGGGAGCGAGGGGGATGAGATAGAGATGTACAGTAGACCTAAGAGTAGAAACATTTATACAGTGACAAGCACACCTTCCACGGAGCTGAAATGTGCTCAGAGAAGGGAAGAAAAGAGTCATTCTTTATATTAGTTTTGTGTCTTGAAAGGCGAGGCTGAAGTGATCTCTGTGTTTCTCCTGAGGATCTGGGAAGAGGGTTTTTTCTAGTGCTCCGCAGTGGGGAGGAGGATCACCTAATTCCTGGTGCATACAGGAAGTGACTTAACCCAACACGCAATTTGGAATTCAAACAGTAAATTAAAATGTAAACATTTCAGTAACATTTTTTGGATAACGCAACAATGTAATACTTGCTTGGCAGTACTTTTTGTCTACGTCTGGCTCCAGAGTCAAGAACAAAAGTCATGTGATTGTGTTCATTTTAAAAGAATTTCTCGAGGTGCATTGTTGGCATCGTGACCAACAATGCACCTCGATATCCAGTCCTCTCCCGTCACTCCCTGATCCTCTCCAGCTTTATCTCTTCCTCTCAGCCTTCTATTCATTAAACAGACATAAACAAAAGAAGTTTTATGTTTGCAGCTCGTGTCTCTCTGTTGTACGCGGCTCCATCTCACTGAGCTCATGGAAGCAATCACAAGCTGTTTGTTGCTTACCGTTAACAGCCCATACTTTGGGAGGGGGTCCAACTTAATACATAATTGAAAATGGTTGCTGTGGTCCATTTGGTACGCTTTTGTTCTTCCTACATCAGCAACGCAGAGCACCGCCAGGAGGGTGCTCCTGGGGGATTTGCTTTTTTTCACTGTCATTTTCCCCCCTCCATCTCTTTCTCCCTCTCTCCTTTGATGCCTTTTTTCGACGACAATTCACACTTCAGTTGAGATTGCTCTAAATTTCGATTTCAGCCAAAATGCTCTTTTAAGTAGCTGTCTCTGTCTGGATGCCATTCGTCCTTCACTTCCTCATCACCCCACCCCACCCGACACGCAAAACACACACACACACACACACACACACACACACACACACACACACACACAATGTTTTCTTTTATGTGAGCGCATGCACCCATATTATGTGGCTGTGTTTGTTTCAAAGTGAGCTCTAACATCGCCTTTAATGTCCCAGAAGTATAGCAATCAGTGTGTCACTTAAAGCTAGGGTACGTAATGTTGGAGAAACTAGCAAGAGACGGCGAGATTTTAAAAGTATCCAACTGAAAAAAATCCCACCCGCTCCCTTCAGGCCTCCCTCCAAAGCCACTCTCCCAAAACACATGTTCATGTACATTGAGTGCATGGGCAGGCAAGGTAGCCCAGCCTTGTGTAGGTACATTTTACTAATGAATCCATCATTCAGTTCCAGCTGAATTATTTAAGATGGTATTTAAATGGTTCAGAATGCAGCAGCGCATCTTGTTTTTGATCAGCCCAAAAAGGACTCCAGGGTCACTCCATTACTCAGTGACCTCCACTGGCGACCCGAATCAAATTCAAGTCCCTAATGCTGCATACAGAGTGACTACTGGGTCTGCACCCATCTACCTAAACTCCATGATACAAGCTTACATTCCTTCTCAACCGTCTGGCTTTGCCATCCCTAAACAAAAAGCAATCTCAGCAGGGGTAAGGTTAGGGGTAGAGTTATGTTCTCATCAGCGACACGACGATGTTGGAACGAGCTACCACACGCCATCAGAGCAGGGGAGTCCCTCTCTAACTTCAAGAAGCTCTTGAAAACTCATCTCTTCCAAGAACACTTTCTCTTATAACACCTCTAACTCCTGTCGTCTAGCATGCACTTCCTGTGCTCTTCTTCTTCTATCCCCTTACAATTCTCTTGTATCGACTCCATTTTTTTTTGTATCGACTCTTACTTCTTTCTGTAGGTAAATACCCCATTGATGCCATATGTGCTATCAGCTCTTACTAGTATTTATTGCCAGTTGGAGATCTTGTGCTATATTGATGCTTTGTTGAAGCTTGAAACAAAAGTAAGTCGATTTGGACAAAAGCGTCTGCCAAATGAGTCACTGTAATGTAAATGTACGAATAATTTCAGTTATTCCTTAACATGGCGATAAATAAATTCTGTAATCAGCTTGCCTTATGTAGCCTGCCACACACTGAACTGTCCATGGTCCTATCTCAGTATAAAGTGCACAGCTGTCAAATAGACACACTATTATCCATCACCCCTCTCCTCCTATCACCTAAAATTGCTCCTGTGGCAAACTCGCTCGCTCATGAGATTTGAGTTTCAATCTGTCTGCCAACGGACCACCCCCCTTTGGCCAACCACAGCCTCGCTCCCTTGGGAAATGCACAGAGGTCTTGGAGAGATTTTGCTGTAATGGAACTTCAGGACAAACTTGATTTGATGATCCACACATACAGCGGCCTCTTGGCGGTTTGAGTTTGCCCCCTCTCTTTCCTGTTTCAGACCTAAACCTCATTACCTGAGGATGATACCAGCCTCCCCAGGGAAACAGAGGTGGGGGGGGGCGCAAACGAACACAGGAAGAGGAGTGTCACTTCAGATCACAGTTCATGCCGGGAAACCAGTTGATTCATGTAACCGCTGAGTTTTATTTTGCCCTCAGAAGCAGCTGATCCATTTGGTATATCTTACGATGTGTGGTATTCAGCTCAGGGATCAGCCTTTTTTATTGATTATTATATCTAAGCTAAGATGAAGCTCTGTTGATCCTGCAGTTAAATGAGATCATGCAGTTAAATGAGATCATCACTGTAGCAAAAGTTCAGGGGAAAGACGGGATATGTCCAAAAGAAGAAGCATATACCAGTGGAAACAAAATAGATTAAAAAGACTGTGTGAATGTAATCACTGAAAATAATATGGGGAAAAAAATCAATGCTAATCCCATGCTCTACGTGTCCACAAACTGACTGGTGTGATTGAGGTGTCTCTGTTGTGAGTGGTGTTGCAGGGGTACGGTTTTGTTGTGACAGCTGCAGGTGTTTGTTCAGTTCCTGACAGATGCACACCATGTCCTCCCCTGCTGCTGTTAGGCTGCTGTTTGACATGTGTCCATTGTACAGACTGGCTGTTTTGACTGGTAGTGTGTGAACGAAGCTCACTGCAGTGGAAGGAGGCCATGTGCTGCAGACGGACTGACAGTCATCACTTTTTTCCCTTTTTGGTTGGCTCCTTTGAATTGCTCCTTTAGTCTACTTGGTTTGGTCTTGGCATTCATGCTTCTCCTGCTATATTTTCTTCTCCATAACCCCATAATTTAATGAAACACGTCTTGTGTGCATTAGAGCTCCAACTACATCAATGTTGTAACGCCAGAATTAATAACCACAGCTAATTGGTTTCATCTCAAAAGATTTGACTCAGGAGACCCTTGCAGAGTTAAGTGTTAAAGGGTTACCTCATTGTTAGTCTAGTGCTGGTTAAGGGAAACCTGTGAACAGTACCTGGGTTTCAGAGTAAATCTGCTCAGAGACAATATTTTTGGCTTTTAATAGCTAGAATCTGACTTTATAATGCTTTCATTAAATTTCCCTCCGGGCTTTTAGGATATTTAAAAATACTGTGCTTTAAATAATAATGTCAACAATTTTAGGGTCTGATATAGTTTTTATCCACAAAAAAAATGTTAAACTTAACTAGTTGGTCATTTTTAAAAGCATTAAAAAATCCAGAATCTATTATATGAAAATGTAAGTATTAAAAGTTTAACTGCTGGACAACAGATGTCTCCTACTTAACTGTAAGTATATGTGCGCTGGAGGCTTCAAGCTTCCACATCACTCTTGTGTAGGTTGTATACTGGCCTATGACTGACCTCACACATGGGTTAAACAGAAAATTAAAGTGAGCACAAACTTTCCCACATTCACACTCTGAACTCCCAACAACTGGCGTTATTTTTTTAACGCCTGGGTACCCCTTAAGCGTTGTTTTGCACGTGCTGGGCTCCGTGGTCAAGTCAATGATTATTATGTAACTTCCGGCCAAGTTAGCAATAATAACAGTAGTTAACGTTTGAAATGTTGGTTTTGGCACCAAAACTAGTTGGTTAGGTTTAGGAAAACATCATGGTTTGGGTTAAAGTAACTATGTTACTTAAGTGACTTAACTTACGTAATCTACATTACTTAAATAAAAACAATCAGTGTTGAATTTTTGTTTCAAACAACACCAGTCTCCTGAGTGACAGGTTTCTGTCCTTTCTGTTATTTATGGCGCTTAACCGTTTTTGGTACAACCTCATCTTGAATCGACTCTCCTCTACTCCATTTTTCATTACCGATATTGGACCTACACTATGTAGCTGGTCATCATAGAGATGTCGCAAGAAATTGCCGTGAAGCAATCTCCAACTCGACGCACACCCGTGACCCACACACACCACGCGCCGCAACACCTATGACAATGCAGGATTTTAAAAATAAAGTACGAGAATAATGTACAAGAATAATGTATAAGAGAATCGTTACAGTTACTATCTCACAATCTCTGGCTAAACTATTTAAACATGGCCGGTTTGTTCAGAACAGCCCGTTAGGCGTGAGCAATGATGATGCAGTGAATAGTGTTGATTCTCCCTGACCAATAAGTATTCTGCGGTGTTTTCACGTCACCTTTTGTTATTGCCTCAGCTCGCTTGGAAGCTGGCAAGAGGTGAAACGAAATAACCCACTAGGTGCTAGATTTCCCAAATGGAAAACCAAAAATGGCGAGTAGACATTAGTACTATCTGGTCGAAAAAAGTCCTACACCTTACAAACTGATGCCAAGGGCTCAAATAAAATACATACTGCAGTTTTAGTTTGTTTTTTTACATTTACACCTCAACAAACCATAATATTGGTGTAATCCTACATTCATATAGTGTTTCTTTTAACTTACCGTTCTCTTTTTCTCCCTCTGTTATTCATCTAGGTAAGGAAGAGTCGGTAGCCACCTTCAAGGGCAATGAGTTCTTCTGCTACGACCTGTCACTGACGCCCATCCAGAGCAGCACGGACGAGATCACGCTTTCCTTCCGCACGCTGCAACGCAACGGCCTGATGCTGCACACTGGCAAGTCGGCAGACTACGTAAACCTTTCTTTGAAGAGCGGCGCTGTTTGGCTGGTCATCAACCTGGGCTCAGGGGCATTCGAGGCCCTGGTGGAGCCCGTGAATGGCAAGTTCAACGACAACGCCTGGCATGATGTGCGCGTCACCCGCAACCTGCGCCAGGTAAACAATGCCCGCGTAATCCAGGGCCACCGCAGTCGGAGTGGCGCCTCTGTCTGCCACCCACCCTGTTTCCGCTGCTTTATTTGACTCTCCATCTTTATGTCTTTTCTCTCCGCACTTAGAGCACACAGGGAGTGTTTGTCTCATTTTCCTTCTCTCCTCTCCCGTTGCTTGCTGCCCACACTAACAGAAGCTTTTTTTTTTACAGGTTAGGGTTGAACAGAAGGCTGCTGCTGTTTTTTTTTCTTCATATTTTTCTTCTAAAATTACCAAAGATCCATCTCACCTTCATATTCAAAGCACCATTCAAAAGCAAGAGGTGAAAACACATCACAGTCCAAATGAAAATGAGCCTATAATCCCTGTCATATCTATATTATAGTTAAGATACCTCATGATGAAACCAAAGGCAACTATGCATATTTAAGGTGTTACCAAGGGCATTGTGCTGCTGTTAATAAACTAGTGCAGAAAGTACTCTTCTCAGCATGTATTCACATAATGTACTCTGCTACACAAATGGAATGCACCCTAATTTATCAAAGGTGACAATGCACTTAAACCCTTTCTGAACAAATTACCCAACACTTCCTTACAAACCTTTAATCGTAGCTAATGGAAAACAAAAGAGCACCAGCAACCTGAATGTCTGTGCGTGTGTGTGAATTAGTGTGTACCTGTGCGTGCCAGCGCGTTCCATCTACTTTTCATATACACACACACATGCACAGCAAAGTACTAAGCATATGCACATACAGTACATTCCGGATGCACCAGGTCATCAATTGGCAGTTGCAGATACCAGCTATGTGATACAATCAATTTCACTTGCACTTGCCTCGCTTAATTCTTCACGTTTTCTTTGGTAATTGTAATTGTAATGAATGGCTTGTCAGACCTAATAATGGCTATTGTATACTGGCCCGATTGCAAAAAAAAGCCTGATGTGAATGCATTAATGCAAATACGGAGCATCAACTTGTCTGCATGCACCTGCAAAAACTTCCGCAGAAAGTTGGGGTGTTGAAAAACAGCCGATAGTGTCTAACTCCACTTTTGGCCACTAAAGAAATTTCTCCTCACACACGCACACACACACACACACACACACACACAAACCCTCCTGAGATGATTGTTAATGTGAACTAAGTGCTGTTAAATTATAGGGAGACATTTCCATGCCAACCACACACTGTAATTTCTGTCATATTGCAATAATGTTATTATATATTTCAGTGTGGTAACTTAGACATGGAAATAGTCCAAGATTTGTGGAGCTGATGTTTTAACAGCACATTCTTTACTTACTTGAGGATAAGGGCAAATGGCCACGCACTCAGCGACATGCACAGAAAGTCAGACGCAGCATCTCAGACACACACACACACTTACACAGACGGAGTCAAATATGTTATGCGGTAGAAATCATCAGCGTGAGACTAGCTTAATGAGTCTGGGTAGCCAACACAGTGTAAAGATTTACAGCACGAACCAAACCCACCTACCACCTACTACACCACAATGAGCAAATAAGTAACACACGCACATACATGGTCAAACGAGACCCTTTTATTGGCCTGTTTACCTGTCTCTCTCTCCGGCTGTCTATCTATGTGTGTCTATCTGTCTGTACTAGCATGTAATACCAGTAATAGCAGTAAATGATACAGCTTAGATTTTTTTTTTTTTTTAGGGGAGAGCTCTTTACATAGTCACAGCAATTCACATATAAAGAAGTGTCGCTTGCTTGAAACTAGCTGACACATTTTATAATTTTAAAGAAATAGTTTAGGATTTTTAAAGTGAGGCTATATTGAGGTATTTATCCATAGGGTATCACCTGCAGTAAATGGCGGTTATCGTGTCCCCAGTTTGAAAAAACTGAGAGTTGTAGCTGCACAGAAGCTAAGCATTGTACTGCTGTGGACAGGGTTGGCAGCTAACGTGTTTAGCCACTTAAAAGAAGGCCAACAGTTCTGTGTGCTTTATATTTTCACCATGTTACCTTAACCTCCCACAGCCTTTGGGACTTTGTTTTCTCAACCATAGTACTTCTGTATTCTTATGCATTAACACAACTTGGCTGCGCAGAGTATTACGCGTCTGGACAACACGTTCTGCCTTCCTACTCGTCCCTGTGTCATTGCTTTTTAACCACTTGGGTAGCCCTTTTGTGTCAATTATTGACGTTTTGGATCTGCAACACTTAGCAACATCAAACTTACAACTACCGCTAAAGTTAGCAACAATAAATATACAACGTCCGATTACACTTTCAAAATAATACGCTTGCATTTCGAAACATCGCCATTTTCAAACACGCCTTATTAAAGTGGTCAAGCGTTGCAGTTTGGTTAGGTTTAGGCACAGAAAATACTTGGTTGGGTTTAGGCAACAAAGCTACTTGGTTAAGGTTAGGAAAAGATCATGGTTTGGGTGTACGTATGTCAGTTAACACGTAGGTTAATTAACATCACTTACGTTGTAACTTGCCTAAATAAAAATATTTAATGTTGACTTTTTGTTTCAGATGGGGCACAAACCCAGGTCTCCTGGCTCAAAGTCGGGGTTCTGGCCCTCCACCCACCCCAACCGCCTCCTTACTCTGTCTTTTCTGTTAAATATCATATATCTGTCTCTACCGTCAAAAACTGACTGTGGCTCTTGATCATGCGTCCACATGTGATGACTTGGGAGTGTGAACGGGCTGGTCTGGAGATCGGCTTTTTGGGTCAGAAAGTACAAAGAAAGAAAGTTGCAAGATCCGACTGAAATACAACTTTTTTCCCTGGCTGTTCAAACAAAGGCGTGTCCTGGTCACCATATAGATTTCACAGTGTTCCTTTGAATGATATTAGCTCTGAAAGCTGTGGCTATCTGCTCTGAATATAGACATAAACACTTTACATGCAGCATTGAGACAACGCTGCATTTGCAGCGATCACTTCTCTGAAGAGGATTATATAAAACCTCAACCAAATAAGCCAGATAGACACTTGCTGAAAAGCACTGCTGTACCCAACCATCTGGTAAGATAGTGCTAAATAGGCCTACCTATAAATAACTGAAACAACATACCACACAACCAGTAAGGAAGTGTTTCTCCAGACGTTTCCCTCTCTTTCTCTCTTCTCCCCTTCAGTGTTCTTCTGCAAATGTTCTTCTTCTGGTTCAAAAAAGTATCCCTTTGTCTCAGTGAAAAGCATTTTGTTGTCACTGTCATAGTCACTCATTAAATTTTGTCTCTTTTGTCTCTAAACTGCTGAAAGTCTGACCCGAACAGCTGATCTCCTACAGCGCAGCCAAATTGCGCTTATGTGTAGGAATACACAAGTTCTACGGTTGAGAAAATGCAGTTCTAACCGATGGATTTTTCCATGAGTCTGCTATGTATTGTAGCTTGTTTGGTCACTAGAGTGAGGAAGACTTAACGCTCACTATTTACACCTGCAGAGAAACACATAGAAAGACGCAGTCTTGTATGAAGTAAGAAGACACGGTGGATATTTTAAAACACGGAGCAGGTAAAGCAACAGTGAACACAGCTGTTGGTGCTGATGTCATTCATAACACGGTGGCTCCATCGGTAATTAACATCAAGCCCCCTCCACACGCGGCTCACCTGCTGCTGTGAAAACGGAAACGCGGGTGAAAAGTAACACAAGTTGTCTTTTATAAAACTGTTGACAAATAACGTCAGAGCAGATAGATACAGGCAGTGAGAGAGAGACAGGTGTAGGTGTGTGCTTGTGTGTCTGAAGGGAAAAGCAAGGTGAGCAGATTTCTGTAGTTTGTGACTAAACACTAAAATAAGGCGGAGAATAAAGTTGAATCAATATGGTGAATTTAGAAATTAAATATTAGTAATAGGGTAATGTATTCTTTCATAAAAGGAAGATAAACTCAGAGTGTGATATGAAGCAATATCTGTCTATCAGAGAGCTGTAAAATCTGCAAAATCTGATTTTATTTCTAAGCTGGTCTCCAAAAACTGTCACAGGCCACAGGTTCTTTGTAATATGTTGAACACCATTACAAATCCCACAACTCTGCTCCTATTACACCCGCATTGGACCTCTGTGTCTCTTTCCTAAAATTCTTTGTTGAGAAGATTTTTGCTCTTCGATCTTCTGTAACCCCGTCCTTTGACCATGATCCCTCTGTTTCTCCTGTGCCCTGCGGTCCTAGATCAGTTTGAGCCCATATCAATCTACTCCCTATCTGAGGTGGTCCCTCATCTCAGCCCAGAAGAAATCCCTCAGACAGCATTCCCTCTCATCTGATTAGAGAAGTCTTTGACACCGTTGGACCATGTATTTTGTCACTGATAAATACCTGTCTTGTCTCTGGTTATGTTCTGTCCGCCTTTAAACATGTTGTTGTGCAACATGACAGATGGTAAACCGTTGAACCTAAGTCATATTTAAACAACTATTGCTGTGTGGTGTTGGCCACATAAAAAGACACAGAAAAGCATAAGTACAAGTCATTGCAATTTGGTAACATCACAGTCTCCATGCTACACTAATAATAGTAGTAAGGCTTCCCTATAGCTGATGACCCTGTACATAGTACATGGCTTAGCCTCCCTTTGCATGAAATTACATAATTTAGGAATTTTCTTTTCCTGTTCAAAGTTACTCTGGGTAAGGTCTTGTTGACCTCTTGTTGTATGATCACGTAATTTAGCTGAGCAGATATTACATGCCAGTCCATGCCTTGACCCAGAAATAACCCTCCCTCATCACGCTGTTCAGGGGATCTCCATTAACTCACATAACAGTTTCAATCCCCAGTGGATCCCTCTAATTGACATAACTGACGGTCTAATTGTTAAAGAGCTCACTAGATTTACGCTGGACCATCCCCACTGAGAGACACAAGAGGAGAGGTATCGATGACATTGACCACCTCTGACCCTGTGTTTACTCCTGGGATGATACCCAACTGATCAATCAGCACTTGCATGCTTTGAGGTCTCGTAGAACCCACATGTCAGAGGAAGTCAATATTCACACACGCACCTGCTCTCGTATGGCCACGTACATAAGAAACAACCAGTCATAACAGTAATAAAAAATTCATTCAGTTCGAGTTCGAGTTAAAATGATTTAAATAATTTTGACAAAACCCATCAGTTAAGAAAAAGCCATAAGATAAAGAGAGTCCTAAGAAGAGATTTAAAAGAAGTTACTGAGTTTGTCTGCGTGAGATACTCAGGCAGGGAGATCCACAGCTAAACTCCTGAACCCTAACCTAAAGATAACACTTTAGGAAAACCTTAACAAATAAATGACTATTGGTCTTTTTATAAGTTAATTATTTGATAGTTCAAATAAAAAAACAAAACTTGCTTGCAAACAACAGTTTAGTGTAACTTGTTTGAAAAAATAGCTAGCATAGGTTGTGCTTCATAACAAACGCAACTAATTATTAAACTGTAGAGCAATACCATTATTCTCTGTATATTATGCACAGCCAAGAGAGAGATGTGACAGTTTACAGGGTATGTACAGTGTGTGCAGGACCACCTCACAGTGCTACTATGCTGTCCAGTACAAAGATGGTCCGAGTTGAATGAACACCTGTTTGATATAAAAACAGATACTGACCATCATGACTTTAGCAAAGACTGCATTTATTGCTGGGCAGCTAATTTTGATTACATTGTATTCTGCTTGCTATTTTGTCCATGTCCTGTACAGAGTATAATTTCTAAGTGTATTCAAATGACTCAATAGATGAGGAACAGTATGAGTGGATTAAGGGATGATTGCAGACCCTAATACCATGACAACCACAATATATTCCCTACCCCCTTTTCTATTGAATATTTTGCTTTACATTATGTGTGTCCATGCATATTGACAATGGACTAATAAGAACTGCAGACAGTTGTCCATCAACAAACACGTCTCATCCCTCCTACCGCGTTCGGTGTGGTTTAGATGCTAGAAATACTCTTAATTGCATAATGTAATATTTTAATGCAACTGAAAATCTAATGGCGCACCCACACAAGCCAGCTATTATTGCTTGATACTGCTCTTCCAATTGGAGCTAACATGATATCTTGCACTGAAAATAGCCTGCAGTCTACAAGACAAACGTTGGATTCCAACTGAGGTTATCACACAGTCCCAGTGGTCTCCAAGGTCTCATCCACTCTCTGTCTGTTCTTCTTAATGACTCTTGAAACGTCATGCATATCTACCACTGCATCACTAAGCTCCAAAATAAGTAAAGCCTATGAGCTCTCACAGTCTCTCTCTGTCTTTCCCTCTCTTCCTCTGTATGTGTATGCGTATGTTTGCTGTCTTTCTCCACAATACCTATGAATTTGTCAGCTTTGTGCGGGATAAAATGAAGCAGACAGAATTAGGTGAGGTGATAGGGGCTCTCCGCCAAGAGACGGGATGGAAAGGGGAGGTGTGGGGAGAAACGGGTGCGCTATATACCTAACAAATGTTCACAGATTCAGAGCTCCACTTGGTGGCATCTGGTAGTACTGCAAGGGTTTGTGGAAAGTGGTGTTTGAAGAGTATGGCCAATCCCTGAGGTGTACTGTTGATAGGCAGGCAAGGACACTTGCCATGACCTCTCATCAGTGGATGTCCGTCCCCACAATACACACACACACACACCACTTCTACCCTATTCAGTGCACACATTGGTTAGCATAAGCAGCAATGGATCCCTCCCTCACCTCCTCCCTCCCTCTGCTTTCCCTGACATGATCATCTACCCCCTATGGACATCTTGTAGACTTCAGCACTAGTGACCATCCTTGCCCCCTAGTCCTCCTCTGGGATCATACAAGAGGAAGGGCATAGACAAAGATAGAAAACCTCATGTCAGAGTGTCTTGGGAAGTGATGTATCTGATACACTGCACCAAAACCGAACACACTGTGAAAATATGACAAATATTAAGTGGGCAATGGTACATGCAAAGTCAGCACACGTCTAGCAGTTAAGGCCTTTCTCTTAGGGCATGCACAATGCATAGTTTCTTCATAGATCTTTTTAAATCCCACATTTGCCCAGAAGCCCTGCACTTGGACTAGTCCACACACTGCTGTATTCTAGGGGTGGAGAAAATAACCGATACACTTCAGTATTGTGATTCTTTTTTTAAGTGTTTCTTTTAAGTAATTGTTAATAATAATAAAAAATATGATATTGTTATTTATTAAGTGTCATATTTTGGGAGATAAGCATATCATCCCAGCCATACCGTATTCCTTGCAGGGATAACTTTTAGCAGCTGGAAAAGCCAGCCACAAAATTTTATTAAGAATACCTTGGACAGAAATTAAAACCACTCGCACCTGTGTCATTTTATTCACACCCATACACAACTTTGCTGCATCATGCATGTACATACATACATGCTCTTGGGGGCACAGTGCCCAAATGTGAATCCGTCTTTAGTGGTCATGATTACTGTACTGAAAGAGTCACCTGCTGTGTATGACAGAGGAAAGTTTGCACCCTGCTGCTCTGTAGTTGATTATCGTGTAGCTTTTGTGGTGGTATTTGTAGGCCCCATTAACTCAACTGCAATGGCCTAACATCACAACAGCCCATCTGTAGGCTTAACAGTCACTTACATCTCACAGGACACTGGAGGCAGTCAGAGGAAACCTGAGGCACGCACTGGCAGGGGGAAAGGTGCTCTTGTATGTCTGTACTTTTGTTTGTTCAGGAGAAGTAGAGAGAGTGAGAGAATGACTGTGTGCACAAAAGAGAGAGGGAAGTGAAGTGCGCTGCTGTCGGAGACTAAAGGAATATCTGAGCAGTGTGCGGATTGGGGGGAGCGCTGGGAGAGAGACAACAGTTTGTTCTCGACGACGACGGAAAAAAGAACAGAAGCAAGGTTCCTTTTAATTCCCCAATGTGACTTTACAACCAAAAGATTCAACATCCACTGTGTCACATAACTGGGCCAGTAGCTTAGCCAACATCTAGAGAGAGAAGACCTTTGAACTCAATATCTCTCTCTTTTTTGCTGTCCCATTTTTCCCTTTTGTATCGCTGTCACCCTTTCCTCCCTTTTACACTCTCCTCTACAATGTCACATGTCCTTCTCTTGTCGCTGGGAGTCTCTCTTTTGAACTTGATGCTCTTTAAGTCCCCCCATCCAACAACTATTTTCCATATAATTGGTTGTTAGATGCAGCGTTTGGATCCATGAATGGATGAAAAAGACTTTTTCATGTTATTTTATGAATGCACTGCCCTGAGGTTCAACTGCTGGCCCAGAGTTCAGCTGGAGAAGGCAAGCTTTGATCTGCATCAGGATCGAGTTCAGCAAAGGTCATGTCGGGAATTATAATCTGTTACACATAGGCAGTGACCGTTTTGAACCTTATCAGGTATTGCAATTTCAAGAAGTGGATTTAGTTAGAGACTATAAATCCATATAAAATTTAATTTATATTTTGCTGTACCCTAGATTGATACAAAACGCCGGTGATGTAACCTCTAGAAAAATGCCATATTTGCCTGACTGAAAGTGTTTTACCTATCTGGCTACAGTAGAGGGGCTTTACTTTCTTTGAATCAACATAACAAAGAAGGAAAGCGGCATGAATAACTAGAATCATGTTTATGGCTATATCCAAAGAGAGAAGTTGAAGTTTTAACTATGCATTACACTGATAAGATATATAGATACAAAGATATTTAGATATAGGCACAATGTAAGAGTAACACCTCTCTGCAAGGGGACAAAAAATACTTAATTACTAAAGTTTGGGTGGTTGTGAGTCCACAGGCATGCGTGCAGCTGTTTATGATTATGGAGGCTCAAACACACCCTCATAGTCAATAATGGACAGTGAAACTTAACACAAACTTTACAAGCAGCAAGGCAACATCATAAAAAACCTAATAAGGCAAACATAGTTATTCAGTTGAATACACACACACACACACACCCCATCAAATTCTCCCTCATGCTTGTCTTCCATACAAAATAGAATTATACATTGAAAACACAGTGCCTATTATTACCATTTGGTTGTTATATAGCGAAACAGGCCAAGTCAAGGAATGGAAACCCTTTGATAGGAATTGACTTTCCACCCAAAAAATAGTGTGATTTGAAAATGAAAAGCTGTCACAGCTCAGTTGCTGCCATGACTGAAAAATTCATCAGGGGGAATCATTGTCATTTATTAGCAATGTGAGATCTTCTACATGCGGTGTGATCTTCTAAAAGCACTATTCCTTCTGAAAAGGAGGAATTTCCAAACGTTCTGTTGTGTTTTAAACAGCTGCCTGATCATCCAGTTGCTGCTACGTTACTAAGACATCGCAATATCTTAGAATCATTCTGCAAGTAGCGTGGCATGTTGAGGGAAATGATCATATTTATTTCATATGAGACGACAGAAAGAGAGTGTCAACAATTCCCCTTCAATCAATACTAGATGCATGGACGCACCCCTCCTTTTTCTTGTTCTTTCTATCACTGCCTCTCTTCAGATTGTTTTTCATCCATTTCTGTAAGGCATGATCAGCTGCAATTACCCTCCCTCCATCCTCCTCCTCCTCCATCAGTCCACACCTCCTCTCTCTCCCTTCTCATCCATCCTGCCTCCAAGAGGCAGCCAGAATTCCTAAGAGAGCGCCAATCAGTTCCTCTCCCGCTCCTCTTCCCCTCCCTTTCTCTCTCTCATTTTCACTCCGTCTCTCTTGTCCATTCTTGCTAGCAACTTGTCACTTAGCAACGGTGTCTGCTATGCTGTTGGGTAGTGGATTGTCCCTGGCTGCAGTACTCCAGTAGTTGCATTAACCCATTCCATACATAGTCCTCCAGTAAATCAAAAGTTTGTGTTAAACTACGGAGCAAAAGCAACATATTAACTTATAATAAGTGACTGCTTACTCAAGCGATTGTACTCTGGAACCACTGCCTTACATGTTATGATCACCCCACACATACACCCTGTGGATTAGCTGCTACCATTTACATGTTATCATCTCGATAAGGTCAGCATATTGTGTTTAGCATAACAGCAGCCTGAGCCTCTTCTGGCCAAATCAAAAATGCCATTTAGGATGCTCAGCTTTGCCAACACATACAGCAACGCATTTTTATGGTAGGCAGGCTGGGGTAGTGGATTTGTTTGCTGTACATAATGGCACGTTAACACCCCTGTAATCCTTTTCTCAGTTTACTGCCAATGACATTTTAAGTATTCCTAATGTGCTCCAGCCATGCTGAGAGGAGGTGGGTGCACAGCCGTCTTGTGTGCGAGCGGATGTGTGTTCTCTTCGACTGTTTTTTTTTTTATATTTATTTTTTCCCTCACGTGTTTCTCTCCCTTGCTTATCAGAGGTCAACACCTCGAGCACAGCTTCCGCCTGTACACTGCCCAAACTATAAGAAATATCACGCTAAAAAAACAAAAAAAACAACCGGCTGTTTGATACCAACACTGAGCTCAACAAAAAGCTCATTTGCATTACATTTCCACTGCATTAGCATATCCGCCCGCATTCCCACACTCACTCACTCACACAGCCTCGTTTGCCACTACCTGCTCCGGCACTTTCATGTTTATTCATCCCTCTGTCTGGCATACCTATAATCAGATAACAGATCTCTGCACCATTAGCACACTCAAACAGGTGGAAACAGGTAATAAATGCTGACAGAAATAGGTAAGAGATTGAGAAAGAGATTACGGGAGCGCACAGGGTGAGTCAGCGAAGTGCACAACTTTGGAAGAGAATAAGGAGAGGGAGTCTTGTAAAAGAAATAACAAAAAAAAAGATAGATAGAACATAGTTAAATAACATCTTGTATCAATGTTGGAAATCTGGAATAAAATAGTACCAAAGTGAAAGTTGAGATAATGAGTGTAGGAATATTTAGCTGCTACCTGCGCCCAAATCTGGAGGGTGTTGGCCCTCAAATCAGCAACTCCAGACAACTTATCCAGATCAGGTGAGAGTTAAGGCAAAGCATTCTGACATGTATAACCTGACATTATATTACGTCTATCACAAGTATTTTCTCCCATTTAGCTAAATTATTTAGACTTAATTTGTTTTCTCTTGTTTACCCACTAACAAATACCTTCTCACAAAATCATCCACAAAATGGTCCGATGCAATGTCACACTGTTGTATTTGTACCGTCAGTGCACAATGAAATCAAGAACGTAAGGTACATCATAAACAACTGTTGATTAGTATTTAAATGATTTACTGCACTGCACGTTTGGCATTGAATTTAGCCACATCCTGATGGAATCTAAAGAGAGAGAATGTTGCACAGGAGTGAGGTCAGTCTGTCAGTCAGAGATGGGAAAATAGTGATGAGGAGGAGGATAGGAAAGACAACAGGAAAGGAGAGAGAATTATGACCATCTGCACTGCGATAAACAAAATGTTAGACTAAAATTTGCATGCACTCTCACACCTATACAGAAGCACACACCCTCACAAGCTATTTGTTTGCAGACTTCTCTCTGCTGTAATTGCAGTGACATTTATATTTGCACCTGAAGCCTGACTGCCAGTTTCCATTACTTGGAGCCAGATTTAGAGAGAAGCGAACTAGAGTGAATGGCGGGTGACTGGAATGAATGCGGAACCAACTGTACCTGAAAGAGCTATTTTGAATTATAGCCCAGCTCCTCTCCATCTGACAGGGTCACCCACGGAGTGTCTGTATTACGGAGGAAAGCCTGATACACCACACGTGGAAAAAATATTTTCCGCAAGGGGACAATAAAGTAATTATCAAAAAATAAATACCCAGCAAGTAACATAAATGTATATCATATGGATGCGCTCACTCATACAGCCAACAAGTTCAGCTTATATTTACATGTTTACCAAACATACTGAATTTTCCTACGTCTCTAATCATTAATTCAGATTGTGAAAGTTTTTCCTGATGAAAAATAGCACCCATTCCCTCCCCTCCCACCTCATAATACTATTCCACAATATGAGCTTTATCACTTATTTCAAAAGGCCCAAATTGGAAATTTATGGGAGAACGGTCATCAGTCTTAGAACTTTCTCAGTTACAATGATTAATCTATCCGGACTGGGGATCTTGGCTCCGCTGCACTATCCATTGATCATTTTCACAGCTTTGTCATTAAATATTTATCCAGCTTATTCGCTGGTGGCCATTGTTCAGTAACGTCCACCATGATGAGTGTGTAAAAGATCAGAAACTCAACAAAAACATAATTTTACCCAAGTCTGGCTGGCATCTTGCGGGTCTCCTGCACGATTTGAAAGAGCCACGTCAACTGTTTCACCTGTCTGCGAAATGACCGTGTGAACAGTATCAGCATTATTTCTCCTCTTTTCCTACCCCATCCCCCATGTGGCTGTTTGAGTCAGATTCAACACAAAGTTGTTTGTTTGGGCCTGTGGTTGTTTACATGACTGGGAGCTTTATCCTCCATCAGCAAACATCGGCATTCGCAGCCTTCGTTTTCCCACATGGGTCAATTACAGAGAGGGTGATGGGGCTGTCACAGCAGGGGCTCCGGGCATGTTGGGTTTGAGGCAAGGAAGTAGAAAAAAGTATGGTGCATGGGAGAGGAAATGTACCGTAAGACAGTAAAATTACAACAGAACGGGGTGAGCTGGTTTATTTGTGATGCTCTTGCATTCCTATTCTCTCTTATGTACTGGAGTTGTTTATGTCCAAAATCCCCTAGCCAGATTTATGTTTCGGTACTCTCAGTTGTTGTCAGTCCACTATATTTCCTCTATACTAACACACCCTCACTGAGACAATTTGGAAGTCCTGGAATGCTTTCTGAGAAGGCGAAGGACGGATTTAACTCATATGGTTTACTACTGGGGAATTTCAAGCAAAAAAAACGTTCGATAGAAACAAGGAACTATTTGAGCATTCCAAGGATGGTTAAATCAAGGGCAACAAGACTTGGTCGAAGATGCTGGAAGAAGTTTTGTCTCTCAGATGCTCTTCCAGTACCTTCCAAGTCCAGTCGCCCTTGATTTTACATCCCTTGCGCAACTATAACCTGGATGACTGAGAATCTTCACAGACACATTCGAGCATTCTTCAATGATTTTGCCCTGAACTTTACAAGGGAGTGCGCTCGTTCCTGAGACTAATTTAGCCTAGCTTGACATATCTCCACACACCTCTCTCATGCACACTTTCTTTGAATGGAATGTTTAGGTATTTATAGTAAATGGTAAAAGGAATGTACTTGTATAGCGCCTTTCTGGTCCACTCAAAACGCTTTACACTAAATGTCATATTCACCCCATTCGCACACATTCAAACACTGATGGCAGAGGCTACCATGCAAGGTGGCCGTCATCAAAAAGAAACTAGTCATTCACACGCACTCACACACCAGTGGCACAGCCTTTGGGAGCAGTTTGGGGTTTATTATCTTGCTCAAGGACACTTTGCCAAATGGGCTGGGAGAAGCAGGGTATCAAACTGCCAATCTGAGTGGGTGACCTGCTCTATCTCCAAACCGTAGCACCCTGTGGTGCTGATAAACAAGACATGAAAATATAGTTCTAACAACCCTCTGCACTTAATGAAGACACCGCTATAGATAAACAATTGAACAAGTTAAATTAACAGAGTGGACAGTCTATATCCATTAGCCTGCATGTCTTAACCCTGTAGACCTAATGCTTTTATGGACATCTGCTCAGGAAAATCTAAATAAGCCTGCCCTTGTTATATACTGCCTACATGCAGAACCATGTAGACTGAAAACACACGTTTACTCATTAAGCAAAATCATTATGCAGATACCATGCACATAAGTCTTTTCCTTTAATTTCCACCACCCATCTTTTCACTCAGTGCTATCACTCTATTGTGTAATTTCAAAGACCATCAACAATTTTTGAAGGATATATTTTTCACAACCCTCCCAGGCTATTCTGTCAAAGACCCGATAAGATAAGTGAGTGCCTGAGTTAAGTTCAAAATCCAGACATCACATGCCTATGATGGATCTAAAACTTACAGAATTCAAAATGTTGCCCTTAGTAATGTCTCATTCATTTCCCTTTGCTGTATCATAGAACGTCTACAAATGAGTTTTGAAAAGCACACAGTCGTTGTCACCTTTGCAAGGGTGCATTTGTCTTAATTTAATTAATCATTCTCAGGTTTCCAGGTGTTGAAGTTCCCAATCTCCAATCGATCTGCTCTTTGGTGTATCAGGTGTTGAATTTGTAAGCTCAGAGACATAAGAGTGCAGTGCAAATTCACACCAGTCACTGAATTTACCTAGTTAATGGATTAAGAGGAGTCATTAGACAAAGTGCATGGCTGGTGACAGTACTTTACCCCAAATCAAACAGTATGCGTGACTGAAGCTTCAAATCTGACAGTTAACCCCATGGAGATGACTTTGTTTATGGTCGCCACAATCATTTAACTCCCAAACAGATGGCATGAACACATAGTAATCCATCCATCCATCCTCTATCTTCCCAACCTAGGAAAACCTCCACAGGAAGGCGTCCAGGAGGCATCCTAATCAGACGCCCGAACCATTTCAACTGGCTCCTTTCAACACAAAGGAGCAGCGGCTCTATTCTGAGCTACCTCCAGATGTCTGAGCTCCTCACCCCAGGCTGAGCCCAGCCAGCCTACATAGAAAACTCATTTTAGCCGCTTCTATCCGCAATCTCATTCTTTCGGTCACTATGCACAGCTCATGATCATATGTTCTCCACTGCCACAGTAATCCATTCCACACATGATAGCCTTCTTTGGGGTATTGAAGGACAAACCAATTCATTAGACAGACAATAAATAGGAGGATAAGAAACATGGAAAGGAGTTTTCTCACTTATATTTGCATGTTATAGAAAAAGCAAAAAGTTGCATGGAGCATTAAAACAATTAGGTAAGCAGTTTGATCAAAATTTTTACTTTATGTCAAAAAACATCTCCATATAAATAAAAAAAAGAAGCATCACAGCAGCTGACGATTTCAACTTTCAGATCAAGATATAAGATGTCCTCTAGATTTCCACTCCATCCTGAGGGAAACTCTGGGAACATATCAGTGATGGATCTTTATCCCTCTTACTGCCATTTGCCAACTTGCCCATTGCAGCCTTAAAGCAACACTTATATATAATAGTAACGTTACAATGCTAACACTACCAGCTGTGTGTGAGAGGTACATAGCTGCTATGGACAGCCAGAATTCATCTATTTATCATGGGCCTAGCAGCTGACAGAAAATACATGTTGGGGTCTTGCCAATTTCGTCATGCTTAGGGAAGGGGCAATGAATTTAGGCTGAGCTGAACTTTCAAATCCAAGAGGACTTTTGAGAAGAAAAAGCTGTCTTTACCCACAGTATGTGTATTGTTGGAAAGACATCTTGTGCCTACGAGGATCTATGTGGTTATACAGTTAGAAAATATGTATATTAGTGTCCTTCTTTAAGGCAGGACGCTGCTTGACCTAATGTTTGAAATGAAAATGTATTTTGCTGCTGTAAATTAAAATGTTGCTGTTTAACCGAACTTCGCTAATGTAACCTTGACCAAAGTCAGCTTAACTACTTTAGCTTTGTTTGGCCAAGGGGAGTGCATTGGTAGGCAAAGTTCAGCCATATTGTCACCCTTTACCTCATTACAGTTTGCAGTCTTCCATAACAGTGACGTGGTTTTTCAGTGACTAGAAATCATTGAATCCACAGGTGACAGCCATATGATGTGTTGCATGATTCTTAATGTATTGATTGTTTTGCATGCTTTCCTCTCCCAGGGACTGCAAGCATTGCTCTTTATTGTGGAAATGACTTAAGTGACTAAATGAACATTCCTCTCTCTTTCAGGATGCTGCAGAGACCAGAAGCGTCAGTGAAATCCCCCTGTCCTTCCTTCTGCCCTTTTCTATCCCTTTCTCTAATGCTGTTTTCTTAAATGCCCCTGATGATTTGACTTTGCTACCTGTAACACCGGGAAATGTAGTTTTTACTGTAATTGTAAATTGTTGCAATGCAGTAATTTCTTTGTGGTTTTCTCTTACATATATCACAGTAGCCCCTTAATGACTACTTGGGAAAAATTTCCTTAGAGATTTGCACCTTTTGAAGTCATCAACACATGATTGGCCCCGCCCAGTACTAAAGAACGCAATTTTAAATGGACTACACCCTGCCGCCAGCCAAGCCCACTGACCAGATTAGACACTCAGAGTGAATACTTATACTGGTGTTTCCCTCATTCCCTTCCCAGCTCAATACAAACATCCCCATTAAAACTACCCAAATCCCCTCTGTGGAAGTTGATTTGCTAACTCTTGTCTCTTTTACTAACAACAAGCTTCAGAATTCTTCCAATTTGATTCTTTTCATTGGTGAATTTTCTTTTCCCTTACCTTTTATGATTTCAACGACTAACACTGTGTCATTCACGGAATGTGAACCATCTGTTGTTTTTTCTACTTAACTTGCGACTTACATACTAACAAATGTATTGTTATCCTTTTATTCCTTTTGTTTTTTTCTGATTTTATTTTATAGACTACCCTTTTAAAACAAAATAGTTATACAATTGCTTTCTTTATTTCTTTATTTGGATGTTTTACTATATAAACAACAGGAAAAAGATACATTCTCTTAAATTATATTTTACTATTACATTACATTTTTGCTTACAATTGAATCGCCTGTTAAAAGGAGAAGCTGGTTTTGCAAAAGGCGATTTTTTTCTTTTTCTTTTTTCTTTCTCACTTTTTTGGGGTTGAGGTGTGTTTTCTTGAGTTTAAGGTTTGTCCTTATTTTTTTTTTCTTTCTCCTCCCCCTGTTTTCTCCTGAAGCACGCAGGCATTGGACACGCTATGGTAAACAAACTGCATTATATGGTAGATATCATTCTAATTGTCTTATACTTTGGTTTGCCCTGGGTTTTCCGTTACCTCTTTCTATTCTGTTTGCCTTACTGAAAGTACAATCCGCCATCAATTCCAAGGTAGCTGAAAAACTCCACCTCTCTGTTTTTCTTTTAGCCCTCTCTCTATATATATGTTATTGCTTTTTATTGCCATCCAGTTCTCCCCTTCCTGAAAAGAATTAATGTGTTCATCCAAAGAGGTCTGCCCAAAAGGGTATAGAAATTACACATATTCCAATTTTAATATTTTGTTCTGCTATATATTTTCTGTCCCTTTTTAGTTGTTTTTTTATTTACTTTTCTATCCGTATGAAGAAATAAAGAATCATAATGCAAGATGTTTTATCAATTGAGTATTAGAAAAATCTTAAGAGCTACCTTTATGTTTTCGTTTATCCCTCTTTCCTTTTCATTTATTTTCTTAGAAGAACCCTATGAACTGAGTGTACACAGCAGAGTTCTCAAGCAGACAAATAGCCTTCTATGGCAACTCCAGTGAGAGGAAGTAAAAAAACACCGAAGGAAAACATATTTTTGTTCATTTATATCTGCAACCTATTAAAAACATAAATGGCACTGAGGACACAATCTTGCTATGTTGCCTCAGACATGTTTAGCCTGTTAGGGATCGACCTGTTATCAAGGCTTGCCATCCTGTGGTTTATAGAGTCATGAAGAGTATTTACAACTTTTGATTTAGTGGCCAAGGCCTTCACCATAAAGTAGGCCTCAAATGAGGGCTTGATCCCATTAGTGGCCTTAGGCTGATTTATGGTCAAGATGGAGCTGTTCCCAGACCAGCACCTGAATACACTCCCCCTTTTACACACACGCACAATTAATAAAGTCCTTAATGTTTCTGTAGTACACTGCAGAAATTATCAAACTAAGAGTACTGATGAAAGCTCATTATTGAAAATTAAAAGGCAATTGCACTTTTATTAAGCTGCAAAGTGGGGGGTAATTTGCCAAAATACCTTGTAGATGCTTGTTTTAAAAAAAAAAATAAGACCCTGACTAACACCTTATTGGATTCTTATCTTCCAAAACAGTACTATGCTGACTGCACTATAGCACTGTCAATGTAAACTGGTAGCATGCCTTAGCGAATAATTGTGATCTGCCTTACTTCCTTTCACTGGACTTTCCAATCAATAAATGAAGCTCTCTGCCCATTGATGCAGTAACTGCCTGGGAAAATGTGAACTGTGTACTATCGACCCCTCATTAACACTAACACTAACTTATATTTCTTATAATTTACTGGTCTCACCCCTTGCATGAAGAGACTTGACCCCCCCCCCTTCCCTTTTTTGTTTGTTTTTTATATAAAGATTGCATTGAGTATATATGTATATGTATATATCATGGCTAACATATATGCATACATATATCAGTTGTCTAATATAATCAATATGGCCATAAAACACGTTAGCCACACCCTCTTGCTGTTTTATTTATTTTCTTTCCTTTTTTTTTTTTACTTCTATGAGTTTAACTTCAAAAATAACTTACAAAAAATGACCTCACACCATATCTTGCTGAAACTAAAAAATTGGGGGGAAAAGTAAAGAGGGGAGACAGAGTCTCATTTTCTGGGTGAATAGAGGATTGACGATTATGGAAGAAATCTGCACAATCCATCTTAACTCACGAGCTGGAGAAAACTATTCTGATTGTGCAGAAATCCACTGCATCTGGTAGTGACTCACTCAGTCTTGGCTGAAATTTGACAACAATGCCGAATGAATGGATTTTTAGCTCACATCAGAAATACTGTGAAGTGGAGACACAATGTGTCCAGTAGTTACCGAATGACCTTTGAAATCCTAATTCTCTATTCACTCAAGACAGGGATGTCCTCTCTCCCCTCTCCATTTTTCCTATTCTTTAAAAAACCCTCTCATTTCCATTGATTTCATTTGTGATTGATGACATTTGTCCCATCCTGTCCCACTCCCACCTCCAAACTGACAGTAACCAGTGGTTGTATTCCTGCACCCTGTTTGCATGTTCTATTGGCTAGAACGTCTTCACATCAACTGCTGCTCTAGCCCAGCGCGTGTCAGTCTGTTGTACACGTGTCTAGATGGGTTTTTTTCTGTTGCATTCTTGTCCAAATAAAAACCTTTACATGTAAAGCTCTCTTCCTTTCCCATTTGTCTGGTGTTGTGGTGCCCTGCAATTATATTTAATTCCCTACCTTCCCATTTTGCTGCATCTTGCCAGATGGTTTATTTGTTTTTTGTTTAGTAGGTGTTATGTTTGTGTTGTGTCTAATGGAAATCTTCCCCCATCAACATTCTTCCTGTCATCTTCCCATTTAAGTGCATGGCTTGTGTGTCAACCCTGTTAGCTTGGATGGGTTCATTTTGTTTCCTCTTAACTAAAACAAACCCTTGTCACATGAAATAACACATTCAGTCCAAATCTGGACCTGGTTTGAGCAATCAAATTGCAGAGGACTTTTAAAGAATCCTCACCTACTCTAATCATTTTGACTAAATTAACTAAAACAGTGTTACTAATCTACTGTTTGAATCAAACCTTTGTTGTAACTGTACTAACAACCATTTTTGTGTCTGACTTTCCCTTACTTACAAAAATACTAACCGATTTTGTTCACCCTCCAACCCTTATAAGTCTTTTGGGCACAAAGCTAAAGAACTTCCTCCTTTCTCACCCCCATCCCTTGACAACTGTTGCCAAAACAGCACTCGCCCCAGGCTCCCCAAACCTCTCTCATGCCTTTACTAGCCTAGAGATTGATACAAGAAATTACTAAAAAATGTAAAGTTGACAAGCTGCCAGACACCTATTGAAGTCCACTACTGAATGGGAGCACCTTCATTCCCTGTCTCTCTTAAACATTCTTTTTACCTGCGGGTCTGGCTTTGACCTGAGCTAATGTGTGGGTAATGTGGGCAGTCTATTATGATGCATTTGTTATGTGAGCCTCCAACCGTGTAATGTAATATATTAACTCCAAAATGTAATGCATTTTTTCTCCCTGCAAAAGATCTCTGACAGTAATCAAATGTAGTACCAACAAGGGTAAGTAATACAGTTTCAAGGTAAGCTCGTTGCCTCCGCTTTGCACAGATTGTGGTGTTAAATACATGAAGGTACTGATAAGTGTCTGTACTTAGTCAGACTGTGCTGTATTATTCATAAATTACTGACAAAGACACTACAGACTCTCAGTGAAAGTAAAGATTTAATGCTCAAAAAACGGCTGCCTTTGGGATTTCATTAGACAATTTGTGCACAGTGAGTGTGAGTTAACTCACACAAAGCTATATTCCATTGTATGTGTTGAAAGCCTGACAGGATATTGTTTCAAATAACATGTGTGAAATTCCTCTTAATATTTCATATTGGGAATATGTCCAAAATAAGCTTCAAGACTTGCTTTGATACTTCATTTCAGCATCCAATACCACCTGGGTTCATTCTGTGGCACTTCTGTGAGCTGCTGTACTTGTGCTACTTTCTGCTTCTAATTTCTTTTTTTATTGTACTTTACCCTAGTCACCACGTAAGTTGCTTTCCAGAGTCCTAAAGATCAATAAACGCAGCTGTGAGAGTCCACAGTATGTTGGAAGTTGTGTGCAAATGTGTTGCATGATGCTGATACGTCTTCAAGCACACATGACTTACAATTTTAGCTCCCAAAAATAATAAATAAAAACATGGTCATAGTGTACACAGGATCTGGTTATTCATTATAGTGTCATTGTCTTGATTGCATTGCATCACAGAGCATTCAGTTGCTATCAGCCTGCAGTCATGGAGTCAGATATGCTCAATGAGCCAATAACATGCTCAGCTGAGCACACTGCTGGACTTCACACAGAAAACAGTTCTAGGTCAGCATACATTACATTGGAAACCCTATTACAAAATCTCGTTTCTTCTGTAGGTAGTTGGTGGTTTATGAGGAACAAGTAGAAAACAGAAAGACTGAATGAATAGAAAGGAGGTTAATAAAATCCCCCCACCGCAAGACCGTCAAGGCCAACATGTCCTCATATCTAAGCGATGAAATAGGTTGATTGTCACTGACTCCCAAAACGACATATATGACCGTTGGACCAGTATAGCGATGGGCATACCCGTCGCAGTTTGGTTGGGTTCAGGCAACAAAACTACTTGAGTCACAAAACTTAACACTAAGGGCGCTTTCACACCTGGATCGATTGGAGATGTTGTTCCGACTCAAGGGGGGTGTTTCTCCTTTGGCTCGGTTCGTTTGGTAATATGTGAACACAGCAATCGCACTCTGAACCGGAACAAAACAACCAAGCCGGGATCACCAAGAAGAGGCGGTGTCAGCTTGATTCCATACTAACCCTAGAGCGGTTCATTTGCAATGAGAACACAATCGATCCATGAACCGGAACAAATTAATGTGTTGGCTGGCAACCGACGCCAAAGGATCGCTTGTCAACATGGAGCTTCAGCAGCGTATTTTGCTAATTTGTTGCAGTATGTTGTTGTCGTTGTATTATGTAGGCCTACTGCTGTCAGAGTTTTTTTTTTTTGCTTTCGTGTGGCACTTCTCGACGGAGCGTTCACAATCCCTCTCTTCCATTTTATCACTGACCCTCTTGTAGACTTCAGTGTTCTTGCGTGTGGTGTGCAGATGTGTTGTTCCGACCAAACATCTATTTCATCTCTTTGCAGCGCCAAGTCCACCCGCGATTCATTTTGTGTTACTGTTGTCATGGACATGTCCCACAATGGAATGCGCGACCTGCACGCATGAAGTAGTGACGTAACGTCACACAAGTGACGTATTAAAATTGATTCGGAACAAAACAAATCGATCCGGGTGTGAAAGCACCCTAAGTGTTATCATAATGTTATTTAACTTTAAATAAGGCAAAATTGGCTTTAAATTAAATGGACCTCTATTTAAATGGACTCCTGGATTAAAATCCAGCCTAACAAAAAATGTAGATATAGTAGTCCTAATAAGCTGCTTGAACAGTCTATATGACCATTTTTCCTATGAGGACAGGTTGGACTAGGCCTACCAATGGATAAAATGGAAGCGTCTCATGATGTTAACCCAGTGCTGTGTCAATCACTTCACAGTGTATTTAGCTGTAAACAGCTTGAGTCTGTGTTTTCTCTGATATCTTAGACACAGTTCAGGATGGGTCAGACCGGTGTGTTAGGTTTCTGTGTGTACTTGGCTGAAGAAGTATTTGAAGAGCAGCTGGGGCAGTCTTATTTTTTTGTGGCTGTGTGTTCCTTGATTATTTTAGGTACCTATGAAAGGATTAATTAGGCTAGATTTTGTTTTTGTTTTTTTAAGTTTTAGTCGGCTGTATTCATTTTAATAAATCCAGTGGAATTAAAATCTCACTGATAAAAAGAGAAGGGAAGGATGCTAGGAATGTGATAATTAGCCAGTTACATAGTTGTATTTCAGGCATTGTTTTTAGATTGTCACACTATGTTTCAGGAAGAACTGTGATCACACTATTACAAAGACTTTTTTTCTGACCATATTGCTTTGTGTGCTCAGGCCTCCTAAGGATGTTTATGTGCCAGCAATAGAAATGATGGTTGATTGCATACAATAAACAAGCAAAGGAAGGAAGCATTGGCAGATTTCCTGTCTGTTTGCACATTTCAACAACCAATCATTTTACCTGTGAGCTATTATCAACACACCGTAAAAGAATAACAGAGGGAGCTAATGCTGGAGGTTCGCCGCTGCAGATATTACCATATTATATCAAAGTAATACTTTACTTTAAAGTGACTTTATGGTTTCAGTGAAATGCTGTTAGCTGCTTCTATGCCTCAATCATATTTACCTATTGGGAACAGGAGGATGAGCACTTTGACAGATGGATCCAGAGAGGCTAGATTATGTTTTATGTTTTACTCAGCTGCTGTTGGTCAGTGCCGCAGAACCTGCCTTGTCATGGTGACAATATTATTTCGTGCTGTATTTCTCCACGCTGACTAGACCATTTCAACAGATCTTAGCCCATTTATTTTGAACATTCAAAGAAAATGGTCTAAGAGAGAACAAGCTGCCAAAATCTCTCTGGCAGAATCTGACTATTTTACTTCTTGGGATTTTACATTTTGAGATGGCAATCCATTTGGATTCCCTGTAAACTGTAGCCTCCAGGCCAGGAGCGCTGGGGTATTTCCACCATCAACCTGTGATGTCAGCACCCACTCCCTCCTCCACCCAGTGATGCAAGTGCTTGTAATGTTACTCCGTGGGATGAGTACAGTGGAAGCAAAGCCTATCTAACCTGTGATTAATTAAGTAGTTACCTGAGATGAAACACTTGGATTTTTGTTGGACATACTTTTAAACTAACAATGCCATGTGCCTATATGGTTATTTGACATTGTCTCTGTGGGATTTTTTTTGCTCTGTCTGAACACTGATCATACAATGAATCAATTAATATAATGTGACTGCCCAAAGCATTTTTTTTTTTTTTTACAATGCAAACATTTTGGTTTGATGAACCATTTAAGTGGTGGGATCTGGGATGATGAAGAGGGCAAGAGAAAGAAAGACAAAACAAACAAATTGCTAATTTCCAATTTTCTCTTTTTAGCTGGGAACTTAATAGGTGTCTGGCAGCTGCGCAATGCAAGTCCTATAAGGCCACAATGAGCAAATCCTTCCCTGAAAACAACCCTCCACAAAATCCAAAGAGCCTAGCTCGGCCATAAAATATGTTCTTCAATACGTTTTAATTTCAGAAACTTGACAGGTTGTATCTCTACCCTTTGACATTCCATCCTTTCTTCATATTTTGAGAAGAGGTCATGCAATGGGTAGATGGCTTTGGCCAAAGTCTGTAGGAACATTTTAAATGGCACAACACGTTGTGGCCCCTTTCTTTCTCTTCCTTAGCCACCTGTTAGGTTTCTCTCATCACTATTGGATAAATGGAGTTGCCCTGCTGAAAGCGCCACTCGAGATCTTCAAAGATGCCCCCCCTCCCCAACACACCACCGTTCTTGGCAGATACATCTGGCCACCATGATCGCTCTTTCTCACTAAGTAGCAACAGCAGACATAAAAATGAGTTGCCCTGTTAAGAAGGGAAGTACGGGAAAAAAAAGAAAAGACAAAAAGTGAAGAAAAAACCAAAACAGTCAAGACAAAGTGAAGACGAGCACTCAGCTGGGGCGGCTGATCTGTCGAGTGCAGTTGCTAAGGTTTTCAGCCCTCTGCTTCAGAATGTCTGCTTCATATTGAGTTTTTGGTTTGTCAGATTTAAATAAATTATTTGGGATATTTTTTAAAAATATATATATTTGCGGTCATAAGGGTTGTGGTAGTACAAAATTCTGTTTATCAAAACCACAGTAAACAGTAAGTAGTGTCCCCAATCCCTTGCAAAATGAAGTACCACAATATGCAAGATCTTATTGTAAATGACCGGAATGTAAACCCGGACCTCACATTAAAATGAAGGTAGTTTGTGCTAGCATCACTTTAGCATCAAACAGATTGTTGTGGACACGGCTCTCCGCAGTGCTGCATTTCGGCAGTGCACATTGATTTGATTTTCTTTGTTATAACTCGTGGAAGAGGGTTAGAAAGTGGAGGAAATCCATTTCTGTGTCATTTTATTCACTGTTCAGGTATTATTGGAACTGAAAAGGTAGGATCTGGTGTTACATTTGAAACAGCTGCTTCACCTAATCTTGTACAGCCTTGTGTTAAATCAGTACAAGAGTAGTCTCCACACATGCTGTTGTAATTTAGGTTAAACCTCTTTTTGATCAGGTTAGTCATGTTCCAGTAACACGAGGGTATTACTGGAACAAAAGAATCAAAACAGACAGAAAACCCTGGAGGAGCCTCAAAATTATACCCTTTATGCATTTGTTGTTTTTTTTTTAAATTATTTTTGGGGATATTAAGTCTTGTTTCTGCATTTCAATCGACACTATCTCATACCATCAGCTTGCGGCTGTGTGTTTGATTCCACTCTGTGCTTTCTCTCTGTTAGCGATCAAATGAATGTGTAACTTTGCACAAAAGGGGAGTCTTGAGGAAAGCTGTTATTGAAAAGGGATTTATTTTCGGTTAAATAAATGGTGGTTCAGCAAATGAATGTTGCCAATCACAGGGGAAAGCCCAGTTGATATTCTGAAAATAATGTAAGATCAGTGTTTATTCTCAGTTTATTCAGTACATTTGGTTTGGGTAGTTATCAGTGTTAATTAACAGCATTTTTGGTTCAAGAGTTGGTGCTTTTTATTTATGTTACATTTTACGTATCTTTAAGATGCACTTAATCCAGTGTAGGAAACAGTCAAAGCTTATACTTTTGCCATTACTCAACTAAATCAGGATTGTGATTAGACAGTGAGCACAGCACTGTTCCACTGGTTTTCTCTTAGCAACTGCACTCCAGAGTGAAAGCCCTCAGTCTGACTGGCACCAAAGCAACCAACCAAGCGATACCATTTAGGGGACGGCCCCACCTATCACTGGTGTTTAATCCACTTTCTTCCTTGTTTTTCCTCCTCATTCCTCTAATTTCTCTCCACTGTCTTCATTCTCTATTCTGTCTATCCCTGCTCTCTCTCTCTCTCTTTTTTTTTTTTTCATCTGTCCCTTCTTGGGTCATGCCTACGGCAGGTGACCATCTCAGTGGATGGTATATTAACCACCACTGGTTACACCCAGGAAGATTACACCATGTTGGGCTCTGATGACTTTTTCTACATTGGAGGGAGCCCCAACACCGCCGACCTGCCGGGATCCCCAGTCAGCAACAACTTCATGGGCTGCCTTAAAGATGTGAGTGGCTATGTGTCATTTGTCTAGTGTGTGAATACGTACTGTATGTAGCTGATCAAACATGCAACCATGTACACGCTCTCCTTTGTACTGTATCTCCCTGCCGTATGTTAGCAGTTTGTAGTGACTTGCTGTGGAAACGATTCTGACCGCACCTTTAAATAGCACACTTTGTATGTTTTTGCCAACTGCTTACTTGTTTACATCAGCTAAAGGGTGTCTCGAAACTATTAGTAAGATTTTTTTTTTGTTCCAAACAAAATGGCAATGAAAAAAAAAGAAACATACAAAGTTGTTCGACTGCGGTAAAACGTCATCCTCACACATACTCACACAAACACATTTGTGTTGACTCTCACACAGTCACTTGGGAATCATCAGTCTGTGCAGAGATAAGACTCATATTTGAGAGTTGGAGGTGTCAGACACACAGTCTGAATCTCTTTCAAGTGTTTATTTCCTCACTCCCCCTCTGAACCACACTGCAGACCAAACACATCCACAGGCACTGCACACGCCACAGTGGGATGGTGGATGAAAATCACAGGCAGATTCAGATTTATACACGTGCAAGCATACACACACTAATACACAGCTTCCCGTAGTCATGGACGGAGAGGACTGTTGCCGCATAAGAACTTTATTTCTTAAACTTTGACAAAAAAAACGACTTTTCTTTGCACTAGCGCTTTAATTCACGGCTTAAGAAGCTGTCAAGAGGACCAATCACAGCTTAAAGTATTATGCCCTTGTAAATGTAATGACTTGTATAGAGGCGACGCAACATGGTGCCATCGCATTTCCTCATAAAACCACGCTGATTGAATAAGTAATTACTTTTGCCATCACTTTTAATGGATCGCACAGTAATCGCCCTATCTCTAACTTAATTATGCCTGCAGAATTACATTTTCATTATTTGGGTTGCTATCGGAAGCATCCCTAGTGGGTCTTAAACTTCCCAAGGGCGTTTAACTATCCTCCGTCTAATCAAGACAAGGGTGGATTTACAGTCAACGTACAGACGGAGCACAGGGGAGGGGGGGGGGAGGTGTGAACGGTGGAAAAACAGACAATGCCGAGAGCTAACAGCAACAAATAGAGGTGAAGAAGCAATGTGAGAAAAGTGATGGAAAAGGAAATTCAGAGCAGATGGTTAGAGAGCAGAGCATTTAAGTTGGAGAGGCTGAGTGATCTCCCAATAAGTAGCTAAATGAGAGTAGATAACTGAAGCCTGAGAAAGTGAGGGACAAATAGCATCTACATGTTTAATATTTATGTAGTATTGGAGAGAGAAATGTTTCGAGGAATAATGGAGTAGCATTTCAGCGACCGACTTTAAAGTAAGAAAAGGAAACTGAATGGGGAGGGGGCGAGTTTTGAGGTAAAGGTGAGATATTGTTGAGGAGCAGGGAAAGATGTTCCTGACAAAATGCAGGAGAGAGGCGGTGTTACTGTAAACATCAGACATTTCCATTCATGTTTGACCTTCTGCCAAGGACTGCATTTTTGCCTTTAGCAGCTTGGGTTTGGGTCAACGCTGCAAAAATGGTGTGTAGGCAAGTATGGAATCTTAAAAAGTTGTTTTTCCTCAAATCAAGGGAAACAGTTTGCCAAAAGCATAAGGTTGTCTCTCCTAATTCCTCTGGGCCTACTGTAGATAGACAATTTTAAGATGTCTATATTGTACTGTTGACTCTAGGCTTAGTAAGATGTGGTAACAAGTGATGGTGAATAGCATGTCTCTGAGATTAACACAGAAGCAAATAAGGTGGTCCTGTTTTGAATCTCCTTTCTGCATGGAGTTTTTATTGTCCTTTTATGATGGAATATGTAGCATCTGGGTGGTTATTTTTTCTCACACATAAATACTGGCACTGGACTTCTCTTGACGTTGACCTTGAGAAAGAGGCAACAATCTTTTCAGGGCAGTATGGAGCTGTTGATGAATTTCCCTTCATACTGTTAAAAGGTTTGGAATTGCCAATTATATTGATTTTCCTTAAATAATGGCGATTTAACATTGATAAAACATTATAATTCACCTCCAAATGTATAAGGTTCCAAGAAACAAACGCTCACCTTATTGTTTATCTTCTCATTATTCTTTCCTCTTTCATATTTGTTGCAGCTGAAAGACAGGGTAATCTGATTTTAAATTGTTAAAGACATTTTAATATGCCATTCCTTTTTCATCATATTAGCAATTTGTTGGTATCAAAATAGGTATTAGCCATTACTCAGTGACCTCCACTGGCTCCCCGTGGCCTCCAGAATCAAATTCAAGTCACTAATGCATACAGAGTGACCACTGGGTCTGCACCATCTACCTAAACTCCATAATACAAACCTACGTTCCTTCTCGGCCGCTACGCTCTTCCGACGAACGGCGCCTGGCTCTGCCAGCCCTTCACACAAAGCGATCCCAGTCCCGGCTGTTCTCATCTGTGACACCACGATGGTGGAACGAGCTACCACACGCCATCAGAGCAGGGGCGTCCCTCTTTAACTTCAAGAAGCTCTTGAAAACTCATCTCGTCCGAAAACACTTCCTCTTATACCACCTCTAACTAACTAATCTTTAACATGCACTTCCTGTGCTCTTCTTCTTCTATCCCTGCAATTATCTTGTATGTGCTGCACTTTTTGTTCTGATTGCACTTTCTGTTAACTCTTACTTCCTTCCCTAGGTATTTACCTATGTACTATGAGCTCTTACTAGTATGTATTGTCAGTTGTAGATCTATATTTGATGCTCTGTTGATACTTGTATGTTGTTCCTCAAATAATAATTATTGCTAATAATATTTCTCCACCTTCAATGAAAAAATTCATAAATCTTTATTGTGAACAAACGAACCGAATAACCCGTTCCACTGCACACAGAAATTGTGCTATCCCGAAAAGATCCTCTGCCTTTGCACATTTAAAACCATTAAACAATGGAATCAACTCCCTGACAGTCTAAAGTTGTCTGTAGATCTGAATAATTTCTCTCGAAATTTAAAGAAATATATCCTTGATAACAAGCTGTGTCAGCATCAGCACACTTAAAGTATACAAATTTAACATTGAAGTAATTGTTTTTGAATGTGTTGGATATATTTTGGGCTGTGATGGTCTTTTGATTAGCTTTTTTATTTAAATATCTGATTGGTTTTAAATGATCATATGTTGGATTAATATTATATGTATTTGCTAGTGCTATTGACAGTTATTTGTATTGTAATGTTTGAAAATTGTTTGCACCTGCTCGGGGACTGCAGATGAAAATTAGCGTTGCTAACTCTGGTACAAAACATCTGTTCGTAAGATTAATGTATTTTGTACATTGTCCCTGACAAATAAATAAAACGAAACGAAAAATGTAAGTCACTTTGGATAAAAGCGTCTGCCAAATGAGTAAATGTAAATGTAAATGTAGGTAATTTAAAAAAGATGTTCAGTAACTCATGAATGCATTGAGATATCAACCTGAAATTTGAGGAACATGTTCAGCAGTTTTGCCAAAGGGGGCTTTCACACCTGAAAATCCGCATCAAGGTCTGAACCGAAATTCATATTTTGACACATTTTTATACATTCGGATAGTTTTGGTTTGGTTTCACGCTGCAATTCTACGACCGCACTAAAGGACTTTACGTGACAGACCTGCGTCCTGTCGTCCTCATCTATGAGGGCTGCATCTCCCTCTACTTGACATTGATTGGTTTATTAAAATGAACATATGCATATTTGCCACTATGATATTATTATGGCATCACTGCCTGCAGCATCAACTATACTGAAGGCTGGTTCAATTTCGCAGTTAACATCCAAGTTGTGCGAACATTATAACGTCGCCCACAGGAAAGAAAGAGAGGACAGCAAGCGATCCTTCTGCACCTCCGTTTGAGGAGAGACCGAAGATGTATGTGGCAGTGTGCTTCTATGGCCGTCTGTTTGAAAAGATGATCTGTCACGGGAGATTTATAATTGTGTCCTTATTTCAATGCATTTCTCCATGCATTTGTTTGTTTCCGGTTTACAGTCTACCGCCAAACTTCCTGTAACTGGTCTGCAAGTCCAAACCATCCAAAAAATGCTTTCACACCAGAGACGAACCGAACTATGGTTAAGTTTGATCTGGATCGAGACTACCTCTTTTTGTTGGACCAAATTTCGTCTGTTTGGTCTGGACCGTGGTCCAGGGGAGGTTTCACACCTGCAATTTTGGTTCAGACCAAACTGAAAAGTCCAAACCAAACGAGGTAGGTGTGAAAGCCCCCTAAGTATTTACACCGGGCTCCACCTCTAGGTAGCGACAAAAAGTCTCAAAATCTCACGACAGGCTGCATGGATTCGTACGAAATTCAGTTTGCATGATCTAGGATCATGACACAGACGGTACATAAAATTTGGTAATGATTGGTTAATCTGGGTGTGGCTTATTACAACAAATCTAAATTCCTAGACATTTACATTACATTCACATTCCAAATTTTTAAAAAAGCAACACATCCTAGAGAGCTGAAAATCTTTTGTCACACATCCTCTGATGTGTGATATGACTGGCTTTTAGATGGCTGCTATCAGCTGATGTGCTGGGATTGTGAGCTTGACTTTGTTGCCTGCCTGAACTTAAGCTGCCCTTTTTTGCACGTGTTGGTCACATGTGGAAACCTTGCCTACCCAGCGGCTATATTTTAGATTTGAATTAAAGAATTAAATAATAAAGACTTCCATTTAGTTGCTCTCCACAAAGTTGTCATATAATTGTCAGCCTGGTTAAACCATGTAAAAAACGTCACCTTTTTTGGAAACCCTTTATATAAAATCACATTTGTGAAGAGGGCTTTCTACAAGTTAACAGGATGAAAAACCAATAACAAATACAGAGAAGTTCTCTCCGCCATCTGACTGTAGGCTACTGAATCAAGTTTTTGTGGCAGGTGATTCCAAACTTTTAAACAGTGGTGTAGATATGTTCTTTGGCAGACCTTTTCTACTTAAAGTAATCAGTGCTTGAAGTGGAAAAAAATAACTGGCAGCACTCCCCTTTTTCACGTGTTGCCGTGTGTATCAGCCACTACTAGCAAATCCTTAAGAATTACATTCTGAATTTCTACAGTGAATAAAAGACGCTAGGAGATATTACTGAATTTCATGTCATACATACATTTAACCGGGGGGGTAACCATTTGAATTATATATATGTATATATATATATATATATATATATATATATATATATATATATATATATATAAAATTATGTTTTAGGTAAGTTTTAGGTAAATAGACATGTTTATAGATTATTTTTATCAATTAACAAATTGCAAAATGAATGAACAGAAAAATCTAATCATTTGGTGTGACCACCCTTTGCCTTCAAAACAGCATCATCTCTTCTAGGTACACTTGCACAAAGTAAAGTCAGGGACTGGCTGATGATCCAGCAATGCCTACACTGTCAAATTTAAGCATAGCACCTGTAAATTATAGATAACAATGCTATTATAAATGTTATCAGCTGCATCAGGCCCATTTAAACTGGTTCCCCCAGATTTCCTTATACTATGGCTTGGCTGAATACTTGATGGTTATTATTTACTGAGATGTGCATCTACATTGTCCAGTATGCTCAGCTAATCTATAATTTTAAATTAAATATTTAAGCAATAGTCCATGTCAATCTAATGATTTCCATCTTGCATTAGTTCAGCTTTGTAACTAAACCTTGACTGAGAGACAGATAATCATTGTCTTGTTTTAAAGAAGCAGCCCTTCTCCTTTGCCGAGAAAATCCATCCACCTCACACGTGTGGCATATCAAGATGCTGATCAGGCAGCGTGGGTGTTGCACAGGTGTGCCAAATGGTGGTCACACCAGATACTGACTTGTTTTCAGACCCCATCATCATTTTTAGACAGGATGTTCCTGATTTTTGTAATATTACGTAGGTGAAAAAAGGCGGTCCTTAAAATGTGCATTATGTGAGACTTAAATGACACATCCTGATCAAAGTTTACTCCAAGATTTTTTTGTGACCAGAAGGATAGTTCTGCTTCATCCTCTCATCAAAGTTGTAAACATTGGCACCTACTTTAATATGCAGGGGCCGGGCCGCTCAGCTCTGCTAACCAATAGGCAGGATGTGAAAAGTGCCGGTGCACTTGAAAAATTCACGGTACGCCACAGAGTAAAATGTATAAGGGCCACTTTAAGCACTGAAAGTAATGCATTAATACTCAATACTCAGATCCTTTGGTTTGTCCCTATTTGAAGGCGTGTTTACATGTCAGAGACACATGTTGATCCAGACTTAAGCTTAGAAACTGGGGCGCAGTGGTTGTTTTTCCTGGTGTTTGAGTCTTATGGCTCACCTTTTCAGCTGTGGTCAAGCTCTAATGACTACATCAGATGAGCTGAGCCTGAAAGGTAACCATGCAGAAAGGCACTGAGAAAACCCGCAATAAAAGTAACTGAGCGCGCCAGGTAAGAGTAGCAGTATCTGAAAATAAAGAGGAAAGTAAGTGGTTGGGGGGTCGACAGTCGGTGTGTTTCATCCTGTACTAGTTCAGTGGCACACCTCGGATTAGCAGTGCTGTTATGTTCCAGGGCAAGGCTTTCATGCCACCACCATGGTCAAACGCTTTTGATACGCTTGGCCAGCACCCTCCAGGCAGCAAAAATCCAAAGGAAGAGCACAGCAGAAGAAAAGTAAAAAGGCACCAAAAGAGTCACTGAAGCCCTATGAAGTTTTTTTTTTTTTTTGCTCTGTGAATGTGTGTGTGTGTGTGTGTGTGTGTGTGTGTGTGTGTGTGTGTGTGTGTGTGTGTGTGTGTGTGTGTGTGTGTGTGTGTGTGTGTTTGCGCTTATACATGTTCAAAGTCACCCACATGCTATGATCATACAGTGTGTGATGTTTGTGTGTATTTCTAGGCTCCCAGTCAGAGTGGCTGGGTATGAAATTGGGTCTCTCTCCTCTTCAGCCCCTGAGTCTTGTTTCCACAGATTCCTCTATTCTCTTCTACACGTCACCATCTGTCTCTCCAACACAACCTCCACCTCTCCATCTCTCTCCCAGACAGTGACCTTGCCATCGCCCATTTCACACTCCTCCCTCCATGTCAGTCTCCCTCCCTCTCTCTCTCTCTCTCTCTCTCTCTCTCTCTCTCTCCCCCTCCTGCTTGTCTTCCCTACTCTTCCCACCTCTCTCATCACCTCTCTCCCCGCCTCTCTCTGCCTCTCATCTTCCCTTTCTCGGGGGCAGTTTTGTGTAATTAAGTCCATGGTAGCGCTGTTGGTACGGCAGCTTTGCCACCCTGACGGACAAATTAAAAATTGATTTCTTCGACCGCTTCCATGGATTGGATGAATGCCGCCCGCCCTCCTCCGTGCCCTCACTCTTTTACTCTCTGTCCCTTCCTGCCCTCCCAACTTCATATTGACGCTCTATCTCGTCCTCTGCAGCTTCCTCCTAGTCTCACCGTTGTTGCGATAAAATCTTCTTGGGTCAACCATTGCGCCCTCTCACACCCCACCTACCACAAATCACCATTCATTTAAGACTTTGTAGTTGGAAGTGTCTTGCAAAGCCTGCCCTTTGCCCTGTCCAGTTGTGCTTCCTTTGCACCAATGCACCAGCAATCAATGCACTGTGTAGTGATGCTGAAAGTACGTCACACTTGGTCAGTAAACGTCATTAGAGTTGATAACAAATATTTGTTAAATGACCTATTTACGCCTTAATGGACTGGTCGTCTGTATATTGCAACACCTGTGCAAAAGTAGGCTCATACCACACAATGTGGTGGATGGGCTTATCAGACATTAGCAAACCCCAAAGTACACCACAAAGATTATTTGTTATTTCTGTAAGGTTGAACTGAGTTTTAGATTTGTAGAATTTCTCAATGACAAAACAAGTCAATGGAGTCACCCTTGAGAAAGGCTTTGGTCAAGCGTTAGCACAAGTCACAGTCCATGTTGAGGCCACACACATTGTGATATTTGAGTGACCCCTGATGTCAATCCAGCACATAATCACTCTGTGGCTCTGCTGCATTACTAATTCATTACAGACATTACTAATTCTGCTCTAGATTTATAGATTTCAAAGTTTTTAAAATGTTTGACTGTGGCGCTTTTATTAACGGACAAAGTCGGTGAGTGTCTCTGCAGCGGGTGATTTGGCTCATTAGATGAGCTAGTGAGACCTGCCCTCCCAATACCGAAGAGGACATATTACAAATGTCTGTGTGAAGCCTAAGTGCAGATCTTCTTGGTCCTTTGCCTTTGCACAGATTTGATTTTATACACCTTTCAGAAAGGGCCCTTAACATGCCTCAAACACTTTGGTGCTCCCAAGCATGTCTCTTTCATACCCCTATTTTCCTCTTATTTGCCCTTGTTGAATTGAACATAACTTAAAAAAAAAAGCAAGCTGGATTTGAGCACACACAAACAAGGAAAGCTGCTTGAATCAAACCTAACACAAAGCTCCTAAATTTACACCAGAGGTGGTTAGTATCACAGATGATCTGAACAAGCTCAGTAATAAAAAAAAAACATGTTTGCCATCTGTCATCTGAACTTTTGAACAAATTCTGCTCTTGCTGAAGATCGTAGGAGCCACAGCTGACGTTATAGCAAGCTAATTCTGGCAGCCCGCCTTTACTGTTGCTCCAATTGGTGGCACGTTCGAGTGCACAAAATCCCTCTGACATTAGAAGTCTTGACGTCAATAACTGAAAGCTGCCTTTATGTAAACATGAGTTGTTCACTGTATTGTATTACAGGCAGTTGTCAAGCCTGGTCCAGATTTAGACTTTAGACTTAGAATCTAAAGCCCTGCTAGCAGTCCCTTGTCCCTAATGAGAAATGTCTTTTACAATTAATTAACTTTTGTTCACACTTGACCTTTTTAGATTAGTACCAAGTAGTGAGGATGATGCTAAAGGAAAGCTCATGCAGTTTCATGGCAAACTAGAGTCTTGATATTGATTTTCTTAAGTGGAATTTTAGTCTGCATGTTAGTGCTGAGGAAAGGTTGAGGGGTCACAGTTAACATTAGGATTAATCTTCTACAAAACAAGAATATCAGAGCAAATATAATGGAAGTCTGGCCATCATCGGTGTTTTCAGTGATCCAAGTATGGCCCTACTGTTTTCAGGGAATTACAGATAAAAATAAGCATGTGTGATGTAATACCCTCTGAGTCTGCAGGAAGACTTTGACTTGAGCTGTTATTCAAAATCAGTCATCAGAGCCACATTGCAGATACTGGCCTGAAAGTCATCTGGTACAGCCTGTTTTCTGTCTCGTCTCACGATGTGCTATATGATGCTTTGTAAAAAAAAAAGCAGTACACCAGGCTGCATTTTTGTAGAAACAGAGCTGCATGGGTATTCAAAAATAAATACCTGGAAATAAATACAATTTACCTAAATCTTCTCCTTCCTCCCACTGCATTTTTTATCTTTCACCTACCCCTCTCTTTTTCTAAAACCTTAAGCCAGGCGAGCTCACGCCTTATTAGCTGCCAGTTTTAGCGTTATCATAGCTAATTACCAGGACTAATCTCTGCTAATGACGACATTATGAGGTGTACAGTACATGGGGCGGCAATGCCAATACGCGAGATAACCAAAGGAGGCTTAAGTTCAAGAATAACCCAGCACATCTGTGTTCCTGTGGTTCATTCTGTGCCTGTTTGACAGAGAGAGCGAGAGAGAGAGAGGTGGCGAGAGTGTGCGTACATGTGAGGAAAAAGGTAGATTGGAGGGTGTTTGAAAGAGATACTGTGAAAGACAATGAGGAATGACAGCAGCAGTCTGGTGAAATTAGAGTGCACAAGACCAGCCTTACAGTTGTGCAAATACGAGAACAGATGCCAATGCAAATGGTGAACTTAATACACAGATCATAATCTTTTCAACACAGGTAACAAAGTGCTTTACAGCAATCAATGTATCACTAATCAAGATTAGTATTAGACACAGTGGGGTGCAACAAAGAATTTAAAAAAAAAAATCAACCCAATGTAAAATTAAAGGAAACAGAAATTACACATCACACATTGAAATCTATTTTGTATAAATGAGTCTCATGAAGTGAGATGGAACTGGGAACAGACTCTGCGAGTCTGATCTCCTGTGGTAGACTGTTCCAGGGCGTAGGGGGCCCTGACAGCAGAGGTCTTGTCTGCTTTGGTTTTTAGCCTGTACTAGGAATGACTTGCAACGCCCTATGAGAGGATCTCAGTCTGCATCCTGGTTTATACGGGGGATAAAAGCTCAGAGTACTGGGAGGGGCCTGACATGCCTGCCCTTAAAAGTTATTAGAATAATGTAAAAATCTCGCCTAAAAGAGACCAGCAGCCAGAGCAAGGATGCTAAAACTGGGATGATATGGTCACATTTTTTGCAGCAGGTTAAAAGTCGAGCTACAGCACTTGGACTGTACTAACTGTAGGCGATGAATTGATTTCTGACTGATACAGGTATATGGGGATTTACAGTAGGTGAGGCGGTGAGAGATAAAAACATGGATGAGTTTCTCCAGATCTATGGCTGAAATAAAATATTTAACCTTAGCTATATTTCTTAAATGATAAAAAACATAACTGGATACGTTTCTTTAAATGGGGTTCAAAAGTCCTGGTCAAAGATTTCTGCCTGAGGGCTTAGCATAAGTTGCTAGTTCACCTAGGTTTGCCATGATTTGAATTAGATACTGTAAAACTGAACTGTAGGACATTGTGTCATCCAGTAATTTACATCAGCAAGGTGTTTGTGAAGGGTTGCAATATCACAGGGTCTCATTGTGTCAGAGAGATGTGTGTGTAATTGTACATTGGAATAAGAAGTATTATGTTGGGGGATCCATATATCAGTACTCCCTTTTGTCAAAGGACGGGTGTTAAGCTCCAAACACAAGCCTTTCTGTGTCTTTACTCAGTGACAATTCAACAGAACGTCTGCTGCCGGGATCAAACCGGGAACCTCACAACAGCAGGACAGTCTCCTTAAACTCGTGGCTGTGACTGCAGCAGAAAACAAAGAAAGACATGGAAAGAAGGCTTTTTTTTTTGTCTTTTTTTTTTTTTCTCGGTTACCAGCCAGGGAGCATGTGTGGGCGTGTGAGAGAGCATGAAGAGTGCTACACTCAGGAGAGAAAACGCACAAACAAACAAAAGCAAAGACCTCAGCTGCTGCACATTATCGCTGCACATTAGGACGGCAGTTCAAAACATCTGTCTACAGAGTGTTCAACGAATAAAAGAACACTAAAACTATGAAAGACAATGATAATTTACTTTGCCTTTAGCACTTAATCCGTAATGAATGCACAAAGTGAGGCACAGACACACACTCTGGGCTTAAACAATAGAGCCACATTTCATCAAAGGCTGTCAGAGACTTTTGCATTAAGGCTGTAGGTCACATTCGCTTCTCCATGTGACTGAGTATCCCCTGGGGCGTTTGTAGTTTTTTCTTTTAGTGTGCATATATACGGACATTTCTGAGCTACAGTTTTTGTAGAACAACAGATATTTTGGATTTGCACCCACTCAACCCCAACACTCCTAGACATGAGTAAAGTTTTGCCCTGGCCAACTCGGTGGCCCAAGAGGCTCCTCCGCGTTTACATTTTTCAAAGTGTAGAGGAATTCCTTACCAAATCACAGAACTTCAGTGAACTGAGCACTCATTTGACCTAAATTCCGTGTTAGGGGATCTGGGATTGGAGATGAAAAAGCAGCTTCTGCGGCGTCTTTTGTCAACGCTGGCTTTACACTGCTTCAACAGAAAGTTATGTATTTCAATCATGTTTTGATTCATCATTTCCCCATGCCGACAGGATTTCCCAGCAGCCGCTATAACTGACACTTGAAATTAATTTGGGCAATTAGGATGCATCTGCAGGCTCTCAAAATTATGGACAGAATGGTCGTCTCTGTTGCAGCTGCATTATGTTTTTAGGATAGAGTGAAGTCCATGTAGATTGTCACACAATCACACATCATCACCACCACTATACAGAAGTATGACCTTGTCACCACTTGTTCTCCTCTCGGTTTTCCAGGTGGTGTACAAGAACAATGACTTTAAGCTGGAGTTGTCACGGCTGGCCATCGAGCGTGACCCTAAAATAACCCTGAACGGTGACCTGGTGTTCCGCTGCGAGGACGTGGCAGCCCTGGACCCTGTCACCTTCGAGAACCCAGAGTCCTACATCTCCCTTCCCAAGTGGAACACCAAGAAGACGGGATCTATCTCCTTTGACTTCCGCACTACGGAGCCTAGCGGCCTCCTGCTGTTTAGCCATGGCCACCCTCAGGGTCCCAAAGAGCAGAAGCCCGGCAGGGAGCTGAAGACTGATTACTTTGCCATGGAGCTGCTGGATGGGTATTTGTACCTGCTGATTGATATGGGCTCTGGTAAAACAAAGTTGAAGGCCAGCAACAAGAAGGTCAATGACGGGGAATGGTGCCATGTGGACTTTCAGAGGGAAGGGAGGAAAGGTGAGGGGTGCTTTTCCACTTTTAAACTGATCTATAATATGTGCATGTGCAAACTTTATATTGCAAAGTTGTTGAATGATTATTTATTCACATTCATCATCCACATTTTCACATCGAGAGGCAGAGCCATGTCAATCAGATATTTGTTACACTGCAGTACTTTCCATCCACCTGTGAAAAACATCTTCACAATTAGCACTATGTCAGAAAATTTCAAAAAATCGGGATTTAATTATAAAAAAAATAGGATTTAGTAACTTGTATCAACAGAGATGATATACACCCTCAGTGTAATTTTGTTTGTGGCAAACAGTAATTTGGTCTATCATCATTAACGAGGATTCAAAAATAAGTCATTTTATATTCTGGCGGTTTGGTCTACCTTTGGACAACGTGTCAACAAAAATATCTTGCATGTGCATTACTCAAAATACTTGAAATGGCCCTTCACAACTCACAGCCTTGACTGAAGGACGCTGGCTGTAATTTACACTTTTGCAATTGCTTGCAAAAGAGGCTTGATATCTGTCGCCAGCTCCACAGTATTTTTTAAAACCACAGATGTGCACATGGACTACACACGTACCTATTTTTAATCTATTAATATTTTTATTGTATTCTGTAGTTTCTTTAGGCAGCTGATTGGAATCATTCACTGGATTAGGAAGACTCAGATAGCAGCACAGGAAAGGCGACTGAATTGGCTTTTTGACACAGTTTAAAACTGTCGAGCTCTCCGTGCTAATCCAAGCGTGTCAACAACAAAAAAAACTAAGAAATGGTTGCACATACTACAAATGATACTCCGAGTGGTGTTTTTTTTTAACGCAAATGTATTTTTCATGCTTGCTTGTTGTATTCCAATGTCTCTGCTTGCATGTGGGCATCTGCATGCTTGAGTGCGTGGTGTCTGATGAATAGCCTGTAGGTGGGCAAGCACCTTGGACATTATATCTCCCCCTAATGGCGTCTTATAATGAGGAAGGGTGTGAATGAGTGTGTGTGTGTGTGTGTGTGTGTGTGTCTGGGCGTGCACATGCATGTGCTCTCACTGCTGCTCCTGCTGTAATTGGCTTTTAATAGAACATTAAGATGGAGTCGTTAATCACAGAAAGAGAGAGGGCCTTTTGTTTCACCCACTCCTTGCTGCATTCTGCTTCCCTTCTCCTCCATTTAGCTTATTACAGACACATTAGACACAGACTCACACATACACACTCTACTTTCATCTGTTCTCCTGTACCCCCCCCCCTCCCCCCCCGTGTTCTATGTCCCTAAATTATCCACTTACTACCCCTCCCATCTAACCATTCACCCACTTGCCCAATCAGTCAGCCACTTGACCTCCCACCAATGCACTCACCTATCCAGACCACACTTCTTCAATCATTTACACTGTGTCTTTAAAACATACTAAAGACAAGATACATGCTCAGACACAAACAAACACACAACTAAATTGCACCCCATTTTTCATAAAGTTTTTAAAATATTTAAAAGTTTAAAGTTAGTTATTTGTCCTTGTTTGTGTTTCTGTCTTTTAGGCTCTATCTCAGTTAACAGCCGCAGCATGCCCTTCAGCTCCCCAGAGGGCAGTGAAATCCTGGACCTGGACAGCGATATGTACCTGGGTGGGCTGCCCGAGTCTAAGTCGGACCTCATCCTGCCACCCGAGGTTTGGACGGCCCTGCTTAACTACGGCTACGTAGGCTGCGTCCGCGACCTCTTCATTGATGGCAAGAGTCGCGACGTCCGCCGCCTGGCTGAGATCCAGAGCGCGCTTGGCGTCAGCAGTTTCTGTACCCGTGAGCTGCAGAAGCGGTGTAGCAGCGCCGCCCCCTGTGCCAACGGAGGTCTGTGCAAAGAGGGCTGGAACCGCTATATATGTGATTGCATCGGCACCGGATACCTGGGTACAAACTGTGAGATAGGTAAGGAGGGTGATGGAGGGAATGGGTCTCTTGATGGGTGAAGGGATAAAGACTTTCAAATCAATACTTGGAGGTCTTTTGCTACTTTAGAATTAATCATAGGTCCGTCTGGTTTGCAACAGTACACAATTGTGTTGTACACAGTTGACAAAAGAAATACCACTGCATCATCCCAAACAAGACTCAAACATTGACATTATAACCTTTCTGACAGTGAGGCAAAAAATAACAGAAACAATGAAAAGTTGCTAAATTGTTAATGTTGTTTGACACTCAAGGCAGAGTGAGAAAGTGAGAGACAAGTGTAGAATGAGCATATCAACACATCTAACAATGATGCTTGATTGTGTCAAATATAAAGCATCCCTTGTATTTGACACAAGCAAGCATCTGTTGTATAAGAACTCCACAGAAAGCTATGTGAACCAAATTCCTCCCGTGGCATTAGGGTCCTCTGGCTTGGAGGGGGATCAGACTGATGCACTGAGAGACTGGCAACAGTGTGGCAGAGCAGCCAGGCCTACTACCGCCATCTGTGCCAGTCACGCACACCCAGGTGGCGCGTACGCCACAGCGAGGGACGGGGAGCTAGTCAAATAGCACCGCGTACATCTGATTCATCCCAATTAGCTGCAGGCGCTTCGCTCCATGGTTTGTCTTTGCACGTCCGGGGGGGGGGGTGAGTAAGCCGTGACAGTATGGGATTTTTTGAGGGACAAGGAGGGTAATGAGGGAAGGCGAGATTGGATTCAAATCAAGACAGTGGAGGTAGAGGATGGAATGTCTGTATTTTGAAGGGTGATATTTTAACAGTTTTGTCTTTGGGTGCTCTGAAGGCAGGTGTGGTTTCAGTGATTCCCTTCTGCCATCTAGTGGAGCTGTGTGCTACTGCAGGGTTTTGGCAGAGGGCACTTTTCTAATAACCAGCCACTTATTTCTCTGTCAATAGAGTGAATACATAGACTAGCAGAATATAAGGACAATCAATGATATTGACTAAAGGGAGAAAATCCAGAGGATATTACATGATGCATGAGGTTAGGATGATAATGAATATTTTACATTTTGTGTGTGCTACGGATTGGTTTGACTGACTTATAGAATACTATTTTATTAGGATTGTCAGATTTTCACATAAGTGGAGTGTTGTCAAAGAAGGCAGGGTGCGTTGGTCCAGTGTTTGTGAATGGTGCACTTTTTATTTTAGATACCACTGCCTTTACCTGTTTGCCCACCCAGAGCAGGGAGTTTCCTTCATCTTTTAGCAGAATTTTACTTGTAGGCTCTGAAACCTAAACATTTGAAGTACCTTGTGACAGTGACTCATGTTTAGTCCATGGCGACACACATCGACCCACACTCCAAAATTAGAGCAGCACTCTCTGCTGTGTGGAGTGACAGTTCACTCCACACAGCAGTCTATTTATGGCATGGCTGATTCATACAGCAAGGAACCGCAGTTGTTTCTAGTGGGAATAAGGATGTGTCGGGAACCAGCTGCACTTTTGTTTTTGACATTTCTCTAAGCTAAGAGTCTGGTGTAGGATTCATTATGGATCTTCTTGTGTTTTCCTTTCATTCGTTGTAATGAATGTTTTATGTTTGCGCTTTGTCTAATAGATGCGTCATTTGATGAAAAATTTAGAGGGACGCAATTCTATAGGATATTCTGCACCCTCTCAAACGTCAGCTTGACACATTAAAGACAAAATAATATTTATTAGCGAAATGACATGACACACAACATCAAGGTGTAATTACAACACAAAAGAGACAAAAGCCTGGGGGCTGTAGTCTACATGCTGTCATCAAACTTTCAAACCCACGTACATGGCAGAGAAGTGCGGCGTCACTGTGATAGGTGTTCAGTTTCAGTACAGACAAATAAGACTTTGATCATCTCACTGAATGTCCCCTTGAACTGATGTTGTATATATGGCATACATATACGCCTATTTTGACAAATACATTATAGGTTATTTTGTATTAATCCTGGTTACATTTGAAATTTTGAAGGTAAGAGACAGAAAAAGAAAAACTTTGATAGAATAAGGCATCCAGCCAAACCTTTTTTTGTTTGATATCAGGAGACAAATATTGAAAATACGTGGTTCTTAATCTAGATCTGGGAAGGTTTGTTTCAATGACATTTAGATTGACATTGAATTTGTCAGACGCTTGAATTTGGCTGTCGATATTGGGCTGTCACATCTGACAGCACAGTATTGAGTATCTTGATGTTCTTGGTTCATCCGAGTCTTTACTTCTTCTTGCCCTCTCACTCACCGCTATCCAGAGGCGACGGTGCTGAGTTACGACGGCAGCATGTACCTGAAGATCATCATGCCGGTCACCATGCACACGGAGGCCGAGGACTTGGCGCTGCGCTTCATGTCTCAGCGGGCATACGGTCTGCTCATGGCCACCACCTCCAAGGAGTCCGCGGACACCCTGCGACTGGAGCTGGACGGGGGCCGCATTAAGCTCACCGTGAACCTTGGTAGGCCACAGTTATTCATCCTGGATGTCCCTGCTGACCTCTCCCTTACCATCCCTTGTCTTTGTATACCACTGCACTGAAAAAGATGGTTTGACATTCAGAGTTTTTTCCATTGTCAGATAGTTGGGTGAGAAAAAGCTTCTCAATTTGTCCCTCAGTTAAGAAAGATTTGTTTTGTACGCTTAACAGCGCATGCTTTATTTTATTTAATGGGTACAGTAGCAGTACACTAAGCTTAGCTTATGTCCATCACTGCCCCATGTTTTGGATTAGGAATGCTAACAATACTCAAAGGCTATTTATTTGAGAAAACTGAGGTACAAATAGAGAAACCTCTCTACCAAAAGCTGATAGGCTGCAAGACTAAAAGTAAAAAGGTAAAGGTATTCCCTGAACACAGTGATTTTGCCCTGTGTGGGGAGCCACCCTGCAATCATTTCTGTTCCATATTCTCTGACGCCTGGTCCCACCCCATCCCCTCTGCATTCATCCCCTTCTCTCTGTTCCCCGGGAAGCCCCATAGCACCTCCTCCTGTTTAAAAAGCTCCATCTGTAACAGTATCCCTGGGCCTGTCCTGAGCCTTACCCCACTAACCTGTCTCTAGAAGCTTCAAGGTGGCCTTGTTCCTGTGTCGCTCTTCCTCGTGGTTCTGTTCTATTCCCCTTTTCATGTACTTAGCTGAGGGGCTGGTCAGCTCCATTTCTGCCTAGTGGCAGTGCTAAGAGGAGAAAAGAATCCTTATATGTTATAAAAGATCAGTTCAAAGAAAATGGGGGTGTAAAGAGGTCTTAAATGCAAACGTAGCGGGGAGAAGGTCAGTGAAAATTTTGAGTAGGGTTTGTAAAATGGAAGGTTTCATAGAAGGGGCAAATGCATTCCCTAATAACCGGCTCCAGGAATGAAAACCTTTTGACTTATTAAAATTTCATTGCAATGAATATTAGTGCTCTGGGGAAGATAAATGTAACCTTCCAGCTCTGGGTACTTTATGTCTGTCCTGATCCTTTGAATGAACAGAACCAGGAGGAGCATGACAGAGGGTACACCCTGGAATATGGGGGTTTAAGCCACCACAGAGACAGGAAGGGGCGGTGGGATAAATAAAGGTGGCCACTCTGCTCTTTTTTCTATTTCTCTCTTTCTCCTCCTCCTCCTCCTCCATCTCTCTCTTTCTGTCACTCATGGAGCACCCCACCTGGCCAAGACTCAGAAGATGGAACTTTTCATACCTTCAATGGCCTGTATGTCTGCGGCCCTCGGATCAAACAGTCAGAGAGACCGGCTCACAACTGTAGTTGTCCTTACTGTCCACAGGGCCACAGCTTGACCTGCTAGCAGTCCTCCAACCACACGCGTGTACTAATCCACTAACAGGAAAGTTCTTCTGTGAAATTGCAAACTAGTGTAATCTCTCTGTCTACTATGGGGGTTAAATGACACATCAAAAGGTCACACAGTTGACTGACACTAAAGCTAAGCTCAGTATTTTCATAGCTCATTTGCAAAGACAAGTGAAGTCAGTCACATCCCACAATTAGCAGGGAATCCTCAATATCTAAGGCTTTTAATCCTTGCCAAGATACAGCAATTAAAATCCTGCTAATTAAATCACTAAGAAATGCTTTAAGCCCTAATGATATTTTGTAGTGACAGATAATGGTGATAACCTGTTCAATGTGCAAAGTGTCTGTGTCTCTACCAGTCAGACATTATATTTATTTCTTAGCAATAAAAAAACATTCACATCCTGTAGCGACAAGACTACACATACGTGGCTTCTGCCTGATTTCATTCATTTCAGACATCGCTGCATACCAGATAACAGTGTAATGATGGACCAACACATGTGGCCCATCAATACATTGTGGTGTATTTGAATTCACCCCTGCCACTCTACAGAGTGATGCTGGTCCCTGGCTGTTTGTGTCCACTATTCTGTAGCGGTTGACAGCTCGAGACCACAACCCAACCACACTGCCACATGCACACGCAGTTTACAGCCACTAGATGGGGCAGGAAGCATTAAATTGATTTTAAGAAATGAGATTATGTGTGGAGTAGTAATTTTTATCCCGATGAAGGGGTGAGAGGTCGGGGGTAAACTACAGAGCAGGATTCAGTTTCTTGCTCGGGGACGCCATGTTTACTGACACGCTGCTTTAACCCGAGTCTTCCATTTGAATAACAGAGCTTTTGAACCAGAACCCCACCATTCTGACAACACAAGTGGTAAAATGATAACACATTTCGCTGTGTTTCTGTCACACCGCTTGTAGCAAATAGTACACAGTAGGGTCTTATTTCTTGCAGTTTGTGTGCACCAGGCGTGAGGTGGCTGGGATGTGCAGATCACCCTTTCTTGTCATTTACACTGTTGGGTTTCTCATGCCCGAAGTGCTGCAGAAGGCAAGTGTATCTCAAATTGTCAGGAAAGGGGCCTAAAGTTAAAGGTGCAAGGAATTGTACCTGGTTCAGTGGCTCCACAGCAAAGGTAGGGAAAAAACAGTATGTGCACACAGTGCCATCATAATGGCTTCACTGTGTTCATTTGAAATCCTAGTCAAGAAGGCAACTGCCTGGAGTTATTCATAGAATCTTTAATTCTGGCCAAAACATTTTGTGCAGTTGAAATTATCTGGGCTCTATCTGAACTGTTTTAGGAAATGAATCATATGATGTTTTAAATATTGCACGCTTTGTACAGTGATATTATAGTTTACAACCATTTTGCATAAAATATTTAAAAAAGATGAAGAAAGCACAAATGTTTTCCCAGATGGTAAGTTTAATCATGTTCAGTATATGAGAACAGCACTCCACCCAGACAGAACCTTATAATTCCAAGTACACAATTTGCATCTTGATGTTGCCTTTGTAATCACAGGAACATTTTTAATTAGCAGCAAAAGACTGTTTAATATAGTTTAGCTTGTGCGTGGACACGTTATGGAGAAGAAATATGTATTCATATGCCAACAACAATAGGGCACTTTATATACTGTAGGTTATAAATATGCTGAAAGTAAAAGTGTCACCATTGTGTTGACATTGCAACATAATCCTGACAGGCAAGATGGAGAAAGTCTTGCCTTCTGCTGTGCTTTGGTGGTATCGGGTGGAAGGAGGGGTAGATGCTGGGATTGATGGAGGAAAAGGGTGATCTGACTCAGAGCCTGTCCCCGGATGGTGGCCCCAGAGCAATGCTTGGTTGTCTGCAGAATGTACCTTGAAGGATGTAAAATGTTTTTTTTTCTCTCTCTCTCTCTCTCTCTTTTATCCTCCTCTCTTTCTTTCTGTCCCTTTCTTTCTCCTTTTTCTTTTTTATTTGATCTCACCATTTCGCTCTCTCTCCCACCAGATTGTATCAGGATAGACTGTAGCCTCAGTAAGTGGTTCTATCCATTTTTCTGACTAAAATGTATCTGTCTATCTCATCTTGATTCTGTGCAATTGCCCTTTTCTGCTTTCTCTCCTGACCTCATAGCAATTGACACCTCTCTCATTACCCACACCTCCGCTCTTCCATATTTTCTTACCTTTGAATAAGCATCTGTTGAATTTCTTTTTCCATTACACGTTATTTCTCCGTCATTTCCTTCATTGCCATCTTGCAAGTGGGTCTTTCTTTTGTGTCTCTCTCTCCACTCCTTTTCCCAATACATGATCTAACTTTTTTTTCTTTCAATAAGTTCTGTCACACAGATTTAATTAATGTTTTAGTTACATAATTATCAGGACACTTCATACCACAGTCCTCCTCGCTTGCTTAACACACTCCGTTCAATTGTCTCTCCCCTGCTTGTTATCCATTCTGTTCATTTTCCTGTCAACCTTCTCCAAAAAACACATTCAGAAAAGGGCAACTTGACACTCCCTTGTTGGATGTTTTTATTTTCTATTATGCGGCTCTGAGTCTTGGCTCCACTCGGCTGCACACACAGGTGTTGCTTGTTTTCTATGTGGGACAAACTGTAGTTTTGGCCCCCAGAAAGCTAATTGTTTATCCACTGAGAGATGGCACCACCTGGTGCGTGCTTGCTTTCGGAGCAAGCAAATGTTTTTCTGCCCCATGCTGAAAGAATGACAGCAAACTGTTATTTCTATCATGACCACTGACAATTGAACAACTAGCCCACAGGTAAGTGCGTTCCGGCCACAGTGACAAAAGTGGAGAAAACCTGATGTTTGCCTCAATATGTGTGTCTTTGTGTGTATTTTCTTTGATTCTTATGAAGTCTTTGTGATGGTAAAAAGATGGGGGCTTGACTTTGATCGACCTCTAACTGCAACTTAGGGGGGAGCACCACAAAGCAATTACCAGCGCTTTTTAGTTTGCTTTTACCTTCTGGCAGTGAGGATAATTACACAAACCTTTTCAACGTGTGCTTATAACGTATGCATACAGGTGCGCTTGCCGTGGGCTTGTGTTCAGAAATAGCTACAAAAATGCAAGGACATTCTACACAAATACCAACCCATCCAAGAGCAGTAACACGACATGTCTGCACCAGGTCCCTTCTCTTCTTTCAGTGCTCTCCAACGAGGAAAAGCTACACCAACAGTTATCTGTGTTTGTCCTCGACGTCAATTGCTTTCTTTTTTTGGGACTGTAATGCTTCTAAGGTTTTCTGCCATAATCCTAGTTGCAGTAGCCTCCGGTTGCCACTGTTGTTCCAGAGCCATGTAGAGTAGGAGAGGCGTCGTCGCTTTTTCCCATTTCAATTCATGGGGCTTTATTGGCATGACTGCATACAATACAATTTCGCCAAAGCATATTAACACAAACTGTACAATAATATTCAACATAAATAAACAAGTTAAACAATAAACTATGATAAACATTAGCTCCCTCCAGCGAACCTTCTTTTTTATTACAGCAATGGCGGATCATGGAGCGCTCTGCATGACACTTGGCTGCTCCCCGTTCACCTCTGGCGAACTTAGTGCTGCTGTAGACTCATGCAAGTCTATTTGTGTGTGAACCGCACTCGTTCATGTTCTGTGCTCCTACTGTATGTGTGTCACGTCTTTGCGGTTTAAAATGCACTTTGAACGCTGTTTTAAGTCAGACTTTATGGAGTGCAATGCAAAAACTTCAACAGCCTCCGCCGGGCATGGAAGTGGTCTCTGTGTATGACGAATTACACCACTTATTATGTGTGGAGCCAAAGGCATGACACACATTCAGATAGTGCTTAGGTGATGTCAATACCCCGGGTTGACCACTAGATGTCATACAAGCACTGGGGATATTGTGGCAGGGGATAGGCATTAAATGTATTTTCTTTTTATCCCAATACAGAGCTCTAAATCATTGATTTGTTGGGTTAATTACAACTGACTTGGATTATACATTGTATATTCAAATGTGGAAGTGTTGCTGTAAGAGAATATCAGGGGGTTTTCCAGTGTCTTACAGAATCTACATGCTCCCAGTCTCTCTTGATTGATTTATTCAGCTGCTGTTTTCCAGCAGTTTTGCAAGGAATATTAGATCTAACCTGTACATTATTAGGTTTATGTGTGCAACCCTTGTACAGCAGTACCCTGCTTGATGGTCACTCAGTCCCACACTATATAAAAAGACTTCACAATACGATTATGTGAACATATAAAGGAATGGGTGCGGGCTGTGTGTGGGAGAGAGAGAGAGACAACAGAAACAGAGAGAGAGAGAGATGGAGCAAACTAGGTTGCAATTTATTCAATGCCATGACATCTGCCGGTCGATTCCTCCTCCACAGCCCCAAAGCCCCACAGGAACTAAGGCCACGAATTCGAGTAAGACATTCTGTGCCAAAGTCTCTCTGCTGGCTGTTCCATGCAGATAGGTTTTCTGACTCACATTTATTTTCACCTTAGTGGCCGGCAAGTGGTGGAATAAGATATTGAATGCTGTATATCTCTGATCTCTACGCGAGGGGACGAATCATAAAATGGCTTAAAATGGCTTACATGAATGCAAGGTGACTACGGTACAGATACATCATGGGTATTTTTTCCTGTGAAAGGGCGTATCCAAATACAATAAATCAATACCAGAATAGCATCAGGAGATCCAAAGAGATGCAGTAAGACCACAGAAAATCAAACCACATTTGTTCTCGTGTTGTTCTGCTTTAGTACAAACAGCGACTTAACTCAACATTAACATCACGTCACTGCATCATAACTTGTGAAAGAACAACGGGACACAGTAAGATTTAATAAAAATCAGAAGGAGAGGAGCTACATTTAATGTGGTTGCATTTTGGGACACTAATGGAGACCCAGCAAGTTCTACTGAATCATTAACACTCAGAAGTCATTTTTGTGCCATTACTGCTAAAACTACAGTGTTCCATTTATTGACCTACGATTGACTTTTGAGCTTTCTATTTCTGGACGTTTGAGTGCTCTGTGAGGCTTTGGAAGTAAAAGATCAGCCTTGTGTTATTATTATAGTACATTGTGACCCAGCTCTCCCACCTTAATGTGACTGGATATTATGCGGAGCAGAGCTGTAACCCTCAGCTTCAGTCAGGTCAGGGTGTCAAGCTGATGATATCTGTTTGGAAGGTGGCCTTTCGACAGCCAGCAGCACCTTCTTTTAGCCATAGATGAGATGAGATTTGGCATGACATATGGCCAGCTTGTGGGGCATGAGCACTCCGTCTGCTAATGTCATACCCTTTGGCCTATCCACCTGCAAGTACTCACTCCAAAACACTGTGAGACACATACACACTGTGTCTGTGTGCATAGAAGCGATGATAGGCAACAGATTACAGTTAGGTATGTCAGGGATAGGGATAGGGTATAGAGACATGTTCTGCGAAAGTGACCAAATATGCTCCAAGTTTATGTTACCTGGCAGTAACACATGCAACCTGACAACGTAAAGCCTGTCAGTTGGTAGTGCATCTCTTAAATGTTAACCAACAGCAAATAAACAGTGGTTACGGTAAGGCAACTAAACACAGATTGCCTGAAAGTCTGTAGTGGGATGCAACTTCCTCTCCTGATGCTCTACATACTTGCCTGCACAGAACATTATTAGATAGGCATGCAGTGAAAACATGGACCTATCCAGCAAGACTTTAAAGTAGCACATGTGAAAGGCGTGTGTGTGTTTTTTTTTAATGTGGTCTCAGACCTTTATAGCCTTCATAATCTCTAAGACGTTTTAATTATAAACCAGCAAACAGTTACTTTCTCATTTAAGATAAGCTCACCCCATCAGTGATGACATAGGTTAGGTTGCCAGTTAGCTCAGCGCCTAACAGTATTTTCATCAGGTTAGTGAGTCAATATTTTTAAGTTAGTCAGCCACATACAGGACAGAAGCATAGTTCATGATAAAACACCACACAAACTCACAAGCAAAATGTATAGAAATGACCCCAACAGCCAATAAAACACCAGAACAGATACTGCTCAATTCAATTAGGTGTACTAATACTGCAGGAGAAAAACAACAGCAGGGCAGTTCCTCCTAAAAAAAAGGAGTTCAGCTCAGTTCACTTGCGAAAAAGACTAAAGAAATTAAAAGGAAACCGAAATCAGCTTCCTGGGAGTCAGTCAGTTCTGTATAGCGGCTCCAGCATAAAACTCCAGGCGACACAGATTTATGTACAACACAGACTATAAAGAAGAAAACAAAGAAGACCAAAGCCCAAGCAGCCAACTTTTTGCTCAGATATTACTTGACACTGCGCCATCAAGACCCTTTCAGACACAACACGACAATGGCACCACCACTCTGAAACCCATTATTTACGGCTTTTCCCTGCGTGGAACAAAGCGGCTGTGCACTGAACCCAGTAGCAAAGTGCAGATCAAATTGTGTTGTGTCTGAAAGGGTCTTCATGGATTTCAGTATCTTTGGCATTTAAAAAGACGGTGGATGAATGGGTTGCATCAAGAGTGGGGGTGTCTCTGTCACAGGAATGGGTGTGGTCAGAGGTGAAACAACTCTTATAGTTACTGTTTAAAGAATGATAAAGAATGAAATTTAAGGAGTTTTTTGAGGGTCTGTTGAGCCCTCACGCTGACTACTACTACTACTACTACTACTACTACTACTACTACTACTACTACTACTTTGTTTTGTGTTTGTTCCAAAGAAACACTTTGTACCACCTCTGGGAGAGTGCATGACTTGTGGGTGGTAGAGATGTCTTTCCCTGGAAATGCTATTCATGGCAGAGTAGATTAGAGATAGGATGGAAAACTATGGCAGAAGGATGTTTAGAACATACCGACTAGTGGTGTGACCACGGTTTTGAAGCCTCAAGTTTGGCATATTAGCAGTCGCCATCTTGGTTTTTACATCATATTTGGGCGAGAAGGCGGAGCTGGGGAGAGACACAAGATAGCCACGCTGTAAAGCATACCCTGCATTATCGTCTATTTTCCTCTAAATGGGACCATCCTTTAGTAAGTGAACATCCTGCTGTATTGAAGAAGACTTGAAACTAGTGATTGAGACCATAAACTCATTAGGAAATTGTTAACTAAGGTGATAAATCAAGTGAGAAGTAGAGTCATTTTCTCATAGACTTCTGTACAATCAGGCTACTTTTTGAAGCCATTGGAGTCGCCCCCTGCTGGTCATTATGAAGAATGCTGGTTTAAGCCACCTCCTCATTGGCTTCGCTTTTCAGACCCGAGGGTTTACACCTGGGTGTGAGATCGAGAGTGTGGCTAACCTTGCTCATATGAGTAAAAGTGGGAAGAGAAGCTTGAAAATCCTATTGATTTTCATTTTTTCATTTCATTTTTTACAGTGACCTACTCCTTATCCTATAATTGAGCAATTTTCCAGATAATTTGGGTGAATTTGGGTCCACATTTTCAGCTTTTTGTTTAACAATACCGTAGACCAATAAGGATAGCATACTGATGACTAATAGTACCGGGAGCTGAGTACATTTCTATCCAGCGCAGCCGCGGTAATGTGAACGCCCACAAACACAGATGCACATGTACTCACACATGCATTCACAGATGCATGCATCACTTGACACATATTGTGGGCAGATGAAATGAATCTGAGATTTTGCCCACACACATTGAAACGCAGCATATCTCTGTCAGTGAAGGTGTCACCCTCCTCAGTGCTAACTGCATCCACCCAGGTTGTCAGGTGTCACATTCCTCTCCCATGTGTTTTGCACAATCACAACTACTAAAATATGTAGCGCAGTTCATGTAGTCCTGTAACCCTTCTCACTGTAGAGATAGTACATGTGTTCAGAGGCAGCATGTGTCACGGCCATTTTATATTTGAATAGATGGTTTGTTCAGTCTAATTTGTATTGAATTGAGTTCTGCCGCCCCAGCTCTTTCTCACCTGTCTCCAAGCAGATGGCTTTCTCAGTGAATCACAAATATTGAATTTGAATGAGTTTCCAATCGCTCACTTAAATCATGAGTCATCATACCCTATCTCAGCCAAATAGATGTCAAAGATGGATATGCAGTAGGCACTAGAAGTTGCCCTGGGCTCACACAACATCCTACAGTTTGTGAAGTTTGAGCATGTATTAAATTTATTTTGGAGATGCTTGGATTGGGATTTGATTTTTTTAAAGCAATTTAATGCTCCAACGGAGGACAGCCCTTTTTATTTAATGTTCATTTTATCCTTCAAAACTCCAGGCCAAATGTGATGCAATGAGCCAATAAGAGGAGTATATTATTAACATAATGCCTTAGATCTGTGCACCCTCACAGATGAGTGCAGCATTTTATATAAATAGATGTATGTTTAAAGCAATCATCTAGTTCAGCGATGGACAACAGAAATTAATTGCACATTTTCCAGTAGTTAAAAAGTTTAAATATCATTAACAGTTGTCTGTGTAATACTAATGTACTGCTAAGCACCAGTGAGAAAACATACAGTAAGCAGATACATATAATCAACCTTCCTGGCAGTGGCTTAGAAAAAGTGCCCAAATCATTGTTATAAGACAGAAAAAAATCATACACATAAATATCTCCTCCATGGATGCAACTTCATTTCATTTCCACACATTTTATCATATTTCGCTCTTTGCATGTTTTAATGAGAACGAACCAAATGCCTCTTAAAATGTTAAACAGAAATGGCCCAATAAAGAAGTGCTTTGAAGCCTATATGAACTTCAAAGGACTATGTAATCTGAACTTTATCGTAACTACAGCTGAAATGGAACGCGCACGGGTGAGTGTGTTTGTGTGGGAACATCCGTGCATGATAAATTGTATATGTACACGTGTCTGCTAATGTTTAAATTACGATGTTCTGTGAGCTGTAGCTCTGTCGCTATGCATCGTGCAAACGTGATGGTGGACATTTCGGTCAGCTGAGGCCAGTGTCTCTCAGAATGTCACATAGCCGATGCCAGTTGCTTTGGAAGATAGCGGTTCAAAGTAAAAGGGCTTGGTTAAGAAGCACTAAACCCCTTGTGCTGTCTCCCTACTGGCTATTAACCGTATTATTCAAGTTGGGGCAATGCCACAACTCACAGTAAGTGGCAAGCCCATATAAAAGGGCATACTGTTCAGCCATTAGAAAATGCTCTACTGTTGATTCCAAAATCTAGATTAGTAACCATGTATGGACAGAGCATTTGCCAGTGTGACACATTTGCCAAAGCTAGAATGCCTGAGTTAAACTATGCAGAAAAAAAAGATTTTCTAATTTTTAAACTGACATTACATTTTACATTTTACCTGGCTCCTTTATCCAAATCGACTTACAATTCGCACACCTCTGGAGGAAGGGGTTAAGGTTTAGAAACAATTATTTTTTAACAGGAATTATTATTATAATGAAGATTATGACAACAACAACAACAACAAAAATAATAATGAAGATTATGGCGATAATAATAATTGTTGTTGTTGTTATTTTTAGTCTTAGTAAGTCTTTGTAGTTGCAGTAGGCAAAAAGCATCTCCTGAATGGAGATTACATCTATGCTTTAGACTCTGGCCACTGCTGATAGATTAAAGAGTGGAAAGAGAATGAGACAAAGAAAAAGCAAGGAACCCTGTGAGGCAAGGGTTATAAATATTGCTGAGTTAATGAAGAAGGTGTAACAAGGATGAGACTGTGCTTCTAGTTTTTCTTCTTCAATATTCTTCCTCCTCTCTTACTTCTGTCTCCGCTCTCCATGAACTTGAGACACCTGAGGCAATGTGCTCACTAGACCGGGTGAGGAGATTTCCTTTCTGCCTTTTTTGTCTAATAAGAATTACCCACACCAATGTTCCACTGTCTACTTGTACTCTGGCCACAATTTCTATTCATTTACTTGGAAAAAGGTAGAAAAGAAAGTTGCATTCTCTGTCTTTTCCCATGGGTCCTGGTTAAGTACAGGGAGCCAGCATGGTTAAAAAGTCCACATCTGCCCTCCTGGTTCACTGAACAGCTTGTGGAGCATGTTGGACAGGTGGGTGGCAGACTTGACTTGACAGTCTTGCTAAATGCCCTCTGAGACCTGATAATGCAGGATCTTAATTTCAGGGACTCAACAGCCAATTGGTGGCTTTACCAGCAACACATTGTAATTTCAACATACTCAGTCCGACTGGAGAGGCCATTTACTTTTCACTCTTGAGCAGTTCATTATCATTTGGGTTTACTTTCCTCACAGTTTTGTGGATGCTTGTTTTGTGTTGCTCGTTGCTTTGTTTTGAGGAATAGTATTACTTTTGACACAAACAAGTAGCAGAACCATTATTGTAACAAATAGAACATGATCAAGTAGTTCATTAGTGTGTTAAATGGTTTGCAAAAATACAGGGCTTCTGTTCTCCTTTGTGTGTGCGTGTGAGTGTTATGCTATAATGTGCACTATAATGCATATGGAGAGATGCGATTGCAGATATTAGGCATTCTGTTAGCATTCCTTTATCTTATATGCATGTCTCAAGATATTTTGCCTGACGGGACCAATATACACTAATGATCACTGCACATTATTCAGAAAAAAAAAGGTTCTCTGATTAATCTTGAGGATCTACTGTGAAATCACAGTAAGTCTAGTTTAAGAAACTGGCAAATAATATTCAAGAACTTATGGTGGATCTTGGACGGTGTTTTAGTGCTGCTTTCCAGACTGAGTGTAACCTTTGTAGTACCATAGCACAGATATGAAGTGCTTAATAGAAGGTTGCACAAACTTGCACTGCCTCTCTTATAGTCAATAAACATTCAAACCCAAAAGGTGCAAGGGGCGGTCCTCAAGCACCGAAGTGCAAAAGATCTTTTTACTCCATCATCAATAGAAAAAGATTTTCGATCCGAGGACAGGACCTTTGTGTTGAATTGGGATGTGGCTGCCTCTCCGGTAAAGCCTCAGTCCATGATCAGCCTGCCTCCTTTCAGCGCTTTGTGGCACTGGCCACAGGTTAGATGTGGACTCATTACAGAGATTCTAATGAAAGAACCGGCAGCAGCCTGGGGCTGTCGAAACCCATACTGCCTTGCAGGACTGATGGCTATCCCATGAGACCATACCCTCCTGCCACAAAATGCTGTGAAATGTGGTTCAAATCATAAATCAGCGTCTCACCGGGGACCTTTTTCTAAAGAGCGGGGGAGAGAGATGTGAGGAGGGGGGAGGGAAAAAACAAGGAAGGAAAGTGATAAGAAGCAGGCAAGGGGGGTGAGAAAAAGCAAGGAGCGAGGGTGCAGATGGCAGAATGAAAGGGAAGAAGGGAGTCGCCTGTATTTGAAGCTCTGAAGGGAGCTCTAACATTGTGGGGAGGTTGTGTAAAACGTATGATTCATTTCCCGCATCTCCAAAATCAATCTGCCATCCTCTCAACATCTTCCCGACTCAAATAGGTCTTCCTGCGGTGGCCATCTGCAATTCTAGAAGCTATCAACTGAGGTTATCTTGTCATGGATGCTAAAGCACCAGCGCCCCCCTCCTGCACAGGGAAGAGAACAGTGAGAAAGAGAAAGTGTGCGGCCCTGATAGCAAGCAGTGAATACAAATGTCTGTGTGCAAGCAAGCATCACGCACTCATTTTGCTACAGAGAAAGGAAAGCAGACACACACAGGCACATGCTGCCTTATCTCTGTAATTGGCACGGGGGGTCAGAGCGGCAGGCGTAGATAATCGTGGCTGGGGGTCATAATCTGTTTGCTGCTCCCCTCCCTTCTTCTTATTTCTCTTCTCTCATCAACCCCTCCCTCGCCAACATAACCGCACACCCCCACGCAGAGCTTCGTACCGTAGCCACCTCCCGTCCTTTTTGTCCCTGTTTGTGATGGGGGCACCATGTGGGAGATGTTTTTGATGTGGCCACGGGGGGGGCTGTTTTGCTGTCATGTCAGCGTGAGACAGTGTCCTCAACTGAGTGCCAGAGACCTCCATTTCACCACTGCCTAATTCCTCCCATGCACCCATGCAAATACTCCAACCCCTCCTCCAAGAAATACCTCTGTTGTCAGAAGTACAACACATCCAGTAGGACAAGGACAGCAATAGAACATGATGGATTAAAGGTGGAGAAATTTAGGTTAGAATGGAGAAATAGGTGCGTGGAAGGACAGGAAAGCCAGTCAGGAGCAACAACTAAATGAGGACAGAGAAGAGAGAAAAGAGCAATACGTGGAGGAAGGTCTTGTCTCCTCGCGTTTTTATCAGCGTAATCTGCTCATATCTTTCATTTCCATCACAGCATCTTTGCTGTTAGCAGACGTCTGCCATTTAGATGGCACGCGTGCAGGCACACTCGCACACATGCATCCAAACACACACACACACACACAGCTTTTTATTAGATCTGCAGCGATAGGCCTGCACTCCTTTGAGATGGAAAATATGATATCTTAAGATAGGAGCCAAATGGCATTATTGTCAAAGGAGGTTTTATCCTGATAACTCTGAAGAGCAAAGTATATCCTGTCTCTTGCCATAGAAACCATATTAACTCTTGTAGCCTTATGTAACTATTGCTGCTATCTAACTTTGCTTCTCCGTAAAAATATCAAGTCCATACGGGTCAGTCCATCGAAGAACCCTCTCATGAACCACATTCCACAGCAGTAGAAAAGTAATTTCTACTCCTATTCCCACATACGTCTAAATAAGGCTGCATGCACAGTGACTGAAGCTAAAATAAAATAACAAGGAGAAAAAAAAAACTCCATCAAAAGACACACGTACTATATAATGTCGCACTGGCGTATATGGCCTGGCCAAAACACATTTTACAATTTAGCCATTGCTCGGCTCATTTTTAAACAAGACGCTTCCAAATCTGAAAGTCAATGAAGGCAGTTAACACAGTTACTGGTCATGAATCATAAAATGGCACCCCTGGGTCTCTGAATAAGGCATTATTTGCATATTCCTAACTCTATGAATACAGTTGTATTCACATATATAAGCAACTAATCAGGTTTCTGGATTAAGGAGAGCAGTTTTTTGTTTTGGCGTTAAGCAAATCTATTAGGGCTTCTTTCCATTACAAAAAAGGTTTCTTATAATTTAAAGCATTTTAAAACCAGTGAACAATAACTCAGTTGCACTATGCATTACATGTCCATACGCTGAAAACTACCAAATGTGAACTGCATTTGATGAAATTCCATAAGTTATAATTTTAAATATGCCCTTATTCTTTACTTTGTCCCCCTTTAAAGAAGGCAATAGATTTAATAAGTCAGTGTCAGATATCAGATACAAATGGAAAACAAAATTGTTTAGTAAGATTACTGTCTGTCTATCTATGCACACCATGACTTATCTAATTTTTAAACAATCCATAGATTATGAGCCAAGAACTCATCACAAAAAAGCAAATAAGTCAGAATCACCTACAGGCCTTCGAGTGTGATTCATGTTTCACATAACATTGAGAAAATACATTTTATTTTCCAAAGGCCTGTCCTTCATTTCCACTAGTCAAGTATACCCTTTCAACCCTAGAAACAAATCTGTCATTTCTTCTTAAACAAACTGAACATTTTTCTGCCATGAATGCTGAAAAGGCCTGTGTTATTCTCAACAGACCGAAACATGTAAGTGCACAGTACAATATGTCACAGAGGGATGTCTGTTCTGTGATATGAACACAGCTGATAGAGCAAGCTGTGTTAAAATTGTCAGAAATACAATATGAACGTATGAACATGTACTATATGGTACTCTCTGATAGTTTTGTGCAAGCTTAGGATTGCTGTAGTTATTTTGAGACTATTAGAGAGACCATTCCAGTGGGTTGATAAATGAAATCTAACCAAAGTTGGTCAGTGTTTCAGTTAGTTTTACCTCGGCTATATTTAAACATTCAAAGCCCAAACACATAAAGGGATTGCACTGTATTAAGCAACAAAAATGTGACAAGAATCGTTGTCCTATCCAGGCGGGTCTCCCAGCCTCTGCATTTCATACAGCACACGTGAACTGATACAGTTCGACTGAAAGGTGTAATGCAGGTGATCTTAACAATTTTTAATCTTTTACTTAATTGCATCAGTGTGGTATTTAAAATATTTAAATAGTGTTTCATTGTCATTCAGTTACTCACTTGATGCATACTGCATCTTGTGAATATTTCAAACCTTTATTTTCCCTTATATTTTGATTTTTTTTTTCCCATTTTAAACAATGGTTGGAGCTAGTCACATCTGAGTTTCTCAAAATATATGCGTGAAATATTACAGTAAACTTTAGTTGCAGTATATTGTAACACTTCTGTTTGCGTCCAATCTAGAGGTTCTCCAAATTAAGCCAGAAAGGTTTGTTTGCATTGAGTTATGTAATGCCACGACGCTAGCCACCACGGCGTACAGATCCTGTAAGCTGTGTTTGAAGTTGTAGCACCTGGGCTACAAACGGCAACTCTGTTTCAAATGGAAATCCGACAATGATTACATGCAGGGGAAAGCACTATATTACTTAAAATGTAATGAATAAACATGTGACCTGCATACTAATAAGTAGCTTTGGAAACAAGGTCTCCTCACCTTCCAAATGTACATTTGTTTTGTATTTCGTATCAAAGACTGTGATAAATCCGGTCCCCCTGCTTCCCTGGTTTGTTTTGGTAAATTTAACAAATAACACGTTAACACAGGATTTCTCTCACTTTGACAGACAACTCTAAGTCCTGTTTGTGCTTTTCATAAGGGATGTGATGCATATCATTTTGCACACGGCGTCCTCAATCTCACTCATTAACATTTCTAATGAACGTGCATGTTAGAACGGTGGGCAGAAAGGACTTTGGTGTCCTGGAGTTGTGGCCCCGCCGTCCAGACATCAGTCGGAGTCGGAGTAATCAAGTGTGAAGGTTGTGAGGAGCAAACAGCCATTAACCTCCCAAACACAGGCCATCATCACCGTCTGCAGAGGACAGAGGGGAGGGCGTGTGTGTCTGTGTGTGTGTGTGTGTGTGTCAGTGTGTGAAAGAGAGCGAGTGCCAGGGCTAGTGAGTGTAGTACAGGAGTGTGTGTGTGTCCTTTTATTGCTCTCTGATAGATGGAGATGCTAGCGTGCAGTTGCTAGTGTGTCTGATGGGAAGTGTGTGAGTGCATGGTGTGCGTCTGCAGCAAGGACTGGCATCCGATGGATAGAGAGGATTGTGTGAGTTTGTGCATGTGTGAACATCTGAGTGTGTGCAATGGTGCTTACAGCTTGCATGTTTGTGGCCTTAACTACAGTCTGGTAAATAGTCATTGGTGTGTGTGTGTGTGTGTGTGTGTGTGTGCGGTTGCTTTCAGATGTGCACGTATATACTCTGGCATTTGCATCTATTTATTATAATTTCCAGTCAATTCAGGCCACGCATCCCACACTATCTGCCGGCCCAATGTGATCTCAGCGCACATTATTCCCATATGGTGGTACAGTATGGCTGTGCCTGGCATGCCTAGGCCCTTGACCGCCTGTTTGACATGCCACTGTGTCGGCTGGTGTGATGCCATGCTGAACCAACCCATCTGCTCCAGGCCGAGCTGGCACAAGGGAGAACCCATCGGAGGCAGGCATGAGGAAAAGGGCATTGGACCTGTGGTTTGGTGAGGCATGGCGTCCAAAAATGTCCTGAACTACTGCCCTCAAAATGGTCCAGAGCATAAACAAGAGTGTGATGGAGTATGAGTGGCTGTAGACACTAGGCGGGTGAATATACATACGTAAAGCTGTCTACTTTACTAATTGCAGAGGAGTTGCCCTTCAGATACCATAGATTAATGGAATTTTATGGTTACATTTGTATAGTAAATATTTGTGGATGTGTTCCTCCTTGTGATTGCCAACTGGAGATCATAGTTTACTCACCTATTTATTACTCGTCATGAGATGGAAGTAAATGAACTGTAGGTGGGGGGTGCAGAAGGATTGATTTGTGTGTGGTTTCCGAAAGTGCGGTTGCATGTGTGCACGCTTTAGATGTTTGGTAACGAATTTTCAACATGCTGACTGGCTCTCCTGAGAAGGTGAACAATGTTAGATTTCTGATTCTAAATAACTGCAATTGTATTCATGCAGTGTAATCTGTTTTTGGTCTTTGTTAGCTCGAGGCATGGAAGGTTCAAAATCCAGTTAAGCTGTAATGTATGCTAAATGTTAAAGGAGACCTATTGTACTGCATTTGCAGCACTATGTTGTAGCTTTGTATGATTCAAAGTTCAACTAAATAATTTTCTATCTTATACTGGGCCTTCATTTCAGCCTGTCTGAAACAAGCTGTAGATGTTCCTGTCTCTTTAAGTCCCCGCCCCCATAGCCCACTGTCTTCCGATTGGCCATTGTCTTCCCTCAGGTTACTGCAGGGCGTGGCCACTATTATCTGCCTGGAGCAAATGACCATGTATGGAAATTCGGCTCAGAATGACATAATTCTGTGACCTATCAGATTCTGTGACCAAAACCCAAACAACATGTTTTCCTAACCACAACCAAGTACTTAGGTCACAGATTTTCGTGTCACACCTGAACAGGGGGGTTTCTGAGGTTTTGTCTCACAGGGATTACTTGTAAATACTTCTACCCCAATATTCAAAGCTTTGGCCATGTTCAACATGAACATCTGACATTGTAAGTAGAGCCTGACCACTTTATCATTTTGCAGATGTTATCGGCCGATACTAGCTACTTACAGATTTATCTGCATTGGCGTTTATAACAGTCGATATGACTATTAAAAAAGTAACAGGGTCAGATCATTTCCTCATGTCATGAGTTTTGCATAGATTCCCCACCAGAGGGCGCGCTGCAGCTCCTCTGTTAACAACACTATAGCACCACAGAGCACAACGTCAGTTGACCGCAGTCTACTGGAGCTCAGACGGTGAGGAGCTCTGTAGCTCCTGGTAGCGCCCACGCTCCCTCACTCAGTGTTCACGGTGAGTTATTCATTTGTCACTACAGTTACATGACTTAAATAATAATAAACACAGCCCTTATCACTTCTCCTCTCCTGAAAACATTCGTAGCAGACTTGCTAACCCTCCCGTTTTTCACTGCACTCTCCCGGGTCACAGCGGGATGTTTCAGGTGAGTGGTGGAGGCTGCGCTGACAGACGTGATTGTAAATTTATTCTGAAACACTGCGGCACTTCTAGTGAACGGTCCTCTCAGTTCTCCCTAGTTCATTTCTTCTAAATATTATTAACAATTATGTACAGCGGCTAACGCTGCCCTTTGCTATTTAGCCACAAAGCTAATGCTGTGTTTATCAGTGGAGGAGCGCTAACGTTGATGACGTATTTAAATAAATCTGCCAGCTGCTTGTCTCTAGTTACAGTCTGCGTGTCAAAATCGATTAAACCAGAGAGTCTTGGGAATAAATAAACGTGAGCTGTACAAGTGTATAACATGGCTTCCTGCATAACAAAGTTTCCTGTTACCTCTTCTTTTGAACGTGAAATGAGTGAGTGTGAAATCTCAAAGTTGCAGGTCCCCATTGTAGACAGTGATGTAGTATTAAGTCAAGTCAATTTTTATTTGAAGTGCAAAATCACCAAAAGACTTGGTCCCTAATACACTTTACAAAATGCAGCCATAAAATACAGAATGCATGTAATAAAACACATAATAAATATAATCAGAATAAAATCAGCAAAATAAAATGATTAAACGATTTAATAATTTAGTTTGCTCAATCCTGCCCGAAAAAAAACAGAAACTTCTTAAGTCTAGCCTTAAAGGTGCTGATGTTATCTTATTCCCGCACCCAAATTGGAACCTGGTTCCCTAGTAGAGCTGCTTGATAACTAAATGTTCTTTGTCCCACTCTAACTTTAGTTACATTAGGCACCACAAGCAGCCCTGCATTTTGAGAGCGCAGTGCTCTGTTGGGGCAGTAAGGTATCAGGAGTTCTTTGAGGTACAATGGAGCTTAGCCATTTAAGGCTTTGTAGGTAGAACAATTTTAAAATCTATTCTGTATTTCACAGGCAGCTAATGAAGGGAGGCTAGAACTGGAGAAATATGCCCTCTAATCTTGACTCTAGACAGAACACGCGCTGCAAACATAATATTAGATTAATTCAACAGCAGCGTTTCCTCTGTGTCACTGTATCATAGACAGCATGTTTTAGAAAGTTGTCATTGTGGCAGATTATATGTAAGGTAGGCCTAATAACTGCTGCATACGTATGCATATGTAGGAGAGCCCTGTTTATCATCATTATCATAGCAATGACATTAGATATGATATATGGTATTATTAATAGTAGTAGCAGTAGTAGAATATGGGTCATTTTTATAGTTTCTTTTTTCCTGGCCCTCACTATTTACTTTACTGTTCATTAGTAGTAGTATTCTATAATTTATAATTTATAAAAAATCAGATATTTTAAATTTTTTTCTGTAGTTTTATTTGAGTCTTATTTATCACAACCTTAATATATTTTGTTGTACTTTTGTTCAAAGTAGTATTTATCACAATTAAAAAAGTTTCTTTTTATACTGCATTATGTCATGGTATCTTGGCGAGGTCTCAACACAACCCTTTAGGGATAATCTTTGTTTATGCCGTGCATTCCTTAAAATAAGGCGAAAAATTAATCGGCCTATGTATCGGCTATCGGATTTAACAAAAATCTCAAATGTCGAAATTGGTATCGGACTTAAAAATCTCATATGAGTCAGGCTCTAATTGAAACATTATAGATACGCCAGAAAATATGAAAAAAGCATAATAAGTCCCCTTAAAGGTCAGGTTTATAGCCATTATGGTTCATTTTAGGTTAAGTGTTGGAGTCAGGAAAGTAGCACTAAAGCACTATCCTGATCATTTAATATGTGTATATATGTGTAATCTTGGTTTGGGGTAGGTTATCAGTGTGCGCTTCAGAAAACACTTCTGGGGTTCATTTCAGTGCAGCAATGAAATGTGCAATATTTATAGGATTTGTTCTTCTGGGTGGGAGGAGATCATTCAGCCATTTGAACTTCAGAGGCAACACGCTGTGAAGCTCTGTTTAAAAAAAAAAAAAAAAAAATCAACAGCAAGCCAAATGGATTCAGAGGAGATGCAGTTCAGGAAGGTGCTTCAAAAGCAGAGATACCTGGGAAAGATCCGTTGTTTGCGGGTACCTGTGTGTGCGGTAAAGGTGTGTTTGCAGACAGTATAGCTTGCAGTGAAGCCAGAGTCATTTGAGGGTAAAGAGAACATGTTGAAGGAGGAAAGGTTTGTTAGAGAGACAGACGAGGAGACGAGAGAAGGGGAGAAAGGGTTGTAAGTGTGTGTGTGTGTAAGGGGAGAGGAGGCGTTCCTCTTCATTACCGACACTAAGGAGCCATGCCAGGAGCACAGATGGCAGAGGAGAGAGGGGGCACAGGGTTGGCACATAAACCGCAACACGCACTTGCACGCCACATAGACCCAAACCAACATAAGAAACAATATGTAAATCTAAAGAATAAGCCCTCAAAGCTCAATATGTTCTCCTCCAGGTATAACAAACGCGCATTCACATGGATATTGTCCTCCAGATCGCCAACCCACACACACACACACACACACACACACACAAATGTGTCATCAAGCTATGCTCTGGCGTTCCCGTGCCAGTGTGTTTGCCAGGAAAGCATCTGTGCTGACGATGCATTTCTCTTTATCTTTTGGCCGTCTCACTTTGTCTACCACACCCATTACGCTCCCTTCCTCTAACCCCTCAGCAGCATCACCGACGTTATAACCTAAGAACTAAATTAAAGTTTTAACAGTCCCCTTTTTGAAAATGGCTCCCTCTCGCCTATGGTTTCTCTCTGTCTGTCGTTCAGACTCACACACATACACACACACGTACACACACAGCCCCCCAATGGTCCAATTAGAAGCACTGGTGTGTTATCGCGGCAGGAAAGGAGGGCAGCGTGTTTGTGTGTGGGAGATGTTTCTATTGTGCACAGCATGTACTGCTCTCCTCTGCAAGGTTGAACGGAAGAGCAAGCTCTCACACTTTCTCTCTCACACACACAAACACCCCACAAATGTAGGAAGGAATAAAGCCGCGTAGTCTCAGTTTGTAGCCTTCAGTACCCTCAGTACACCTCAGAAACACCTACCACCTCCCTACGTTTATACTGAAGCTAAAGCTATTAAATCTATACATATAATTTGCCATGGATAATAAGCTGGATCTGGATAAGAGCACAATGCAAAGAGATGCTGATAACATATCTATAAATATTGATTGATCGTTAGTTCTCCACTCGTAAAACCAAGTATATTGCAGCTGCTGGTGCTTTCCCCACCTACATGTCTTTTTTTGCTGTCTTCAATAACTTTGAAAGAAAGCAAATCAATAGCTTAGTGATCACTGGGAAAAAAACAACATTTTGCATCCACTTCAGGGTTTTTCTTTTATGTCGTGTTCAAATTTCAGTTTCGATTTATTTCTTTAGGCACAGTAGAGAGGAAGAATTGGCTTTCAGGCGATGATGCCATATGGTTATCTTAATATTTATTTTAGTGCAAACCCTGTTTGGAATTAAGTGTGTTTGGTTCTTGCTTGTTCCTGTGTGAGACGGTACAACTATTTTTAGATCTTTTTCAGTTAATTTCAGATTTTTTTTGTCTGACACATGGCTTGCTGATACAGGTCAGAGTCACGTAATTAGAAAAGAACATGATTAATTAAATGGTGTTCATTTAATTATAGGCCCTAATCCAAAAAGCCAAAAACAGTCATTATCTTTTACCTTTTGTTGGTGTTATACTGTATTTAGTACAATTTTGAGTTTGAGTTTGAGTTAGGAATGAAAGCTCTCCAAGTATTTCAAGAAAATTGCATCGCCTTCCAGTGGTGACGGCCCAAACCTGATTGCCATGGCATTTTTCAAACTGCGTTATAAACATTATTAGTAACATTCAACAGACAGACATTCAACACATAGAACAAGTGTCCTGTAGGAAATGTCCTGTAGTTTTACTTTTAGAGAATAAAGTGTATCTTCTTGACATACTCCCACTGCTGCATGCACCAGCACACATACTTGAGTGTGAGTGTGTATGGTACAGTGTGTTCACGTACAATGTGCTTTCCCAGATGGGGGCACAACAGGGGGGTTGCCTGAGGTCCATCACCTGGTAGCGAAATGCTAATCATGAGCGCAAACAAGTCCCACACACATTCTGCACATACACGTATTCCCACTTCGATTCGTCCGTCTTGCTAAGCAGGAATTTGATGGAGAGAACTTTTTCTATCCCCCTCTTTTCCATATGAATCCACAGAGAAGCCAGGCATTACAATTCCCCCTAGTCAGCATTTGGTCTGGATGTGTTTTTACCCTGCTCTGTTGCTTTGCATGAAAAATCAATTCCAATCATGCGCTATCCAGCCTGATCCATGTTTTCTCTTTCACCTCCTCCTCAATCCGTTCCTCGTGCACTCTTTTTGACGACACTACATCAGCGTCCTCCCCCTTTTCCTCAGAGCGGGGCTGCTGAGCCGGGAATGAAACGCAGAGGAGTGTGGATCTTTCTTGAGCCCATTTTAATTGGACTGTAGTCCAGTGTTATATTTTCATTTCTCTCCTTGGTGCGAGCGAGCGTGCGTGCGTTTGGGGATGCATGAACGCGCGTGGCTTCGCAGAAACCCGTGACCTCAAAAGCCCAGAGCGCTAGCTGCCCATAATTATGTGCTCTTCCGGGGAATTTGAATCATAGAGCTTGAACTGGCATCCACTACTGTATCCCATACTTGAGGGTGGCAGGTTCTGTCAAACCTCATAAGATAGAATATGGTGCTGCTTTAAAAAGGGGATCTGCAGTTATGGAACTAGACTAACATAGTAGCTCAGGTTCAGCTGTTTAGTTGAGTTAGTGCTGGGATGGAAAAAATGGCAGCATGGCATATTCAGGGCACAGCATTGTTCTGTAATTTTTTTTTTCTGTTCAGTGTTACAATTATTTAGTTCTGTGAATGCTACCTTGATGTTTCAATGAACATAAATGTATTGATACCTCAGATATAAACCTTAAATCTCACGGTATTTAATGTATAGTAGGTTTTTCTTAACAGCTGCAAACCAGTGTGACTCGTGAGTCTATCGGGGAATAAACTGTGTTGTTAACTCAGACACATTATCACATTCAATCCCTCTTTGACTTGCCGACACCCCCTGCAGTTACCCCTAACCCCTACAAGCTCAACACTCTACATATGCTTGAGCGACCCTGATAAACGGCTGGCTTCAAGTGCTTGCCCCCCCCCCATGTATGACTACATGACTCATGGCTGGTTCTGTTGTCGTCTGCTGTTGCACCAGCAGCGCGGCTTAGCAGGAGCTGCCCGTGGCCCTATCACGCTGTGGTGCTGTTGTTTTGGCCATTACGTTGGCTAGCAGTGATCGTTCCTCTTTGGCCCGGCTTCGAGCCCTCTGGCCAGCGTCAGACTTCGGAGCTCTCGTTAGCTTAACAAGCATGTCGGGAAAGCTCGCCGGGTTTGCTGGCCAGCATCAGTCGGGGATGATTCTGTGTGACAATGGGGATGTTAGCTGGACCACACACTGCTCCGGTTTCATGCAGAAATAAAATGAGAGATACCTCATAGTGGCGTTTTATCATTTTTTGGTTCATGTAGTGGCTTGGAGTTGACGATTAACATGAACAGGGACGAGAGAATTAATTTTATTTTGACAACATATTCAGTCAGTCGGATGCTCTTTCTATTGTACGCTCCTCAGGCGGAGAGTGCGCACGTATTCATCAGGGGTCAGAGAGAACCATTTCTCATCTTTCATTTCCTGATTGTCATGATAGAAATGTTGTCATCATTTCCCACTGCAGACTGATGATCAGCTTCACTCTGTGAAGTTGTTTGGATTAGGCTTTAGACATCATAATTATACAACTGCGTTCAAGTACTCACTGCTGCAGCAGCAACCACACAGCCTGAATAGAGATTGATGGCAACAACCCGCAGCCATTAGCTGACGTCTTGTGTTCCATTGATCCGATTGCATTAATCAAGGTTGTTTACAGAGAGAACACAGCGACCAATGATGGATGGCTGCTGGTAATTATGCAACAGCCCGCTAACATCACACCCCTCATTTATGGTGTGCCGACACAGTCAATGAAAATAATCCACAATCCTGGCTATTTCTACATGAAGAGAATCTCCCTTGAGCTCCCATGTGACACATTTAGACAGTGCTGAAAGGAGACAGGCTGAGTGGGGGGGGGGGCACGCCAACAAAAGAGATGTAGAGATGAAGAGAGAGGAAGCTTCTGTTTATGCGATCAGAGCCCTTTGCCCTGCCGATCTCCAAGACAAAGTGAGAGGGCACAAGCGGCAGGATGAGAATTAATTGCTTTTTTAATAATCGCAAGCTCTCTTATTAATGAGCCCTGCGTCCCCCTTTTGTTTTTCTAGCAATGAGGACTCCTCTCTGCCAGCGGCTGCGTTAAGGGCTTAGCGGCTCATTTAACCCTGTGCCGCTAGCTCTCAGCTTTCTTGTTTGCTGTGTTACCTGGGCAGTGAAGTGATGCTTCACTTCACTGTCAGCAATTCACCGCTCCGAGCCAACGCCACGCGCTTCATCAATATGTGATTCAGTGGAGGGCATTTCTTTCGAGTAACACCGATGGCCTTATGATCTGGACCTTAAGCCAAAGCAGAAATATGCCAAATTCTGTAAGATACATTTTTTAGTCATACTTTTGACGTGTGTAAGCCGTTCTTCATCCTTTGAGCTCCTCGACAAAAGTGTGTGACAGTGGACTTTTTTTTGGATCCCACAGTTCCATGTGCTTTTCCTCAGGTGTTGTTGTTGTTGCTGTGGCCATATCACTTTGCCCCTACACCCTAATAGGCCCCTCGCTGCAGTTTTGACACCTTCTGCCCAGAGCTTTGTGTTGCTTGGCTAGCCCAGCCAGAGCTGCATAAATCTTTTGCTCCCATTGTTAGTGATATCATGGCCAAATGGCTCTCGCTAGGTGTGCAGCAGTGGCCCTTGCTCTCCTGCGGCCCGTGGCAGCCAAGCCAAATAAATATTGCATGGACCCTATTCCAAAGGTAGCCATTCCCATTCATTTGTGCTGCACTAGACTCTTCTAACTTTTAGGATCTTGCATCAGCCAGCCGGCTCTGTTTCCCGTAGCTCTTTTCTGAGCTGCTTTTTACTCTTCTTTTTTCCATCTCCATCCGTTTTTGTAATCCCGACCCCACCACCACCACCTATCCTCCTCTCTATCTTTGTATCAGCTTTAACTTCTCTGCTGGCAACTTCCATCCACTCTTTGCAGCAATATAGGGGCCTTTTCCTTTATATTTACTTCACACACGGTATGATCAAAAGTCTCTCTATCCAATTTCATGTGGCTGAAGACAAAGAGCCCATGAAAAAAACAATATAATACAAAAGTAACAGGAGTAAATGGGAAAACAATTCTCCAGTGGGCCATGTGTGTGTTCTTGCCAGGCTGGGCCATCAATTGATGGGACCTTTTTTCCTCTAGACTAAATAATTTCACACACAACTGGGAAGCGGACAATCATATTTTGCCACCCTGTACTATATCATCCACTCGAGCACCTGGTGTAGTACACGAGCACCAGCTAGCCAACCAGTTTGCAAAGAGCCACTGTCCCTTGCAAGTGGAGTGGGATTTCTACATTTATGGTGTTTAAAGGCAGGTGAATATTAGATCTGTAATAAACAAATCATCATGGTGTAAGAAAGCCACTGTCTTTAGATGTCACGGTTTCTTTACTTTCTAGCCACAATGGCCCTTGTTTCACTTAACGGCTGCCTAAAAGCACAGAATATAGAAGGTGGCTTCGAAGTGACTGGTCTGATCCCGCAGAATCCTCCTTCTGCCCTCTTATAACTGATTACCTTCACCTCTGCGCCATGAGACTGTGTCCCACTACTGGTATGCCTTCTTTTCAGCTTCTGAGGCCATGTGAAGGAGGTGAATCTTTAACTTTGACATAGCTACTTACCAGCACCAGCTGCTGCCTTCACTTTAGCCATGTATCTCACCGAGTCATCGTGGTGCATTGAGAGAGAGGGATTGAAGACCGCTGTCAAAATCCACACTGTTTCTCGAGCTGTCACTCCCTCGTGCCAGCAATTTGTTCTAATGTTGATGTAATAAGGCTCTGTCATTGGCAGGATATAAATAGCCTGTTCGCCACTTTGAAAAGACACTTATGTAAATATGGCTCTAATAAGCATTTCTGCATCTCCATATGCCGTTGGATCGAACTGTCTCCTGCAGTGGCAGAATCAACTGTTAGATAGGTGAGTAGAAGAGAAGGGAGTTGGGAGTAGACAAGTGGAGAGGGGGGAACCATCTGGTCTCGCCCATCAAGAGAGTCCCTCTATGTGCTAAACTGAGACATGAAATGCTCAGTGAAAGCGCAACACGACTTCAAATAATTTTTATAACGCTGCATCTCCAGTCGTAGATGCCTGCCTGTTCTAATCTACTTCCTCAGCTGGTTACGCCCTATTTGTCCGACTGTCTTTAATGACATCCTGCTGCAACACTGTGAGCTTTTGGGAAGACATTCGATTTTACAGTCTGTCAGGCCGGATATTTGATTCCTTTCATTTCCAGTACACTGGGAGAATCCATAGTGTGAATGTGTTTCGCAAACATGCAGGTTCTCTCCACTGCTACTGTCACCTGCTGCGTGTGAATTGTGCGGGTGGCTGGGTGGGTGTATGTGTCAGTAGGTGCACATAGCATGTCCCGCTGTGCTGCTTGTGATTTGAATTCCTGCTCTACTACAGGCAAAGGACCCGAGACACTGTTCGCGGGGCAGAAGCTGAACGACAATGAGTGGCACACAGTGAAGGTGGTGCGACGAGGAAAGAGCCTGCAGCTGTCTGTGGATAACGTCACGGTGGAAGGTTAGTTGTGTTCGGCACACAGAGGTTGAGAGGCAATGAATGAGACTATACTGAGTGTGAGGGTGCGCACACAAGTCCACGTGTATTACTCCACAGTAACGCATCCCCCCACAGAAGTGTTTCGCCGTTTTTTATTAAAATGACTAATGTGAAAGCAATAGGTGACTAATTATGATCATAATGAATCAGACATGGAGGTGGCACATGATTTGTTAGTTTGTTATTTAAATGATATTTATGTAGGAGTGGTAACCGAGCTAAAAAAGTGTTTATTGGCAAATGTCATAATATTGCTGAAATTAACATATTTGTTCCATTACATATTGGTGAGTAAACCTTTATATCCAACATTAGTTACAGTTTTACCCACATTGACGTATGTTATGTCTCATTTGAAAGGTTGGAAATGGTGAACAAGTTAGTTGCAAGACTTGCAAATAGCTGACAGGATGAAATATATGTCATTTAGACTGAGAACAAAAAGAGAAATGAAAGAGATGAAGAGATTTTTTTAAGCGTATACCGACTGTGACTAAGCAGCTGTGTACAAAATACGGAGGAACTACTAATAAAATAGCAAAAGAAGCATGAAAGGTCAAGAGACGAGGTGGAGTCATGGCCACTCACAGTACTGTGGCCTTAGGCGAAAGGATGGCAGAGCAAAGGATGAGGGAAGAGCTGAGAAAAAGGTGTGAGCTTGAGGAAGGAAAGAGAGTGGGCCCACTGAGGCCAGAAGCAAGCAATGACCCTGTGAAGTCCTGACTGGTTCACAAACTGGTTTATGGGTAAGAAAAAGAAGGACGTTCCCCGGGAGTCCTTGCATGGCTGGCTAGGCTTCAGCATAGAAAGCATTTCAACCCGTAGCTTGCCAATCTCATTACACCACATCTCCCTGCAAACACAATATAAATTGTGGCATGTAGAGCAACAACAGATTTTCTACGGCGTTATGCTTATATAATTTCCTTCTCAGCAGGTTAGAAAAATAGGCTCAACCTTTGTTAGTTATACAATAAAACCATATAATGTACACTCACTGTTTTGTCAAGCAACTAAATACTGGTGTCAATTAATTACTGCAGCAGTAAATTAGAGTTTGATATGCATAGCTTTACAGTTAAATGTATTGTAACTGTAATTTAAATATTACCATGATTATGTTGAGTTTGACATACTTAGACATAAATTAAGAAAGAAGCAACTTCTAGAAATTTCTTATGTGCCTGCTTTGAATGGTTTTAAACATTTTTCATTGTTATAATGTGATATAATCCATAGCATTTTCCCAGGATGCTTTATTGTCTAATGGAGAGCATTGCAATTATTTTGCAACTATGTATTACCATCTGTGTTCAAAGTTAATTCTGTTTGCCATGTACCTTCCTCCACTTCAGGCCAGATGACTGGTGCCCACACACGGCTCGAGTTCCACAACATCGAGACAGGCATCATGACCGAGCGCCGCTTCATATCCGTGGTGCCCTCGAACTTCATTGGCCATCTCCAGGGTCTGACCTTCAACGGGGTGCCCTATCTAGACCAGTGCAAAAATGGGGACATCTCCTACTGCGAACTAAATGCCCGCTTCGGCATGCGCCACATCATTGCAGATCCGGTGACGTTTCGAACGAAGGGCAGCTACTTAGCTTTAGCAACTTTACAAGCTTACGCCTCCATGCACCTCTTCTTTCAGTTCAAAACCACCACGCCTGATGGCCTGATGCTCTTCAACTCTGGAGATGGGAGCGACTTCATTGTTGTGGAACTGGTGAAGGGGTGAGTTTCATGTCATGTCAGTTAATTGACTGACAAGAAACGTTGAAGCTGCTAAGTGTAGCATTTTTTATGCTACACTTGTTTTATCCAGATCATTATTTTACCTACTGTCAGAGATGTTCTTACTTTTCCCCAATCCCTTTTGTGTTTGGCTTTAATGACGACAATAGTGAAAAGTTTTTTCTCAGTTGCCCTTTTACTTCTATAATCTCCCATTCAGAGAAAACATGAAAGCTTTAGTTTAATTTATTTTGTACTGTAAAGCAATCCAGCCTTTTGCCTGCCAAATCTAGCACAGTTGCTCAAGGCATGGAGTTGGACTGTCAATTGATCACCACTCAAATCGAGAAAGGAATCCTGAACTATAGTTTAAACTGTATGATCTTGGCAACAAAACATTATATAAACTGAAATAGCTTTTTTTTATCAAAGTTTAAACAGATCAGTGAATAATCTAATGCTGCAATGAATCAGTGTTGGCTGGATGAAAATGACTCATAAGTCTTCTTAAAAGCTCAGCTGAAAGCTGCACGTACTGCTGGTTGAAATACCAATGTCTATTTTTTTCTTGAAAACCTGTCTCTTGTGTATTTATTTTACAATCCATTAACTGATAACTGTGATGCATAATTGTGAGCGTAATGCCTTTCTCTGAATGGCAAAGTTGTTTTTTTTCAAATTGTGAATAAAAGCTTGAAAAAGCAAGCACAAACCAGAAATATATTGGTTGAAATTGTGAATTATATCACTCTAAAAGCTGTTCAAAATTAGAGTATCAAAAAGAGGCTTTGGCATGTGTATCTCTCTTCCTCTTGTGCTCTATAATCAGCACTGTTACAACACAAAAGCCTGAGCTGCCTCTGCCACACAAAGACAAGAGGCTACATAAAGGAATGGGAATAGAGGTAGGAGAAAAAAAATAAACACACATACCTTGAATGAAACAGTCACAATAGCCTTAACCTAAAACACAAAAGACAGCCACATTTGTGTGAAGGAGGGAACTGTGCCACTTTGTCTGCCTTTGGACGAACAGGGGCTTTAGACAAAAGCGGGTTTCTATATTTACATGTCAAACCATTTGAGTAAACAAAACTGCATGGGATCCTCATGGGCAGCCAACATAAACTGCCAATATTATTCTTCGAAAAAATATGTTCTTAGACAGAGAACAGAATGGAGACGTTAGAGACAACGCAGGGGAGCAGAATCCAATCCAACAGTCATCCAATTCAATCACTCCATCAGTACAATTGGGAGGTTGAGTGTTGTTGATTCTATGTCATCTATGCATCTATGCATCTATGTCCGTCATTGAAATAAAGCGTGTTAGGATGACAATAAACAATTAGAATACTAAAGTTAAGCCAAGTCAGTGCTGCCGTGATTGTCCCCATTTTCTTAAAAGTTGTCCTGGCAGGCTCACAATCATTTAGATTTTCTTTCCTTCAAAAAACCAGCCATTGCATTAAATTTGTTATAATGACCACACAAACACAAAGTTACATACTCTTTACTCTGGCATCTTTTTTCACAGGTACGTACACTACGTGTTTGATCTCGGCAACGGGCCATCACTAATGAAGGGCAATTCAGACAAGCCACTCAATGACAACCAGTGGCACAACGTGGTGGTGTCCCGGGACGCCAACAACGTACATACTCTCAAGATCGACTCACGGACCGTTACTCAGCACTCCAATGGAGCCCGCAACCTGGACCTCAAAGGTAACAGTTAACAGTCCGGCTCTCACTAGTAGATTATTTTAGAAAGCATTACCATTGACAGAATAACTATTCCGGTGTCATCCTTGGTGTGTCCTAACTCAAATCCACCTAAGTTAGACCCCCCTTTATGGATCACAGTTGCTTTTAGATAGGTACACCGCGCATCCATTGGTTTTCTTTGTCGCTGAGGAATTCTTAGAGAGGCATTATGGAGTTTTCAGTGGCCACTAGCGGTGCGGTTTTTAGATTTCAACCCGGCGTGTGCTCGTACATGTGCTCGCTTGAACTTATGAGCGAGCATAATCTGAAACACAAGCGCTTTCATACAGAAATCCCTCAGTAAACGCAGAAACACATGCATGCAGTCTGTGGCTTTTCACACAGACATGTTCAGGCTCTTCAACGTTCCCGGCTCAGGGGGCGGATCAACACCAGCTCCGTACCTTTCATTCAGAGCAGTGAGACACAACAGCATATTGGCACAGTACTCCTGGAAACGGCAGCGTGACAGTGGCTATAGAGAATTATAGACAGGGTGACAGCTTCACACAACATGGTGGAAACTCAGGTAAATTCCCACTGCAACGTTACAGTGATAGTTTTATCAGCTTGAGATTGAACTAATCCATCCGACGTGCTACATTGTTAGCTCGCCTGCTGCTTTAAGTAACTATCTTTACTATCTGTGTATGTTTCACCTGAGGCTCAGCAATGTCAGCACACATAGTGAGCTGGACTGAATATTATAACGAGATTGTGTCACACTTTATAACAGTTAGACCGCAGTAAGTAACTTTATTGTAGTGTTAGTGAATGGCTGTTCCTCTGGGTTGTGGTCGCCGTTTTGTTGCAGTGTTTTATATTGTGTGGGTCACGTTAGTTACAGCGATGAAGCGGTGGAGAAGCTGTGTCCCCGAGTATCGCTAAAACCACAATAAACTTAAACTGAAGGTTAAGAAGCAAACAGCGGCAGGTCCGAGCTACTGTAGCGTTAGTTGGCTGCTCCTGCTTTACTATAGGCTAGTAAACAAATCGCTTCACATTTGCTTTTTACCGTTACATCCGTTCTTGCAGGTTAAATCAACCCTTTGACATGATACTGGTGGCACACAGGATAGTAACGTGGGTTGCGTTAGTTGGGGAAGTAATATGGAAAGTGATACAACTTTGCACTGGATAACATTAGCAACTGCTCCGCGTTAGCCGTCCAGCTAACGTGACTTTCTCTGTGTTTCTCCAGCTTTACTAATGCTCACTTTGTTCTTTCTCGACATGTTCTGAACCTGTTTGGTCTGATCGGCTTCAGTACATAAACCTTTATTGTTGTTTTGTATCCTTACGTGGACCCTGTGTTTTGCTGTGAGCCGGTATTTTACGGTGTTAGAGGACTGACTGTCGTTAGCAGCTGTGTTGTCGCTGTAGTCTGAGAGAGGTTCGGGAGCGCGCACAGGGCTGAATCCGACCCGGTGTCCCCAAATAAAAAGGCAGAACAGTGCCTGATGCAAACAACAGAGCAAACAGGTATGTGCTTCATTTCTAAGTGTGTTTTGAGCCCATTGATAATAAGGCAATGGAAATTTTCTTTATTACTGAAATTTTGGACGTCTCAGTGCAAGCGCCCTGGATGAACAAAGAAAACTAAGTGATGCTGCCAAGTGTAAATGTGCTTGCCAAACACGAGTGTTTTGGGGGTGAAATAAACCTTAACAAAAGACTGGGAGCATCTGTGCTAGCCAATCCTCTTCACCTTGAAAGATGATACCCCATCTTTCAGCAGAGCTTGGCTTTACAGAAACAGGGCAATAACAAAGCAATATCCTTTAGCAATTGTTATCCCAATATGACCTAAATCCAACATCTAAGAAGAAGGTGAAAGAAAGATTCATACCAAAAACAATAACAGCTTATCACTTCATCCCTTTGTGCTTTGCCCTTGTTTTCACTTGCTTGTTTCCAGCGAGCTGCCTGTCTGGGGGGAAAAGTCACATGTCAGTGTATGCCCACAGTCACATTGGGTACACTTGACTTTTACGTGCAATATGATGACTATCTTTTGATGGAGACACCTTTAGTTCATTGACTTTAAAATACCCAGTCCTCATGTATCATCTTGAAATAATGGCCATAGTTACAAGGCACTTAAGTGTGAATAGGTATCTGGGAGACTGGGACTGGAAGCTCAGGTAATTGTAGGCTTTAGACCTCAGAAGTCAGGCTTTTTGATGTGTTATTTGGATGCTTGAGAGTGGCTGCCTGTGGACCCAAAGAGTGACAGCATGGAAATAAAAATAGTGTCAAAAGGGAAGTGGAAGAGATGCTTACTCAGAAGAAAGACACCAGAATGTTGACAGTGGACAACAGAGGATATCATCACCAGTGTTAAACTCTTTCAAGTGTCTGTCTATACTAAGATTAGCTCTGGATGATTCACTTTAATTTTGCCTGCATCGTGAACCAGATTTTGTAAGACACATCAAATATCAGGGTGAGCCCTCGTGAGGCAACTGAAGACAGCAGGTTAGTCAAAAATCGTGACCAAAGCTTACCCTTTTTTTTTTTTTTTTAAATTAAGGATAAGCACACTGCAATTAAAAGAAAGGATAATCATTCAGAGGGGGTTGTAATGACACTATGCCAGACTCATACAAAAATTAGTGGTAATGGTTTGAGGAATGAGACATGTAATTAACATCTTGGTCTAAACTAAATTTCACGGTGAATGCAAATAAAATGCATCATGCACATAGTCAATTATGTTATTGTCACATATGCTTTGGAGGAGGAATACCATTGTCACATAATTTGTTTGTTCATTTCACAAGACAGCAGAGTGAATAAAGAACAGAGGAATCAGTAATTGCTAGATATTATAAATGCTTGCTTTTGATGTTTAGCAAATCCCCTGTACATCCACACACTATATGCTGCATATCTGCTCTGCTAATCTCCTACCGTAAAGTAAAGTAATTAGGGAGGTTTTTATTTTTGATGAATTGCTTCTGTCTAGGCTCTGGCAAAGACTGCTGTCAATCAACTCTGCTATTAGACAGGAGAATCAATAAGAGACAGCCAATTAAGGTTTTAAGAGAGTGTTTTGCTATCCTGCAGGTATGTTTGGGTTTGCGTCTTAGCCAAGACCATTAGCCCACGTCATCCCCATCTTCAAACTCTCTCAGCAAATGCTGTGATCATGTTGTGCTGTGTCCTTTCTAATCAAGCAGATGCGATTCATAACCAACCCTGGAGCAGAAGAGATCCACATCCTCAGGTGTCATTATAGTTTACTAAATGTAAACATAGTCTTTCTTCTTATTATAGGAACAAGCAGTGTTCTCCAAGCAATACAACTAGTGTTAAGATTTCCTCAATGAGCTTGAGTGATTAATTGACCATTGTACCTCCTTCTTATTAAACACCACCAACCAAGCGTGCGCCGACAGGATCTGTCAGCTGTCCACCACAGAGCCTGCTGCGACAATGGCTCCATTTGCATATTCACCCCATCGGATGATTGTCTCACAAATAAAACAGAAGGCTGCCGTTTTGCGTTTTCATTTGCCAATCAACACAAAATGCATGGCTGCGGAGTAACCCTCCATCTGTGCTTTTAATCTGTGATCCGCTGTTCAGAAACATTTTCATTTTTAGGGGTTCTTTTCCTTATCCTTATCTCTAGCAACTTTTGCCTCCAGGGGATGGAGGCTGATTTAGCTCGGTGCTAGTGGGAAGAATCATAGTTGTAAATCTTGCTTCAGAGGACTTGAGTGGGGAAAGAGATGTCTCTAACCTCAATTCCCTCATCTAATTTGGGCATTCAAACCTTGCTCTGTAGTTCTGCTATCACCTGTCCCCTGCCAAACTATCAGATAGCTGTAGTACCATAAACACAAGAGGAAAGCACCAGACCTAAACACGTGTGTAGGTGAAGAAAGATTCTTGAGAAATATTGTACATAAACATATGTTTAACCAAACACAAGATTTTTTCTTCCCTCTTGCATTTGTGTGTGTTTTTTTTTCTGACTGTTCAGCAGTCTCATACAAAGCTTTGCAAATCAAACACAGAAGAAATGGCAACAATAAGCCATTTCTCACAATCTCTTTGCTCTGTTTTAACACCATTTCTGCCTACATTTCAAAGAAAAAAACCCAATTTCCCAAGCTTTATCTGTGTAATTGCCCAGAGAAAATGGGGAAAATAGGTTTTTGTGCTCTCTGTCTTTCGTCTCTTTGTTTTTGGACAGGCAAAGAATCTTCAAGGCATCCCTCTTTGTCAGCTAAAGTATGATGAGGGAACAACACACACAGCCCCCTAGGATAGCACTAAGTGGATCTGGTTTTGTGTAGTGAATGCTAGTCTCAGAAGAAGACATGTCGAACATATACCATACAGGGAATACTCTGTCATTCCTGTTGACAACATGCAGAACATAGTGATAGCAGGTTATTACCATATTCTTGCCCTGAAATAGCCTTGCTGATTCTACAGTGCAATGCAGTTTAAAAGGATCCTTATCAAATATGCCAGACAAGCTTTTTAGTATGGTGGTAAAACATGATGACACAGAAAAACCCTTAAGTAATACAACTGGAGTTGAAAAATACCATAAATCATGATTAGTTGAATGTGATATTACCATTTACAGCCAAATGTCGAATGCAGACTGTTGGAGCTTAGAATTTGTACTTGTCAATTTGATTTGGAAGGTACCACACACATGACCAGCAGATCTGACTCCAGTCTTAGTCACTATTATTCAGTGTTATGCAAAAAACAGAGTGGAGGGAGCTAGAGCGTTTCCATATTCCATATATGCATGTTTCACTAGCATAGTACATCATTATCAAACTAGGACTGCTTGTTCGGGTCAACTTGTTCTCGTTCAGAACAAATTTTTTGGATGCTTTGTTACTTACAGAGCAGAAAGTGGAGGTTACTAACTATTCAAATTGCCACAGACAAAATTAGAAGATCTTCATGGAGCATCTAAAACAGTGTTTCTAAAGCTCAGAATAAGCATGTCAAACTAAAACGAAAAATTATTTGCCACTACCTGTCACATTTCCTGAAACATACATTGATTATATGTTATAGACTAGTGACCAATCATGACCTCCACCAAATGCATACATTATCATGGAAGCAAAGGGATGAATTGATACAATGTACAGCATCTGTCCTGGACTCTCTGCTGCAGTTTGTAATTTGGGGATCTTATGATTAAGAGGTTAACCAATGGGGATCATGTAAAGTATAAACTCCCCAGCTGCTACTTTGCTCCAGTAAAAATGTCAATTGTCACTAAATAATTCAGAAGTAAAGAAGGGATTTCCTTCTGTCAAGCTTAGCCAAGCGAATCCACAGGAAAACGGGATCGGACCCAAAATGCAGACACCCAGGCTGAGCAGATTCTGTTCTTAGAATTTATTAACAAAAGATGAAAAACTTACAAACAAAGTGAGGCAGGCAGATCAAAAAGCAATAATCCAAACTTCAACAGAAATCCAGAACATAGGCAGATGAAATCAAACTAAGATAAACACAAAGGACAGGCAGGTATGTTAGACGATACATAAAGACGAAGTAGCAACAAACACTCGGGAGACAAAGACTTATATACAACAGCGAGGTCATGATGATTGGACACAGGTGAGCTACATTAGGCATTCACAAGAAATACAAAGACAGGAAGCAAAATTAAAAAAGACACAAGAGGCAGACACTTTCAAAATAAAGCAGGAAACTAACAGAACACAAGACAAAACCATGACACCGTCATTAATCACAGCCTCTTAATCTCTGCAGGATATGCTGCATTTCCTGTTTGATGTGAGTGCTGCTTTGCCTGTTTCAGTAGTGCTTTTTGATATTTTACTACTTGGACCTCATGGGGCATTCTTTCAGATTTATGGTGTAAATGTCCGTAACTACAGTGTAATACAAATACTGTCACTTGTAGTAGCATTTTAATATTAGAAATTACCATTTTCATTTTGAGGCTTTAGTACAATTACCAAAAATAAACAAGGCCATCACCCGGGAGACAAGCAGCCTCCTTTGCATAAGATAGCAGAAGCAATTAGCTGCATCCCCTATGTGACAGGAAGCATTAGGGTATGTATGATATGTCTTAATTTTAGGGGAACACTTGCACAAGTAAAACTACTTTAGTTGGACAGAGCATAGTTACCATGTGTTTAGGCTAATTATGGCAGGGTATCACAGTTAATTTAACAATGATATAGTGATCAGTAATTCATTAGTACTACGCATAAAACCTTGAACCAAGGACACTTAAAGTTAATTAGCGAATGTTTTCTAACTAAAGCCAATGAGAATATCTGTTCTTTGCCATAACCTGCAACATCTTTTATCCGTAGATGGTACTACTGTAGTTTGTAAATTTAGGGAAAAAATTGTATGTTGGAAATTAGTGATTGGCTTCTTGTAGGCAACACTAACAAATTCCTAAAACTGGAACACTACATTATCAAAGTTAGTCAAGCAAACAAAACAGAAAACTGCATGTTTTATCAAATTACTGGTGCTGCAGTACAGTTCTGTTTGTATTTTCCTTGTAAAGCTTAAGTTGACATAAACAGTGTTGGTCATGTGGAAGAGGAAGTGAACACAAACATCTATTGTCCTTAGGGGAATACCCTGCTTTTCTATGCAAAGAACATGACAGTGTCAAAGATATTAATGTCATTATTAAAGACAGTGATGGGGAATGAGGACAACAACAGTAGAATAAATCTAAAGAAGTGTTTTTTCAGGTTGGGGAAATGCAGGGAGGAGAAATAATTTAGCGTACAATGTTCAGAAAGTGCCTGTCCCTTCCTTTTGAAGATGCTTGCTAATGAGGACTACTTGTGTAGAATTGTAAAGAGATGACACTGAATATGTTCCATTTTTCAACAAAAGCAGAACAAATTGAGACACAATGTGGAGGAGAGGTTTGGCAAGGGAGAGAGAGGAGGAGAGAAAGACAAACAGGTATACACATTTTAACAAGCTCTTCTCTTGCCAGTGGTAAAATTGAGATTACCCCATTTCTTTCTTCTTCTTTCTGGCTAATATCAGTGTCTGACAAACCAAGCTACACTAATCCTGCCACAATACCAATACCGCTTCATACCTCATAGCTGACTAGGTAGAAAACACAATTTAAATATTATATAACTACTGTCTGTAATTGTAAAGTTGGTGTTACAACTTACAAATTGAAAGAAGAAGCATATTTTCTAGGTCATTATCAAAATGCAAAATGCTTTCTTTTTACATTGCAGTCTCAACAATGAAAAGGCAACACATATTCAGCACAATAATATTTATTCTTTCATTTTATACACTACCATCTAATTCAAGTGCAAACAGTCTACACTCAGCACTATTGTAAAGAAGCATGCAGTACAAAATATTGCAGTATTTGTCATCAGTGCAAGTAGCTCATCAGTCCATACTGATGTTGATTGTTAGGCGGCGCCCTCTAGTGGCCCCAGCAAAAACACAGGAGCTGAGGACAAAGTCAGGTGAGATAGTACAAACAGCGAAAAAGTCTGCATAAGGAGGATGCCGGGGTGGATGGATGGGTCACATAACACAGGACTTTCACCCAGGAGATTGCGGTTTGTGTCCCCGTGTGAAACCAAAAGTCAAAGTTAACTTATTTTTTTTTGTACCTTTAAGTTAATTAACGCCGTGTGACCAAGTCATTTTTGTGACTAAACTGAAACAACGTTAACCATGTGTTTATTATTGGTACCATGACGACAAAGGCCTGGTACGCTTTGATTTTGGGGGATGGTCATATAGAGAGCCTAAGTTCCTTCCTTCCAGTGGACCACCATGGGACCTTACTTTGGAAAATATGTACAGTAGTCAATGGCGAGGGACAACTAATTTTTTGATTGATTTCAAAGTCAAGAAGTTGCAGTTTACCAAGACTACAAACCCAAAAGTCGCATATGTGACGTAACTTTTTCGCTTAATGAGCTAACGTTACTGAAGCTAGCGTCAAAGAACCTACAAGAGAAGATGATGCGATGACCGAGAGTCGTTGGATTAAACATATCAGGGGAGATATATTTCGGCGTGGAACATAGCTAAGGTATTTAATTAGCAGCAACCAAGAAATGAATGTTATCTAGCATTACCGCCCTAACATGTTGGTGACCTATATTGTGCAAGACGAGAGATGTAGTTCATTGAACGGTTTTCCCACAAAACGACATGTAACTTTACTGTATTACGACAAACTGCAACTTTCTTGATGGACAAAATTATCTTTCAAAATGACAAACATGTGGAATTCAGGGCACAGTTCAAACAGGATAAAAAAATAACCTGTTTCTTGCCATTGACTACCGTAGATATTTTTTCCTAAATAAGGTCCCATGGGCCGGAAGCAAAAACAAGTTACTTAGGCTCTCTATTGGCCTATGAGGTTTTGGAAGTCATTGGCCATTTACATATTCTGTCGTGTTACAAGTTACAGCCACAGAAATGAATTGAAAAATAATGGCTGACGAAAAAAACTAGTGAAACTTACGTGTCTATATCAGCCAACAATAAAACACACCCCGTTGATAGTATGTGGATGTAGAATACAGATGTAGCCTCCACAACACATACTAAGATGACAAATAATATTGCAAGGTAAAATGAATAGGGTTGAGTACATCTATTGGACAGGAACCAAAACAGTCTAAGGACAAAGCAAAGAAAGAAGCTGTTTAGGATATGACCATGGTTATCACAGCCACACTAACTGCTTTGTGATACTAGACATGTGCAGGTGACCCAAGAAAGATATGATTAGTGGGCCGTCATTGGGAGGTCTACATTTACTTTGCTGGTAAACATAGTCAAAAATAGCATTAGTTTTGGAAAGCTTTTATTTATGGCACTTTTATGCAAACATTTTCTTATGGAATTTTGCAGTAACAGCACTGTAGAGGTAGGTACTGCAGGCTTATGGACATATAAAGCATTTAGGCCTGAGGCCTGCCTAGTTCCTGCAGATCTCCAAACAGAATTAGTTGACTCTCCAGATGTTAAGATCGTTTGAGATATCTGACCTCCTGACTCTGTTAAGATGTCTAGACTAGAACATTACTTCAGTCCTCGGTGTGGGAACAATTTGATCAGTGACATCTTAGTAAAGTCTATCTATCCACTGAGAAGCTTATTTCAGTGTGACAGTAAAGCTGAGCCTAGGCACTCTATGAAGGAAACTCATTTAGGCAACCTGATATGTGACATCATTTTTTAGCTTATTATGCAAATAGCAGACAAGATCTTCACCAGACTCAAGCCCATTTTAACCGCCAACTTCAGTTCAACTGTAAATGCCACTGAGTGAACACATTTACAGGGGATCCGTCTTGTCCTGCTGGTTTCTCTCTACTCAGGAGACCCCTGCGCCAGTTCCCCTGCTGGTGTCCTTACACAGCTTCTACCTACTTTACCTCCTTTTACGTTGTTATATTTAATCGTAATGCTAATGCCATACTACATAGATAATTTCCGCCTGCTGCCCCTCACTACAAGGGGGATTTTTCTCGTCCTACCCTTCTCTGTAAGAGGATCAAATTGAGCAGCAGTGCAGCAGCTCTGGAGCTGCTATGAATTTTAGTGTCTTGCTCAAGGATACCCCAGCAGGGGGCATATTTGGTCAAAAGGGTTTTATATCCTCAGATAAAAAGCAAATGACCCTGATACAGCTGCTGTATTAATTTTATACAATCTCAACAAAACATTCACGTTTTCTACTGTGTTCTTTCATCAGTCCAGAATTTGACCTTCAAAGTGTTATTGTAAGGGCAACACTGGTTTGCTTCAGTTAGGCCTACTAGTCATGAGCAGCACATCATCAGTACCACTGTGCATGCCCATCCCCTGTACACGTCACTAATGCTTTAACATGATACAGGTAAAGTGAACCTTTGTCCGTATGGACGTAAAACATGAGCTGTCCATCAATGAATAACATACATTATTACATCCCGAGGGTTTTCCTGTCCTTCCATTATATTATGTGGAGAGAGAATGTCATTATCATATCACCAAGGTCTACTCCTTTATATCAGAAGAATAGATTTCTCTTCTCCCTCTCTATTGCTTCTTATCGCCCTCATCCAATAACGTCACATCAGTGTGAATAGTCTTTAAAATCAGCATCACTGGGGCAACAGTAACAAGAACACGGTGCAGATCTGTCAAGTGAAGGACAAGACAGAAATGTGATCATAATGAAGAAAGTCATTGTGCAGCTGTGGAAATTAAAATAATAATCATTTCCACTTCAGGCACCACAGAAACGGCACGGAATATAATTTAAATCTGGAGGCAAAATACTGCTTGCTGTGCTGTACAGTTCTGATCATTCTTCACTTTAATCTTCATAAGAGTATACAGTTTTAGCTTAAAGTGTTAAAATGTGTCAATGTCCTATTAAGCTGAAACTAAACTTCTAAAGCAATCTCAAATATATATGCCAACCGGAAGCCATTGGGAAAGTGTTTCAACATAGCTTCCACCAGTTGCTCTGTCCATGAAGCCTATGTGTTGAATTCAATGAAAAAAAATCATCTAATGTCTTTGTCAGACAACCCCCCCCCACTAATTTTACTTCTACTGTGTTTTGGAAGTTTTATCAATATTCTTTAATGACAAAAATGTGAAGGCTTAAAGAGAGGTATGCTGGGGGCATGTTTACTCCATCAATGTCTAAGCCCATCACACTGAACATACGCTGTGGAGCCACAGAGGCTCCTTGTACAGCTAAAATGTTGCTTTTCCCGCCAAAGATGGTAGGTTTGGTCTTTGCATGAACATAATAAGAATCAAACAAAGAAATATTTTTCAGTGTTAATATTAGTAATAAAATACTTCCACTTTGGCCAGTACACTTCTTCTCAGTTCTTTGTACATGTTCAAAGATTCCTCTTGAACCAAGTGTCGGTACCTTGAAACCAATCAGACAGATCAGTAGTGTGAAGAAAAGGACACCCTAGTTGACTTTTTAAATTGGTTTCAAACTGATTTTAAGACTTATGATCTGAATTTGTTAAGGTGAATGATTTTTCGTTCATACAGGAACATAATAGCACCCCGCTGTTCCCTTGAGGGTTGTTAGCTCAAAGTGTTGTGAACATGAATAGTGAACAAGTGTGGAAATACGGTTTCGGTTGAAAACCAGCGTTGTTGGGAAGGGAAAAGTGAGAAACGTCCATTTGACTATGTGCGTCTGTGCCTGTGTTTGAAACATGTGTACTTTATTCAATTTCCTCTTTAACACTGACTCAGTTTGCACCTGGTGTAGGATTGTGAATGACAGAGAGGGAGGAGGCAATGTAATAAAGATCTGCCAGAGCAGTGCCTGAATCCATTTGCATAATAATAACTAAACAAATCACACGCAGCATAACTGGATTAGCGCCTAATGTCAGATGGTATAAATGTCTCAGGCACTTTCTTCAGCCTCTTGCATAGCACCTCTGCGTTGGGAAGCTGCACGATGGTGAAGACACTGGAAGCAGATGCAGAGTTCATCCAGACTGCGCCATTAATTTGTCATAATCTACATCATCAGCACAGCACACATGCTGTCATGTTTCTCCTTATCATCTGTTTTATAATTTCTTCTTTTCCAATTTAAAAGAGTTAACACTTTTGTGATTTGCGTGTGCTGCTCTTGATCAACGAAAGTTTTTTTTTGGAAACCACCTCTGAAAGCCAAAGTTGTTTTTAAGTCAGTATGGCAACATCAAATGTCATGTCAAGTCATCGATTTAAGTCATCCTAAATATACAGGTCAGTCATGCCGTCCTAAAAGCTTCACCTGCCCTCCTAGATTATTTTTTCCTCCCATGCCCTCTATCCCCTTGGTTTTTCTGCTCAGTGTCAGTGCTCTCTCAATAAATGATGGGCTAGGTAGCTTGAGTGCTGCAATAGAGCAGCGTGTTTTAGCCTTTTTCTCTCACTGACCTGTCTTCCATTACAATTTACTATGGCATTACTCAGAGCTTTGACCATTTTCCCACTCTACCGTCTCCTTTCTCCTGCCTCATCTCCCTCTCATCAAAAGCCAACTTCTTCATCAGAGGTTGAGCCCAGACAGAGACAGTGCTTCTTCAAAGTGCAATTGTGTGCTTATGCCTGCGAACGTGTGCTTGTCTGTACAGTTTATGCTCATTGTCCTCTTTTACAACCTCTCTGCAGACTCAACTTGAATAAATCTGCTAAATGAAACATTTAAACATAACTGCAAAAAGCGTCACCTGTGCATTCTGGGTAAATAGCATGATGATATAATCAATTCCATAATTACATGCCATAGACTGTATAGAATATGTTGACGTAGTCATCGTGACGTCACCCTTTGGTTTGTGGACTGCTGTTTTGAAACCTTGAGTTTGGCCGACAGGGCGCCGCCATGTTGAGTTTTTGCCGGACGTAGCCATATTTGGACGAGATGGTGGAGCTAACGGCAATGTGTGGCGCTAACTAGCTTGCTTAGCTAGGTGCATCTGTAATTCACACTAACTTTCATTTTAAGAGGGCTGATAACTTTGTCTAGCGAACAAGAACTAAAACTTAATGTACTCACCAGAGAAAGTGAACAGCCAACTCCTAATAAGCTTTTTGAATGGTGCTGCTTAAATTTACATAGTGCCGTGGGTACGAGTCACTGTAGCCTGATTAACGGCTCACCAAGGTAACAACTTGTCAATCATAGATAATCCTGCCCTGAAGCATACTCTGCTTTATGGTCCATTTTCCTCTAAATGGGACCATAATTTACTAACTGAACATCATGCTGTGTTGAAGAAGACATGAAACTAGCGACTGAGTCCATAAACTCATTAGGAAAGTGTTTACTGAGGTAATAAATCAGCTGAGAAGTAGCCTCATTTTACTATTTTTTCTAGTGGAGCCTGACTTCTTTTTTCAACCAGCTTTTTCAACGGCCCCTGCTGGCCGTTCGATAGAATGCAGGTTTAAGTGACTTCCGTGCTGGCTTTGCAGCTCAGACCGGTAGTTTCCCGCTTGTTACATGCCTTTTGGCATTATGTTGCCTTTCAGTTCAGATATTGAATCTTCTCAACTGGAAGGAGCGAAGGCCAGCTTGCTTCTTGAGAGTCAATGATGGAAGATTATCTAGATTTGTTTAACATGGAAAGAGCAGAGTCCATGTACTTGGCAGCCAGCAGATTTTCGTTTTAAAGAGAAAAAACAAAAAAAGTGTAGTTTCCCAATTACCAGTAGGAAATAGGGAAATCGAAAAACAACCTGTTTTGTGTTTAAAAACAGAAAAAAAACTTATCTGATTGTCTTTGATGTGTTCATAGAAGGAAATCGTAAATTAAATATTAATAAAATAAAAATACAATTTTAAGTTGGCTATCAGACAGAAGTCCCTGACAAGTCTTTGCTCACCAAACCACGTCCACACATTCCTCTTAGAAAAACAAACATTGCAGCAGCTATATCCCCACATCTCGCTTTTTTTATTTTGTGTTATAAAACCTATAAAACCTATAAAGCATATTTGTCCAAAAACATTTGTTTTCTTTTGTCTTGGCTCTAATCTAATACTGCTTCAACACTTGGGTTTGGATTGTTCAAATAAAAAAAAAAGAAATCCATCGCACATGAGGGAGATCACCATCTCAGTAAACATTGGCTATTAAGGCTTATCTCTCTTATTCCATGACCTGATAATATACAAATGTTTTTAACTGTCAGCAATGACTTAAACCCATATAGCTTTGCTACTAGTCTTGTCAAATGATCAAAGTTAGTGTAGGCTCACATTAAATGCTCAGTTTGCATTAGTTATATTTATCCAGGTGTGAGCAAGCGTTATCAATGTGACAATGATTTTTGCAACCGTGGTAATGAAGTAATATTTTCCAGCGTGTTATATGTAGCTTAGATGCTTAGATGTATTTGAGCATATATTACAAAGAGTAGTGCAATGAGATAGCAACAAAATGTTCATGTTGCCTCTACAGTCACATCTTTATATCTTTGAACTTCATGATTTTTTTGTTTGTTTGTTTTTTGCGAAGATTTCTGACTTTTCTTTAGTGTGAGCTTGTGCTGAAAGTGGAATTCTATTCTATTGATTTTTCAGGAGACTTAATGGTTATGACACATTTAATAAAAACATTTAATGATCGCCAGTCTGGTTCGCCAGTGTTGACAGACAACTGTAGCCTGTCTGGGCTGAATGAAGGGGGTGGCGATGGCGCAATGCTTAAGACTGTACCTTTGGTGTGAGAGACACTGTGACCCGTCCACCATTGTGTCCCTGAGCAAGACACTCAACCCCTAGTTGCTCCAGAGGCGTGCGACCTCTGACGTGAATAGCGTGAATAGCGACTTAATTGTAAGTCGCTTTGGATAAAAGCGTCAGCTAAATCAATAAATGTAAATAATTGAATGAACGGATGATACATAGTCACAAACCATGGCAACAACAAGGGTATCCTTCAGACTACTGAAGTACAAGTACAATTACTTTGTGTTTTGATATTGTTAAATGTAATGTTATGCAAGTCAAGTCTCTTTTTGGAATAATAGGTGCGCTGCTGTGCATCACTTTAAAATATCATGCTGCCCAGCCTACAATTGTTGCCTTTATCTGTATCATCTCGCTGGCTTTTTTTTATTAAGGCTGCTGCATATGATTTGCCTTCTCAAATAGCATATTTCCCGAAGTGATGATGCAGTACATAAGACCGTATGCCTTTGATGTGAGAGACCCAAGTTCAATTCCCCACTGCAGCACATCCACCATTGTGTCCCTGAGCAAGCCACATAACCCTAGTTGTTCCAGGGCGTGTGACCTCTGACATATAAAGCGATTGTAAGTCGCTTTGTATAAAAGCCTCAGCTAAAATGAATAAATGTAAATGAATGCTGCATGTGTCATTAATGCAGATGTTTTCTTAATTTGCTTGTGTTGTGTCTATTGCATGTGTTTTCTTAAGTCGCAGTGTTGTTGTTGTTGAGCTCTCAGGGCAACTGGCAAATGTAGGAGGCCTCTTTTGGGATGGCAGAACAGACAGGGAAAACAGGGCAATGTCCAAAAGACAAATGAAGAGAGTGCAATTGGTACAGACCGACATAAAAAAATATTCAGTTAATATAAAAATTATTTGTGAGAAGAAGGTTATTGGGAAGTAAGAAATTAAACCCAAAAGGCTACAGGCTGTATTAATCACCTGCTGTTTCAGTTATAGGACCTCTATAGGAAATTCTTCCTCCACTTTATTTTATTTAACTCTCAAAATTACACACACAAGAATAATGGAAATAAATTTACCACAGTCCGTTGTGGGTTTATTTAAGAGAGACTGAGACTGGCTTTATCCCACATCAGTCATAAATCCCTGGGGCCTCATTGGCTGGCCTGTACTCACCTAGCAGAGGCCAAGCTTGTAAAAATGCCCCCTTATGAATGGGATATTGTCTTGGGTGCAATTCTTTATTTTTCACATTCACAAGTCACCTTTTTCATCATCTGAGAAGACAGGTGGGAAGAGAAAAGCCTGCCCTTCCCCATTATATGATTTTAAAACCTATGGCGGAGGCCATTATGAAGGACCATTAGAGCCATACAGGTCCATTACAGTCATAACAGTGGGACTGTTTAAATAACTCAACAGACATGTAAAGGGAAACCCACCTTAAAATAGATTCCATCAAAGTTATTTTTATAGCATTATAGATATTTAATATCTAAGTATGAACAAGTCTTTTTGTAATCGAGTGAAACTGCAGAGCTGTTCCAATGACAGTGAATAATAGAATAACTGCGAGGAAACTGTGGCAGCAGTGGATTTTACTCCTCGATATGGTTACATTGTCTGCTTCACAGCTGGAATCTCTTCACTTTGATCAAACTGATTTAGAAGTAATATCTGAAATTGAAATTCTGTGAGCCCACAGTCACTCGCTACTGCAGCTTCAGAGGACTAACTCCAAAAAGTGTCACCTGCTCAAACGTGTCTGCTCACATTCAACTTCTGCCAGTTTTAACAGGTGCAATAAAAACCAGATCAGTAAAAGACTCAGATAAACGGCCCGAACAATTGACCTGTACTGTCACTTGCACCAGATATCATTCAGGGAAGAATCGGGTAACGCAAAGAGGGATGGGTAGGCGAGAAATACAAGGTGAGGATATTGTGAGTGCAAAGCGGGGGTGGAAAATGAAAGGGCAGAGAGATGAAAACAAATAAGGGGAAAATGGAAAGTTATAGATAGTGACCGAGCAAAGTGAGAGGAGCTGAAGTGCAGTAGCAAGGAAAGAGCGCACAGAAAGAAAATAGAAGCATCAAAGTGCATGGTGACGCCTGCCTGTGTAACCATGCAATCTTTCAAGCCCTGGTACATATTCTGAGCTTTCTTAAGGACTCGCTTACAAACTGATTGCGTTAAGGTCAATGAAACATTGTCATGGTGGCAAACATGTTTAATTACCTGTCTTTTGTTTTAGAAATTCTGATTATTTTTTTTTTTACATATACATGCCTGTAGGGGAATGATGGGGTTGATTGCAGCTTGTATAATTTTAATACAACAATGTTGTAAATGAGCAGCTTAGACATACGTCTGAATTGATGGAGATGAGCAAATCAAATAATAACAGTGCTCTTAATTACTAGATAAACAGAATCTTTGCATCAAAACATCTCATAAAAGCAAGCATGACAGAGCACATTCATATTAGCATATTAGCGTTAATTGAAATATTGTCAGTTGTCGGTCTGCTGTAGAAATGATATCTTTAAGGCTGGATTAGTTTGACAGAGACTAGTTTGTTTGTTGCTCAAGAAACAATAATGAGCTGATTGCTAATCAATAGCAAGTCCTCAACTGTTGTGTTCTCTCTTGCTCAGGTTGCCTGTGTAAAAACGTCCGCGTGCATTTTTTTTAAGAGCTAATTGTAATGAGTCATTTTAGGCATGTAATGAGTGTCACAAAACATGCTGCAATGCAAAAAAGTAATTATTGCATGACAAACACAAACAAGTCATGCTTTATAATAACAGTAATAGAATTACTGTAGACGTATATGTGTAATAATACTAATTAGCTGTAATTTGATCACTTACTCTATTAAGCAAACAATGACATGAATGCTGATGAGTCATCAGTCAGTTATGACAGAACCTCAATTGCGGTGATGATATACCAAATAAATGCCGACTCAGTCAATCTGATGTCATTGTAATCATTTAATGTTGCGTTTTCCCCTCATTGTTTCCAATTACATAAATCTATTTTGAGAGACTTTGGAAATGCATTTCACCACCTGTGGTTACGAGAGAACCGACAGAGAGCGAGCTTGCACCTGTTAGTGAAAGCATGTCACTGCGGTATCAAATAATTATAGCCTTAGCTGGCGACATTATTTTTTGCCTTGCAGAATTCAAAACATCTCTTGCTATAGCGTTTGTTTTTCAGATAGACACACATCCAAAACATAGAGACACAACACACGACATAATTATATAACTTATGATTTAGAATCAGCAATTAACAAGCAAACGGCGTCAACATTTATTCTCTGTACCAGTCGTCTTGTTGTGGCGTCTCCGCAGATCAGAGTGCCTCTGTAATTAGCAATCACACAATCTTCCTGCTGGCTGCCATTGTCTCAGCCCTGCCTGTAACACACCACCACCACCACTGCTTAGCACTTCTTTTTTTTTGCACAGCATGCGTGCGCGTGTATGCACGTGCTTTTGTGTTTCTCATCAGCAATCATTCAATCTTTGTCAATTAGAGCCAGCATGGGAGCCAGGCAACACAAGCAACAGAGAGAGGGGAGAGTGAGGACTCAAGAGGGAGGCAGAGATTCTTAATAGGGCATTTAATGAAAGTTAATAGTGGGCCTTGTGTTCACCAGGGAATTGGCAAGAGGGAGCTGATTATTTCTTAGAGATGAGACCCGGTATTGTGCATTCATGGCCTATTCTCATTATCAAACTTCTCTTAATGATGGATATAAATAATGTATATCACAGTATTGCTAGATATGGGCAATACCATCACTTCACTTGGGAGCCAATTACAGGCACAGATGAAATACAGGTCTTGTCTTGAGTTGACAAGGTGTTCTGATCGAATAAAACGAATAGCTCAACGCTGCAATTGGATTTACACCAAAAAAGTAAACTTTTTCATGACAGGAATATCCACAACTCCATTATTTTCCTATAGAAGTTGGAGCACTTGAGACATTAAACACTGTTTGGCTGTTAAGATGGGTGGCATGGGGCTCACCACCATGAAATTCATACTCCTTACAGATAAGTCAAAGATAATGAAAACAGTGAAATTGGAGCTATGAGGTTTTCTCTTGTCTGGTATGTTTCCTGATATATGTGTCTGATAAATATCTATGTACAACACAGCCGAGGGATTTACGTATTGCACCTCTAAGAAAGTAAACTTGTTAGGCAACAACAAAATTACTAATATTTTTCAGTCAGTGCTCCTGTTCTGTAGAAATTTAAAGAACACGTTGTGAATGGCCGTCACGGGTCCTGAGGTAATCGTACCATCTCTCCAATATGAGGTTCTCACACTGTGGAAAACAAATGAAATCATCATCACAGAGATGTAGATTTCACTTTAAAACCCTCTGAAAATCCTGGATAGTCCACTATAAATGTCATGTCAGTGTGCTGTTCCAGATTGTACTGTCAGAGGCTCTCCTGGGCTCCCGTACCACTGCGTCCCAACTCCTCCCATTCAGCCCCTGAGAGGCCATTATGGTAACCATAGAGATGTGGAGGTGGTAGTCTCTGGCGATGTCTGGGAGGCTGTAATTGGGCCCCGTCTTGTGGATTGCTTTGAGCTCTTCGGCAGCACGGGCATTCGTCACTGCTGGGACCGCAGAGGCAGACGAGGACACAGTTTCTGGCGGGCTGGGAGGAAAACGGTTACTCATTGTTTCAACCTGCCCACTCTAGAACAGTCCCAAAAACCTGTAAGCCAAAAAAAACTGTAAGCCAAAAACATACAAATACATCTTGAAGCACACTGACATAGCAATGAATATCTCATCCATATCAGTGATGAGTTTTACTCACAAAATGACAAGCCCCACAGTTAGGTCTTTAGCAACACTCAAAAAAAATTTTGTCCAATGACTAACTCCGGCAACAAGTCTGAAATAATGCAAATGCAAGGGCTTCCATCAGTGGGCTGTATGCTCAGTCACCATTTTGTTCCCTCATTCGACCAGAACTTAGAGCTCTTTTTAATTTTGTGAAATAGAATTGTTCTTCAAGATACAATAGTTAAGTTTATGTTGGGTCACTCATGAAATTATGCATGTAGCGCCGCTTTGATCCGTGTTCGGTATGACACTGTGTATTTCTCACGTGCTAACTTGGCGACTCAAAGCCTTTAGATTTGATAGGAATTGGAAACTCAAAAGTAAACATCCCCGGCGACACTACAGCCATGTCACATTAAAAAACAAGGTAGATAAGCTCTTATGAATGCTGCGGAACAAACTGTGCACGGCCCAAATGAATAAGGAAGTCTAAACTTTACCCAAAGAAATCTGTAATTCAAATTAAAATATTCAACTCCAAACTGAACACAATGAGAGCCCAGCTCCCCGAGTGGGTGTGTGTATGTGCGCTGCATATTTATTCATCTTCTGTGGTCTTTACTGCACTGAAAGAAAACAAAACTTGCATGACTAGTTTTCACAGTACATCTGGCACAGCCCTCCCTCTTCTCTTGTCTACTCCAGTTATGCAGTCAGCCAGTGGAATCTCAGACATGCTGCTGACTTATGCAGGAAATGCACTGTTTGTTCTTTTGAGATTAACTCCATACCGATAATTTCATATTTGCTAAATGGTTCTTGCAGCCTCGATTTCAGGACATCACTCAGTTGGACAGCTAATGAATTCGTTGTATTGATTATAATGCCCGGGAGCCCCGGCTGGGAAATATGAAGTGTCAAGTACTCATTAATTCTAGAGAGAAGTTAGCAAACATCATTGACTCATTCCATTACACCAAGTCCACACATAATTGACCCAGTGGCTCATTGCTTCTCAGAGTGCTAAAGTTGAAACTTCTGGTTTTCAGCTGTGAAATAATTTATATATATTTTTTCTCCTTCTGAGTAGGAAGCTTTTCTGATGATCCTATCTTTGTTGCAGGATCTCGCCCCCTGTGTGCTAGGTTTTACTGGATGTTCTTTTTATGCCTACTTAAAGATAAAGGGTAAAGTAGGAGTTTTGATGATGAGAAATGCCTGAAGCATTTCAAACCGTGTTTATTCATACGCACTACATCAAAGGCCTCTTTGTGTTTCATAATTTTACTTGGCATTTTCTTCACAACTCTACAGTACAGAGGGCTGAGAGAGGAAAAGAGAGACAGATAGAGAAAATAATTGGGCTTAAAAGCGGATGGATATTTCCTTTTATGTTGTAATGTAAAGAGACCTTAATTGTGCTTGAGTGCTGAGATATCCCAAAACTCAGCTTTATCATCTCGCTGAGGATTCACAAATTCTGCTTCCTTCATGAGAACGTGCTTCTCTGTATATTGTGCTCTTCTCGGAGAAGAATACAGTATATAACCAGGCTCACAGAATAAATCTTTTTAAGCATCAAATTCTATTTCCAATGCTTAAGGCTGGATGCTGTACAATCTACGTGTCAACTGTAAGCTGCTACTTTGAACCAAGTGATCATTAAAAAAAAAAAAAGCACATCTGCCTGTTGAAATATTTTGTTTTTTGGTGAGTGTAATGTTTACTGTCTGTAACCTGCATCAGTAACAAATTACACTCTTAAAGGCACAATCTGTTATTCTTAGAAAACCACACATACCCACAAATGGGTCAAAGACTTATGTGCAAGGCTAATGTCTGGTGCACACTGGAGGATTTTCAGATCTTAACCAATTTTAAAGACCTGGGATACTGCAGACATACCGGCAGAATTAACAGATTTTCAATATTTCAGTCGTGAGAATACCACACGCTAGACGATTCAGTCAAGAGGCAACACCACGCAAGTGCCGTTTATACTAAAAGATTTCATAGTGGCGGTTCCAGGGGTTTGGGATCTCACAGAAACTTGTGTTAAACTTGACTTCAGACATAAACAAACATGGAGACAGACTGTCATTGTCAGCTGGTTGCACTAGGAAATAAAACTGTGAATGAACCGATGAACTCATGGCTATGAAGAGGGAATCCGCACGGTTTATACATTTTATAGCACGAGCAAATGCACAACGCATTAGTGACGCCTCCCGCTCAGCTCGCTCATGTGCATCGGCATGGAGGGTCCCTGATCATAAATCCTAATTAACAAACATGTTTGATATTTATGATTCGCAAAATTAGGGGGGGCCTCTGATCCAGTCAGTGAGGATTCAGACCCAGAATCGCCCCACAATTCTCTAGGGTGCAGCCAGCATAAGCATATTCAGGAAGGTAGTAGTTTGTGCCACGTACAGTTGCTAGCCAATAACAAAATACAGTGAATCAAAAAAAGCAGCCACAGTGAATGTAGTTCTCTATTCTTAATTCCTTTGTATAATTCCGAGATTGCAAAGAAAAAAATAATTGTCTTTACACTTTATGTTTATATTTAAATTTCTTTGTATTTTGTGGCTGCACGTTCGGTTTACTAGAATAACCCTTACCTGTTACATTAGCATTAGCACTAGCTAATGAGTAAATTAGAAAATGTTGACACTGAATTAAGGCAGGTAATTAATTGTCTGGGCTAATGCTTTAGTTGTTGTATGATCAGGTTTTAGGCATATGTATCCATGTTTCCATGATCCGTTTTGAAGATGATGATACTGCAGTTGTATTTGAAATACGTATTGACTGACCAACATTGTGATTTACAGTATGTCACCTGTGTGCAGTATCAGCAGCAGCAGCAGCAGCAACAATGACAAAATGATTAATTATACTCAGATTGCAGTGATGGGAGGTAGAATACATTAAAAATAAAATAGATTGTAGTATCTGTAAGCCCTTTTTCTATTTCCTTACCCTGATATGTTTGTTTTAATGTTGAACTTGTGTATTCATTATCTTAACGTTTGGGAATTTTATCTTAGCCTCCCTAATGCTAATACGTATATTATTTACAGAGGTCTTAAATGAAATTGGTTGTTGGCTAAAGATGTTTCATTCCCTATATGTGTATATATACAGAATATATTTTGTATTAAAATGTCAAAGGTAATTTTCATTCCATTGTAGTGTGTTATGTAAGTGATGAATGCTGTGCACAGGTAATTTGTCGACTGTGAGAAATATAAAATCTTTCAATTTCTTTCTTTTTTCTATATGTGTGTTTTGCAGGGGAGCTGTACATCGGTGGCGTGATAAAAAACATGTACAGCAATCTGCCCAAGCTGATTGCATCCCGGGACGGGTACCAAGGCTGTTTGGCCTCCGTGGACCTGAATGGGAGACTCCCTGACCTGATTGCAGATGCCCTCCACAGGGTGGGCCAGGTGGAACGAGGCTGCGATGGTGAGTGAGCGAAGCATCTGTGCGGCACATTGACAGTAACAATCACGTGTAACTTTCAAAAGTAAAAGTACTTAAAGCAGCAGTTGGTATCAATTGAACATACAATGCAAAACCTTCCGCATCTCTCTCTGCTGGTTGAATCACTCCGCTCCAGGCTTCAGAGGCAGTTGTAACAATGTCTACCAGCAGGAAATGAAGCTAGTACACCACTGTCCCCCCTCAAAAGTTATTCCCCACTGTTTGTCATCATGCCTCTTTGCCACTCGTCAATACGAGCGCCATGGCATTCAACATAATTAGCCTGAAGCTCTGTGTGGCGCCGAGACACGATCACACATGTATTGTGTACTACACACTGTTGATAGCAGAGGAGGGATGGGCAGTTCTTTTATTGCTGGTGGCTGGTTCTCAAACATTGTGTTTGCAAAACTTCTGTAGCTGTGGGCTGAAGATATGAAGCTTGAACGAGTGAAGGGGTAGCTCTACAGCGAGTGCACGAGCAGTTATTGACGCTGCGTTAGAGACTCCTCCTGGATCTGATTAGTTGTTTTTCACCATATTTGTTTTATTTATGTTTTTATAGATTATTTCTCTCATGTACTACTGTCAGGATATAGTGACAGTTTCAGCAAATATGCCAAAAACTTATTTTCAGATACCTACTGAACCTTTACACAGTGTGCGTTGTAGTAAACAGTAATACATTTTAAAGCTATGTTGCCACAATTACTAATGAAGTCCATCTTGTGTTCTGAAGGTAAGGGTAATTAATAATTATCTCTTTTGGTGCCTATGGGGCATGAGCATCACTGGACCAACTGGACCACAGTTCAATGGAAGAAGGTGGCCACATCTGATGAATCAGGTTTTTTTTTTCTCTACGTCACGTAGAATGGCAACTTTTCAGTGATTTCTCATCAAGGCTAACTCAGTTTGAGAAGACTTGTCCTGACTTGTTCTCCTTATAATAGTAGGGTCGGAATCTGTTTATTATACAATTTAATTTTAATGTCTCTTAGAGATGGAGATAAAACATTATCTAGTATTTGATAGATAAATTCGATTAGATTAGATTCAGTTTCATTGTTATTATACAGTATGGGTAGAGAGCTAATGAAATGCACTTCATCTAACCTGAAGGGCAGATATGCTATATCTTACAATATGTACAGTGGAGCTACAGTACATAAATATTAAACAGTATATATTAAAAACATATAGAGGAGGTGTGGAGAGTTAGAGATTGGAGAGTGCAATTTTAAGGTATTTTCATCGTCAGTATGAGCAGCATCTATGCATTTGGTGAGGAGTATAACAATACAATAGGTTATATGCGCTGTTGGTTATGTGTACAGCAACATAATTAAACTGTTTTTAGCATTCAGTCTGTCCAAAAGTATGAATAGTGCAAAAAACATGCTAGTTAAAATGCTGTGAGCAGTGCAGTATGAGTGCAAAGGTGCTATTAGACTGAAGGTTTGGAGTTCAGCAGGGTCACCGCCTCAGGGAAGAAGCTTTTCTTGAGCCTGCCGGTGCGAGTGTGTATGGCGCCTGTAATGCCTGCTGGATGGGAGGAGGGGGAAAAGTCGGGTGGAAGGCATCCTTGATGATGTTTCTTGTCCTGCCCAGCTTGTTATAAACGTTCTCAATGGTGGGTAACAGTGATCCTTTGGGCAGGTTTTTTTTTTTTTTTTTTACCACCCGCTGGAGTGCTTTACGAAACGTGGCGGAGCAGCTGCCAGACAACGCTGGGATGCAGTTTGTGTTGTGTGTGTGTGTGTGTCTGTCTTGTTTTCATTTGCACCAACACATTGGATCCCTTTTTTCTGATTACACACAAGACTGCCACTTGCACAGAGCTTTTAGTAAAGACACACCAGTACAATAATTCGGTGCATTTGTGTACCAGTAACCCTGACCAAAGCCTTACAGCTCTGAGCAGTCTTTACAAGCTAAGCCCCTGTCCTCTGTATATCCTCTCTACTGCCCCGTAAAACCTGCACGAGGGAGGTATTTCTCTCATCTAATGTTAATCTCAGTGTCGCTAATCTCAGCGACACCCCACCCTCACCGGCTTTTGCCTCATCAATCTTGCATGTGTTGTGTTTTTTACCTCTGCTGTGCTCAGTTCACCACCATGTCTCAAGCTGCACGGCTCCTGTGCCGGGTACTTAATCCTGAGTATAACAGTGGATTTTTACCGTAGCATTTTCCCTTGCATCATACATACCCTCCCAGCTCCCCGCCACCCCACCTCCCCGCCACCACGTCTCAATGGCGAGCTGAGTGTCGGAGAGCACAGGCTTGATTTCCCTGAGGGCCACACTGGCCGACTCGATGTGGCACTGATCCAGCTTCTTTTATTTTTTCCCCCCCTCGATCCCTAACTCTGCTACTTCTTCCAGCCAGCCTTATTACCTGCCTACAGTTACACACCACAATCACTTTGCTCCAAACACAGTTTAAAACTGCATTAAGATATCCTATTGACTCCCACAGGCACCTGAAATGGATGCTAATACTACTTAATGATTGCATGTGCCAGGGAGCTGAGCAGTTGTAATTGACCAGTTTGAAAAGAGTGGACCTTTTTGACAGGTAATAGTTTATATAGCCCTGAGGCTGTACATCCACGTATTCCCTTATTCCCTATTACAGGAACCCTTCAAAAACAATGTTGACTACTATCTAATGTAATCTTGACAATCAAATTCAATAATTTCTCACCACGTACCGGAGAAGCCAAATGCTGACATCTTGTCAGTAATATTACATTTAATATTTAATAGTTTTCTGCCGTTGATTGATTTCCTCAAGCTATACAGGACCCAGTCCCTGAATCACAAAGCAATAGCAAGACTAATGAAGATACATTTTTCAAAATGCAATGATGTCCTGGGTATGGGTCACCACCAAAGTCCTGACTAAATTGGTTCAGAGGTCACTGTCAGCTTGTGTACTGGGGACACAGAGCGGTCAGAGGTAGCTGCTGGTCCAGTCTCTCTAGACCTAAGGCCAAACAAAGGGCAGAACATTGAGCTTGCTCAGCGGATCCCAACAACAAAGAACAAGACAGGGGGAAAGGGAAGGAGATTGAGACCGAGAGAGTTGGAGTACAGCTACATAAACAGTGTTGCTGACTCACTGTAACTCAAGAGGGGAGGCACAAGGACACAAGGCCAAGAAATGGAGGCAAAAAAACATCTATATGGCTAAAACACATGGTAGCATTAGTAGTGTTATGTAATATTAATATTTGCAGTAGCAGAGTTTAAATTACACTCCAAGATAAATAAAAGATGAAAACACAAAATAATTTGGAGATTCTGTCAGAAGTACCACCTTGAAAAAACAGTTAGTGCCGTTCAAACATTTATTTCATTGTGAACCGAGAGCCCCCCTGCAGATCCAGTTGGGCTCTCACTTTCACCCTCGCCTACTGTACTCTACCCTGCTGGTATGTGAGCAGATGTTTCTGCTGTAACCCAGCTGTTAGTTGAAGACAGCAGCGAGGGAGCGGAGGCTTGGGTTTCACTCGTTTTGACAGTGATGTTAGGCTTATTGGTTCCCTTTTTTGTTCAGGACATTTCCTGGAAATTTGGAGTAAACGCAGCAGATGGAGCGCGATGCTCCCACAAACCCAAGGAACATAATCGGGCAGCCATTCCGAGGGAGTCTTTGGCCGATCAATAGTTGAAGGAAGAGTGAGGAAGTGAACACATGACCTGGTTATTAATTATGACAATATGCTAAATTAGCTCCACAAGGGAACGTTTTATTAGTGAGTAATTAATATGGCAGTAAGTGCGGTTTGTAACTACTAACAGGAAGCTGATAGAAAGGAAATTACATTGAATTTAAGTGGACATTTTGGGGCAGAAAGTAAAAGATCTGTGATTTATTTATTTGTTTATTTTGTATTATTTATTTTCAGTGGGTTTGGGGGGGGGGGGTCGGGGTCTTTTTTAATTGGGCCATTTGTAAATGGCACAGTGAGATGTCTGTTTATCTATGCGGAAACAAATTAGTCTGGCACTGAACCATGGGTCTTTGGAAATGTTTGTGTTTAATTGAGATTTTAATGAGAATCCCCACCACCACCAACACGACAGCCACCACACGTAATTATTTTTAGTGCAGTTCTCTTGCCTAAGACTTGATCTGCATCCTAATCTTATACGTATATATATATATGTATATGTGTATATATATATGTATATGTGTATATATATATATATGTGTATATATATATATATATATATATATATATATATGTATATGTATGTATGTATAATATAATTTTGAATAACTGGAATAATTATTTGAAATCAAGTTATGTCAGGAAAAAATCCAATCATGAGCTTCCTTTATTCCCGTCAGTGGTGTTTGCTTCTAATAAAACAGAGGAAACAAAAGAACACGCTTTTTGAATTGTTTTCCATATCATGTCTGTTTGCATGACGACGCCTGTTGGTTCAGTAGTATATAATTTAAAGTGGAAGTATGAGTTTTCAGAGCACTCACATTACCTCTCTGAATTAAGTGGCTGGAACTCCACTGAGAAATTACAACGGTGGAGTTTCTAATTGACAATTTAGATGTATTCAGCCAACCATGACAGTGGGAGGGAACAACAGGAGAGCGCATTCCCCCACTCCCCCAAAATGGACACGCACACACACACACGCACACTCACACACAGACTGTCTACTGGCGACGCTAAACAGAAGATGACTCCACCACCCCTAATTTGCAATGCAATTGTGCCCCTAGTCTGGTAATTACACCAGGTTTCAACCTTGAATTAATGTCAGATTTAATCTGAATAAATTCCTAAGCAACATTAATCAAATCACTTTCAGTCTGTTGATGATCATCTACTGTATGGTTGTAGTCACTGGGTCTTTTAAGTATTAAAAAAATGAAGATTATGTTGTATTTTAGGCTTTCACTCTAAACAGTGCTTCTGCAAAATAGTAGTAAAACAGTAAATGAAAGGTTTATAATGTTTCAAGGTAAAACAGTCAGGGCCCTGTATAAACATTTATTCTAATCATTCCTCCTGTGCAATGCTGCCTATTAAAATATCCCTTACCAGTACAGAATCTACATTGTTTCATCATCACACGTGAGTTTCTGATAAACCCTTGAATACATTTTTGCACACAATGACATGTGGCATTGGCATCATGTTAGGAAGGAATCTTTTAATGGCCAGGAGGATGGATTATTGCAAGACAAACCTATTTAATGTTCTTCAAACAGGCACCTGAAAAATTGTGGACCTGTCATTTAACTTACATTTCATAGTGAGCTGGAGGCTGCCGATGGTGTTGATTCTATGTGGGATCAAGCGTACTAGCAGTAGAAAACATTTGACAGTGTGTGCTTGAATGTAAAAATCATATATTTCAAAATAGAGATCTCAAAAGTATCCTCAGCTGTCATTGCCTAAGATGAATGGACTTTGAGCAGAGCTGCCAGAGGGTTTTGTTTCTAGGTCAGCAGAAAATGCTATAAATACTCTAACTTGTGCTTCATTAGACACCTTGAACCATGTCTTTGTTTATGCCCTCAGGACCCAGTACCACCTGTACGGAGGAATCCTGCTACCATCAGGGGGTGTGTCTCCAGCAGTGGGAGGGCTTCACCTGTGACTGCACCATGACGTCCTATGGAGGTTCATTTTGTAACGATCGTAAGTGAAATATTTTTAACGGCGGTTTGAGCGTGTATGGCTGGAGTGAGTGGTGTAGGCGAAGACATCGGTAGGTGGATAGCTGGTGCTACAACGTACAGTTAAGTCAGTTAAGTTAACACTGCACGGGCAGCTTTGCGATGACAGCTGTTCCTTCTTCAAGGGTTTGATTCACGAAATTACTCAAATTGTATAATGTAATGTCAGTCATCAAACTCTCCTTATTCATGTTTGTTTGGCAGCCATCATTGGTGAATCCATTCTCCTTCCTAGCGGTCTCATTTACAGGTTTTTAATACACCATTTGTGTGAATTTCTCAATTGTTGGAAGTTTCTACAGTGTTAATTTGTCATTGAAGCTGATAAGAGGGTTGCATTTTTAAACACGTATCCCGGTGAATCAGTGCTGCAGAGCATTTTATGGCCTGCAGACAAAATGTTATATAGTTTGCTTGTGGGATTACTGCTTATAATAGCATCGTTTTTTCTAGGAGGTGGCGCTGTCAGCGCAAAAGTCAGGCCCTGCGTTGTTGCAGTACTGGGAAACTAATTAATGCTGAGTTTATTAGTGTGTATTGGTGTAACTCTGCCACGCGGAGGTTGAACAGCGATATATGCGTGTTGAGTTCATGGAGTGTGTCTCTTGGAGTGCAGGCTGCACACTGGAGTGAGAAAAATAAGCACTACTGTCTAGAGATTGCTAATATATGAAGTTCATTAGAGTGAGGTTATCTGCAGAAGGCGGTGAGCTTGAGTTTGTTTATGGTAACTGTTCATATGCTGTGATACTTGCCACATATTATTATTTTACCTAAAACACGGAATCTTATGAAACACAACAAGTCTAAAATATGATGTATGATGATAAAAGATTTGTTAAGATGGATATTTTTGCAGTGTTTAAGTAGTGCATGTGTACCAGACCTCAGCTTGGTAACATGGAGCTTATGTAAAATTAGTATTCAGCACTCCTCCCAGGCTTGATTTAAACAGGGGCAGAGGCAGGGTGACAGGCTAATAGACTTGTTTGCACAAGTCTTTGTTTGCTTATTAAGTGGTGGGTGCTGAATTAAGATGTATTGCCCTCACCTTCTTTTCTTTTTTTCTTTTTTTTTTTTAAACCACCTTATGTTTCATTTGTGATGGAGTTTCTTTGGTTGTTGTGTGTTGTTGCCGTTGTTATGCTGGATGCCATGATAGCTAGACAGAATATGAGTGGGCACGACAGTAAGGGGATGATTAGCAAGGTGCTCCTCTGGCTCTTGGACGACTCAAGCAAGGAGAAGGCGATAAGAACTGCTCTGTCGGCGTGACAGGCACACCGAGATAAGCAGCGAGATCCCTCGCTCCTTGAGACAGGAGAGCGCATGATGAAGAGAGGGGTGCTGAATCCTGCATTCCGGTTGTTGCCTGTGGGGTGAGTTTGCGGTCTTTACTGTGCTGGTTTCAAAGATGACAGGTAGAAATATGTGGCACCAGGGAGCATACCAACATGTGTTCTGTGGCAAGACCTAGGAGATGTGTGTCTGTTTTGTGAGAGTGTGAAAAGTGGAGGAAAGGACCCCACCAGCAGCCTGAACAAAAGGTATTGTATAACTGCAGAAAGAAGCATTTAAGTAGAAAAAAACCACACTGCACTACAGGCATTCTTGTTAAGCAGCCAGTTCCAAATCATTTCGAACTGTCAGAAAATCATAAAAAATCTCTTGTGTTCGAACAAACAGTTCTAGGATTATAGTTTCATTGGCTGCTGATTAAAGTTCACTCCCTCCTACTGTTTGTCTTCTTCCAACTTGTGCAATGTTTTTTTGGTGAGCGGTTGCCATACTACAGTATAACACATTCACAATATCTAAGAGAACTGCCAGCACCTCTAACCTTCTGATGGTGATTCACTTTCAGCGCTAATTTGATTTAACCACAGAACCGTTAAACAGCTGGGAAAATAAATATTTACCAACGCTGTCTAATTAATTGCACATATGGTATATTTTTTCCAAATGTGTTATGCAACAGTATGTCAGCCTCCTTCACGGTGTGCATGCATTGCTGTAGTTGTTTTCGATTGCAGCGTGTTCTTTCATTCCTCACAGCCAGGTGCACATCCTCAGACCGGCCCTCCTGTCTTTCTTTCCACCAACTTGGAATGTTGAAAAACCACATTTCGTCTCTTGACCTTGAGAGCCCCCCCCCCCAGGTTTAACCTTTGGCCCCCTTCTCTTCGTTGTCGTCTCTTTCGTCGCCTTGCGTTTCTGTACTTCTCGCTAGACAAATCAGCCTTGAATCTTTCAGCCTTTTCTGGGCTTGTACAATCACTGAATCAACATTTTCTCTGACCATGCCAGCCTTGAGGGAATTTTCCTTCAGCCTGATCTGAAATCCAAGGTAGGATTTATTACGTTGGGAAAATTAATTTATATGTGAAAACTGATGCTCTAGGCCTGGACACGGAGGACTGTTAACCCACAGCCCTATTGACAGGGTTACCCTCTCTTTAATCCGGAGCAAAATAGATTTCCTCTTTTTTTCCCCGCCACGTGCCCTTGATTTGTCTCCTACATATCAGCATATCTGAAATGGATAGCTTTGAGAGGGTCTAAGTGTAATTTTCTTGTGTTTGTTTTTTTTTTGTTTGTATCTTACTTTCCTGTGCCTGTCTGCATAATGAAAATGAAACCAGGACAAACAGGTGTGTGGGTTGCATCTCTTTGTCGCTTTATAAAGGGGGATAGACGCATGTCATTAAAAGCTGGGATAGAAATAGGGCCAGTAAAATGAAGCACAAAGAACCGGCCTGCCATGTGATCACACTCTTTTTCTGTCAGCCGGCAGCCATACTGTGAGAAATACAATGCATACAGTACACACACTCAGACACACCTTCTGTGTAATCTGCCAGTTGCCTGCATGTACTGTTTATACAATATACATGTATTTACTTCCCTTTTCATTTGGACAGAATTATTTTAATTTTGCCTTCAAAGAAGAATAACTTGAAAAGAGTGATTGCCACTGCTTTTTATTGTCTGTGGGAAATTGGAAAGGAGCATAATTATTATTATTATCTTCTAAACATTACTGTTTGTAGTTGGCCTTCCTTGGTGACCCTGATATACAAAGCTTACGGGGCTTAAGTGTAAAGAAGGTGCACGTGTGTCCACGTGTGCCTGCTAAACAAATACTGAAATGAAACAGACTGGTCAAAACATCCACTGTCACATACAGTTACAGCCATAATGAAAATCTAAGCAAATCCAATTTCCCCAGTTTAAGCCCGGAGTAATTTCTTTCTCTCTTAAATGAAAAGTAGTTGTTTTCTTTGCACATTTGATCTGTTTAATTGTTCACCAATATTTGTATATTTGTGAAAGAAAAAGCACATATTTCAGTTATTGAGTCCCAGACCTGTATAACTGAACAGGAGGATGAATCAGCAGCCTTTCAGTAACTACTTTCTTCCTTCCATTAGCTCTGGTTTCAGTGGAGTTTTAGTGACACATAATTTTCTAAATGCTGTCACAGAGGGCTCTCTGTTGTGTGTGCCCATGTGAAAAGTCACATTTTAGTGGCCAGAGGGCAGGCCACATAACAAAGTGTGACACGCTAAGAAGCTGGTAGTAAAATGGAATTATCCTGGAGTGATCTGCTCTGCTCGATGATGCTGATGAGGCCGTTCTCAGGGCTGCGCTGATTTCTTTCAGACCTTATTAAAGCACATTTCCCTCCTGTCTCATCAAACGTTCAGATTTTTTTTTTTTTTTTTAGTAGTATTGTTTTATTGTTTTTTCATGATCAAGCTGTTTCGTGGTGTATCAAAGCATTTTTAATTCCCCTTTGCAGTTAAAATTGATAATATAAAAATGTACACTGTGAAAATGCATTTGTCGCAAAGTATTTATATTAATACTGCCTGTAGTACAAGATTGAGTTTTTAAGTTGAACTGTTTTTCTTACCTCCTAAAGTCCTCCTGGTCCAGGAAACTATTTTTGAGAGCTCCCATACAGCCCTCCCTAAATTCAAACCAATTGCCTAACTCTTTTTTTCCCCATCCCCAAGTCATACCGGACTGCAGTCTACATTTTTTACTGGCGTTGCTAATTTATGAGCATCCACCTGACACCACAGATAAGAAAATACCACTGACGGAGCCCCGCAGTCCGATTGGCAGAAAGTTTATACCGCAAGTGATCAACATGGCCCAGAGTTAACACGGTTGCCCTTCACCCATGCATAAAGGGAAGCTGCATGCTGCTCATTCTTGCTGAATACATTTGCCAAGTGTCTGTCTAGCAACACTGCTGAGCAGTATGACAGTTCAATCATTGGTGCGTTAGTATGTTTGTGTACCCGAGGTAATTTAGGGGGTCCAATCCAAGCGGAGAAGCTCCCATTTTGTTGAATAGGGTTGTAGTTTTTTGTATAATGTACCCCTTTTTCTAAAATAGCCTCTTCGTTACTGTTCTCATTAACAGTCGAAACATCTGGTGCTGTTGCACAGAAAAACATATCACTTTCAACTGGAACTGAAGGTTGTTGCACATACTGTACCACTATGTTCATGTACACAGATGCATTTAAGACACAACAAAAGCTGTCTTGTACACCCTCTTACACATGCACACACACACACACCAGAGAGCATTTGCTATTCAGCAGCAGCCTGCGGTGATTGACTGGTCTATTTGTCTCTGTGTAGCGTATAAGTGGGCCACTTGGTATTCTGCCTTATTCATCTGGAACCAACTCAGACAGAGATGCTGTGTAAGTGTGTGCAGTACGAGGGCTTTGTTTCTCTCTTGCTCTCTCATTCTCTGTTCATGTGAGTGAGAGAGCAACCAAGAGAAAACAAGGCGGTGAGGGAGATGCTGGGGAAAGCTGTGTCTGTGCAATTCTTTGTTTAACTCTATGCATTCGCTGGGCGTTAGCACAACACGTGCGTGTATACAATGAATCCAGCTGCCGGTGCACAGTGCTGTCAGGCATACTAATTGAATGCAGAGTGCTAGTGTGTTTGCAGCACTGCTGATTTCAATCTGACTCCCCGACCAATCCCTCATCTCATTTTTTTCCCCTACTACCATTCCCAAACTGCCCACTACTTTATTTGGAACTTAATATTGTGTCAAAAGTGTTTTCTCTGGTGGGCCCCTTATGCCTACCTGTTCTCACCTCCAAGTCGTCATATATGGATGCATGGTCAAGACCCCTTTGCATCAATTTGTATTGCACTGGGGAGCCTCTTAGCATCATAGTTCAACACACTGGGGGAAACCTTGTAGAGTCATTTTTTAATAGGAGTAGTGTATGTTATTTAATTTGAAAAGACTGAGTAAGAAGGTGGTTAGGATGAATGGTTGGGCTAGAAACCAGACTTTCAGTCAGGAGACCAGTGTTCGTTCAGCCTGGTATCATCACAAGACATGTGAATAACACGCCAATTGCAGTCATTTGGCGTGGTGTTCCAACGCATTTTCTTCTGCTTTTCGCATGTCATCTCACATCGTTTAGACTGCATTGACTTTAATTGTGCACATACGTTGCCATTTTACGCCAACTGCCACAGGTAAAATCAGCTTGTGTGAGAGATAAATAGCCATGAATGTCTGCGTGGAGAGTAGGTGGAGAAATAATCGATTCTTAGACGCATCGCGATGCGGATGTGTAAGATTATGAATCGATTAACAAATGCCTAAAAATCAATTATTTTAATGTTAATTTATAACATAATGTTGACGGAACGCAAAAGGCGGAATCCGCACAAAAGAGAGACACCAGTGTTCCTTCCTGCATTTGGCACACCACCGCTGCGGAATGAATAACCACCCTACTAAAATGTCACACAGTCAAATCAGTGTGCAAGTAATGATTTTAACTTGCACACTGCTAGCACGAGACACTCAATGCTCGGCAGCTTTCTGTGTATCCTGTGTGTGATGATTAGCAAGTGAGAGAGAGCAAGCGGCAGAACGTGACGCTGAAAGTTAGCGGTGAAATATATTAGCAGACATAAAAGTCTGTAGTTTCCCCAATGGCTGGAAAAGTGAAGGCTGTTAGCACTAGCTAACATTTTCCCTTGCTCTCTTTTCCTCACACCAGACTCCAGACTTTTGAGGACAGAGCCTTCAGCGTCACATAGCCCCCACCCTCTGGAACTTCATCCCCACAGAGATCTGAAAGTGCTCCCGTCTGGACACTTTCAAAGATCTACTAAAAACCCAGCTCTTTACCCAGGCATTCAATCCTGAATGACTTTTTGTTGTTCTGTCACTGTAACTGTAAAGCTTCCTTGGGTCCCGTGAAAGAAAAAAAATGTATTTATTTATGTAATGTTATCTAAATTAGTAACAAAGTAATATTAATTATCAGCAGTATGTCATTACTAACTAACCTACTAGTCAGGGGTTGAGAACATCTGTTACAAGCTTAGACTAAACTGGTGTACAGCTCTGTCCTGTACACATACTGAACATCCTGATAATTTTTTTTCAGTGTTCAGAGCAGTCTGACAAGTGGTTGTTAAAGAAATGAGGGACCATGGCAAGCTGAGGTTACTGAAGTAAATTAGGGATGCAAACTAGTCCTTTTAAGCTAATTAGGTGATGTTTCTTTTGGATTTTAATGTGCAAATTAAATGCTTAGTAATTATCCAGGAATCCTGTATAGAAAAAAATTATGCATCAAGATGCATCGATAATCGTTTTATAATCAAATTGAAGCCCTCTGAATTGTAATCGAATAGTGAGGTGCCCAGAGATTCCCACCCCCTAGAGAAGAGGTGGTTGGGTGGATAGTAAGTTGACACAGGAGACTGGTGTTCAGTTTCCGATTAAACCAACTTTTTTTCTTAACTTCTAATTACTTTTTTTATTTTTGTCACGTTACATTAGTTACCGTGCTACATCATTGCTAACGTTACCTACGTTATGTAACTTACCATGCTACATCTTTTCTAATGTAGCTACGTTTCGTTACGTTATGTTACATTACGTAAGTTACCATGCTACATCGTTAGCTATGTTAGCTACATTCCCATAGCTATATTAAAGCTTAAGTAGCTAGCAAGCTAACAGTGCTAGCATTGACATCCCCCAATGTAACCAAACCATCATTAATTAACTATGCATGTTAACCAGTTAACCCTTCAGCTGCGCAGATAGGGTTGCTTAGGTCTATAGGGACTGATCAGCGTGAAATGATACACCTTTTCTGCACAATGAAAGTCAATGCAGTCTAAACGGTGTGAAATGACACGTGAAAAGATTCAAATGCGTTCACATGGCACGCGCCGAAATGTCCTACGTGCTATTTAAACACCATTCCATATCACATTGTTGTTTCCAATGTGAAACAAAAATGTCAGCATTGAAGTTACTTAAGTTATGCAAGTAATGTAAGTTGATTAATGTAAGTTAAGCCACGTAATGTTATTTTAAGCGAAACCATGAAGTTCTCCTGACCATGACCTAGTGGTTTTGCTGCCTAGACCTAACCAAATAGCGACCTTTCACTATGTTAACTATTAGTTTTATTTTGAAGGTTTTGCTAGAAGTTGCTAACTTGATGATGGAGCCCTACATGTCTAAAAACAATGCTGAAGGGGTACCCAGGGTGCTAAAAAGCAACACCAAGGGGTCTTCACCAAGCATCCATATGTGACGAGTTGGGAGTGAGAATGTGTTGCTTATGGGACTGAAGGTTCATCTGTGAAAACTAGCTTTCAGTAGAAATACACCATGTTTGAGTGTGCATTTACTGCTTCGTTAATTATGTCATGTGAGGGCCGTAACACTTAGTAAATTGACTTCAACAATTCTAAAGGACTAAGTGCTGCTCACTAAGTGTTGTACTCCTTGCTTTTGCAAGCCTACTGTTAATGCTTGATAAGCTTGATAGCTTTCAACAGGCATTGGTCACGCCTAGCTCCTCTTCTCACAAATCTCTCCTCACTAAACTTCAATGAAACCTGATTACTGAAATGCATTTGCTCTTATCCTCTCCAGTGACTCCACAGGTGATCATTTGCTTGGTACATCGCTTGAAATGCAGAAAATAAAAAGCTCAGAAAAGAAATCAAAGATGGCTACTTGTCTCCAGAGCAAAATAGCCTCATGAATCCCGCCTCACTGTGTGGGTAATGCACTTGGTTTAGGCTTAACATCGATTGTGAGGCCGCTTGTTGTGATGAAGGTCATACCAACTTCAACATGGACTCAGTGCTCAACACAGCATGGATCAGGGCAGATTTAAGGGGAGGCTTTAGGCATCTCAGATTCTCATCACTCAGCCCAAACTCAGGAGGAATGAGTAAGCAGAGCTGAAAACCTCTCAGAGAGAAAAAAAAATATCTCCCCTGATCCAATAAGGGAAATCAACTGTTTTCACCAAAGAAGCCACCTGGGAGCGAGACAAGCATGGTCGCGCATAAAAGCCATTTCATGGAAGGTGTCTGACTAGGTTTTTGGCTCATATTCTCTATTACTCCATACTCGTTTTTGTTGATTGTTGTTATTCACTCCTCCCACCTCTTCTGTGGCTCCCATCTTCTCTCTGCACTGTTTGCCAGCGGGCCCCAAAGAGCTGCTGTCCAGACCTAGCAATTAACCGCCACCTCATTAGGCCAGAAACGCAGTGTGAATCCTGAATAATTACTTGGCATGCTTTTTTTTCTTTCACGCCCATAAATACGCACACACACAAGAACCCTCTCCACTTCTCAGTGGGCTGCTCAAAAAAATGAGATGGGGAGAGACCGGTGAGTTTGCAGCTATCTTCCCATTTGCAGACGCTGCAAGTGAAAAGCTTAGGCAGAGAAATGAGAGGAAGGATGGAAAGTAGCGGAAAGAGGAGAACGCTTTTGAGGAACGAAATAGTGTTTGGGCTTTTTTTGCTCTCCCAAAAGAGGGCAGCGCTAAGCCCATTGGACTTTCAAAGTCACCATGTCAAGTGCTTGAAGGGGATTGGTTGAGGGTGGATGGCCATTTTGTATGGCCTGTGGTGCTGAGGGCGAAAGGGTGAACTTGTAGGAGCTTGCTTTAACATATGGCTTGTGTGGAAATTGTCCTTTTCACTGGTATTAATTGAAATATTCAATCAGTGTGCCTAAAGACCTGTAGTACATGTACTGTGGATGGGAATGCAAGGTGAAGCTACAGAATCTCACCCACAATAACCGTAATAATTAGCATTTATATTATCCGCTTTGACTACAGTTATTTAACACACTCATATTTTTAAAACTTCAGGTTTCACTGAACACTCTGCTCCTCATCTCTTTTCCCCAGAGTGTCTGTCTATGAGCTTAGTAGCTTTGACAGGTAAGCCACACATCTGCCTGTTTCTTAGGTGAAAAAATACTAAAAAGAAACTTTCTTTTGGTCTCGATGGGGTTTTGTTTTGTGTTGAACCAGTGCAGATTTTTCCCTCCTTGCTTGATTTTAATTAAAGATCAAATGAGCTTTTAAAACCGCAATGTGTATTAAAAGGACAATTAATGGAGCCTTGTAATTGCTTCGAGACCCACTCCAGCCACTTGCAAACATTAACAAAAGCCTTTCACTGTACGCTGAAATAAGAACAAGAGAGGTGGGAGGGATATTGCTCGGGTGTGTGGACTTGGGAAAGAGAATCAAAATACAAAAAAGGGTGAAAAACTGGAAAGCAATTATTTCTCACAGGCGCTCAGTTCACACATTTTATATTAGTCAATTCCTTTGTTGACGCTTTGTAAATAGCAGCTTCGCTCATCTGACTAGTGTCAATATTCTGGACCTGATTGAATTCAGTGGTGCAAATGCACTCGCAAATACCATACACAACTTCTGCAATCAAACTGACATCAGCGTGACGCAGAGACATGTCCTTTGTGTGTGATGCATTTTGAACGCTACCGCAGTGTTAGGGTGGCACAGATGGCAGTAACAGACAGGCGCTAAAAGGCTTTCTGCCATCTCATTTTTTTTATCCACTGAGTCAAATGGGAGGATATGTTAATATATTAACTTTTTTTTCTGATACTATTTATTGTCCTACTTTAATTATACCAGTTCCACATTTTGATAAACACCCATGTTATGGTTATACGAACATAAGATTGATCTCATCTACAGTTGCTCCAAAAACCTGTCAGACAAACATGGAAACATATGTAATGTCAACATATGCAATGTCTGGTAAAGTTAGAAACAATTCATTTTTAATTAACAATTAATTTCCTAACCGGACTTAAACTTTGTTAGGTTTAGGCAACAAAACTACTTGGTTAAGGTTAGGAAAAGATCATGGTTTGGGTTAAAATAACATACGTACGTCAGTTAACAAGTAAGTTAACTAACATCACATGCGTAACTTACGCAATTTATGTAACTGACGTAGTATCTAAATAATAGATACTAGTAAAATGTAAATAGTTACTAGAAACTAATGAATAAGTACTTGTATCTAAATAATACATAGTATTAAAATGGAAATAGTTACGTATTTCCATTTTTTCCCATCCACCCTAACCACCTCCGTACTCAGTCTTTTCTGTTAAATATCATATACCTGCCTTTACCGCCAAAAACTGATGCTACAGGGCTTCCCCCGCTGCGTTGAACTATGATGCTGAAGGGTTTCCCAGTGCGTTACACACCGACACCGATGCATTTTGACCATACGTCCAAATGCGGCAAGTTGGGGAGTGAGAACAGGTTTGTGGAACATGTGTTGGATTGTACATTAGGAATGACTGTGCAGTTCTCACTGTAAGCCTTTTATCACGCCCTGTTTTTGTTGCCGCAGTACCTGTACGTGTGAGAGTGGCGAAGAGGCTCATCTTATCATCTTTACTAGCATGAATGCAATACAAGCAGAAGCAGAGTTTATCATTGGCAGTGCTGACCTCCGGAAATAATAGGCAGTGCCTTAGGGATCACTGCACTCCCGGAAAACATTAAATATTGGATGGTACTGTCCACGCATAGGATTTTGGAGGTAGGAAATGCTGCCATGTCAGACAGTCACCTCATATTGTCTCTCTTTTGTGCAGGATCTCCTTCCTCCAGACACACACTTACGCAAACACACACATACACACCCGCCTGCAAACACAGAAGAAACTCTGCTGAGAATGTCAATGTTACCTTAGGGCATCAGCACAGAGAGAGACCTTTACTCAAGTTGACATGGTAGATCATCAGGACTGACACATACGCACACACACTCACACACACACATATACAAACACACATCTTCCTTGTATTTATCCCTGTGGGGGTTTAGCTGTCGATAAGTTGAGCTGACAGTCTCCTCTTCACCTTGTCTTCCATCTCTATCCTGTCCTCGCATTGCTCTACCCCCCCACACTATTTTCTGTCCAACTCCCTTTACTCTCTTTTCCACTGCTGCTCGCTGTAGGCTGAGGGAATCCCATGTTGCTAGCAATTGTGGTTAAGCATCTACAAGAAGAAAGATTTTAACATTACAACTATCACGCTAACTTAACGGTGGTATTAAAAGTCTATACCAGAAGTCAGATTTGATCGTTTAGAAATCAGAAAAAAAAGAATCTCTTCAACTCTGCTGTGGATTTTGGCGGCAAAGAAAACTAAAGCTCTGATCAATTCGGGAAAAATGATGTGAACTAATGTCGTTATTTAAATATGTGATCAGTGGACACTGGATGTACAGCACTCTCTCTGGAAATAACAATTGATTGTGTGTTAGATAGAAGCTTAAAATGGGGTTTGAAAACATGCACTTCATCTTAAGCCAATATTTACTGTAACTCCTCAGACGTTTTTCCCTCCATGGCACCTCTTTAAAAAAAAAAAGGGAAATCAATTGCATGAATGATTGCTCTAATGGAGTGGTAGCAATACTTTCCTTTACTTCCTCTGGCAGTAGTTACACAGTTGCATGCAAGTTGAAATGAAAGCCTTCTTTCACAGAGAATCACATAAAAGCACATGGACTGGATGAGGTTGGAACATATAATATCATGCAATGCATCTTAAAAATCGGCAGTAATGTCCTCATAATTTCCGATGAAATGTCCGTTTATTCCATGTTAAATTTCAATTAGTGAACATGAAATTGATCCATGTTCCATTTAGCTGTTTTAACTTTTGTTCAAGTGGTATAGATAGATAGATAGATAGATAGATAGATAGATAGATAGATAGATAGATAGATAGATAGATAGATAGATAGTGTATGTGTGTGCTTGTATTCATATAAATCAGGAGCATCAGTGCAGTGCAACCTTAGTCCCTCCTGAACATTGGCTGCTCTATTTCGTACTTGGTTGGACTAAAACTGCTCTCACACATCCTCTCCCCTGTCCCCGGCCAGTAATGGAATTCCCCATGTGGAAACGTAGTGACCATTTTAAAGCGAGTCTGAATCAGGAGGCTAGTGAGGTGATAAATGATGGCGACCGAGGAGGGCGATAAATCAGGAATGCCCCTCCCTCCGCTTCCCTAAAGAATTAATTTACATTGAGGTGCAATTCACTGCATAGATTCAAGCTCTGACAATGTGATCTTGTTTTTTTAATGTTTGTCTTTCGCCTCTCGCTCATCACCGAACCCCTTTTGTCAGAGCCCTGCGTTGAATATCATATTGTCTTGTGCTCCACTGCTCGCTTTTGATGAAGGCCTTTGGACCCACAGTGTTTGACTTAATGAATATATGTGGACACGTGGTGTATGTACTTGTGTGCCCCTGCATGTGTTTGATGCAGTTAAAATACCGGGCTGTGCTGTGCTTCATTTTAATGTCTTTGATTTCTGTACTGCGACGGATGACAAAGGGGACGGGCCGAGTACAGATGAGAGCAAAGCGAGAGACAGGCAGCGTAAGAAGATGTAGACGGAGGCAGAGAGAGCGAGACAGCACTCTTTTCAAAGCCCCCTTCCGTAGCTGTCGAGGAAAAGTTTGACTGCAATGTATAAATAAGTCAATCTTCTTTTTTCCTTTTAAAACAACTACCCATCACTGTGACACAAGACTTTTTATTATTATGCTATTTTATTTCTAAATTATTGAAGTTTAGGTGCTTATAGGCAGTGACTGACTTTGTAAGTCACCATTAAATACATTTGCTTGACAGCACTCCCACAGGTGCTTGGTATAGATCGAGGCATTCATTTCCCCCTTACTGTATCTTCTCATTGGTCGTTCTTCCCTTTCCTCTTTTTTTTCCCATTAGAGATGCTGTAAAAGTACAATGTTGTCATCTGTGTCCTGTTCCAGGTTGTCAGGAATATCAATTTTACATAGTATATAATACATGTTGTGAATGTTACAGTATGTACTGCAGATTCAACACATATACATCTACAGATATGCATAAAGCTGCCAAAGCCGGAGGTAGTGTGTGTGTTTTTACAGAACAGGTATGTACTGAGCAGCTGGTTGAACATAATAAACAGACCTAACTGCTCTGAATAAGTTTTAGACTGTAAGAGCCACTCTGCATACCATTTATTTATGAAAGCTACAGTATGTATCATCTAGTCATCCTACCCATCAATTGTGATGTTCCAACCTGAACACTTATTATTCATCTGTGAAGAACTCCCTAAGCAGCTAAAAATCAATGCGCGTGCTTTAAACCTAAATGCTGAACAGCTGCACAGGCATTTCAACTGCATGCGTTTATGGCAAGCCATTCAAAAGAACTTTGTCTGTCATAACTACAGTTTGCTTCCTTCTCCACCTAATTTCCATTTGCTTTTTCAATCTTGGCTTGTTTTTGTTTGGGGTCGCAAACATGAACAAGACTCAGTGTCTTGTTCATGTTTGTATCATGTTTTCCACACCCCCTCCCATTGTGTTCGCGTGCAGATTTAATAAATAAGCTTCACTTTAATATTAGTTGGCAGACACATACAGACGTGTAAGTAGTATTTCAAGTTTGTTACCAGCACAGGTTTTTAGACAGATAAAATATTTCATTAGCTTGCTGTGTATTAAATGAAAACCTTCCTACTGTTTCCACTTCTCCTGATCTTTGCTTCAGTTTTATTATAATGATTTGGGAATTGCTTCAGAATTTTGAATCCTCTGTATTTTTTGCTTTTAGACACACACACACACAGATGTCTACCTCACAGAACATCTGAGAAGGGCTGGGATCGATTGAGGCCAGGCATATGAGCATAACAAAGTAGACAAGTGTCCTTGAGCAGAGCAGAAACCACATTAATAACACCCAGTGATGACGGCCCACTTCTCTCTGAATGCAGCCATTCTGAATAGCTGAAAATGTGTCTCTGTAATATCGATAATGCATGCATTTCAGAAAATTTGTTTGCTGAAATGCTGAGGAAGATACAACATCCAACCTGTCTCCACGGATCATCTTGTTGCTGAGTATCGTGCCCCGCATTATCTTTGCTTGAGAGATCACTCAGTACAGATGTATCTATCTTGTGTTTTCCAACTGTTCTTGCCTGACCTTTTCCCTACTCCCTTGTCTCCAACCCAGTGCTTGGCACATTCTGTATTATTTGTGGTAAGGCTGTTCTTTGTAAATAGCTGGGAAAGCAGCTGAGGCAACCATAGGCACCTGATAAAACATTCCCACTGTAAGAACTTTTAAAAGCAAAGGTGGGATATATATATATATATATATATATATATATATATATATATATATATATATATATATATATATATATATATATATATATATATATATATATACACCTCCATGCCTTCAAATGGTAGAAAATGTGCTGACAGCAGCAAGACGGCTGTTGTTGAATAATTTATTTCAGTTGTGCTTGTCCATTTGTATGGTGCTTTGTTGTCCTAATTCCTTCCATTCACTCGGGATTAGCGAAATAACTTCTCAGTGTTTTTAAAATTCAGGTGAGTCAGAGGAGACCATGCGAGGTACAAATACAGGACGGGACATAATTTTAGGCAATTCATCACACTAATAATATTACTTTTCCATTGTACCTGGCCAATCAGAAATATGAGCCCAGCAGTGTCATGAATGCCGGGCTGGAGAATAACTGTCCAATCCGACCCCCTGCTCTTGTAAGTTACTTATGAAGAATTAGTGTTATTTTTCGGTGTATTCTTTATGGAAAACCGTAAAATATTCCTTTTTTTATGGTGAGCTTGACTCTCCAGTAGATGAGTTATAGACTTCTAAACTGGCCTATCTTTGCTGCTTGCCACAGATGGAGCATGCATGAGTAGTCTGCATACAGGCATTAAGTGTGTTTCGATCTAAAAGCCCATCAGTGTGACTCTCCCCAATGTGCAAATATGCACACAAGATCACATCCATACACCCAGCCCCACACACACACACACACACACACACACACACACACACACACCCCCCTATTTTCTGTCATTCCACTCCCTGAAGAGAGGCCCGTATCGACAGGCGGCACAGCTTTGCTTGATCAATAGTTTCTTTCTCAACCTCTCTTTCTGTCTCTCGCTCTCCACACGTCTCGCACATATCTCAGCTTCAGTGAATTACTACTCATCTTGAGCACATAGCCGGGAGCCACAAAAGATCTGATCAATCTCGTTTAGTTTCAGTTTTAGTGGGACAAGGTGTTTTTCTCATCTAAAGGTGTGTTCACATACAACGCGAATGTTATCCTCACAACACTTTCATCGCGGGGGTTTTATCGCTGGACAACTGCCAGGTGTTCACACAAAACGTGATAATGCGAATAAACACGCCCTGCGTACAGCCCTATAAACCCAAGTACACATTTTGCTGTAATTAAATAGCAATAAACGGATCAAACTGATGCTGAAATAAATCCAATATGATGCCAATTTGTTACGCAGATGAATTCATGGTTTGTCAGGTGTGTCAACAACACCGCAGAACAACAACTGCTAAACCATCGGGTATGCTATGCTAACTTGTTCACAGTAAAGTACAACGATAGCTGGAATAAAGTTACAGACACATATTTTCTGAACTCACCAGGTAGTTGAACTTCCTCGCTTTCTTTTCTCCAAGTAATGTCCAGCTTTGTCAATTTTTATATAAATAAGAAGTAGTAGTCCAACAGAGCACTGGGTGCCAACCGATACTAACAACAGTGCAACTGGAAATGCACAGAAGCTCCAGTGAAGATAAATCAACATTGTAAGAAGCTAATTTAATAAAAGCAGTTAATTCTGAGCTCCTCTCGTGAGCAGTTGGTGTAGTTGTCTACGGGTGTTTATTTGTCCAAAAGCTGCAGCGCGCTTCTCTTTCTTCTACATTTCCCCCCATAGTTTAGCAGCTCTCCGTCAGTCCTCCGCTCTGCTTGGTCCTCTGCAAACAACGCACTAAAGCTGTCGGTGACGTCCGGACAATCTCACCGCTGACATGCTTTCGCAACATAGCGTCATGCAAATTTCTCAAGTTGAAAAATTTGAACTCGAGAGAACCAGCGAATGTCGCAACAAATGCAAAATTCGTACAAATTCGCATTAAGTCTCTAAGTAATCAAGCCGCGCGCCAAAAGCTGGATCCACTTTCAGTGTGAACACACCATAAGTACCGAAAATGCCTTGATTTAGTAGAATCCATAGCATTGTAAAATATGTCTCATTTGACTGGTCATTAGAATGTTAGTAAAGTTAAAATGCTTTAAAAAGATCCTCTAGTTGTTTCCCATTTATTCAGTTAAAATAGGTTAGAATTTTTTATGTGTTCAAGTATGTGTTGTGTTTCTCTGTGAATCCCCAAATTCATTGGCTTTTCATGTGCCCAGGGCGTTCCATCGACAGCCAGTACAGTATTGATCACTCCTACAATAAATGCTTTATGAATCAAGGATACATTCATCCTATTAGATGGGGACACGAGTAAGTAAGTGGTCAATTTATGACATTTAATTAAAGGCCAACATTGGCTAAATGAGTTAATGGCCTATTTTTGAGTATTATACATGAAGAAGGATGATCGGGGGAGGGGAGGGGGGGGGGCAAGGATGTAGAGGAAGATGTGCGGGCCTGCAGGTCCCCCCTGTAAATACACAGCAGCACAGCAGAGAGGAGTTTTGTGCTTTGAAGCAAGAAATTCAGTCATTTTAGGAGGTAAAGCGGAAGGAATGCCATCTCCTCCCATCTTTTTTTTTTTTTTCACCTTTTGAAGTCGCAGCGTGTTGGGAATTGTCTGGATCGGTTTAAAATGTGTTAGTTGTGTGATTCGCAAGTTAGACTGCATTTGAATTAGCTCAGAATCAAGATCCGCAGGCTAACGACAGACTTATAAGTCTGCCTGTGTGTGTGTTTTCTGGAGATAATTTCTAATGTGCAGCATGGTGGATGAAAGGAAGGGATGCAAAAGATAAAAGAGGAAAAGCTTAAACAGAAAGAGAAACAATACTGTGACTTTGTACAGTTTCTATATCTCACACCCCACCCGCACTCATCATTGGTGGCATTAGGGGAGGATGGAGGACTGGAAAAGGACAAAAAAAAGCCCCAAAAACCTAACTTTTGATGCCTGCCCTAGCTGCAGTGATAAAATATTGAATCAGTTTTCAACTCACAGTGCAGTCACCACTCTTCAGATATTCTGCTTCAAGATAAAAGGCTGCCCCCCCCTTCCCTCCACCCCCCATTGCTGCAATACTTCACCTCACCCCTTCTCATCAGTTCCTCTCCCTTTGTCTTACGTGCTCTCTCTGTCTCTTCCTCACCTTGTCTCAAAGTTGTTCTTGTCCAAGCGCGCATATTTTCTTGTGTGTCTTCTGTGTGAGCGAATGAAAGACAGAGTATGTATGATTGTATCAGTGACAACCATAGTTATGACAGACTTCTTGGAAATCAAATGGATGGTTTGTCTCCCTTAAGCTGCTTCGTAAGCTCAGTGTGTTCATTCATGATGCAATTCACACTGAGCTCTTAAGTGAGCTCACGTGTGATGAGCTCTTAGAAAATGTGTGGTTCCACCCCAAATACTTAGCTGACACAGTAAGCCACATTAAGAGCTGGTGTTTATATTGTAGTGTTAATTAACCACATTGAAGAATGTGTGTATAGCATGACAAGTTTTCCACAAACCCAGCAGTTCTGTGTTCAAATAATAGGTATTCTGATGGTCTAAAGCCACTCTCAGACATGCTCTTAACTCTGTATGTGCTGGCTTCTAAACATGTGTGCAGATTGTTTGGTAATAACAAACTGCAGAATCCTTGAAATGAACTATATATATATATATATATTTTGTTTTAACATTTTAATATAAATACTTTTTTAACACACACACATTTACTGTTTTATTTATTTATTTTATATTATAATATATATATTTATATATTTTTTTAACACAAACACATACGCTGTCATTACTTTACGCCTTAATTCTTTAATGAAATGTATGGGGTTGATTGTTCTTATGTTGTATGCATGATGCTTTGGCAATATTGTTACACTGTCATGCCAATAAAGCTAATTGAATTGAAACTACAACTGTTCAACCTAATGTGAGCTGAGAAGTTAAATCCACTCGAGAGCCAGGTGTGAGCTCTAATCCGTCTCAGACGGATGTGGACACAGTCTGGATATTTCCAGATGCATAATGACTGAGAGAAGTGCTGTAAAGGAAGAGACTCAGCATTTGAGAGCGAAGACGAAAGAGGCGCATTTGTTTCTGTTGTGGGTGCCTCGGTCCCTAGGCGAGACTGTGTGTCATTCCTGCAAATACCACGTGTATGTATCTGAATAAGTTGCCATATTCCATCACTGGAACCAGCACTCTGAGTCCCCCCTCATGCCTACACCTCTCTTTCCCCTCTCTCCCTACCCTCCTCCTCCCATATGGCAGTGATTCATCACAGCAGTGAAACTGTGAACACAGGGAGACAAGCCAGTGAGTAGCGTATGGTAACTACAGCTGGCACTTGCTGTATTTAAAAAAGGAGACAAAAGAGGGGAGGTAGAGGATGCTGGGAAATAGGGTTGTTTGATTTTCTAGTATTTTTAAGTTCACGTGACCTGTCGTGTCGGATCGGAAGATAAGGTTCCTTTCTAGGTTGATGCCTGGCTTGTGTTGTACTTAATTGCATGGTCAGAAGTAAAGGCCAACCCATACTGGATTTTTTTAGGCCAGTAACAATGGTGATATTTGAAATTTTATTTTTTCCAATATATCCTATGTATTGAACGTGACATTTTCCAATGGGAAGTTAAGCTGCTCTTAGATGGGGGAAAATTTAATTGCGACACTATTTATAAGTCACATCAAAGCATGTCATTTCTGTACTGAAATATTGTGTGATTTATCTCTTGACATGTACAACAATACAGGTGTATTTTCAATATGCTAGCCAGATTAATTGGATTCTAGTCAGACGTTAGAGGCACCACACTGGAACTAGCTAGCTGTAAAATCCAGTTAAATATTATTATTAAGTTATGTTAGTAATATTATTATAACACTGTTCACCCCACATCACTTATTGGAAAGCAATGAAATGTGATGGCTTGGCATTGGCTATATACAATGAGAATGGTGTCATGCCTATATTTATAATGTAGTTCAATGATATCTTGTAATTTGCTACAGCTTTTTTTGCCCTGGAAAATAAAAAAAAAGTAAAACAAAATACATTCAAAAGAAGTTTCATGAGTGTAAGTGAGAGAAAGCAAGCTGGCAGGGAGAGGAGTGGAGGTATGGAAGGTAGGATGAACGAGTTAGAGAAGAGGTTAGAAGAGATCCGTACTGTAGGAGAAGATTGGTTCCTTGCTTCCCGTGGTCTCCATAGAATGAACCAGCAGTGCAGCAGGAGAGAGGAGCTCGAATCAGCAGAGAGTGCACACACCTACCGTGTTCAGAGTCTTTAAGAAGATTTTTCAGTTTCATCCCCATGATTCTTGTCTCCTTCCCTCCCTTTTTCCATCTTCTATATCTCCAAACCTTTATCCTTACCTTAACCTTACTCCGTACCACTCTCACTCATTCCTTCTCACCATGTCTCCCATGTTGCCTCTTATATGACTGATTTTCACCCTTAATGCTTTCCACCTGTTATGTCCCATGTCTTTTCTTCCATATTTTTCTACTCTGTCTCCCAGTAGTGGCGCCTGCCAAATCTCTCAGAGGGGGGCAATTGGGGTGCGATGTTGGCTAAGGTGACGTCTGTTATAAGACAAGGATTGTTCCTTAGGCTACATACTGTACAGTATTTGTGAACAGCTACATACTTAAATTCATTGTCAATGTCTACAATGAATGAACAGTCCTCGGTTAAGATCAACAGATCTTTAGACCTTTGGATGTCAAGGCAACTTCTTTAGCATTAATGAAGAAAAGGATGACTCTCACAATCATCTGATTTAGCTGTGACAAACCTTTTATGTAGGAACAACAAATCCAGAATAAGGCGCGGTATTTACACATAAACAGCAAGGCATGTAAGGGGAAATGTAAAAGGTATATTCTATTGTTTTTGGTTTATTTTCTGTGTTGCTTTTCCTACTTCTCCTTCTTCTTTTTACTCCTCTGACAAGATGCCAGCGGTGGTGGCCACATCATGCTACGTCCTCTTCTTTGGTTTCTGGCAATAAAAGAAAAAAAACGCATCAAATAATTGTTACTGATTAAGTGCAGCTAACTTTAAATAGACTCCACCAACACATGTAAAACATGGCTTAATAACAATTACATTTAACATAAGATTAAAAAAATTCGGCTTAATAAAAACTATCAAGATTATTAGCTTAGCCTATGGCATTTTACGGAGCATAAATTAGCCAAGTAGCTAGCGGACTTTTCCTCTCCTCATAACTTAACAAATTACATGTATTATTATATTGTGTCTTACTCACCGCTGGTAAAGTCGCTGCATCTCCCGACACAACACCACGGTGGAAGCTGCAGCAGCTGCTCATAGTGAGAGCAACAAGCTGGAGGACTGCCGAGTCGTTTTCAGGTGGCAGAAGCGTAGCTCTGCTGCTGGGCGAGTGACATAAACACGTAAGTGCGAGGCCTCCTGGAACCCATAGACATCGCATTGCAGCGGCCGCAGCTCCAAAAAAACTGCCTTTACATGAAAGTCTGTGGGAGAGATCTGGGCGATTTACAACCAGACTGAAATCGCACCAAAAGAGGCGGGACTCCACGGAACATGACTTGATGCTGATTGGACAGCGATATTCGGAGACAAACAGTCACAGCTAACTAAAAGTGTGGTAGAAAGTGGTAGAAAAATATCCCCTGCAAGCCGCCCCTGCTGTCTCCTCTCCCTGTATTTCTTCCTCCACTCTTCCCTCATCTTCTTTTTCGCCTCCATAAGACACAGTTTGAGTGTGTGTGTGTGTGTGGGGGGGGTCATCAAGGGAACAAGGGCAAAGGAGGGACAGGGAAGCAGAAAGGAAGCAGAAAAAAAATATGTATATAGTATTGCTGGTCAGATCTGTGTGTGTGTGTGTGTGTGTGTGTGTGTGTGTGGTGGTGGTGGGCGAGGTGTTGGAGAACATTAAAAGTCATCGTGAGAAAAGATAAGAAAAACGAGCAGGTGACTTAAGTGTAAGATGCAATCTGTATGCTCAGTTCAGAGAAATCACTCAGGCTTTGAACTCTGTCTTTACCCTAGTCTCATTCATAAGGGAGCTGTGTGTGTGTGTGTGTGTGTGTGTGTGTGTGGTTGGAGTAAAAGGAAGATAAAAGTAAGGAGAGAGAGGGATCATTTATGCTGATCTGTGTGCAGTGCAAGTGAAGAAGGCGGGGCACTTTATTGGAATCCACTCCTGTGTCATCATCTTCATATCATTACATACTTTCTGTACATCAGTGTATTGCCAACACCTCTTCATACCTAAATGACATAATAGGTTGTTTGCAAATGACTCCCAAAACGACATAAGTTGGAGAGTACCGGACCTCTGTTATCACGGTTATCCAATTTAAGTTACCTCGTGGGACTTATGAAATGGGCGCCGATGGTTAGGTCTAGGCACTAAAACCACTCGGTTAGGGATAGGGGTGAGCGTTGTCTTTTTGTTTCCCACAGGACACAAACAGTTGTCTCCCGGGTGAAAGTCCTGTGTTTGATCCATCCATCCACATCCGTTTATACTACCTCACCTGACTTCCTCCATTGCTCCCGTCATCATACTGCAGCAATAAACGTAAAATATAGGTCGCAATAAGCCGCTTGAACAGGCGACCTATATAGCTGTACTTTCGGGGTGGACGATCTTGAATGCCTTTTTGCAAGGGCACAGTGTTGTACCTTTCTGTCACCAGTTTGGAGATCGTGTAATAGGTTCTGAAAAAGGTTTGATTTGAAGAAACAGACGTTTAGTTGTAGCATTTGGTCACAAGGGAAATAAGCAGCAAATGCTGATTGCTTTTTGTGATTTAAAAAACCAAAAAGCCTTTTGTTTTTTTCTCTAAACACCTGTTTTTGTTTCTTTCACTCTCACTCTGACCATGATTTAATGTTGAATCAAAAACAGTATTTTAAGGAGTAATGGTAGTCTAATAATAACACATGGCAACTGTTTTAGATGTTTAGTTGTTTTGAGTAGGTACATTCATATCAAGCAAAACAAATGAAATTTAAATTTCAGAATGATAAGGTTTGGATTAAACAAATTAAAATGTTAAGCAGGTAATCAGTGAGTTTCTTTTTAAAGAGGATGACTGGAAGCAAACAGTTTATTAGTGGTAAATTCTCCTGTCTGTCTAAATTATGATGTGGAGTTTTCAACTCATCATCCCTTCGTCACTTGTAATCAGAAGGTCCTGACCCCAGGTCAGATCAGACTTAATGAGGTTCACTTTTTCACCTTACCAATATCAGTGACCCTCTGACACCTACATCTGCTCCCACCAAAAATCTATAAGCTGTTTTGCTAACTGATTTGGTCCCCTGTTTTTGTAGCACATTGCACTGTTGTTGTCTAAACCTTCAAAATAGTTCCTAGGAGTCCTTATTTGTGCATGACAATCAGCCCTAGAGGCAATTAAGTGACAGCAGGATATGGAGGCCTGCCCAGTAAACAGGTAGTAAATTATTAATAATAAGCCTAAATGAGACTGTTAATGATTGGCTGAGAAGCAGAGGTGCGTGTATGTGTGCTGGCTTGCTTTTGTGCATTCAGTCACTGTGGGGATAATTATTTAAAAGGAAAGAAATTGGAGAAACAAAGAGGAAAGGGCTGCAGAAATAGAGAGAGATGAGGGTATAGGGATGGAAATTGGTATGTAGACAGCATGCGGAAAGGATGAATTGCATAATTAAACGAGTAGCCAGTGCATATTGATTGCGCAGATCCTGGGATAGGCTTGTGGAGGAATGTCCTGGGAGTGGAGCTGTCCCCAGGCCAGAGTGAGAGACAGCAAGGGCAGGGGGCAGAGATAATGAGCTTTTACAAATGGAAACCGTCGCTCATTTAACACATTATCTGATTACTTTTGAAGCAAACACACAGACACACACGTGACTTGACACAAACATGGTCAGTATTGTCAAAAGGTCTACAAAAGGCACAAAACCCCACACGCGCATATATGCACCGACACAGAGACAAGGGTTGGCTTGTTTATTGCTCCTTGGCTCAGGAGATGAAGCAGGTCATCCGCTATTCGGAACGTTGGTGGTTTGATCTCCGGCTCCCCCAGTCTGCATGTTGAAGTGTCCTTGGGTAAGACAGTAGCACAAATGGATCGTGTTTCGTCACTACGCTGAATTCATACGAAGAACAAGAACAAGTAACATTAGTAGTAGTGATAGTCATCTGGTTTATTAGAAGTAAGAAATTTGGACAAATGGAGGACCACACCACTTATAATTTAGCATGAGACTAAGTTACAGAGCGTGTCAGCCATCGTAGCTTCTCCTGCGCATTTGTAAAGGGAGGGGAGAGCGATGCTAGCAAAGTAAATAAAAAGTAAAAAGTCAACTTCAGCATGTTAACCAATTTAACAGTATTCAAACGTTTATAACAAGTTGATCAAAAAAAACGTTAAGAGCACGTGAACACACTGAAGTCGGGAAAACGACTTCACGACACGGGAAATGGAATGAATGCACCATGAGTCGCTGGTTGCAACCCTCACCACTAGATGCCACTAAAACTTACACACTGAACCTTTAATTTTATAGATCTTGATTCCTGGGAAAAATGTTGGCATGCTTTCCCTTTGTTTCCTGTCAGTTCCATTTTCGGTATCCGTGGCTGTTGAGGAAACCAAAAAACATTGTTTGCATCCCTGGAGAGGGAAAGTGAGTGTGGAAAGATGGAAAGAGAGTAGAGACAGCGGTCTCCTGTTCAGCTGAGTCAATTTGGCTGCTGGTCTCCTCTCAGTGTGTTTGAAGTGTATTTGTTGACCCATAGACCTACAGCTCTAACATCCACCCATGAGTTTAGATTTACCATGCTGGCAATTGTAGGCAAGTGGATAGAGCACAACAGAGAGAAAGAGAAATGTTGAGAGAGCGGGAGAGGGGCTGAGAGACGTTTGAGATGTTTTTCATAAAAAAACATTTTGCTGCTCTCTCGTTCAACTGCTACAACAAGCGGTGAGCCAGTATTAAACCTGCTAATGGAAGATTTAGAATTTAAAATATGTCATTTAAAATATGTCAAGTAGTATAAAAAAATATCTTAAGGAGGTACTTTCAAGTGACACAAGTGATCTAACTGAATACATTTTGAGAAAAGACTTAGAAGTGGCTCCTCAGTTGAGTTTCTGTTTTCAGATATGACGCACGATGTTCTATCATCATATTTTCGTTTGAAAGCAGATTGGATTTGACATTCCTTAAACCTAAAACTGATGAGGTATCATGCTTTTAAACTGTATTGACCAGAGGGGCACCAAAGAACAAAATTCAGCTAAATGCTACAGCTACCACGCTTGTAAGAAAAACGCCTTTTCTTTTAATTATCCAAATTATTTTTATTTCTTGGTGGCATGGTGGTCCGGTGGGTGCCCCTGCCCCTGTCTGCTTGGGTTCTCTCCGGGGTGTTCCGGCTTCCTCCCATCGTCCAAAGACATGCGGCCTAGGTTGATTGGTGAATTGTCCTCCTTAGGTGTGAGTGTGACTGGTTGTTTGTCTATGTGTGGCCCTGTGATGGGCTGGTGACCTCTCCAGGGTGTACCCCGCCCGATGTCAACTGGGATTGGCTCCAGCCACCCGCGACCCTGTACGCAGGATAAGCGGTTGACGATGGATGGATGATATAGCCACAGCCACAGGGGCCAAATTGATCTTTTTACCTTTGATATAAGTAATATTTACATATTTTCTTACTTAAGTAACATTTTCAATGCAGGAAATATATGGAAAATATCTGTAATAATTCTCCACTATTTATACTGGTATCTGTATTGTCCCCTCATCTCCATCCACTTGTTTCCACCCCCGCTGTGCAGAGCTTTGCCTTGCATCAACATGCCATCGTCTCCAGCCCAAGCCTTTTTTTTTTTTCCTTTTTTTCCTTTTTTTCATAAATCGTGTTTTGTAGGATGACACGCTGCCTTCAGAGTCAGCAAGATGACAACAAGTGGTATGTTGTTTTTACAGCTTAAATCTCTAACTTTCAGTCGGTCAAGTTTGCTGTCTTGGTCTCCCACAAGTACCTGTGCAGTGAGAAATGTCGAGAGACAACATCAAAGGCTTCAAAGGACAGCACGCGTTAAAGAATGCGCTTGAATGCTGAGGGAGCGCAAAACCGTGTACAGAGGGACACCTACTCAAGCTTAAACAAAGACACCTTCTCTTAGACGTACAAGTGTAGACGCATGCCGACACACTGTCTCACACAAACACTCCCTCAAACACACATGCACGCTTATTCACTCCTGTGTCCTCTGACTCAGTCTTTCAGCATGTCTTTGTTGAATTTATCAGCATAATCCTTCTGTCTTTGCTCGTTCAATAGAGAAATGGAAAAACCAAGCCAGAGGGGGTTGAGGTGCGGGAAAGAGAGAGACACACAACCGCAAAGTAGTGGCAAAGAGACAGGACATTAAAATGCATGGGTGCCCTTGCCAGTTCCGATAAAGCTCACAATACACCGACATCAAATCTCATCAAATAGATATCAGTGCAGACGGGATATAGCAGACAGAGGCTCTTAACACTGCATCCAAAAGCCTTTCCATTGAGCAACGTGTGCATAAGAGTGAAAGTGTGTGTGTGTGTGTGTGTGCGTGTGTGTGTGTGGACCTGACCTTCCTGCAGGCATGTCCATGTCCTTGTGTTCAGTTCCGCCACCTTTTCACCGGCACTAATGGCATAAAGCCCTGCCGCTGACCCTGGACAAACACCTAGCCTGTTCACTCTAATGCAGAGTCCCCCACGGTCTAACCCAAACAGCCCTACCTCTTTCACTTTGTCTGACTTTACAAGAGTGTCCCCTTCCTGCAACACAAGATATGCATCTGCTCTTGATGAACCGGGCCCACATGGGCGGACAGTATGAGTGTCTGAAAGAGAGAGGAGGTGGAGGTTGGAGGGTTGGGGGGGGGGGTAAGCTGGCAATACATGTCCTGGGCTGATGGATTGAGTGACACTGGGTGCTCTCTTTTTTAGTATAAGGCCTAAAAAAACCAAACAGGCAGTGGGAGCCAACCTTTGCAATTCAGTGTGTGTGCACAGTGTGCTTACTGTATGTAAATGAGAAGTTAATCCCATGTACAAACTGTAAATGTGAGCTACCCTCTTTTGCAGGTGTCGATTCTTGCCTGAGGTGTCAACAATCAGTCTCTGACATAAAGATTAATTCAATATTCCGATCTCTCCCAGATGTTACTCATTTGGACTGTGTTGAGCGTGAAAGAAAAATCAATAGCGAATTGAAAATCATACCTCCGGCAATGCTCTACCTCCACACTGAGAAATCTTGGAAATGTGGCTGCTTCTCTGAGGTTAGTTATTGAGGCAGCTACAAGCTGCTGCACCCGCCACACATGCCATGCCACGGACCTAATGAACAAGGCTCGATGTAAGCAGGTAGCGTGTTAAAGCACAACATTTGGAAGCCAGCGTTTGGTAAGTGACATTTTATCTTGGTAAATAAGTCCAATAATTAGCTGCCTATCTGCAACAGGTTTTTGCCCTTTCACGGTGGCACCCAAGCAGCCATAAAGCCGGGGCCAAGTTCAGCTAAGCACAAATACCAGAGCAAGAGGCAGGGGAAATAAGCGGGGTTGAAATGTCCCCGCGTGCTCTGCCTTTTTCCTCTCTGATGATTGATGGTGGACATTGTTCAGTGGCTTTTAGTCACAGGCCTGTAATTGCTTTTTGATATTGTTACAAATGAGAAATTGCTCTGTCCCATTACGAGCGCAGGAGATAAACAATAGGGAGGCTTCAGCGGAGTAGGGTGATAAGACGATGTTTACAAAGGGAAAGCACTGACGTTCACATTCCATTTATTTGGACAGAGGTACAATACACACGGGGAGAGTTGAGCACACTGAGAGTTTGATACCATAGGATGTTAATTACAAAACATTATACAAAACTATACTTCTATTGCAAACAGTGATCATGGAAGATATAGCATGATGAAGAGCCATCTCGGAAATTAAATAATGTCCTTTATGCACGATATTTTTACATCTCCATCGTCAACAGAATCTTTAGTGGACCACACTGATTGACTGAATTGAGTTTACTGCATGTGAGTGCAGCCCATCCAGTCCACTTATATTGATGGCCCCTGTCTCATCACATGTCAGGCATGTGTAAGTAATGTCCTGGAACGTCAGTCAATGCTCTTTCCTGCCCACTAATAAGACACTTCCCCTTCCCCCCTCCCCCACAGCCACCACCCTTGCTCACCACATCTCCGTCCCCCCGGCACCCTGCCCTTCAGCCAACCGTGGCAGCCGCGCTTACGGCGGAAGCAGCGCTAATCACCCATTACATATCCGATCCATCACTTCGTCACAGTGTGCCATGGTGATGGCTGACAGATTACATGGAGGTGGTGTGTGTGTGTGTGTGTTGTGTGATCAGGTGTTTTGATTAGTGCTCAGCTTGTGGAGATAGAAAACCAACGCTCTGACCACTAGATGCTGTTATCCCTGTTATCACGAGTGTGGACACGATCCTGTTGACACGGTGACATTTCCCATATCGCTAACGCAGAGAGCATGATCCGGTGTAAAACACACCGTGCATATATATAGAGCCTGTGTGTAATAGCCTGTTGGCTGGGTTGTCGATCGCCTCACTTGAATTGGCTGTGTTTGCATCATAGCTTTTTTTTTTTTTTTTTTTTTAGTTTGTAATGTCTTAGATACGCCTTGAATCCTTGTTTTTATGACGAGAGACTCCAGTCCAAGTCTCAAACACACTGCTCTGGTTGACATCCCTTCAGGAGATCTCGCTCGCAGGGAGATTGTAAACACACTCACTTGGAGAATGTCCTATCAGGCTTCTCTGTTATTCCAAGCCACTCTTCTCCTTACCCCCCTTCCTACCCCCAGCCAGTCTGTCTTTAATTTCTCTCTCTTCCCATTATAACCCTTTCTCTTCACATTAAAAATAGATAAATCACGTGTCTGGCCTGCCACCGTATCAACACAACAATGCAGAGTGATAAACCAGAAATTTGCTTATGAAGACTTCGCGATCTGACATGGGCTTCGCTCGGCGTATTTGCTCTGACAAGAGCTGCACAATCTTGACAAATCTCAAATGACCTCAGACTTGATTTGGACTGCCAAGTCATGTCAAGTTAAGACTTCCTAACAGCTCTACTGCAATGTGCAAGGACTTACGGAGTGGATACCAGTGAGGTAGCAGATGGACGGATGCCACAATTTTGGGGAACTTGTGTTTGCATATTTCATCACAGTTCGGCGTCTGTTTTACAGATGGTCTTGATGTATCTTTCTGATTGCATCTCCTGCACATCAGTTGACCTTTTGTGGGCAGCAAACTTTAATCTAGCTTCAAAAAACAAGCAGTTGTTTTCCTGATCATTGATCACTGAGCGCCATTGTTTTTGAAGATTAAGGACATTGTGCATCTGTGATGCCTGCATTGTGCGCATCAGTTCAGACTGAATTTAAATCAAAACACGTCTCTGCTTATGAATACCCTTTCAACGTGTGTGTTTTCTGCTCACTGACAACATAGATTTAGGTGCTGATATTGAATATACAGTGGTTACTTCTTGAAGATGGCACCAATACATTCCTAGTATTTGTTTTGCCAGAAGTTATTTTGTAGCTTCCTATAATCACAACCCTGGAGTGTTATGTGGCTCGCTTTGATTCATACAGCCGCAAGATGCTAAAAAAACTTGTTTGCTAGTTGTAAAAAACAAAACAAACCAGCTCTCAGGGGTAACAAAAGTCCCTGCAGAATATGTCCCAGCCTTAGTGACAGAGACGAGCTGGCGTGCACCGAGTCCCTACTCTCAAAACATGTTCCCTCTGTGTTGCAAGCTTCCCATATGATTCCCACCCTTGTCGTTGGGCTAGGAAAACAACTTCCCTAATTGACAGGAACATGGCACGTGATGCAGGCTGATGACTCATAATCAGATGATCTTTTCCACTAGGGTTTTTGGTTTTTGGGCTCTTTTGCATGTTGGAGGCTAAGGTAAGCCGCTGATTGCATGTCAATTAGCCAGTCAGAGAAGTAAACAAGAGGTCCGAAGCAAGAGTGTATGTGATTGTGGCTGAGAGAGGGAGGAAGAAATAAAGGCAAAGAGCACATAGCAGCTTATGGGATCGCTAGTTAGAGGAAGTCATTTTGCATTCTCCGGCCATCCATGCGTTCCAGATTTTTCCTTTCTCACATAGAATACTAATAAACCCACCAACCGCACACAGCAAAGCAAAGGAAAGTGGGGATGAAATATACAACAAAAGTTGTTTGTTTTAGATGCTTTATAGCCAAGGTTATTTGTCATCTGGTCTAGAGGAGTTGTCAGGCTTAACTGATTCTGCCATGGGCTCATCCATTAAGGGGCGAAGAAGTCACTACAGCCAGGTAATCTTTCTTTACCTGGTAAAGCAATAAACAAGGCTTGCCGTGTATGTACGATGCATGTGTATGCACTTGGGTGTGCAGGTCACATTCATTTTTGTAATCTTTTGTTTTTTATAGGTGCAATCATATCATCACATTTGTGTGCCTAAATAAGGAATGTACTAGAACGTTTTGCACCTCTTTATTTAGCTACCTTCTTGGCGCAGAAGAGAGGTGATAATGAAACAGGAATAAAATGGTAGCCACTCCAACGTATCTCACTTACATGTCACAAGCTCCTCACCAATTACTGACGCAGGCTTGAGTAAGAATATCACCTAAATAGTTTTATTTCAATGTGAAATGCAAAAAGAAAGAAAATGAAAAAGAGCCCCTTTCATTTCCACCCTGCTCTGCTCACACACACGCACAGGCATGGATATGCATATAGATGCACTAGCCCACACATACTGCATCTGTAACTCGTGTTTTGATCAATCTTTTGCTCTGTAGTATGCTAGGGGATCTATTCTCCAGTGGATGCCATCTCTGAAGTGTTTAATCACTGATTATTCTGTCACTCAGAAGCGTCCTTCTCAGAGAAAGAGAGAGGGAGAGTGTGCAGGACAGAATTTGTTAGGATTGGGAGAACCTAAATAGGTTACCAAAACACAGATCAACAACTCTGCAAAACAAAACTCCCAGTATCTATTTCATCCGTTACTCAACCTGATGCCTCTATGCAGCGTGGTATCAGGCTTGCATGTGCAAAATGAAATTAACTGAATGTCAAATGTAAGTCTCATTGTTAAGTGAAATGTATTCATAAATATAACCCATAATTGCATTACATGATTAAATGATTTTTTAAGGGATCAAAGAAACTCAAACATATAGAAACTGTCCGACTTCAGAAGGCAAAATCCAAAGCAAAGAAATGCCTGGTAGCATCTGATTTATATGAATGTAGATAGAAATAGATTGTTGTCTGAATAAAAACACTTAGGCTGATGATACACAGAGCAACTTTTAGAGCAATTGTGCAGGGCAACGCTGTCGTCAATAATAATGAGTAAAGATTACTACCGTAATCCCCTTCCCCTACCACTCCGCCACCCGCCCCGCACCGCTGCTATCCATTTAAAACATAGTCGGACTTGCCTCTAGCAATATTGCCCAGCAACATTGCTCAAAAAGTTGCCCCGTGTATCATCAGCTTTATATTTCAATAGTCAATACGTCTTAAGATCTCAAATTTGGATAAAGGTTACACAGCCTGTTCTTTTGCTTACATCCCTGTATTAGTACGAACAATATGATTTGTTATAACTTTCGTTTGACTTACTGGAATAAAAGTTCAATTGGGTGGGGCTTTAACTGAAAGAGGTCTAGAGGAGAATCTAAGCATCCAAGACTGCTTTGTTAAGCTGTATTAAAAAAGGAAAAGTAAACATTAGGAAAAACCTAAAATATCATACCCAAAATAAATCAGTAATCTCCTCAACCCATTAGCCTAGATGCATAATTCTGGTCTCCTTTGAAAGGTCAGAAGCTAAGGAATAAAATCCATTGTACATTAACATATTTATTTTACCATTACAGACTACATGGAGATGAAATACAGAAAAAATATATTTTCATCCTCGCCTGGTAAAAAAAAAAGCTACATTTTAACGCAATAAACCATCAAAACTATCATTAGGTAGATTATAATGCACCTGAATATCTTCTAATACACCTGGAACACAACTATAACTGTAAATTTGATAAAAAGAAACTGATATACAACAGTAATTACACAATCTTTCAAAAATATACCAGGCAAATGTCCATGTTTTGGGCATATTTACTGTTTATATGTTCACTTTTATTGGGAGTTATCTTCAAAACATTATTTCTCCCCATACAACCACGTTCCAAATAGCATAAAGCTTCCAAAACATTGAAATATTGATTAAAAACAGTCAATATATATGACTAAAAGCACTCCCATGCTTTACAGGCCCACAGCTTGGGAACAGAACATCCTTCAGGGCTGCTGAAATAATAAAGATCGCCTCCACCAAAGCAAACTCTTCCTCTCTACTTCAATCTGACGACAGAAAACGCAACTTAACACCGAAGCCGACCTCGCCAAGATGGTGGCCCGCCAGACGGTCTGTGTTGACACAAAGCGGCGCTGTTTTTGGATGGAAAACAGCTAGAACAGCGAAAATCGATTACGCCCCCCCCCTCCCACCCACTGTATCAGGTCAGTCCGTTCCCATGTAACAGCCATAAATGATGAAAAGAAAAGAATCCGTTCTGATCTTGCCATATGCTGGTGTTAAACAGAATTTACTACAGTAGCAGGAAAAAAATAATTATAATTATTATTTAATGAATAATAGCAATCATTATTAATGAAAAAGAAATTCCTCTTAAACCTTTAGCACATTGTACATGACGATAAACGGTACACCTCTAACTGGGTGATAATGAGGAGACAATTATAAACATCAACATTATAAACATTTATTAAGAATTCATTTTTGCAGTGAACTGCAACCTATATTATACAAATCTTAATTAGAAATCTTGTGCTATGAACTTTACGTTCACCCACACTCCCACACACATGCACACCTCAGTAGGTGATATGTATCCATATACAGAACATCACAACTTTTTTAGGTTTGTTTTATGATTTTTTTTTTCCTAAAGTACAGTTAAACTCTTTTCAGGTGGTGTATTGCAGGCCTACTGTTATGGATTGCATCATATGAGAAAAGGGCGTTCCTGCTGTTGCGTCCTCCCCTGTAATTGAGACATGCTGAACCTGCCTTTAGTTGTGGAGACAGGAACAGAAGAGTATTTGAGGGAGCTGTCCCTGGTGCTGAATCCAGTCCAGTCCAAACCTACTGGCTGTTGTTGGTTCTAAAAAAGGCTAAAGTTAAGATGATATTTGGAAGAGGATGTTAGGCGGGAGGATTGCTGTGTTGCATAATTCAGAAGGGAAGGTAGTGGGAGATTTGTTTGAGAGAAAATGACAGAACATCAACAGCGCTGACACAAAAAGGGGGGAAGATGAAGAAGAAGCTGGAGGGAGGGAGCGAGGGAGCGAGGGAGCGAGGGCGAAGCATGTGAGACAGCTACAGAGGAAGTGTGCATGTGTCAGGAAAGTGTGGTTTTTCTAGTAACAGCTGAGCCAGCAAGTATGTGACCTCTGCCACGGTGAAGGCACTATCGAGGGAATAGAGCAGATGGATGACTAGTTGGTGTCTCAGCAGCTCTCTAGTCCACTACTGGCATAGTCTGTCCGTTTGTCAGCATTAGGAAGAGGAGGAGGAAGACCACAGGGGGAGGGCAGAGGAAGCTTACGTATGTTGTTACCCCTCTTGCTACTCTGCCTTTCCTTATAGACTGCTAGATCAGATGGATGTATAGATTCATGTATAGGCAGCCAGGGAGATGTTTTTTCTGTCTGTTTATTGTGGATCACATTCATTCCAATATTTTAATTAAATATTTACAATATATGCACAGTATTTCTGCAAACCAGAGATTTCAAAATACAACGATCTTAGAGCTGAGAGGGTATTAATGTAGGCACACACCTCCGAGTAGGAGAGAAATTGGGTTGGAAAGAAACTAAATGGCAGAAAGTTGACACATAATTGACCCTTCACTCAGCCACACCCCCAATATTCAGCTGTCCAATCACAGCAGAGTATAGGGCTCGCTGTAAATGAGATCCGACACTTTCATGGCTGCGCTCCATTGACTCAAAAGTGTCATTTTCAGGCTTTGTTAGCTGACTCTTTCCAAGATATGGTCAATGCTGGAACTGTTCCTGGGGCACTTACCCAGAGAAGGAGAAGTATGATTTATTCCCTTTCCAAAACCTAAAAGAAATCCAGAAAAATGTAGGCTGTGGACTATTCCTAATGTCATGTTAGTTAGCTAATGCTACGCTAGCTAACTCAACTTACTACTGAATGTAACTTTATCTAAGTATATAATAACCCTAATGTTCTGAATGATTGAAATAGTGAACAGAGGCCTACCCAGCTGTACAGGAACGGTGTTAATCCGTAATATCATTGTCCTTTGTCTCAGTCTTAAGGTGACGCGGCGGTTCACTTTCACTCTGTGATCGGTAGGCCTTAGCTTCTGTCTTAAGTTGTTTCACATCAGTTTGACAGCCTGAATAAAACATTCAAATGTGCAATGCAAACCTTTCTGTCTCCTTTCTGAGATCGCTTTTCAGTTTGTCGGACTTAGCGACAGTAAACAAGGGGGGCGTGGTCAGTTGGGGTACTTTATACTAAATCTGCCAGAGAAGCACTTAAGCACAGCCGACGGACGTGTGCTTCAGGTGTTGTGTCAGGTGTTTCCATTTAGTGTTCAGACCCATTTGGATGCCCTCTGAGCTGCATTCGAACAGTACCTGACTCAGTATCGTAGCTCTAAAAGCATCAAACACCAGACAGCATGTCTTTTTATTGACATTTTAGATCTCCTACTGAAGCCTTAATCCATTCCTGTACCATGCACAGGTCTCCTCTGCCATGTACCAAAGTTAATCAATGCAGTCGGCTTTACTAGTTGTTTTTCCTTATCTGAATCAGGGCCTAAGAATAGTGTGTCGTGTGCTATACATATTGTAAAGCCCCTTATATAAATTACTAAATATAAATAAAATTGACTTGACAAGACAAGACAAGCGTCAGCATGCAGTCCACGTCCCATAACACCAAGGCATTACAGTGCTGCTTCATATAGTAAGTAAGTTCAGTGTGGTCCTGGTTTAAACTATTAAAGAGCTGTCATATCATGATTGTTCCTGTAACTTTTGCTGCACTTCAGTGAGCTTTTAACAGGGTCGAAACAAACTGCATATCATAACTGAGCTGACAGTTCCACTTTTTGTTTACAAGCGAGGAAGGCTCCAATGTTACATGACAGTGACACAGCTAACATTATCAGTTTTCTTGGCCTGGTCACAGAGAAGTGAAAGCATTTTCACACATGCAGCACGACTCCCTGTTAAAATGAGATAATAGGCAGGTAGACAGGTTTTATTTGGTACACAAACTCAACTGAGTCACCACCCTGCAACTTAGAAAATCATACGTGGGAGGAATGTCTAAACTATCCTGCTTCCATATTTTAGCTTATGTGTAAACATTCAATTCTCCCTTCTTGCTTGAGTTATGATCATGAATGGTAGTCCAAAGCTGTGAAGTTGGATATGTTTTTTTTGTTTGTTTGTTTTTTATTCTAGTCTAATTTATTCATTTATTTATTTTCACCAGCTCCGGGTGCAAAGAGAGTTTTGCCCCTGGTGTGATTCACAGTTGGCACCTCAACTAATTAGAGTGTGAGTCAGTGAGTTTAGGGGCAGGTAGGTTAAATTATATTAAACGCACGTGGAGAAAGACAGCACTACACATTTAGTCAGGCTGCTTCGAGGGAGGATGGAGATTGCAGTTTAAGGATTGCATTAAAAGGGTGGCAGAGCCCGGCAAATATGCTGAGTCACGACAGGACAGATGGTCACTCACTCTGCTAAAACACGTGCAACTAGACACACACATGCACCGCCGAGCCCATCCTACTTTCAAACTAAACTTAAAATAGTGTTTCCAGCTAATTAAACGAAGCAAATATGCTGTGTGTGAATATATATGCTTTTTTTTTTGGTTATGAATATCATATTTAGTGGGTGATAATGTGTGCATGTATATTTAATTATTGTATGGTTTGAGTGAGAACATTTTGTGATTCCTTGAAACACATGCACACAGATTTCTCAGCCAAACTTTAAGCCAGTGAGCTGCAGTCCTAGTACCGTCTGCTGTGGGCTAATATATCACTTAACAAGAGTCCTCCATCTCTGATAAGCCTCACTGCCACTGTGACAGATTACTTTTACAGCTGTTTTGTTTGTGGGTGGGTTTCCTTTCAGTCCAGAAGTGCTGTGTGGGGTAATTTACCTTAAGCTGTGTAGAGGACCTCTTCAGTAAGTCAAAGCTGAGGAGGACAAAGGAGATGATAAAGCTCTACCAGTTGCCATTACTGGGCAGTTGGTGGAGTCTAATGTTGATGGCTTTAACTCTTGTGACAGGCTCATCAAAGAGGATTATTGTTACTCTGATGGTGGGTTAGTGAGTTAATGTAGGCTTTGTTGTGAATGTGTTTTTGCTTGTTCTCCCCTCATCTGCATGGGTTTTCTGTTGGTGCTTGTGCAGGTTTCCTCCCGAAGTCCAAAACTCATGGTTTAACAGCTGAAAACATTTATTGGAAATTTAGAAAATAAGTAAGTAGGTAATTAAAATGTAATTGAACATAATAAGTTGCAGTACTATTACATTTTAAATCATAAAACTATTACATTTCCAAAGTAACCTTCCCAACACTGCGTACATCAGCGTGCTCATGCCGGGGTAAACTGGAAGCAGATTGCAGTTAGTTGCACAAAATGTTAGGAAGTGAAAAACAGCAAATGGCAATGGGATTCCATATTGAAATACCTGCTGGTAGTCAAGGAGGTGTAATTTTTGTTTTATAGAAATGAGTCATGATAGGGGCGTGACCAATCAGGAAAGACATGTCACGACTAATAAGACGCAATCAAGAAGAGAAAATGGGTGTCTGGGTGTAATAATTTTCAAAAGTCTCTTGTTTCCGTACGTCCAATCGCAATCCGGGAGTTTTTACTCTAAAATGGGGTCAGCAGCCGTTTTTAAAAGTCTCTGTTTAAGTGTTTTGTAAACGCTGGGAACATAGCTTTTTAAATCAAAAACATATTTTTGTGGATGTAACCTCAATGTAGTGATAAGACTGGATCATGCTGCTCTTTAATTGGTCAAGAGAAACATTCTAGAACCCTATAAAGGTGCATTATGACAGAGAATGGTGTGGAAACGTGTTCTGACAATACTGGTAGCTGCAGTATTTGTAGGATCAACGGAGCTTAATTAAAATGGATGAGGGTGGGACTAACTGCCGACCTGTCCAGGGTGTACCTCGCCTTTTGCCCAATCCCAGCTGGGATAGGCTCCAGCCCCCCCGCGACCCTGTACGCAGGATAAGCGGTTGATGATGGATTGATGGATGGATGGATAGCGGGACTACTGAGCGGCCCATGGCATTCAGATCAAACAGGCCACTTTAAGCCAGAGGGGGCAGCCAATTTACAGTAGGTTAGCCTAAGTAGATACAATGTAGAGATAAGGACAGGTGAGTATCTGCTCTTGGCATTTGAAAGAATGGGACGTAAAGACAGCTTAAGGGTAGGGTACGTTAAGGTGCAGTCAGGGTTAAACAATGTTTACTATGTATGGATTCTCGGAAAATGTAATAAACCTTTTTTTTTTTCTCTATTCTCTGACATTGTTTAGAGAATTATCAGAACTATTTATCTAAAAAAACAACAACAGATAATTGTTTTCTGACCTAGTTCAAATGAATGATCCAGACCTATTTCTAATTTTTAACTGATACAATTATTGAAAAGTTATTGTTACATTTTCTACACATGTAATGATTTTAATATTTTTTACATGTGATTTTGCATACAATCACCATATCTGTGGCGATAAACACACAGTGCAAGGTAACATTGACAGCATGACAGTCAACCACACACACACACACAAGACTAAGAACAGTACTTTACCTACAAAGACCAATGCCAGACTGCGGAAACTCAAATATTTTGGCGAGGAGGAGAGTGACATGGAAGTTACTACGCTCACTTCAGCTAAGTTGGCCTTGCATGTTGTTGGTTGATGTTATTAAGGTGATTACTGGCCAAGTTGAGAGAACTTTCATTTATCCAGCCTCTCATTGCCAAATATCTAATTTATGTACTTTTGTTTTCTTGGTTTTTGTTCTTCAGTGAGCTTTGGACGTGTTTTTGCATCGAATCAGACGCTCCCTATCACTTGCTTTTTGTCTACTCCCTTCCATTTTTGTCTGCCTCCAAGTCTCTCTCTTCCCCACACGCTGTCTGTGTCTTTCTCATGTTTCCTCTCCTCTGCTTTTGGATCAATGGCCTCCACCAGCCGAACCCATCTTATTGACATTTTGGTGCTCTCAGAGTAACTGAACACTAGTCAGAAAAGAGTCATTCTCCATACTCAGCCCTGGATATAAATAGAGTTGTCAGTTTGAGATGTCACATAGCTATTACAGTTACAGTCTCGTGTTTCACACATGCATTATTGTGATCAGTAAATTGCCTGTCACAGTTACTTGAGTTCTTCCTGCTTATTTAAAGATAAGCACTTTTTCAATTCTCCAGGGCTATTTGCACTAATGGATATTGAGCGTGTTAATATTTTTCTGCTCATTTCAATGCCTTTACATTTTGCCGCCTCAGCCTTTTATGGTAATGAGGGAGGATCCAGCAGTCTTGGGAATTTTTTTAACTACAAAGTGCTGAACTGATCGCATTACTTGTATGTATGTATTTATTTTTGTCTTTCCCCCAAATGAAATAACTTTCTTCTCTTATTTGTTTCTTTTCTTTCTTTTTTTTTAAACCATCATACCTGGCACTTTGTGGCACTCTTGTAATGATGTCCTCGTCAAAGCAGGTCTGCACAAATATATTCAGCCTGTCACTCAATTGCCAGAAAGTCCACCTTTTTCTTGTCCATGCACACACACAGACACACAAAAACAGAGATGAAGATACAGTCCATAATGGCCTTTTTTCAGGTGTTGAAGCCTGTAAAGTTGGGATTGTGGAGGCAGGCAGAGAAAAGTGACAGGTATTCTGTGGCGACAAACACACAGGGCAAGGTGACATTGACAGCATGGCTGTCAACCACACACATTCTCCACACACACACACACACACACACACACACACACAAACACTGAGAACAGTACTTCACCTACAAAGTCCAATGACACACTCAGGTAAATCAGAGATGTAGGCGAGGAGGCGAGAGACATGGATGAGACTGCAAACTCACTCCAGATGAATGGCATTGTAGGGATATTGCTTTTGTCCCTCCATGTATCGTCTTGCATGGATAATGTTGTAGATAAGTGGAGACACACACACACACACACACACACACCCCAAAATTTATATTAAAACAATAACTTTGGGATAATGGATGTAAAATAGAACAAGGGGAACGTGTTGACCTGAGGAGGAGACGCGCTATATATCTACAACCTGGATGAGTAAATAATAAATTTGTGTATTAGAATAATATAACATTAAATAAAATGTTTAATCTTAGTATGATAATATATTCATAGATAATATATTCATTCATCCACTTTATGTGGATAGTCTGCAGATACTTCATAGATTATTTGTAACATTACAAGAGTTTAGTTTTTCTGATATTATACCACTGTGGTTAAGGTTTGAGTAAGGCTAATGTTAGTGTTTTCATTACAATTTTAGATAACAGAATATGATCTATCTTACCACTAGTAAAATATTAATTCCAAGTGCTCAAGAAAAAATGCTCTACATGGTGGTAAGTATATAATTTGTTAATGCTATGTGCTATCTTGTCAGTGATCCTAACCATTCATACATAACATGAGTTCAGCCTTTTGAAAGTTTGCTGCACATCAACCTTTTCTTAATGTCCCAGCACCCTCCAGGCTGTGATTGGGCAGTTCACGAAAAGTAACACTGACGAGCAACTTTATGAGAAGTAGAACATGTTCCCCCCAAAAAGGACCTGATCTTCTCCCTATTCTGCCTCCACCAACAGAGATTACAGGGTTTTTCCTGGCTCAGAATGAGCCTTTGGGGGGTGACTTTGCATGACAGTAACATGATCAGTACATGGACAGTGAAGGCATTGAGTTACTTTACGACTGAAATGTATACATTTTCTTGTTATTTCTGACCATTAGATAAGCATATCCACAACCTGGAGAAGTAAAGGTATAAATTAGTATATTAATGAATATGATAACATTAAAAAGAAAGTATCAATGTTAGTATAATAATATATTTACAGGTTACACTTTATTTGGATAATCTGCCTATATTATCTACCTTTATTATTTGAGATTCTGCTGTTTCACAAATAAAACCATTTTCTTAAATTAGCCTACACCACTGTGGCTGTCGTTTGAATAGTTCAATACACTTGTGCTCACCTACTTGTAAAGTTTGTATATTCATTAGAATTTCAGATAGTATTACAGGCTACTATAGCTTACCATTAGTAGTAATTATTGTGCAATAAAAATGCTCTACATGGTGGTAAGACTCTGATTTGTTTATGCAAATTACTAACTTGTCACTGATAAAAACTGTGCATTGCTGCAGTGCCTCAACTGTTTGTCCCGCCTCCTCCTGGCAGGTTTTCACTTGCGCAGAAAACCTGATCTGGAGAGGGCAGAGGAGAGTCCTGGTGCCGGTACGCCAAAGAGTAACATATAGAAGTGACACTACCAGCCCACTTCAAGCGCAAGCACCTTTATACTGTGAGAAATAACAGGAAGTCATCTCTACCATTAGTGCAAGCTTCGTAGCGGAGCTTTCATGCGCAGTCAAACCAACACAACAGCTGGTTTATAAATCCAGGGCCTGCTGCATTTGCGCCAAAAATTTCTCTATGCAGGAAAAACCCTGGATTACAACAGGGGTAATGCAGTTTATTGAGGGCCATGTGACCGGCCCACAGATCTTGATATGGAGAGGGCGGGAAGGCGTACCAGCAGCTTGTGAGAAGTGCAGGTGTGCAAGAAAAAGTCCCGGTAAGGCCAAAGAGTATGGAGCAGTGATTGTTTTTATTAGTTGATCTTTGGCCAAGTTCAGAGAACTTTGATTCATTCACTCATCACCAGCCTCTCACCACAAAATGTCCGGTTCATGTTTATTTGTTTTCTTAGTTTTTGTTATTCAGTATTAACAGAACGAATTAACATCACAACCATCAATGCTATGTTAATGCTAATATGGATGTTACCGCAATTTCAGTGTTCAGCGTGTTGTGTTCAAGAAATAAAAACATTGTCATCTTGAGCTTCAGAAATCCAAGGCATTCGTTCTTGTAGCAGCTGAAAAGAGACATACTCTTTTGCCTCTTTCTATTCCCAAGTTAGTTTTTTTCCACAATCCCATTGGATAAATTATTATTTTAGAGCACAGATATGGTTCCCAATTGATTTGGCTCTTTGCCCCCCCTGGCACACTCCTCTCCGCCTCTGCGATTATGCCTTCCAGTGGTGAGCTGAGGCTGTTTATTTTGGATGGTGAAAGAATCACAGCCTGCCAAAGTGTGATTGGTCAGGCCATGTTGCCAGGTTACCGAGTGCCCAGTTACCTTTTAAAAAGCTGTGTAAAATAGGACACAGAATATAAACAACACTTCTTCAAGTGACCGTCGGTAAATCTCCTGTTGTTTTTATTAGAATCACTTCATATGATTTTGCCATGGCCGGCGTGGAGACAAGCTGAAGGCGCTATGCTTTTTCTTTTGCTACATTCATTTGTTTCCCGGCCTCTCTTCTGGGAGTAATTTTGCCCATCATCTGAAAGATGCAGAAATATATGTTGAATGGTTTGATGATGAAACAATTCTTATTTGTGTATTCTTATAAAGATTAATCATAGTGATTTTCTTTGATATTTTCACTATTGATGGCGATGTAGTATTTCGTTCTGTCAAGGCATAAAGGATGGTGCTAAAGGCAAACTCTATGTCTTACTGTGTGTTACAAGGGGAAAAACTTAGCTGTCACTGTTGCTACTGGCCATATATAAAACAAATATCCTCTAGCAGATTATTCACATATTTGCATTTTGCTTACGATAAAGCACATTCAGGTAGCCCGTAGTGAAGGATTGTCTGGGAACTCCATTAAGCATTCAGTGGCCTGTCACTGTCGAACAGGCTTATGGGTTTCAACCTTACTCTTGTTCCCTTGTCACTGATATGCACATATACAAATTACAAGGCCTGTGCTACACTCACAAGGGACCGCTTCAATCTCACATCTTCATTTAATGACTCCATCACTCATCTGCAAATTCTTTCAATCATTAGGCGGGCTCTGGCCAACGACATGCCTGGGATTGGTTTGCCCTGGCAGACAGTGAATCATGCAGAGGGTCTTGGGAGTACTGGAGATCCAAAGCTCCTTGATTATCCCTTTCACTCAGGCTGGATCTAGACTGGATATACTGGCTGGACTAAAAGACCAGATCAGCCCCTCTACAAAGGGGACCCAAAGCCCCAGGGCTGCTAACACGGCTTTATTGAAACTGGCTTACTGACAGAACTTGGTATGTGGAGGTGTAGACACAAGGTCAGTTGGTCTCAGTCTGACCCCATTTTTCACTTGGCAGGAATGGAAAACCCCAATATGATGATGATGATGAAGATGATGATTATTATTATTATGAATTTGGAATCTGAAGATGAGCCTCACAGTGAAAACTGTGTTCCTATTCAGAAACTTGATTAAAAAATTATCTGGGACACTTTGAGTACCGTTCTTCGTAACAACTCCTCAACACCACACATCTGCTATGGTTTTCACCTGGTACACAATAGTTTACACTGATGGTACTAAAGTGAAAAGCTGAATGAGGAGTCATCTCTTTGGGCTTCACACATACTTCTCACGAGGCTCCCTCATCTCCTGCCACATCCCTCATCCTTTTTTCAACTCGTGCCATTCTTAGGCTCCTGTGTATGCACATTTTGTCACTCAGAGATGCATGGCTCTCCTTCTCCCCCGCCCACTCTCGGAGACATTAAAGTAATTCAGGACAGGGGAATTTGTGTCTGTCAGGGCTGCGTCCTAAGTTGTCACAGCTTGGGGCTGTGATGGCTGCAGGCTAGATTTACAGCCACAGTTGCCGTTTTGGTTTTCCAAGAGCTGTCGCAGCCACCACCGCATACTCCTTTGGACTAGTAATTGAATTTTGCATCAACAAGGTATGTGTTTGGAACATGGACATGTAGGTATCTTATTTGTTTACCTCCTTTATGTATGCAAACTCCATACATACATGGTAATGAACAGCCGCCAAACGTGTATTGGTGCAAGCTGCAACCTCTGTATTCTGAGCATCATCTAATTGCTCTGCTTCTCCTCTAATACCCTCCCAGCATTGTGTTTGCTTTCCAGTGATTCCTATCCCCTACTGTTCCCCCCTCCATAGCTATTCTCAACCAAATAATGAATTTGTTTGAAGTTAGTCTCTCTACCCTCGCTAACCGCAAGCTACAACCGTTTTAATGTGATTCTCTTTAATGTGTTCGTGCTCTTCTCTGCAATCTGTGACCCTTGTAGATAATTGTGAAGCCATTATGTGGAATCATTGTCATTACGCAGGCTGTCATGGCATGATTGTTGTACCTTGTGCCTTTTTACAGTATCTGCCAGGGTCACTTGGGGTGGAGATGTTGTGATATTTAGCTGAATGTGCCGTGAATAAATGTTAATAGTACATCTTATTATGCTACGTCCTCAAAACATTCTGTGATTATATGACAGTAGAATGTCTTACATAGCTTGAACCCTTTAGCAGACACGTTATCTTTGCATTTATACTGAGGCTTCACTCCATCTCATTTTCATATGGAAATGAAATGTGCTTTATGTTGTCAGCTATACTGTCATATTTTTATGGTTTCAATCCACTATTTGCACCCAGAATTCCAATACACATCCGTTGGAATGAAATGCAAAGATATGAAACATAAATTCATTGCACTACGTGTCCCATGTCTGAAAATAAAAATCCAACCTTTCCGTTCGTCCGGGTTCTACAGCTTGTACATTACACACCGAACAGTTTACATTTAGTATTCAAACCTATATTGGATTTTTTTGCCAGGTGGCATCCCCACAGTATTACCGTAAATGTTGCAACAACTTTATCAGTGTCTGCTCATTTTATCCAACGTCTGAATACTGATTATCTTTAAAATAAGCTACACCGATTGTTCTTTAGATGAGCCCACTCACCAAAGATAATGTCACGTTGAATGCATCTTCAAAATTCTGAATTAAATTTAAGGGCAGTGTTCAATGCCAACAAGTAATTATTTCTATAGCATCCATACACAGCATCTACCATTTGACCATCCCCAGCAATAAACTTGCTTACAGATCCACATGACTGATACTTAATGGCACATACGGTATACACCTGCACTCTGCTTCTTCCTAAAGCCATGATTGATGGGAAAGTTTCCAATATAGAGATGTCTTCTGCATTGTGGTGTTACCGACGCCAGACCAAGAGGTAATCTGGACCGACAGCAGAGGTTACACAGGCTAGGGAGCACTGTGTAGCCACTGGATAAATAGAGAGAGGACGTTAGCGTCTCGGTCAAGGCAGAGCTCGTTTATTTCTGACTACAATCACATACCGCCTCAGTCCCATTATCTTCAGCTTCCTGCTTAAAGTGGATGTTAAACTAAAACTGAACACTTCACAAATTAAACTAATGATGTGACCAAACTGACAATATACAATGTATGAAACATTCTACCTTACAGAAAATAAGTAAACATGACATCAAAATATTTGAACACATTTTCCACATAACTGAAATCGACTTAACTCAAAATAATGATATGCAACAAAATGACATAACTCAAAACACACATTCCGTTTACTCTGATTCCTCTGATACAGAAACTCTCATATTAACACATTACATTACATTTCTGCTAACATTAAAGTTAACACTAGCATGAAATACACATGCACCTCTCTACACATAACTTGAACGTCACACTCTCTCCTACACTTGCACTTAACAGCAGTGCGTAACAATATGGCGGTACCACAACGTGCCAGTGTGTGACCAGCAATGTAAACTAGTTAGAACCTGGTATCTTTCTCCTGACCATTTACTCACTACTGGCTGGCTAAAACTCTTAACAACATCTAGAACACATTTTCATCTGTTACAGAATGTTAGTTACTCACACTTAAAAAACTACCGTGTGAGACTGAAGCTCATGAAGAAAACTACTTAGCATGGCGACGCTCGTCACAACAGTTAGCTACAAAACGAAGCTTAATAGAGTTTAAAGACATCTCGAAATCGTCTTACAAGACTACAGAACATTTTGTACTGCATTCACATTACATACTGATCCAAGCTAAACATAGAAAAACAAGTTTTACCGTACCTGTGGATTAATAGAGGGAGGACCAAAGATAGCATCTTGCTCAAGCCAGAGCTAGCTACAGTCTCCCTACTTGATCCGCAGCAGTATGAGCGCACCATCAACTGATGAGCAAGTGTATTAGCTTTATGTTAAGACTTAAGAGTGTTAGAATCAAATATAAACAAAAAAAATGGGGGGTGTCTGTTTATATAAAACTAAACTTGTAGCATTTCTAACCTCTTTCAACAAGCTTGGACCACATTTACAATCATGCATGCGTTCACATTCACAAAAACGCATACATACAAGTCAGACACAGCAGACACACTTCTTCAAAATGCTTTAGACAAACAGTGCGTCTGTGTTACAGGCCCAGAGGCAAACTAAAACAGAGTCTCAGCCAGACTGGGACAAAACAACAGTCACCTGGTTCCCTTTGGAATCGAATGGCACATGCAAGACTAGCCTAAGTGGAGATTACACAGTATGGTACAGTGTGTATACTCACTTTTTAGATACGTGCATTTTAAAATGATGTTCCTTCCTAATCCGAATGCAATGTCTACTAAACATTTTTTTAAATTCTCTTGGTTCTCTGAAAAGAAAAAATATTACCCAAGAGAGACTCAAACAAAAAGAAAAGGCAATTTAATTCATCTCTTTCATTACTTTTGTTACCATATCATTTGTACAGTAGCCACATGATTTAAGGGAGAACATTTATTGTTTCTGCTATATTACTAAACTATATTTTAACTGCTTCTATTTATACTTCTTTTCATGATTCAGAGTCACAAGGCATTTGGCATACAATATACAACCATTAGGACCTACCTGTAAAAAATAATCAGAATTTGGGACATTTCAATTGAGCCAGTCTGTTTTGTTTGTTCCTTTAGAGATTTGGAGACTTGGAACTAACTCTGGCCTGTAAACAAGACTAGACACCATTGTCTATGTTGCTGTGGTTTGTCCCTTAAAGGCAGTGTAGTAGAAAATAGTAAATTATTGCAACCATTACTCAAAACAAAAGGCCCCCGTGTCTTTTCCTTGAGGAAAAGCGCAGCCTATTCCCAATTCAATCACACACTGAACATCCAAAACGTACATAGTCGCTCAGTTGCCAACACTACAAATAGGGGTAGAAAAAGATTTATTTACTCATCTATAAATAGAGGGCAGAAATATATATGCACTGTAACTGGAATTTAAATATTTTCTTATGTGTACTTTTGTGTTTCTGTCTCAGCTAGTTAGAGTGTCATTGTTATTTTTACCTGCTTTTATCTGAGCTGTAGTAGTCCGTACCTGGCTTGCAAAATAAGAATACATACAGTAAAAGCTTAATGCTTGCTGTGCTTAATGCCTGTAGTTAGATTTTAGCTGGCTCCCAAGTCAAGTGTCAATATGATGCACTCAATTTCTACAACCAAAAAGGTGGTTTGGTTAGAGAATTGATGAGGCCCCCGTTAACCGCCAGAAGGCTATTTTCTGTGAATGCATGTGTCTCTCTCACTCCTCTGGCTCCCTATTGAAGTAGGTAAATGACTGACCTGTTGAGATAGATAGCGCAATCAAAACCCTATTGAAACTCATTTCACACAAGTGATTACTCCAAATTACCAAAAACATTATCTCTGTGCGCATTCCTGTGTTTGTTCTTTGGGACCCAGCAGAGCTTATGAAGGTACAATGCCATCACAGCAGAAATGAATGCAGTCTGTAAAGCAGTGGGAGAGACACAAATTCATTTAGCACAGGCTGAATACAATGTCTGTTGTCGGGTTTCAGTGGAGAAGAAGTTTTCAACATTAGTTCAGGTCCGGTCGCATCTATCATCATCATCTATTTCTGGATTAAATGTTTTCTGGGTTGTGTTCCTCACGAAATAATCAGAGAGGCATTGTTTTTTGCAGACACAGCTTGTTTAGAGAACGATGAACTGGAACAACACAGTTAGCCGCATGCAGGGAGGCCCTGGCATTCATCTTCTCTGTGAAGTTTGGCGACTGGCCTCTCATCCTCTGCGGTTTCACTCGTTGTAGCCAGTCATAATAATGAACCTGAAGAATGGCGGTGAGAAGGAAAGATGGAACTATGTGGCGGCTAAAGTTGCAAATGGGAAAAGGTCAGAGAGGGGAACAAGCAAAGCTGTCACTCCGTACAAATGTCAGAAGCACAGTTCACGGTGTGGTGTTAGGCAAAAGGTGGGCCAATTAATCCTAACTAGACAGCAGAGTGTTCAGGGCCTAGAGAGCCAGGGCTGAATGTCTACTCTTTTATTTTTATATAAAGACATGAAGAGAGAAGGAAGAATTGCTAGAGGGCTAAATTTCCTTGTCTCATCCGCTCTTGTTGTCGGAGCATTGTTATGGTAACATATTTATTTAAACAACTTATCTTAGTGAAACATATTTTTGTTCATTTTAGTGATTTCATGCTACCAGCATCTGCAATTTACATCTCAAACTAAACTTCCAAACAATTAACCTGGACCTGGTTTTCTCTTCCTCGGTATACATATATCTCTTTGTACTTAATTTCAACAAGCAACCACAGTTAGCTCATATTGCCATATGTTATACTGCCAAACGGTTCGCCCGCCAAGATGATTTTTATTCACTTGTTTTGGACATCCACATAGCTCTCTCCCCCCCTCTGCCTCCCCCAGCTTCTATTGCTTCATTGCTTTGTTTATTCCAAATAATTTGCCAGAAGCGGACCCGCGTCCATGCAGCAGCTTCGTTTTTTTTTTTTTCTGTTTGTCACTTGGCATCAAGTGGACTGGCCCTCTCCTTTTGTTTTGGTGATTTACAGACATATGAAATGAAATTTGTTGCGCAAATGAACACAACAAATTTGCGAATCCCCCACCCCTCTTCAGATCATATTCATTCTAGCTCCTGCAGCTGTCTCTAAATGTGAACGCCTTTACATCAGTGCTCTCGTGCCTCAGATAAAAATGTTAACAGTGCAGGGCTGGGCACGCCAGCTGTTATAACCTGGATTATATATCATTGAATTTTGTTTTCCATCCATTCCTTTTATATTGCAAGCCTCTCCTTGACTCATTCATACCCTCCCTATATTATCTGCATGCTCGTGTCTGTTTCACTTTTTGGTGCATGGCTTTCATGATGATTTCACAGGTGCACTGTAATCTTTTCCCAAAGCATGAATTATAAACAAACTCAGAGCAGAAACTGAATACAAAAAGGAATCAGTACACCCTCGCCCTCACTTCCAGGAATGGAGGATCCTGGTCACTCCCTCTCCCGTGAGGAGAAGCATGCCCTGATGAGTCCTTGCTCTGTGCGGCACCGGCAGGACAAGGGGGACGCTTCATGTCATGTTTTTTGTCAATAGCAGATTCATGTGTGAGATGGGTAACGGCATATACGATGGCACTGTAACAGCCCCTAAATCAATGACAGTCCCCTGTCCTGTCACTGGAGAGTGACACTGCAATCACTACCACTGCTGCCATTCTCCCCAAAGAGTGATTACAGTAGATGAAAAGGGATGAGCTGTGGAGCTTCTTCAGCCTTCTTCTCCAGTCTCTTCTTTCTCCGTCTAGCATCTCATAATTATCCGACCACTGTAGAAAATGAGGTGTGCAAAGAATGTGCTGTGGACAAGGGACAAAAAGTTAGTTACGCAGTACAAGAAAGAATTGTGGGAAACCATATCTCACTTAAGTGAATTTGTTTCTTTCCTTGCCTTTTCCCGCCTTTCAAATGCCTCAAAATGTGATGTTTAATTGGTGGCTCTTATACATAATCCTTTTGTGCGTGGTGAATGCAGCCTTTATGTTATTACATACAGCACAAAGTGGGGAAGGACGGAAAGCTCTCACTCAGTCGGTGGTGGAAAATGATATCACCATTTTGAAGCATAACCTAAAGAATGTAAGTGGTATAATACACTAGATCTGATCTGATGGACTGTCTTTGAAATCCCTCTCTCCGGTTGCCTCCCTGCTTCCATATATCTGTTCTGTTCCAGTCTACCCTGTGTGTTTCATTGTGTTAGCTGCTGCATGTTTCTCAGTCAGACTCGTGTGGCCCTGTGATACTGTTAAATCACTTTAATGGCCTTTATGGGGCTCCATGAATGATCTTGTAACACAGCAGGACAGCTCAGTGTGCCCTGAGCAGAGCACAGGTTGGAGGGATGAACCTTTCCGGGGCACTCATTAACTGATGGATCTCATAACAGGGAAAGCGCATAAAAAGCGTGTTGTCAAAAACAGAGCAACAACTTGATCAGATAAGAGCATCTGCAGAAGCTAGAGAGGCATCTGTTAGGCCCAGGGGTAGAAAATCAAAGTGAATCTGTGTCAATCCATGAGAATTTTAAATATGTTCTTCAGCTGCTGCTGACTTATGTTTTTTTGACTGTTGCGTACCTTGGATTATTTCAAATGTGATTTTTATAAATTTGGTTGTGATGAAAGCACTATCTTAAGTAGTCTTCATTTTTAACGGAGGTATCATTACATTTTTTTCAAATCCTCTCATGATATTAAGCTGGGGAGGGTTGATACTTAGTTTATTTGACAGGGGAATTAGTAGGTTTTGTGGGGCCTGAAGGCTCCAGCTGCAGTTTGTGCCTGTTAGACATAACTTGATCCCTGACAGATTCAGCCGTGGTAACTGTGACTTTTCCAACATTGTAGAAAGTCTCCATCGTGCTGTCTCTCTTGTTGGCCTCGTGCCTGGTGCATCCCAGCCTCGCTCTGAACTTCCCTCCTGCTTATTTACTTCCTCTTCCTCACATCTGTCCATTCCTCAACTCTTTCCTGCGGGAGTCAGGAAGCTAATAGCTTTGAGCTGAGTCCTCACCATTAATCAGGTTCCCATTAGCCAAGCCCATGTAAAGCTTTGGACTAATGGATACACAAGAATGAGAGCACTGTTGAGGACAAGAGTGTACATATGGAGAGACGGGACAGGGTAGTGAGGCAAACTGCAAAGTAGGACATGGTGACGTAGCAGGGTTACGGTTTATTTATACTGTGTCCTCCAGAGGTTCTATCTGTGACACCTGTGTGTAGCATCTGAAGCCAGACGTTATAACGGTTTGTTGCCTTTCTAGGACTTCAAGCGAAAGCATCACTCCATGACGGTTCAATAGTTGAAGCTCTCAAGATGCAGCAAAAAGAGAGTAAGAGATGTTGCTGAGCACATTTATCCTCAAAATGTACAATACTGCAAGTCTTAGTCCTGACTCAGTAAGCATCCTGCTACATTTAGAGTCTTTAGCTATAGTGTTCCGGCTTTCATTTGACAGGCAAGACAATAAAATGGCCAAAGTGTTTATTTACATCATTAAAATAGGGTGCAAAAGACAAATAAATAATGTAGCAGTTGAATTTAAAATTAAAAATTAAATTACAACATCAGATTTTTTGCTACTGGGCTAAATAACGTTCGTCATTGTTTTACATACAGCTGTAATGGTAACTTGGGAGCTATTTCCGTGTTGGCCTCCACAGATCGGACTGAAGTGAAGCTATATTAGCAATAACCCTGCTTGCGTATCTTGAAATTCCCTTTATATATTACAAAATATGCTGAACTCAGCCGCAGACACCTTTGCTCCTGCTGCCTTGCAGGTAATCTGTTTAATCACAGTAACCTCTATTCCTTTATGTTTCCCTATCATTAGTGGAGTCCACACGGATCCTTTGATCAGTTCAGGGCTTTGGTGCTCTGTACTATTCGTGTACTATGTCTCTCTGGTTATGCCTACTGTACAGCCAGCTTGCCTACCAGAGAGTCACGCAGACACACGTGCACAAACACACAACTTTTTCCTCATTATGACTCGGAGGAATCTGCTGAGGTCGGGGAATCCAGACAGCAATTATCCAAGCCAGAGCGTCAGCAAGCAGCACTACACCGGAGGAAGGCCTGTTAGACAGAGACAACACCATGTTCTCAGAGTCGGATAGTCCTCATCAGAGCCCAGGCTGCTCTGTGACTGACTATCATGTCTTTGGTCGCAATGGAGAAGAAGAGGGAAAAACACTAACAGGGCCAATTTAATAGCTTGCAAAACGAGAGCACTGAAGTGTGGGTGGGAGAGAGAAGGAGGTATTCAAAGGCGCTGCGTTGTGATGTATCACTCTGCCAAGTTGGAAGCTGGGATGATGGTGCACGGCTACATCTTTAAAATTGTCTGAGAGGCTGCCTTTTCTTCCCTAATAGAATAAGAAAAAATTGCCTTTGCTTCTCTTTTCAGCTCACATGCTATATTCCTGAACGTGGCGACATGTCTCGTCTAATGAGAGCAGATGGGAAAATACCCCCAGCACACCCTTCAATCTTTCTTACTCTGTGATGCTGGTAGCTATTACAGCAGCTACAGGATATTCTATGTTTAAAAATGTGGCTTTCTTCCGAGTAGGATCATTTTGTGGATGGCGCGTTGGCATTGATATTTATGAAAGTGAACATCCTAAGGGGCAAAGATCAACAGTAACTTGACTTTCCAGCCAAGGAGAGAGAGGATATATTTGCCTGTTCCCAAAACCAGTCATTTTCCATTACTGCAGGTTTTCCCCACAGGCGGGCTTTCTACTTCTAGCATGACCGAAGCTCTGCCAAGGTCTGAAATATATATGAGGGGTTGCGGGACGGCACGCATTTCAGGACCTCCCATTATGACCGCGAATCAGAGCATTCTCCTCGGCGCTGAATAATTCATGCAGAGAAAGTATCTGCTTAGTCAGATTATTTTTTTTTCTTCTACCTAACGTAGGAAATGGATAGAAAGCAGTCAGCACTGGTTTCAGAGTAGCTCTGGTACAGAGTTGCCGCTAAGATCAAGTTCGAGTCCAGGGACTTATAAAGAGAAAATAAATTTTAATCTTTGTCCCTGCAAAAAATCTTATTAGAATTCAGGAACAGTATTTTGATCCCCTTGAAACCTGCAGCATTTGAATTGCAATGAGACGAGAAGGGAGCAGGTGAGGTGGAGGATGAGTCGAAGCGGGAAGGGCTGTTCCAGGCGTCCCCCTTTATTTATTCCAGACGCTCTCAGTGTCCCATTACTCACGCTGCAGCCTGAGAGATCTTACTCATTTAAACCCTGTTAAAGCCCTGCATCAGCAACACAGACAGACTGAGAGAGGGGAAAGCAGAGAGAGAGAGAGAGAGAGAGAGAGGAAGAGAGGGCAACAGACAAAACAAAGGTGAGACAAAACACTCATCCTGCTCTCAGCCCCATTTTTCCTGAGTATGTCTGCCGGTGGTTGCTATCCAAACCTCCATTAGCCTCCATGAATAATGAAAGGGAACAATGAGTGTGTTAGCATTGAGATATTTCCCCCTTCACTGCAGGGACCTACACCCCTGCGAGCAAGTGGGGTGGGTATGTAGGCAGACAAGGTTGAGAAATTAGAAAAGATGTGCTAGTAATGCCTTCTCGTGCCCAGACTGATTTAAAGGAGAAAATTACAGTTCTTTTGGAAGCTACTTACCCTATCCATCTTGCTGCCAGATGGGTTATATCAGGGGAATCATCGTTTATGGACTTCTTATCTGTTTAAGGTGAAATGGCTCGGGGCAGAAAACTTTGCTGCGATTGGATGAGAAAGTTTGAGACTGAGTTTAGTTTCACTACGCTTGGCTTTTAAAAAAAAAAATCAGTTTTCAGTCGAATATGACTAGTTATGCTGTTATTCATTTGCAGCTTTTCCATTACACACAGTCTGTATCAGGCCCTTCAATTTCAGCTGATGATTCTTTCACACACGATTCACACTGGACAGGAAACAAACTAGAACGAAACCTCAGCTACTTAGCTGGCTAATCCACCGATATTTGAACTGCAAATTAGTCATAAAAGTCTAGTCACTAACAAGCTTGCTCACCAAGGAACAAAACCTGATTCTTGAAATTCAACCTCTCTGGAAATTGGTTGGCCTTCTGTCCCCTTGTGTGAATTTTCTATTTACACTGTATTAATATAAAATATATCTTTCTATTAGCCTCCAACATTTTCCTAACCCTCTGCACTGTGATCCACATCCACACTCTGCCAAGACCATCACTATCCCTCCTTGTTGTAGTGAGAACTCTTGAAACAGCTCAAATCAGACAGCAACAGCTGGCCTCAGACCTCTGCTTGGGGAAAAAAATGTCACGATAGGCTGAGAACAAAAGGGGAGAGTAGAAAGAGGAAGCAGATTGGGGCTGAAGGAGAGAAAGCAAATATAACAGAGGCTGAGAAAGGTAAGACTGGCGGTGATGAAACAGAGATGTGAAGGAGACCAAAACGAGAAATAGAGTCAGGAAGTAAAGCTGCGGCGGAAAAAAGACATGAAAGCATATATATATTTATCATGCGCCATCAGTCTCTCTTCAGCTCCTCCGTCTTCACGACAGCAGGGAGAGATGTTAGAGTGACACGCTTGCTCTGTTGCGTCACTTTGAAGGGATGTCAATTACTTATGACACGTCGATGCACAGCTGCATCACTTGTCACAGAGCTTGTGATGGATTGTTTCGCATGTTGAAGTTGTTTCTAGGTTCATGTTGTTTTCATTCACTTCCTATAACATGACAGATGTAAAAATAAATATACAACATATGTATATTTTCCTTTAAAGAGGTGGTATTATGCTTTTTGGCTTTTCCCCTCTCCTTTATTGAGATATCTTTTTTGTGCATGTAACACAAAGTCCAGCACAAAGGGACTTCCCATCTCCTACAGAGAAAACTTTGTTCTGAACTGCCTGAAAACAGCTCATTTGTAGTCCAGCTGTTTTCTTCCTCCAGCTTTCATCCCTGTGACGTCACATAACGCTCGCCAAGCGGCTAGTCAGACATGTCCTCAAAAACACCAGTGGAAAAATACTATGCTGCAGCACACACCGCTCCTCTCCCTTCCAAACACTAGCTACCCTCCAGGCAGTCAGTGGACATAAAGTTGTTACTGTGATGTAGAGACAGAGCTCTGTTAAATTTTTTTGGATGGAAGATACTTTTGTTACAGATTAATAACTCATCACTCTGATTGCTCCAGTCCATGTTGCTAAGCTGGTCGGCAACATGTGGCCTACAGCTGAATCGGAGCTGTTTACGGGCTTTTCGCTGACCTGCCCGAAAATCTCTGCTTCCTAGTCCTTAACTAGGAGCATGTGCAACTCTCAACAAAGATGATTTAGAGACTAGATGTATCACTCCATCGCTAAAACAAAGCCTTCAACACAGGGTGAGAAGAGGAGCTGCAGCAATTTGCAGTATGACAAAAAACATGGTGTTTTAAAAAACAAACATTAAACCTGGTACAACCTCTAAATACAAATTTGATCATGAAAATGAGCATAATACCACGTCTCTAGGAATTCAACCAGGTTCATGTGCAATGTCCCAGAGATCCACACGTGCACAGCAAACTACTTTTGGTAAAGACTTTGTGAATGATCATTAAAAAGTCATATTGTACTATGGCGTCTGGGGTCTGGTTTATTTTTATTTATTTGAGTGCATTAAGCATATAACTAGGCCCTTTTTGATGTTTTCGTTTTTTCAGCCATCACAAATCCACATATGCTGCAGCTTAAGGTACTGTTTCTACTTCTTGTTTAGTTGATGATGTCACCTAAAAAAAAAAAACATTTTCAATTCACACACAATTTATACTATAAGTCAACAGCAAAGTGCAGGTAGATGCTGTACTTTTTAAAACAATTGAGGCTTGTAGTGATGAAGCTACAGAATTATTACCTTACGCTGCAGTTCACCTCAGCTTTATAGAGCTTTATAGTGAGTTTAAGATGATCGCTTAGCTGTAAAGTTGCCCACAACTTCACTCTGGTTCACTCTCATGTCGTTTCAGTCAGTTGTTTCAGTGAAAAGTTTTAAAACCAACTGTACACAACCTGCTAAACACCAAACGGAAACACCGACAGAGATAGCGACTAGCTGGTGAACATAGTGAAGCATTTAGCAGCTTAGGAGTCAGATATTTCCCTCAGAAGTTGATGGAGACCAAAGCCGAGCTAAAGGAATGACAGGTGGCCAGAAAAACAAGTTCACCGTATCTGTGTGAAAGGTGGGGATATGTGAATCAGTTATTACAGGTTTAAACATTTTAATACCCACTGAAAATTGCTTAACTTCAGTGGTTTTAACATCTTGCAGCAAATTAAGATGTTAAACATTAAACGCTGGGTATATTGTTGGGTAAACCAGATGTAAAACAAGAGAAGGCAGTGGAACATGCTTTTATTTTAGTAGAACACAGCCTTTATGTCTGGCATTAAGTTACTCTTTCTGACAGAAATCAGCACCCAGGCATCACTTACTGGAACAACTGGGATTTGGATTGTGGATTTGTATACCTACCTTAACAAAACCCTATGTACCTCTTGATAATTGGTAAATTGTAAATGGACCGAATTTATGTACTGCTTTTATCCGAATTGCTGTTTAATTTGCCTCTCACTCGCACATCCACGCACTTCTTAATCTCTGATCACACCACCCACACTGCAGTTAGATGACATTTGCCATGTTAAACTCTTGGATAGCCTTGCCGATGTTTCAGGTGTATTTGCATGTTTATTGTGTGGAGAACATTCACTACAATTGCACACACTTACACGCAAACGCAGAATCCCCCCTTCTCACTCTGATAGCCCCTGTGACAGATCACTCCCATGCTGGATCAGCTGCAGTCTTGCTCCTCACCTCGGCCTGCTCTATAATCGTGGTGCTCTGCGGTCATGGTGATGTTTAGGATCCATGGGCGTGATTTCAAGCACCGGACTCAATGGTCTCATGTCTCATGCTAGCCAGTGCCGGGCTGCTCATGTGTGATCTCTCTCAATTCCTCCTTTCTTCGTTCCTCCTCTTCATTCTTTTCTCCCTCATTTATTCATTTGGGAGAAGGAAGGAAATGTAGATGAGGGATTCTGACTCTCGTCACTGTTTCCCTTTGTGATTTTTTTTTTTTCTTCCAACTTTGCTTTTTACCTACTCCTTCATCTGCCTTCCCTCCTCTGCCTTCCCGCTCAGACTGCATTGCTTTGGTTCTCCCACCTTACCTCCACTTTGTGTCTCTCCCTGCCTCTTCTTTCCGTCTGAAATATGAATTCGTTTTCGAGATTCTCAAAGTTTTCTTCCATAGGAGACGTGCTGTAGGAAGCTGTTTAATGGTGTTCTGTGTTTACATCCCATTCCAGCTAATGTTTAATATTTCCTCTTTGAGCTTCAGAATTGTGTTTTGATGCTGACAGCGTGACAGGGCCGCTCAGTCACATAGCGTAGCTTGCACACACCCACACATGCACATACATGTCTGAATTAAAACACCTCCTGGGTCCACTTCAATTTCACCTCCCCTTAAATATTAAGGGAGACACAGCAAAAGCAGCAGGCTGGAGACAACCTTCTGTGAAATCATTTATGTTGCTTATATGAGTCAAGAATCCCCTAAATGTATGGCCATACAATATTTACTCCATTGCTGGTGGTTGCATATACAAGAGGATATAAAAAGAAAAGAAACCACTCATCAACATAAGGAGGGAACATTTATATTTAATATGTGGATAAAATCATATCTGCAAATGTGTGCCATTTGTTTTTCCAACAATATCCATTCTTGGAAACTAAAGCATGATTAACATTTGTGTGGTTTATGTTTAACATTGTGGCAATTCAAGGCCCTTGGTTATTGGGGAAAATAATAGTCTTAGGTTAAAAACCTACATTTTAGAACGTAAAAGTATAAGACGTGTTTTGGTTTATTTTCAGTTTTTTTACCAAAGCCACAGGGCTTCTTGAAGCATAATTATGACTTAAACCTTGTGTCACATGGGATGCAAGAATCCTAGTGTTGTAATCGTCCACTTTTTACACCCGCCCGGTACATCTGACATCTTCCATAAGATCTCTGTGCAGTATATGAAGGCCACACTTCAGTCAGACAGGAAGTTTTATTTTTTATTTTTATTTTTTTTAGCGTTTCAATCTTTGGTTGTGGACAGTGAGCTTTGCTGGAAGAGGATAAATCCCTTAACACTCCATTTTGATCTCTCTCCGTCCCTCTCACTGCGTCTGTCCATCTGTCCTCCTGTCTCTGTCCACCAGCCTTTGGCTTTGTAGTGTAGGATGTTCAAAGAGAGAGCCCGAAGAACACCCTCCGTTTGATTGCACTGGGGTCAGTGATGATTGCTGCAGGTTTTAGTCCCTCTGAGATATTGACAGAAGAAAGGCACAGTATGCTTCTATCCTCACATGTGCGTAGGTTGAGATTCTGCAAAATGTGTGTTGGCAAGTTTCAGCTCCTGCGAGAAATAATCCGGGAGAAATGGACAATTGTGTTAAGGTCTGCTCTGAACTCTCCTCTTAGCCTATTATTCGCCGGGATGTTGTGCCTGAGCGCCGCGGCTGGTTATTACCACCTACAGTCCCTTACTTGCAGACAATTTTACCAAATTCGTCCAAAGCATGACCCAGACAGAGAGGCGAGGGTGACCTGTGCCAAATGAGTACCCCTCTTTTGTAGCTGTGAATCTAATCTGAACTTTCACTTACGGAGCTGATGTGAAAATCAGCACAGGTCATAAAAGTATTCACACACCAAGAGACAGGTGATGAAAAAATCTGGGTGGGAAAGCGCCCTCCATTGATTCCCAGGTCAAAGGGGGGGGGGGTTCAATAGATGTATTGTGCTGATGCAGTCAGATGATGAATGGCAGTGTGAACAACTCACAAACACTATCTGATTCCCTTAAAGAATCAGTGTGTGTGTGTTTTTGTGTGTCCGGCCTTGTGATGAAGTGCAGTTCTCATCTTCATATGTTAAAAGCATCCCCTCTCCCAACCTGTGTCACCTCAGAATGACCCTCATCTCTAAATTCTAGTTTAAAGCCACCACTGTTTAAGAGCTGTCCATCTTAAAAATTCTCCAGGCTGCCGTTTCAACCCACCAGTCTAATTTGCAGCGATAATGATCGAGCAAATTCAAAGCAGTCGCCATCAAGGGAGCATGGCCGGGGCGAGGAAAAAGTTAGAGGTGGGGAGAAAAAGACAAAGAGGGAGAGAGAAGTGATTAAAGGTGTAATGGGTGGGCGAAGGAAGCATTCGTGGTTCCTGGGACACCTCAAGGCAGTGAAATATGAAGCCCAAAAAGCAAAGTGACAGAGAAAAATGTCTTTCTCCCTTTTCCGTTTCCCCCGCTTATCACTGAAAATCAGCCCTTTGGCCTCAAAAACTCCTTTAGGTGCCCTGCCGCACTTCGTGACAACTACTAAAAAGGCCCGGCGGACAGCAGGGGCAAAGAAAAAACAAAGTGATTACTTCTGGCTAGCCATGTTTAATCAGTCTCCCACTATGCTTTAGATAACTTCTGACCAAGGCTTGATAGGAAATTAAAACGATTTCTTTGGTGATGGAGAATTCAAGGAGTAGTTTCCTGAAGGACATTCATGTCCTTAATTACATTCTGGGCGATTCTCCATCACGGGGTCAACGCAGACGGCCTTGCTCAGTCAAAAACCAGGAAGTGAATTACTAGCATTAATTTTATTATTGGTTTGTCTGATGCCCTGTGACCTCACGAGCCTTCCCGGGGACCCAGCGTCCCCATTAAAAGCCCACCATGTATTAAAGGGCATGGAGTGAAATAGGTGGTCATAACACCTTTGGGACTCGTAAAATGTGACTTTGTGGAAGTGTGCTCCGTACTTTTTAATGCTTAGCGTCTTACTTAGAATAGCCCAATAAGCCTCTCAAAGACGGGCTGGGTTAATTTGTTTTCGCTGTGGTGCTTGACGCTACAAAGATGTAATGTCTTCCTCAGTATATAAGAGATGTGGGGGCCACCCATGTATCACAAAACAATGCAATCACGGTTTATTCTACAGCAGGAAATCTCCTGTTTCTCTGAGCAGGTATGGTGTTTATGGATAAACACTGCTTTGCGCTGACAGCATCTTCATGCATTCTAGTTAGCATTCAGCCATTGCAGTCACTTGGGTCCGATGTCTAGACAGTAATTTCATGAATAAATACAATAGATATCACCTCCATTTGGCCCGTCTGATTGATCTGTAAGCCTTGCGTTGATATGATGAATACCATGGAAATCAGTGTCGTGGTGCATATATCTGACTTGAGTAGAAAACGATGCAGAAGATAGCTGTGTGTGTGTGTGTGTGTGCGCGAGGTGAGTCCTCACTGTCTGTTAGCATTATGCAGAGCAGATGTATACACAAGCAGAGAGCATACACACATTTACACACTCACATCTCTGCACGCAAATGAAGTCCTGGATTCAGACAGGAATGCTTATGAAGTCACGAGCGAACGTTGTGAACGCACGCACAAACTGCTTACAGATACTCGCAACACAATCACGAGTGGAGTCACTAATAGAAGTAGGTCAGACCGACTGAGAAAGGGGCATTGATTTCACCCAACTACAAGACCAACTACCTCAACGTTTGTTGTATCACATCTTAGCAACTGCATGCATATCGATTTGGCTGGTCAAGCAAAGAGGTGGTGTTAAAGGGCCCTCATGTGAGGAAGATATTTGAATGAATAGCTGTGGATGTTGGAAGGGGCCCATACAGAATGGCTATGTACAGGGTCCACAACTTTGTGCTACATCCTCTTACTGTATAGATTGTATGTGTCTGTAGGTGTTCTGGACAGCATGGAGCATGGCTTAAGAGGAAATGTGCTATATATTCTTACACCAGGAAAAACATTTTCACCTGTTTCAACTTGGGCTAAACGATTAATTGTTTTCAAATCAAAATGGCGATTTGAAAGAACAAAATTAGCTAAGACGGCGATTAAAGTGTAGGTTTATTTAAGGTTAATTATACAGGGCATCTGACCCGTTTTTAAACAGACATGCAGTTACAGATACATGCCGTTCTGCTCGCCAATCTCAAGCGCCATGCACCTCCTGTTATGGTCTTACTCACCAATCAGAGCAGGCGCAGGCGTGTACATCTTACAACAAACGAAACTACAGGAAAACATGTTAATGGCGCCAGCCGAACCTGTGTCGGTTCGGCACTGAAGCGCTTCAACAGCTCTCTGTGAGCCTGTTCCATTCTGCTCTATACAGGCTAACAACACTACAGAGCCACGTGGGGCATTTAAGAATAAGAGCGTTTAGTCTGTCTGATTTTGCTGACTTGTTTAGATTTTGCTTATTTGTTCAGTTGTCCTTGATTTGTTGTGCTTCTGAGAGAAAGAAATGTGAGAAATTTGAACCCGAACACAATAATAGCTTGTTTTAGTATAATAAACTTATAAGAGTTGAACCCTTGATTATAGCTCTGAATGTAGTTAAAATTGACAAACTTATATCCTTGTGCTTAGTTATGATGAACAATGATTCATTTAACATTCATTATGGTGATTTTACACTATATATGTCTGTTTTGTAGTTAGATGCCGTGGCAGAATTGTGTGCTAAAGTCAAACTATAGTGCCTACACTGTGCTTACATTTGTCAGTTTATATCCCTATCCCTTAGAGGAATGTTCACCCTGTTGCATGAAGCGTCTTGGTGGGTGTATGCGCCTCGATAATTCCTATGATCCTTTGATTAATGTTCGACCACTGTTAATCCGAGTTTGATTGATGCTGTGTGATGATGGGAATGCACAGGCTCCAGTGAAAGTGTCTGATTGATATCACACACAAATACCCTCCGATTACTAATTGAAATGTGGATGGCTGGTCCAAAGTGAGTGTGACACAGCGGCTGCGCTAAGCTCGAGGTCTGCATGCATTCAGAGATGGGAAATTAAAGAAATTGAGAAAATGCCGGCAGAAAGAATAAAATGAGGAAGACTAAATGCTTCAAATTAGACTGCTAATAAAATGGTGCAAAAACGCTGTATGAGGAATCCATCTAATCTCTGTTTCCGTTGTGATTAATTGCTACATTGAATAATATATGATCATGGTCTGCATAATATTTGGATATATTGGAAACTCATATGATGGGGTCTGCACATCACAGGAATGTGCTCTTTTTGCATACAGTCTGCATATCCTAATGAATGGATTTGGATTTGGACAATCTTCCTCACACAATGGATTACATGCTGTGACTGATCGCACGGAGAATGAAAGGTGGAGAGAACATTGTCTACAAGCACTGAGAGATGAGAGTGGCAAGGTGAGGAAATGGGCTGGAAAATTCAGAATAGTGTGCTACTATGATGATGCCCATTTCCTGTAAAACAAGATGGAGTGCATGACAGCCTTCGAATAAAGGTACAGGATAGTGGAATTGCCTTTAGACTGATGGAGGAGCTGCACTAATGGTTACAGAGCCAGTGCAAAATAACCGAGGTATCGAGAAAAACAGTGTGGGATGGAGGGATGTTTCAAATTGTTTTAGATTTTCTCTAGTCTTGAAAGAGACTGAGCAAAGTGACCTCAAACTAAATAGTAAATTTAAAGCCTCCATTGTGTTAAGCAACAAGTCTGGATTCTCCAGTCACACACATGTTCTGACATCTCCAAAGCCAAATAAAATAGTGAAGCAGTGAAGCAAGGAAAGCTAATGTGGTGAAGTGCTGTTTCAGCTGCCCATCTGGTTGGCTGTCTGTCTAAGGGAGAATAAAGGCCCAGATAAACCCGCTAACATCCACTCTCCTTTGTTCGTACGCCTCGACTGACGAAGCTGTCGTTCATTAGACCCTTACAATAAATTTGGACATGAAGTTTGTTACCGTTGGATTACTTAAGAATTACTTGGTTACTTGACCACTTTTCCATGTATTGTTCCTGGATTCTTTTTGAAAATGGCCACAACGACCAAGAAAGATTGAATGTATTGATACGCACATTACATATTCACTAGGATGTAACCTATTTTATTAGTAGCAGTCCATGAACATCAAGAAAGCTAAACAAAAGGTTTTCATAGGGATCTATGGTTGTTGTACCACCAAACTGACATTATCATCAGGCATCAAATGTATTTAGTGTTAGCATAAGTGCCTCCGGTGAAAATTTGCAGGACTGTACTGTCAACGTTCATTCATGCCCTTTCTGCCATGTGAGCTGCATCTGTGTGATTTTGGCTTTCCCACCATTGAGGGTATAACTACATTTGATTCACTTTCACTGATCATGTATTCAACGCAGGGAACTGCTTGGGCCTCGAGTAATTTCCAGATTATAGCACCTTACACTGAAATCAAATTAAACAAAATGAAAATGAACCTCTTAAAGGCCTAATGAATGGAGGACGCAATGGCTGCCCTTTGCTGCAGGGTGCCAGAAAGTCATGAAGAAAGGGAAAGGCTTTTATGTTCTAAAATCACAGACTTGAGGGCACATGAGTGAATGACCAATAAAAGATATTTTGCGACCGTGATCCACTTTTACTGTTTCTCTCTGCTGGATATTCCCCCAGGCTTTTGTCTCCAGGGCCAGACAGTATGACTGGAAAGAAAGTGTTTTCTTGCGTTCTGAAAAGCAGTGTTTCACTTGACAGTCGAGAGCGTACATTTAAAGCAAATGGAGTAGAAAAAAAAAAAGTTCCATTTGACCCCTGCCTGCCCTTTCCCACACTCTCCTCACCAGAAGCCATTGAACATCACTGCAAGCTAGTGTTACAACTTCAGAAGATGAGTCATGATGAGCAGCGCAGCGTGTGTGTGTGTGTGTGTGTGTGTGAGGATGAGTGTTAGCGTAAAATGTCTGGCACGTTCCAGCATGTCTTAATCAGTGCCAATAGCTCAAGTGAAGCCCCGCAGCTCTGGTGGGCCGGTGGCTGGTTGTCTGGGAAGGAACAAACACACGCTAACATACAAACACAGGCACAGACACAACTGTGAATGCCATCTGGCTTTTGCAGGCCCCCGTGGAGGGGCCAGGCCTTCAGAGAGATCTGCAAAGGAGTGGGTGGTCACTGGAGTAGGGGCAGGATGAGGAAAATCAAATTGAACAAAGGATGGAGTAAGAAAGGGAAGGAAGTGTGCGACACTGCAGACTGATAGGCCTCCACCTGCCCGATGCTCATGGCTAATTGGCCATCCGACTGTTGATGCTGTGCCAACACAATAGAATGATGCCAGAGTGCAATCTGACTGCCATACTCTCTCTCTGTTTCCTCACATGTATCGCTGTCCTCCCTTGTCACTGTCACTGAGTCCACAATCTATTGAGATCGCATGTAATTTAAGAGCACTTTGATCTGAATGGCCAAATTGTCACATGGGCGACTGGGAACAGGGGAAGGACCTTAATGTAGGAGTCAGCAGAGTGACTTTAGTGGTTTATTTGTTGGGAAAATCTTGCAGGGAGATACAGGTAGGCAAGACAGAAACATAGCAACTTGGACAATTGACGAGAGAATAAAGCTGGTATGTGTAGAGAGTGGCTGGTTACAGAATGCAGGTGAGGAGGTAGGAGGGGCAGGCCAGCCAATTGCAGAGCAGATAAGAGAAGTGGGAACAGGTCCAAGGATGGAAGGAAAATGGAGGAGAGACAGGGAGACTCACTGTGACACAAATCCCTGAGGAAGAAATAAATACCATACAAGGCAGCTTATGGTCTCCATTTTCTTCAGGGTGACTGTCCTGTCATACTATGGTGAATCTGAATGCTCAAGTAGTTCATTGCCGTTGCCACGACTTGGCATGCTGTGTCCTTGCACCAGGTTAGGTGAAGCTACCCAAGTAAAAACAGCACTGTTTGGTTTGCGTGCGAGGTCTGTGAGTACATAATGTTTCAAGGCTGCTGACTCTAGAAAATAGATTTCTGAGGTCCTTTTCGAAAAGGAATTGAAAACATGTGAAACTCAAGCTCAGGTGTCCTCAAGTGCTTTGCTGTTTTGGTGTTTGCAAAGGTTTGCTCATCCTCTGTGTGTGTTTTACCTGTTTTTCTGAACACAGTAGGAGTGTGTGTGCGTGTGTGTGTGTGTCTGGATCTGTTATCATAGCAACTCTACTTTCCCAGCACCCTCAGTAATATCTTGGATAATCTGCTTATGTAGTGTTTTACAATAAAACAATTGCTGCCACAAAATAAGAGCAGGAGAAACTGAGTGACGTTATTAACTTTTCTCTTTTTTCACCCCCGAGCCATGCAGAAATTCTACAGATCGATGTGTAGTCTATGTCTCTTAAAGGAAAAGTCATGTTAGTTTATGTTGAGTTGAATTGACTTTTATTAGTGATTTAGCATTTTTACTATGAAACGTACTGTTTGTGATTACAATACATGGGACATGGCAACAATGTTAATGTAGAGCTTGAGTCCGGGCAAGCAACATGAGCGGTCAGACGATAATCAACGCAAAGTACTCATTGAGATTTAGAATGTAACTTATACCAGATTATGGACAAAGAATAGGTCCATTATGGCAGAGTAAAAATGGCTTTGATTAGAAATTATGGCCACTTAACTGACAAATAGTGACAAGTGGGTTGGAGTAATTAATAGCCCTTCATAGAAGAGCTAGGGGAGGAGTAGTTAGTATTACATTTGCATTGGCTAATACAAGCAAGGAGAAAGACAAGAGGATAATTGTCATCGAATCAAAGTTGTGTGCCTTTAACAAACCAGCCTTTTTTTTTTTAAACTTGAGGAGAGAGACAGAGGAGAAAATTTGGCCCCGGGGAGTTGAAGCATCACTGAAAAAGAGGAGAAGGCAGAGGAAGAAGAACACGATTATGTAGCTGGGCATTGAAATTGAATTATTTAAATGTACGCAGTGTAATCATGGTCAAGGGAGTGAAAATAAAACGACGAGAGAGCAAACGACTGAACCTGAACAATGGAGACTGAAAGAGAAAAAAACGGCAGGCTAGTGTGTACCAAAGCTCTCTGTCCCATAGAAATTCAGCATGTTATTTCAACAGAGTTCTTTAAAATGCAAGGTTTGCCTGCCCTCTGAGGAAGAACAGCCTTAAGACCATGAGCTGTGAGTCGATTTGAACCTGTGGGTCGCACTCTGTCCACGCTCCTTCTCGCAATCAAATCACGCCTCATCGGCTTGAAAAGCAGACTCCTTGTATATAACCAATAACTGCCATGGCACAGCCTAGATTGTCCTTGCTGTATTCACAGATTCATTTATGTAACCTATAGTTAGAGCTCCCTCGCAAGCCAGTCCAGGGAGCCAAAGATCCATTTCCTCCCATGATTAAATTTCAACTCAGTTGTTTTGTGTTCCATTAATCCTATGTGCTTCTTTTATATTACGGTTCCCTCTGTAGGTACAATCATCCCAGATTAGCGAGCCTCCATTACATGTTCCTTTCTCATTTCCATAAGCATCCATCCTCTCGTGTTACATGCTCGCAGCGGTGCCTATCTATTGGCTAAAAAATTACATCCTCGCCCATTTCCTATTATTAATGTGGAAGCCTAATGACTTTATCAGACCCTGTCACAGAGTGATTCCTGTAAACCCTTGCAGTGCATAGGCGGGACCAGACAGGGTAGAGCTGAATAGAGAGTTAAAGGCTCTTTAATTAAATGTGTCATCTTGGTATTTGATAAGCACAGCAGGGCATTATGGCTGCCAGCTATAGAGCCTGATGGTGGGAGAGGGGACTGAAAGCCGAAAATTCCCCATCAATCATCACTATTACAAACACAACACAAGAATGTAGACACTGTAAAACACTGAATGTAAATACTCACAGCGTACCTCACCTAAATGTGCAGTAAATAATTTAAACAATAATAATAAAATCACATTTATTACGCAGCTCATGAATGCATTGATGACGATAATGAAGTGAGAGTTAACACCTACCAAGTCATTTTGTGGGTGAAAATAGGAATAGTAATTTAAGCAGAGACAGTTCTGCAACAATTCATTTTTAATCTTTTTTTGGGCTAATGTTTTAATCTGTTGCCATGTATCAATTCAATTCAACTGTATGTCTGTCGAGTCAATTCATAACAGAACTTAGCTCATTTCACTTTTCATATACAGCAGGACCAGATTGCTCTGTAATATTATTTACAGAGACACAACTATTGGGAATTCATTAAAAATGTCCTACTTAATATTCGTCAGAATTACATAGGGGATGCTTGCGGGCTTGACTGTTCAGTGATTGACCCTTTTGTCAGATGGCTCCTGTCATGTCATTCCCCTTCAACCCAGCGGACTCGGTGTCAACCTGCTCAATTTCCTGTTTGCCGCTGAAGTCCCTCTCAAGATTTCCCCCTCAGTTTTTACTCTTGATGTCCGGGGTTGATGATGAAAATTCACAATCCACCTCAAAGTACTTGAGAGCTAGTGTGTCTTTAACCTTTAATGACCATGAATTTAAATCTGTCTAGTTTTAAGGACCATTATGCTCTCTAATGTTTGATATCTTTTTCAAATATCAGCTTTGTTGTTTCTGGCTGAAGGGTAACTTGTCTCATGGGTTGTACCTGACGGCATCCAATTAGTAATAAAATAGATCATTTATATTTTGTGACATAGTCAAGTGATTCCTTGACCTATTTATCTGTGGACATGGGTTTAATTTCCACCAAGAGCTCCAGTGATGTTTTAACTTTAAATACTGCCATATTAGTTGAAAATCATTATATTTCAACCATCAACTATTATTTTTTGTTTGTAATGGTAACATAGTATGACTCTCAGTAGTATTACAATTCAGATTCAACACCTGGTTGGCATTTTATTAAGACATGTATTTAACAAGGGGCATTTCTAACATCTCAGACTGTACCTATCGGATACAAAAAAGAATCATGAAACACTGCACGTGCTCTGTGGTGATTCCTCTCTGCCTGCCAATGGACAAATTGATTTGTTAAAGACTTTTCAGGTATTAAAGTAATTAATATCAATGAATTGTTCAATGGATATCACCCAGTTTTAACCATATCTATATTCTTGGAAGGTTATTGTGGTCCTTGGCATTTATAAGAAGGTATTACGTGTGCGGCTGTTACAATTGCCTCTGCACATCGGGGGCAGGTGTAATATTTGACCTCTTGTGTTTCAATAAATATTGTGACTCTTTCGTTGCTTGTAAAACATTTGATGACTGTTAAGTAGAACACAGATCTATACAAGTTAGTTTTTGAGTAGGCTACTGACATCAAAACCAAAAATGGTTACAAAGGCAATAAGTACATAACCAACATACTAATTTTAAAGCTAGGCTACAGGACAGAGTTGGAAAAACTAGTAAAAGACAGCCAGATTTTGAACCTTCAGCCCTCCCTACAAAGCTACACCCCCAAAACACATGTTCATGTGCAATTATGCAACGCCTCCGAGCCGACCAGAAGTACCCAGCGCTTTGAAGCAACTCTTACTAGCGGCCGAAACGGCGGCTGTAACACAGTGAATCAATATAGTTGACCTTCGCAACCCGAAATGACTCGTTTCGCTATCAGAATGTGATCCATTCACTTGGTAACATTTGAAAAGGCTACACCAGCCACATGTTGACAATTTTACCCCCATTTACGTTAGCGGAGGGCTAAACCGGAAGTTAGCCTGCTCGGCTGGGAAAAGTCAACACAGTGGACGCTGCAGTGCTGCTGCCGCCTACTGTTTGGGTGTGTAATCACAGAATGACAGACACACCTAGGCACAAGTATAAATGCATGGCTGTGTGCGTAGCCCACGGCGTAGGTACGCACGTAGACCCCACGCAGGATTATAAATGGGCCTTTAGTTTTAACCTGACGCTGGATGTTCATTATTGCTAACCAAGCTGCTGTATTTGTAAGTCGAGCGTGTTTGGAGGAAGGGATTACAATGACAGGGGATGAGAGGTCGCATACATTATTTTTTCAGCTATAGCACAGTACCTCACTGATAATGAGCAATATCATGGATGTGTCGTAGCATAAGCACTGCACATTAGCAGCATGGCTGTACTGCGTATGATTGTTTTCCAAGCTGCATCGTATTTGTGTGTTTTTCACACGGTTGCTCTCTTTCTTCCTGGTGGCTTGTAATGATTTAATTTAATAACCACTGATACAGCCACTTTAGGTCATTATGTTTGTGGGTAGAAGAGGATGACAGCTCCATATCTAATTATTATGTTGGCGATGTCACCTCAAGCCTTGGCTCTTTGCTTGAGTCCATGTCGTGCATGAGGATGAGAGAGGGAGCGAGACGGAGCCGCCTTTAAGACTGACATGACAAAAGGAGATGGAACGAAATATTTAATTTGTTTAAAATATTCAGCTTGAATGTGTTTACCCATGAACTCACTTTGTTATTGACTTGCTTATTGTTATTGTTTGATAATCATTTTGGTCTCCTATGATTAAAAACTCGATCCTTTCCTGGCCGTTAAAAAGTGCAGCACAGCGCTTTTTGCCACTCTGATTGGCAGCAGCAGTCGATACCGTGATGGAAAGTCATGTTCACATATTTAAAGAAGGCATCCCTATCTGCCTATTGATAACCTGAACATGTTAACCCTTCAACCTTGAGCTGCTGCAAGTCAACAGATAAGCTCTAGAACTTGATGTCTCCATCAGCCTCATCCCTAATGAGCACTCATGTAGCCACTCGATAGCAGGCCTGCACCGAATGTCCTCTACTGGGCTGAAGCACTAGCAGCTGTCAAAGGAGAGAGCTCACAGGGTAGATTGGAGTGATGAGGTACGGAGGTATAGGAATGTCGAGGACATTTCTGAACATCTGTCTTTTTGTGTTAATATTCTTTCCCTCGTTCTCCAATTTTTCCTTCTCTGTCACACAGTGGAAGTATTGTAAAATGTAAAATCACCTTGAAGTATGATCTCCTTTGCCTTCTGTACCGAATTTCAAGCAAGCTTCCAAGATCACAGCTTGAGTCCGTGGTTTGGTAAAAATAAATCACAATCATCTCCAACGTCTGGGAGAAAATCTGCTGTGAAGATTGATGTGTTACCTGCAGGGAATTATGATATAGAGAAGCTGTAGGGTTGCCAGGTGTGCCATACAGCATAGATCCAAAAATAATGATTTTGTTGCCTTTAGTATTCCCAGCTCCTGGCCTATAATAGTAGGTGTGAAAAAATCCAGTTGGGGGGTCAGTTGGACGTGTGGAAGCTTGTCTTTTTGTAGGGGCCCGACTCGGGTGACTGAGTCCAAGGTCTTTGCTGTCAAAAAGCATCAATGATTTAGCACACGGTGCACCACGGATTACTCGGTGGCTTTGATATAAAAGGCACTACAAAAAAAAAGTATCAGTGTGCAGTAAACAACACCAGCAGGCCTGCTAGATGTGAAAACATCTAACATCATCAGAACAGCAAAGAAAGAGAAAAAAAAAAGTTGAATTAACACGTGTATTAATTGAGAGCAAAGCCACGCAACAGAGTAATCAGAATTAACAGACACAGTGCTTTCAAAGGTTGGTATACAAGAGACAGCGTACCAAACGGTTATCCTTTGTATTTTGCTTTTCTTAAACGTATTCGGCTGCTGTGTTTCCCTGTTGCGGACATTGGCGGTGGAGGCTTCTGCGTACAGAGCGTGTAACGAAGGCTGACACATCGAGGAGGCAGCAGTCACCCTGTCCATTAACTCTGAAATCCTGATTCCAGTCAGCTATACTGCTGCAGAGGCTCTGCAATTTTGCTGCACTCACAACACAGAGCACACACACACACACACGCACACACACACGCCTGCAACACATACGCAATCTGTCTGAATGTAGGCACAAATTCACCCAAAACATACCCTAAAAGGATATTTTGTGCTTCTGTTTTTTGAAAAGTTGCACTTTGCCAGTGATAAGTGAAACTGTATACAGAGAACTGGGATGAAATAGTTTTCATCCCAGAGGGGAAATCAGTGGAAAGTGTTTATTTCAAGCGGTCTCTCCCTCAGATAAGACATGTCACATGAAGTAGCAAACATCAGAAAGGGGGATTATGCCCAAACTGCCTCCCAGAGGGAGAGAATGATAAAGACTGGGGCTTTTTTTTTTTTGTTAAAAAAAAGGTCTAAGCCTGGAGCCGGTGTTGGGGGGGGAAAGGATTAAAATGACAAAAATGAATATCAAGAGAATATTGGGTCATCCTGAAGATGGGACACTCAGTGCCAAGAAGCTGCACAAACTGATATCTGTGCAGACTGGAATCTACAAATACTGTCTGGCATTACAATACATAATTCCCTGGTTTATTCTCTGCTTATTGTGGTCATTTCTCCTAGATAAATTATTGTCTCGACTTCATACAATTTTGCATGCCATGTATCTTTATTGAAGTTCTGAATTTTGTTGTACTGCAAAGTTAGTAAAAGAATAACTTTTACTATGCTGAAATATATCAACAGAATGTATCCACATACTTCTAATGCAACCTTTTTTAGCCAGTTCAGTATATTTATTGTTGCGTGATACATGATTCAGAAAAGGACTGTGATGAGTGTGAGTTTTAAAGACAGTAAATACAGCATTATTAGTTTTATTTAGACAACACATCACTTTCAGGTTTTGTTGGTTCCTTTGTTCGCCGAGTCCCTTGGCAACAATGAAGGCTAAGAATCAATAGTCTGCTTTCTGAATTTCAATGATTTTATTGTGCACATACAGAAAATAGTCATATGTTGAAAGTATGTTAGATCAGTATGGTGATTACATAAGACTGTAGTTATGAAAAATAACAAAGATAAATAGAAATAAAGTTGGAGTGGAATTAATTAGTAAAGCTTCAATTTAAAGGAGCAGTGTTGTCTTCCTTGTCAGGATCTGGAATCCTGGTGATTACCCGGGAAACACACAAACTGATTAAAGTGACACAATCTAGAACTATAATTAATGAAGAAAATAATGATCAAATTAATATTTTAAGTTTAACTGATCTCCACAAATTCTGACAAGAGTGAGACAAACCAATATTTTGTCAGAGAGCTATTCATCAGGAAAAGTCCACTCCTTCTCCTTCATTAATATAAACCCCACTGCGTCACTCTTTTGGATACCAAGGTGGCCTTTTAAGGTCACAGAAACAAGTTTCATATCATTTCCGTTGCGTAATGAATCCCTCATGTGGCCAAACGCTTTACCATCAGGAAACTCCCCCAGTTTCCTGCAGCCCTACGAGCGCTCCACAAAAGAAACAAGAATAAAGAAAAGATCTTCCATTCAATACACATTAAAGTATAAACATAATCATAATAACCTTAAAGCTCCAATCCAAAATCAGATCTTCTCTCTACTCTGGTGAGGCTTAAATGGGCCTCATCCTATTGATAATGTGGTTCCCTCTTACGTCCGCTGGTCAAAATGGCTTCCTTCATTTAGGTTACTTTAAACATCTTCAAACAACAATCACGTGATTTTACTAAAGCATTAAAGATTATACTAGGCTCCTCTCTGTCTGAGAACCCCGGGCCCTCTGCTTTCTCAGGCAAGAAGTCTGGCAAATGAAATAGGAATTCGTTCTCTCCGGGGGTTAAACTGACCTTAGCGTCCTCTAATCATTGTTTGTCTAAAGTTTGATCTGTGCCAAACAGCTGTATCGGCGCAAACCTTGCTCGGTTTGCCATAGATCACTTAGTTTCTTGACAAGAACAATAAACAACAAAACTTCACTTTCCAGATGGTACTGTGTTGACTAGATTTAATCATTTCATTAATAAATCAAACTGTTTTGTTGTTTACAGTTACTTTCAAACATAGACGTTACATAGGCTATTTCCCTCACAAGCATCTATGAAAAATTATTATCTGGCTTATAAGGAAGTTCTGAGTATTAAGTTTTGAATTTGCTTGTGCTGTCTTGTAAGCATAAGATTTTGGGCTCAGTTCAGGTGGGAATATTTTCAGATGTAACTTTTCATTCTGTCTTTCTCCGATGTCATGTGTTGCACAGTGCCCAGTGGGAAAATGGAAAGAATGACAGCGTAGCCTTTGTGTTACATTAGCATGCTACTTTATTTTTATTTATTTTTTTTAAAAAGGGTGGGGGGTCAAATCTCGGTGGGTTTATGGTCTCAGGTTTAGCTGAAGGTCTCAGATCTGAACTAGTGCAAAACCCTAGTTTGAAGCGAGCTGCTGTTCACACACTATGAGCAGTGCTTTAACTGTGCAACCCATTGAAGAACATATTATAACGCCATGCTAACTTAAATGTCTAGTGAAAACCATTTGTGAAAACAGTTTGCAGGGCGCTGTTTTTACAGGCACAGATGCATGAGTGCCTCTGCAAATAGTGTTGTAAATACAACCCAGCATGTCTGGCGGCTTTGTCTGTGTGATACTTGGATATCAGCATCTATGACTGTGTTTGCAAACCATGTAGGATGCTATCAGCCACAGACGAAAACCGCGGCTCAAGCCATGTATATCTCTTTATGTGCAGGGGAAAGGGCAAGAGAATTCTCTCCCCAATATGTTCCCTGCAGATTTCCCATTGTTGTTGTGTGTTAATCTCGGTGATAACAACAAGGACTCGGCGCTCCCTATCTGGAGTTTAAATCGATAGGCACTTCCATTTATCGAACATAGACCCCAACAGAGCATCAAAAACGGTGCATGTCTTAAATAAGCTGTTGTACAGTGCACTCTGTCTGTCCTCTGCTGATCTCTCACGTACACGCTCACATTAACGGCTGTTCCTCTTCACGTAGGCTTTGGATAAATTAGATGTGATTCAGCAGGCATTTTAAACACAGGGGCGTCTCATACCCTAGAGCTCTGCAATCTGGCTCCCCAGAAAGATGATGACTCTTTCTTTCTCTTGCTCTTGCACTCTCCCTCTCTCCCCTCTCCTAACTTTCTGTCTTGCGCCATGCTCTGTCCCCCCCCTCCCTCCCCAGTGCTATTGTTGGGCCTTCATTGCGTATAGAAATTGTATTTAAAATCCCTAAATCCTTGTCAAAATTTCTCCCTGTGTGCAGGAGATTACTGTGAGCCAGTATTATTCTGGAATAGCTTTAGCAGACAGTCTCCCTCCCCACCAACCTTTGAGCATGTACCCTGATTATTACCTTCACAATGGCAAGCAGAAAGGAATCGTTTTTGGGTCCTGGTAAACCTGTAAATCATCTTCTGAAGTTGTTCCAAAGTAAAGAGTAATCACTAAAAAAAAAAAGTTTCAGTACTAGTGCTAATAACAATAAACAGCCATTGCAGCCTGGAGTTTTCTTACAGTGTGAGTTGCAAAAGCCACCTTATTTTATCATATATTTCTGCTAAAATGCACCAGAAACATCTCTTTTCCATATTGTTTTGGCTCAGCAAGAGTGAAACGCTCTGGGGCCAGTAGTCCGTGGCTTCAGGTTAGGGAGGGCCCTCACAGACATCATGGATGAGGGAGAATGAGGTGGAGATGAGCCCATCTGGCCCAGACAGCTGGGTCCACAGCTGGAGGGACAGACAGTGACAGCTGACTCACCACACAGCGCTGGGCTGCAGAGATGGATAGATGGATGGCTAGAGGGGGAGGAAGGAAGCAACGGCGAGAAGATGAGTAGAGGTGAGAGAGAGGGATGGGGAGAGCTTGCCAGCCTACCAGCAATGGTCTGATTTTGCATTTCTGCAACAATGGAAGAAAGTGGAGGTGGAAAAAGAGAATGTCTTTTCTACTTTGTAGATAAGAGATCCACAGGCATCATGGGTAGATTGGTTTTCAACTCATGGCACCGATTAGTAATTCTGCTGTAGAATTAATTTATTAATCGGTGTTAGTTAATTATGCATGTATTGTAGATACTTAAAGGATTTCAATGAAAAAAATAATGTTGTATATATCTGAATCAAATGTGGCTCGCTAATGTTTTGCATTGCATTAGAGCAGACGGTGGTACATGTGCAGCAAACTGTTAGCAGACATATCTCGCCAGTATTGCTCACACAATGTTCAGTTTAGGCTCACAACTGTATTGAAGAGTGTCACAGGGGACAAGAGCAAATGTAATGAATGCAGTAGCCTAAAAACGTCAATATGAAAATAACATCAAAGCGCAACGAACAGCCTGTTGCTAACACTCCGGGCGCTTCTCCCTTACAGAACTACCCATAACTTTAGCTCCTGCAGTTACTATGTGACGCTGTTTCAAAAGCACAAATGACTAATTCATGATTACAAATGAAGTCATTTGAGAGCATGACAAATTACACAAATTACCCCTGACTCTACCAGGGCTCTGTAGAGATCTGTACAGTAAAAAGTGACCAAGGAGCTCGCATCGACCATGGCCCTACCCTGGGGTGAACCAGGCCTCATCTGTTCCTGTGCTGTCAAGGCAGTGAATTTATTTTGACTTTGGGTGGGGAAAAAAAAGCTGACTCAGCTGATGAGACACTGTTAACAGCACCCTGAGGGGCAAGCCATACCTGTGCTGTTTAAATTTTCAACATCCCAACCTGCTGATAGATATCAGATCTTTGTAATTACCAAACACCCAATTAACCAGGACAGGGAGGGCTAACATAAGACTGGCAGACAATGTCATTTGGCGTATGATCGTTAATGGAATCTCAGATGGAAGGGAATCTAATGGCTTTTATGGTGATGGGTAAAGGAAGAAGGGTGTAAGTGATTTATATTTTTTCCTCATCATCCTTGCTGTCTCCCTCTCTCTCCCCTTGAGGATATATCATTTCACACGATTAAGATGTGTGCATCCTGCTCCTTCATCCAAGCAAAACAGGAGACAACCCCCTCCGTTATCTTTCCTCGACTCTACCTAGCCAAGGCTTCCTGTGCCCACACTGCAGCCGCGTTCCTTTAATCCCTCCCCTCTAATTGTCAAACATAGTCTCCCTACTTTCTTCCGGTCTGTCTTAAAGCCCAAACATTTCTTTTTCATCTAACCCTTCTCCTTGAATTCTCCATATTTCTGCATTGGAACCACCGTGTTAAACCTCCCTTTCAGCTCATTATACAACATATAGATGCATTCAATTAACTAGATATCCTTAGTTTGCAAAGCTGGTGAAGCCATAATGCTAATAATCCATAACTCTATCCTCTAGTGTACCCACCAGCTCTGCACAGATGGCTTAATATTGTGCTTTCATTCACCATTGTGCTCTGTTTTGCGGCTTACACTGAAGGCATTGTCGGGTAAATGTATGCATCTGATCACCGGCAGTGTAATTGATGCTGGGTTGGTGGAAAACCAATAGATTTTAATTTCCAAACCACCCCGTGAGTAGCATGTGAAAGAAAGTAAATAAACAGAATGAATCATGATTCATCCAACTGCTGTCTTTGCCGGTCCTATTCAGTACAATGGACTGTGTGCTGCAAGTGACATTTACTTAAGGTATGAATGTTTTGTAAAGAGAGAGATTGTAGAGTGTATAAATGAGACTGTCCTCCACAGAAAAGACAACGGTCTATTGTTCAAATCCTTAAAAAGAACTCTTTCTACATTTTCCGGACAAGCAACCTCTTCAGGTCTCTTATCAAGGTTAAAGCAGAAATCAGTAGTGTGGTGGGTGGTTGTGTGTACAAGGTGTCTGACACAGTTTGCATCCCATCTCCAGTTTTTTTGTTTTTTTGAACCATGACGGTAACCATGATCTTTCCCTCCCCTTCGAAATTGCTCATATTAATCATATTTGTGAGGGTTATGTGGGCCATTTTGGAAGGCACTAGCAAAGGCCTCCTGACTACAGCCTGCAAGATCAGAAAATGTTTAAGTGGGTCATATTGGAAGGCCATTACAAACAACTTATTTTGTGGTTTAGGTATAAGGACTTCTAAATGTAATATTTGGGAATGAGTTGTCTGATGTCTTCAGATTTTAAAGTACACTCTTGGTAAACCTGAACATTTTCAGCAATAAGAAGAAGAAGTTACTAGTCAGGTACCATCTCCCAGAAGTGGATAGCCCTTTTCTTTCAATGGTGGGTGTACTGAAATGGATTCAGATACGTATCAAAGTGTAGACTATCATAAATCCAACATTATAAATTGATGAGGCACATTTGCAGTTTCACAAGAAGTAATTTAGAATAGCCCGCCTGGTAGATGGCAGTTGACAATCGGCAACGCTAATGCCAAACCACTTTTTTGATTGTCTCTAGTTGTCTGGATTCCAGACAAACAGGGTTATTTCCCTCTTTGCAGGATCCAGCAGTGCACTTATATAAGCGTCCAACATTGGGGCTCGGTCTGGAGGAAGTTTCCCAACAGTGCTCTTACATAAGCGACTAACATCGGGGACTCGGTACGGGAGAAAGCTACTGAATAGCACAAACAGGAGACGGGAGTTAAAAATTGATGACTTGCTTTTTGTGTTCCGCCTTCCCCCGCTGAGCGAGCAAAGAGATGCAGGCTTGTCCTAGTTTCCTGACCTCACCCAAAGGAAAAATCTCAATCTTTCCTCTATTTCCTGTCATGTGCATTGCTGCTGGAAACCTTTAAATAAATCAACACATTAGTGTACATACAGCCACAGTGACGCTTTATAATTTGCTTCCTTGAAAATAAATTCCCTCTCACTTTGTATTTCTGTCATGTTGGCTTCCTAATATCGAGTAGTGTTTGAGGTCTAATTAATTAGCAGTATAATGGCAAGAAGGTTTACGCAGGATTAGACTGTAGACCAGAGGCTTTGATCCCACATCTGCCAGTAGACTAATCCCACTTCCTACCATCTATGGTCTCACTTTCCCTGTGGGATATTGGAGTTTGGAGCTTGACAGGGGAATATTTAGTGTCTGAAGTGCACGGCTTTTCCCCTCTGGGACATGGGTGTTGCATCACACTGGCACTGACATGGCAGTCCTGTGCCTGTAGGGCAATTAGTATGTGTGTGTGGAGTGACTGTTCACCTGTGTGTGTTTGTGAGCTCTGTATTCCTTGTTTTTCCCGTGCCAAAGGGGAGTGGAGCAGCAGGTGTTGGTAGTCCTCTGTGTTTTCATCATAATGAGTTCCCAGTCCACACACTGTCATCTAAAGGAAACATCTATGCTGTCAGGCTTGGTGTCATAATATAACAGCATATTTTCCGTATACTTTGAAATAGAGATAGGGTTTGCAATACACAGTAAATATCAAAATGACGTGTTACGTAAAAATTAAACTTTCAGTATATGTACTACAATTATGCAATATTTCTTTTTTTCTCTTGTGTTCAGAACCCCCTCTTTTTTGTTGTTTTATTACTTAGAAAGAAAAAGACGGAATGAGTACACATGAAAAGTAAAGTGTATCTGTTCTTAAAAATGTGTCTGTGAATAATTTGTGCAGCCAACCCTCAAGGATTTCCTGCAAATTATGCAGGAAATCTAGATCTTTCTGTCTTGGGACAAATATAGCACACAGGAAGCGGCGCATGCTGTGTTTGAGCTCAATGGCAGAAACACCTGTACATTATGATTAAGTTCAATTGAATAGACTGAAACAATATCCTGCCAGTGCGCTGGAGGGGTAAGAACGCGTAATGAATGAGAATTCAACTCCTACTTACGGCCTTTAATTTAATAATTATGCAACATTTCAGACAGAAAACCTTCATTATCAGGGTTGGTTCACATGACCATTAACGTATAAGGTGAAAAAGGTCACATTCAATTGCACTGTGTTTTTGAGTATATACAGTGTGGGAGGTTTATAATGTTAAAATTTGAATTTTAGTTTAGGTATGTTAATAACAAAATAGAACGGAGGTGTTGCTTAAACTCAATAGAACTTTGGGGGGGGTCTGAGATTCTGAGATCAACCCCCTAAAGTTTAGCACTTCAGTCTTGGTGCAAGATCAGGACACGTGTCCCGGTCACCCTGGGTGTCACATCTCCCTCACCCTGACAGCAGCAAACACAGCATCTCTTGTCTCCCCTGGGAGGTCTCCACCTGGCAGAGCAGAGGTGTGTGTGTGAGTGAGAAAATGAGTAATAGCGTGGACCCTTTTCTCTCCATCAGTGCAGAATACCTGCACTGGCTTTTCCTTTTTTTGCCATTTTTCTTGCTTCTTGTCTCTAGTGCTGAACTCCTGTCCCAGCTGAGATCTCTATCGGCCATGATTTATCTGATACACAATCTCTCCCCATTTCTCTCTTTCTAGCTCCCTCCCTCTGTCTGTCTCTATAGTGCTCTCTCTTATACTTCCTCTCCTCTTGCAATCCAGTGCCTACATTACTTTCTGCAGTGCTGGCATCTTTCTCCTGCTCATTATATTCAATCCCTTTGTTCCTCCCGCTCCTCTTACGGTCATGTGTTCTTGGTCCCCCCACATGTCACTCTTTCACTCTTTCTCTTCCTGTTTTGTATAAAACAAAACTTTTCAAATTTTTCTGTACAGATGATGGAGGTGAACTATTCCTTATGTTTGTCAGAAAATAATCAAATTGATGTCCCAGCCCCCCTCTAGGATGAGTTCATTATTGCCGTCTTCATTGTCGGCATATTTTGTTTGTAGTTGTACTTGTACTTTACACTTTTACGAGTATTTAGTGTGACTTGCGGATACACACACACTCACCTAGACATGCGTGTGTCATTGCTTTGCATTCTCCGGAGGATGTGCCTGCTGGTAGCGTAACTATTGGTTTAAAAAAAATATTAAAAACGGTGGCTTCTCTACGCGTTTGCGTGTCTTCGTGCAAAACACAAACCAAACATGCGTGTGTGCCTCCCGTCATTCCTGCGTTTCTGCTCTCCTCCTTCAATCCTCTCCACTCATTCCCCTCCCACTCTCTCTTTCTCTCTCTCTCTCTCTCTCTCTCTCTCTCTCTCTCTCACTGCTCCGACACACAAACACTCTCTCTCTCTGTCTCTGCTCTGCCCTATGTATCATAGTCACCGTCTGTGCGTTCACAGGATCCGAGTGTGTGTCCACCTTTCCCTTTCAGCTCCATCGCTGCCACTGACTTGGTTTTAACCCCGGCCAGTACAGAGCCGTGCATATGTGCCGTTGGGGTGGGTGGCTGACTTGATCGGAGGAGAAGGAGAAGGGAGAACTGTGCGGGCAGGAAGGAAGGATGCGCTCGTTGCTGCAGCTTCTGATTCAATTAGCATGAATTTCACAGCAGAGGCAGCAGCGGCAGTAGCAGCAGCAGCATCGTCAGACTCTCTCAGCAAACCAGCAGCAGCAGCACCCTGTGTCGGAGCCCCACTGAGAGGACCAGCCGCTGCTTCTCATCTGCCTCCCAACCTGGAAAGCAGTGTTTAAAGGGGCAGAGAAAACGGAATTATATTCTCAAAAGGGTGAAGAGCAATCAGAAGTAGGACGGAGCTTGGTCGGATTTGAGGATTGTTGAACTGGACGTCAACCACTCTGATGCTGGTTCAGAGCTTTGGTTATGGTTTAATGCTTTTAAGGTGTCTTCTTGGGGCTGCTCTTCATTCCATCACCCGTATTGATTCATTTTGTCAGAAAAGAGGAGAGAGAATTCAGCAGTGCCACACTTGGAAATAGCCGACCGTTTTGTCCTCCTTCTCGCTTACCTTATTTTCTTGCCTTCTATTTATTCATCCCTTGTTTTCCCGCTCACGGCAGCAGTCTGAACGGGTTCGGAGCTCCTTCAGGGATTCGAAGCCCCGAAACAGGATTTGGCTTCTCCTTCATCTCAGTACCCTTGCCTCTGCTCTTGTTTCTTCGCCTCTCCCTTTTGCACCCTAGTTTTACTTCTATGTATTTTGCTGCTCTCAATACAAGTTGTCTAGAAAAAGCTCAGAAGGGATGTGGAGAATCTTCTTCTTCATGACGGAGGCTTGGATTATGGGTGGAGAAACCAGCTGAAGATCTCCCAAAGGTGAAGGAAAACCCTGCCAAACAAATAACTCAAAGATATTTTTCAAGGAGCCAAGATGGAGTCATGTGTTTGCTAAGTCAGTGCTGCTAAGCTGTGATTATTTGTATCAGGGTGCCAAGGAAGTTGCCTGTTAAACAAAAGAGGTTAAGGTTTAATTGTTTTAGAAGAGGAGTGGGAGTTGTTTTGGTTCTCAAGGATCCAGTCACAAGCTTTTGGATATCAACATTAGACTGCTGGAGGATTTTTGGGGTCTTTCTTTTTAGGAAGGATTTTGTAATTTTTTTTTTTCATCGATTTTTTTTTCTTTCCATTTTTGGGATTTTCAAACAAGGATCTTTTTTTTTTCTTTTTTGGCAAATTTTTTTTCCATCCGTATTTTCTTTTACATTTTTTCACTCCCTAGGCTGGAAAGCAGGGGATCATGGGCCCTGGATTCATTTGAGATGTTCACTTCCTGTTTGTGTCGCATAAGGGGGAGGGGCCTTCTGTTCCTTTCAGGCCTCACCCCCATGGAGCAGGAGATGGAAGTGGAGGTGGACGGAGGGTTGCTACTGGTACCCAGGCCAGCGGCGGCTTCACCCGTGGTGTGGGCCAGTCCGGCCTTCCTGTTCAGGCTGGTGCTCTCTCTGGCACTGCTGGTGTTCCCCTGCCCGGCTGTGGCCGCTCGAGTTTCCTCCTCCCTCAGTACCACCCACCATGTCCACCACTTCCACAACAAGCATGGTACTGTGCCCATTGCCATCAACCGGATGCCCTTTCTTACACGTGGGGGTCATGGTAAGATCATCTGTTTCTGTTGCTCTATTCCCAAGCTATTCCCAAACTGACCAGTCCTTTTGCTTTGGACATGTGAAAGTATGCGCGAGTTTGATTTAAAGCAATGGCATGGACTTGGAGGGTCAATGGGTTAATTTTCTTCAAGGGGTTGATTTATGGTGGCAATGAACTCTCAAATGAGTACATAAGCCCGGGCAATTGGTTCATCCATCTATTGATCTCCATCATGTCTGGAAAGACTGAAAGGAGCCAGGCCTGTGCGACCAACCTCACTGCCTCGGCTCCCCATAGGCCTGTGTCTTTATTCATGGCCCCGAATTGGCGGATGATGTTTCCAGAAGCTGTTCCCTTCTGGGCTTTTTGCAGCACATCTCCAGCCAGCTGGTTCCCGCTACTTTCCTTTCAAGCTCAGCAGCCATCTTGGGTCTGCTGATTTATTGATCTGTGGCCAATTTAAATTCATGTAATCACCAACCGTAGTAATTGTTGACGCGTGATGGCAGCCACTGAAAGAGAGTGGCCTTAACTGGTTGTTGAGATGCTAAATCTCACATGCTGTGTGTCATGGTACATTGTGTACTCAGGAAAATCCATTGATAATTGCCTGAGCACTCCTTATTTTGGCCTACTTTCTACAGTATATGCCTTTGGCTCAGTGCTCTGCGGTGCATCAGTTGCTGCGCTGTTCTTAGCCTAAGCTGTCAGGGACAAGGCAGAGTTTCACACTGATGATTCCTTTGATGTTCCTCAACCCAAGCTTTTTTCACTGCAATTTCTCTCCTCCCCTTTTCTCTGTATTTATTTCCCTTGCCCCCTTTCAACACCCTGCACATACATTACTTTGACAGGAGACGTTAATAGCATTTATTGATTCCTCAGCATGTTTATGCTCATGTTGTTCCATTTGCATCCACTTATTGTTTCTCCAACAAGCCTTACTTCTCTCTGTCTGTCTGTCTGTCTGTCTGTCTGTCTGTCTGTCTGTCTGTCTCTTTCTACCTCCTTGCCCTCTCTCTTCTCTTTCGCCTCAGTATACCTGTGATGCTTATCAATCAGTTGGGTGTCAGATGGGTAGAGCACCCTCATGTAGCCCTCCGCGGTCGATTGGCTGTGGTGAGCCTCTATAGACATTATCTGCGCTCAACCTCTTCCCTGGTGCTCAGTACTGCATTGGATTTATGGCTATCCATCTTCTCACACAGCTACATGCGCACAAGTCCTCACAGTCAAAGTGTGACTGAGCACACAAAGGAGGGCAACTATGTGTCATAGAAGAAATGTGAAGGAATGTTTTCAGTGTCTTGTCAATGACTAATTGATTAGTTATCTTTTTTATGGTGATTTTCAGGTCAAACTTCAGTTCATGATTTTCTTTGATTCCATTGTTCACCTTTAAAGTGTGTCATATTGGTCTTGATTAAAGAAACCACCAGATTATCAGATAATCAGCCTCACCCAGAAAATGACAACATAGGTCAAAAGATGGGCTTAAAATGACCGAATTTTAAGTTTTGAGCGACCTCTTGTGGCGGTGTGACAATGTTTATGTGAAAAAACATGTAGGAAGTGTAGGATACAAATGAGCTGAAAATTCCTATTTTTGGAGATCGGACTTTGGTTGTCGTGTGAAAGATATCAGCTTTTGTATTTTGTAGTATTATTAGCGTTAGCTAGCTAGTGTTAGCTTTTTTTGAAGCATTAGCTATCAGTGTTAGCATAACTAACGTTATTGTTAGTGCTAGCTAACTGTGTTACTGTTAAAGGCATTGAAAAGCTCAACCATAACCGTCACAAGAGTGTATGCCTAAACGGGGATTGTGGGCATGTCCACCGGTTAACCCTCCAGCTGTGCCGTTAGCACCAAGGACCATGTGCTAGTGGGTAGAGTTAACCTCCTTATGTAGCAATGGAGAACATAACATGCATATCGTTTTGGAGACATCAACTAACGACCAATCCTGTCCATATGAGGACGTGTTGCAAATAATTCATTTAAAGATCCTGTCAAAAAAAGGAATTGTTTCTTATAATGCTAACAAAAATGCCAGTTAGTAATTGCAAATTTTCCTTTAGCCCAACAATTCTCCAGTTTAAACATAGCCCATGGATTAAAAATAACAAATAAATGAATTGTCACCATCTGATTGACGCATCAAATTACCATTATACCACCCTTATAGTGTTTCATTGTGATCTTAAACACTATAATGGCAAATACACTCACACACATAACTTACGTAACTAACTTAGCTTACATTACTAACATACTGATATTAACCCAAACAGATCTTGCAATTTGACTGTATGCTAAAGGGTTATCCAGTGCGTTAAAAATCAATGCCAAGGGGTATTGACCAAGCGTCCCCATGTGATGAGTTATGAGCAAACATGTTTCCCTTTTAGTGTTTGTCCTAATATGCTGCACATTTGACAGTTCTGCATAAAAAGTACACGTTGAGTGTAAAAAGCAAGCAAGATGGAGAAGTTATTTGATTGGTTATATGGCTGTATGCGCTGCACAGAAAACACTGCTGTTTCTCACTCGGCTTGTGTTGTTTTTAGCAGCACACGTCCAGCACTTCCATTATCTACTACAAGACAGCACATACACATTAAAACGCTGCTCTTTTGTGGGGAGTCAATTTCAGTCGCCATCATAAATACTTCATTGCAGCTTGGCATATCAAGTCCTTGTCTGAAATACCAGCTCTCCATGTATTGTCAACCAAGTGACACAGCTTATTACCAGCACTAATACCCCACTCAGTGATAAGAGCCCACTTGCTTCAGATCCTTTTCGGTAGACAGTTTCTCAACTGGATGTCATTGTCACAACACTGTAGTAGTGCACACACACACATACGCTCCCACCACCTTAGTCAGACCTCACGTCCTCCAAAAGCCTCCTAAAGCCCTCGACCTGCCTGTGCACAGGATGCCAAGCAAGTCTTACTGTCTGCTAGGGAGGAAGACACCTATCATCCATTAAGCTGTCTCTGCGGCCCTGAACCCACCACTGGGTTTTAGCATATCAGGTCTACGAGATTCAAGGCTCAGGCCTTATCTGCTGCTCTCTTCCCACAATGTCATTATTATGCTACATCTGTCTGGATGAGCTCCTGCAGGGCCATGCTGCACTCACTTGTTGGCACACCCATCTATGAATACACACATGCAGCAGGCAGCACAGCAGATAGAATGCTTGCAATCTTTAACAATTTGAACACTGAAGACATACAATGAAGGGCAATTTCAAATGGGCTGAAATTAAAATATATTGTAAAGTACCTACATGCATGTATGCCACATATGGTAATTGAATTCAGCTTGTGCATAGGTGGAGCCATCGTGGATGAGCTGTTACCATGAGGTTCTTTATTCTTTGTGCACACATATCTATGTATTTAAAGTGATCAACAACAGTATTCAAACAGAATGAAGGGGCCACTGTCCTGGACAGGATTTGCCACTGATTAAAGATCTCCATTGTTACAGTCATCCGCTGTGATGGATGAAGAGCTGCCTGATTTAGAAGGTCCTCTCTGTCTGTCTCAGACAGCGACCAATTGCAGCGTTCTATATGTAAAGCAGTTCATTACTGTCTATTCAGATGCTGCAAAGCCTCACCCACATTGCTCTGATTACAGCTAATTGGAGAGGCTTGACCGCTGAACCATGGCATTTCACTGGGCTGTCTGCCTGGTGATTAGTGACCCCCACATACATGCACGTGCATGCTTCTTAGCTAGTCTTGCGTCGACTTCTTCCTTAGAGCCATGGGGGATGCGATGGTTCTTGATGCAAGGTATGACTCTTGTGATGATGCATTTAAGGTACTCCTTATGTTCCTTTATAGTATATTTACAGTACATGTGTGAAAACACTGGCACTGCAATTAGAGGAAGATTGCACTGAGGGGTGATCGGCCTACATCATTCCAAATATAAACCAATAAGCTTTGCCCAGGGCTTGTTTACTGTATGATAATCACTCTTTCGCACCAGTGGCATGACCACGGTTTTGTTGGTGTGTCTGGCTTCGCTCATTGCTCATCTATCAACACATCTGTGCTTGCAAACATTCACACAACACACACACACACATGTACTCACTTTTCATGACTCTGGATTGGAGACAGAGAAAGTAAATGTTTGCCATGTGTGGTAATCCATACCTGAACACCCCACTGCATAGGGCTAAAGGGATTAAAAAGCTAATTTTGATTCAGCCAGTCTTTGATGTTTTAGATGGAGAGTTTCCAAGAGATTTTACTGCGGCTGGATCATTTTGTCCTTGGCAGTGGACAGCATATATCCACTGGGAGGCTCCAGGAGTGGGCCTGGTGTGTACGTACATGTGTGCATTTGCATGTGCCTCCTAATGCGCACAAGTCTGTGTGAATATGATAGATAGGCTGCCAGCGTTGAAACATCTCCCGCCTTGGCTACGGGCTTAGTTTCAAGAATCCTCTGCATCATTCACCTGTTGCCCTGCCCATCATAATTTATCTCCTAGGACAGACTGTACCTCAGGTGTGTTTGTCGAAACAGGTGGCAGAAGGAACAAAGGCAGGAAATGGAAAGCTGACCTTGATCACCTCAAACCATCAAATGGTTTAAAATTCCATAAATAAAAGACCATAATTACAACTGCTCACCCATCACCTGGGCCTCCTTTCGGCTGTATTTTTGGTTTGTGTGCGTAGCTTTTTCTTTTATGTGCAAACTTGCGACCCGACCATCAGAGGAACACACGTCCATTGTCATCTCTGCGGCAAAGCTTTGTTTGCAGCAAGGCTGCTATTGTCAAGAAGACAATAATATTGCTTTGCTGAGGTAAAGCATGCAAGATGTTTTTGTTGTTTGTCATTTTCAAGGTGTGAATTGCGTCTTTGCAAACTGAACATTGAAAAAACATATTAAGTATCCATTGTGTAAAAGTGTCTGTCCATGTAAAATGATACTGTGAAATAACCTGCAGGCACAGGGTCTATATTTGACTTGTGCTGTGTGTTGGTGTTAATTACAGGGTGGCTTTACTGGATTCACCGGCCCTTCCTCTTTCTCTGGTCTGTGGTTATCATGGCAAACCACCTCGCAGTGCCCATAAAGTAATTGGGGAGATATTGTATATTCACACATTTTTTGACCTCCCTGTATAAATTCAATTCCCCATTGTCATCTCTCTGGCATGGATTTCTTTACCCTTTTAACTGAGCATATAATTACCATAACGATTAATTCCAATGTCAGTGCGGTTTCTGAACCGCTGTATTTAATCTTCATTATCATCTTTATTCTCTTGTTGTATTCCTCCTCTATTTCTCCAGTCACTTTACCTTTACCTTATCTTCTAGACCTTATCGTCCTCATATGTTTTTTACTTTCACTATGTTTCTTTTTGCATTGTCTCTTGATATGAAGCCGTGATTTCTGCGTGCCCTGATCCACATCCTTCGCCGAACAGTCTCTGTTTGTAGTCCTCTGTGCGTCGTTGTTTGCTTGGCCTGACCACGCATGCATACTGATGAGGTCAGCTGCTGCCTACACCCACCCATCCGCCCTATCCTGGACAAGCAGGGCCGCTAGCCCTCCGTGTCCTGAGGTCCAAGCGCCATCTTTGCTGAAAACCACCCGGTGTGTGGCACTCTCCTCTTAAGTCCTGTCCCTTTCTTTCACCAACGGCCTGTATCACTGGTTACTGTGCTAATGGCAAGCTGCTATGTTTGATAATCACCACTTTATCTCTGGACTGCAGGGGGAGGTCAGGTGCTATGTGTGTGTGTGTGTGTTCATCTGTGTGTAGGGATGTTGAAGGGGAGAACGGTTGAGCGCTCTCCTTTGAGAGTCAAGTCACAACCCTTCTCTTTCAGAGAACGTCATTAGTATTCATCATTCTCTCTCCACACCACAAGTCCAAGGCACACAAACACATGCACGGACACGCACATCTTGATGAGAAACAGAAAGGACGCCTCAGGTGTTCTGGCCAGTTAAGATAAGCTTGCTGGTTTGACATTTTCTGTCCTGTCTCCACACCCTCCCACCCTCCTTTTTACACCTGAGCATTTGTGCGCCTCTGAAAGGAGGCATATATAAGCCAACACTCGTCCAAAAAGCTGCCCATACAGAAAATGGAGTGAGTGTGTCATCAACTTCTGTTAGTTCAGAGACTTTTGAGTGTTGAGCCCACCTCTGCGGGAGTTAGTTTAACAGGTTTGCTTTTTTTTCCAATAAGTTCTTGGTCTCTTGCTCGGTACTTGGCTTCAGGTCGGTGGATTTGTGACATTTCATAAAGTCTATTGCAGGAAAGTGGGTGTATCAAGCAGCTCTCAGGAAGCTGCAGTTTGAATCCACATTCCCATTGTCTGATACCACAAACACACTTCAGCAGTACCCTCAAAGTTTATGCTGCCTAGTTTGGGTATATGTATGTGCTTGCTGGCACATGAGTGTCTCTTTGGTGGCTGTCGTGCTTTGCTTCGTGAGTATTTGTACACCTATAGGCCGAGGACTGAAGTGGGCCCTGCTGGCTTGTCATCCTCTTGCCTTTTGTTTTGGCTGTAGTTGCATGCTGCAGAACGGCAGCCTCTGTTTGCTACTGAAATGTGATGTCAGCACACCAACAGGCAAGCCAGCCTGCTGTTGGGTAATCATTCAGAGGCAGCAAAAGCAGATACCACAGGATATGTAGTAAAACCGTTACTGCCAATTCATAGAAGTTGTCTCAAGAGCCTGAGTCGATTTTGAATATTTTCAAACATGCAGTACTGCCAAATTATTATTTTTTGGCAAAACTTAACTGGGAAATAGCAGATTGGAACTTCCTATATTGATATACCAAAAAGAAACCATAGAAAGTTAGATTTTGTTCCTAAATAATAATAGGTTAAAAAAAAGTAATCGTTGTAAAAATGTTTTTTATTTCACCAGAGAGAAAAGGTATGTATGCATCTGAAAATCAGCAAGTCATAATTTCAGTCATTTTGGGAAGTAGTCTTCAATTGAAACTCATTATGCAAACACATCTTTCTCCCCTTTTTATCTCCAGTTCTTTCCTTTGCTTTCCTGTGTATAGCCATTCTCATTTGCTTAAGGGCTTCTTCAATTCCACATCCTTCTAAGATGGACACAGTAAAACCCTTTGTAAAAAAAAATAAATAAATAAAGCTCAGAATCATTTGACATACCTGTACATAGTCTCCCTGCTAGCTCGCATGCACCTCTTTCCTTCCTCGCGGTGAAATTGATTTGCCCTGTGTTGCTTTCGTGTGTTTGGCTGCCGACACAAAATAAGGTGTCAAACACGGCCGCGGGGACCAGATGAACGCATTCAACCCAAAACAGCCATTCATAGTTTTTCCATTAAAATGGAGGTACAAGCGGGGAGAGGGAAAGATAGCACTTTGCCTGGCTGAGGTGCTGAGGAGCCTCCACCGCCTCTGGTTTGATTAATGCCCATCCAAAGCGAGAGAAGCCATGCACCAACCCGTATGTCACAAACTAACGGAAATGAATTGGAATACCACTGAAGCTCTTTGTAAGTTACCTAATAGTTTCTGGTCTTTTCATTTTTGATGTTGTCAGTCACATTTGGCACACAGACTAATAGCACAGATCACAGTAAAGCTGTGCTGCTGACACTATGTGTTTTCTGTCATGATTAATGCTATCGACATAGTATCTTGTTCTTATAAATTATATGTGGAAATCACTTTTCATTCCTTACAAGCTGCAGGTGCAGTTAAATCACAGTTGCTCTCGGGGGTTTAATAATAAGTGTTTTCCTCCTTGACATTTAGCCTTCTGAAAATTTGCTAAAAGTTGGCATCTAGCTCAGGGGAGGTGACATGATTACACTGTACTGTGTGGCGGGGATGTTCTCTCATTCCCACCCACCTTCCCTGCCACGGCACATGAAAGCACCACAGGCACATCAGTGGGTGTGCATCACGGCGTGGGCAACGCCTTGGCTTTGTAGACAGAGGAGACGAGGGGGCCAGATCATCAGAGGATGCGATGATGTAAGCCGGCTTTAATTATTTAGCCATCAGATATTAGAGCGGTGCGACTCCTGCGCCAAGAATCGGAGTCTCCGCTGGGAGTGCTCGCCATTAATAAACAAAGTGGCTTGTATTATGCATGACTGACGCTTTGAAAAACCGCCACCTCTGCCACTCTATCCGACCCAAAGGAGTTTTAGGAGGCAGAAGAAAACGCTTTCATCAGCTTTGCAACTTTGCAGGAATGCAACCTCCCCCTCATTCCACAGCTACCATTCCACGTCTACAACCTCAGTTTTCAAGGGACTTTTGATTTCGAGTTGTTTTTTTAAAATTAAACTGTCCAGGAACTAACGGGCTAAAATATTACCGATTATTATGTAATGCACGTACATTTTCTGCCAGAAATTCCAAAACATGACTTCTTGTGTGCACAGGCATTGCTGAGGGACATGAAGCTCATGGACTGAGCTTAACAGGGGTCTGATTATTAGACACGGCTTGGCATAGCAGGCAGCAAATTAGAGGTAATGTACACGAACGCCGTTGTCAGAGCCCATTGCATCAATATTTACAAAACATTATACTGGTAATGTTGTACAATGCACTGTGATATGTTCACGTGCATATAAATAAACTCTGAAATCTACATATAAAACATGCACTGCATTATATGTATATAAATATGAAGTGAATTTAAGCTTCTTCCATCTAGACGGAGGTTTATAATCCCAAAGTAAAGAACAAAGCGAAGTAAAAATAGCTTTGTTCCAGCAGCCGGAAGAACAAGTTGCACAGATGATACAGAAGCATTGTTTATTTATTTATTTAATTTCTTTATTTTAGGGATGATGGGAATGTTGAGTACTTCCATTATGTTCATTTACCGTATACTGTTCCCCACTGTGTTGGTGTAAGGATGGCTTGTCCACTGCAAAACTAATCTGCCTACGGGTACAAATAGTGGCCTGAATCTAATATGAAGACACAAACATTGTGTCATTCATATTCATTGCACGTAATTAGAGATGTTACAACATGTATGATTGTTACATATTTCTTCTTTTCATATATGTGGATTTGACCTATCCAGAAAGGAAATGACACAAGTATATATAATAAACCTCACCAACTAAAATGGAGGAGACGAGATAGTAACCAGGTAAGTAAAGCAAATACCCGCAGAACGGCTTCATCTACTTGAGTGAATTTAGTGTTGATACTTTACTAATCAGTGCCGCATGAACAATATTCTGTGCCTTGTTTCTCCCCACCTATGGTCATTAGCTTATCTATAGAGCTAGCCTTGCTCAGCTGCTGCCCCCGCTTGACTCCATCCTGCATTTTTGTTGTATTAAAAGAAACTTTCCATAGTTGTTTTGCCTTTAAATATTTAAAAGTAATTTCCTTGAGTGAGAGCACTCACAGCAAGCAGGAAGTGGGTTTACTTGTCCTTTTTTGTTTATTCCTTGTGGTTGACAGAGGAAGCATTATATTGGCTACACTTGTTTTATACCCATTTATTTTAACTGCAGTCCTTTGGGGCTGCTGATTTCTTGGCTTAATTATCCCTTGTAGCTGCGCACCGTTGTTGTGCATGAGGCAGAAAGTGATACATTGCTCCAGCAGAGGCATACCTTTTCACAGTCTGAAATAATGCGTCAAGACATGAAAATGAAGGTTTACTGAAGGAGCCTGACAGACAGCAATCTCCCGCTGTGTCTGTGCATACAACGTATCACATAAATACACATGTACGCACATGCACACACCCACACATATTCTACAAGCAGAAAGTAACTTTGCAGAGTTCAAGTGAACTTCAAAGACCTCCGCATCTTCAACCGACACGTCTGTGTCAGGGCTCTGATGACTGACAAACGAGGCATCCATCACCGTCATTCCCCCCCGCCACTACCCCTAATGTGCCCACAAGTCATCCCTGCATGCAGCTTCCATATCGGGGTAAGAAGGAGGGGGAGATGAGATATCTGGTGGAAATGAGGAAGAATGGTGAAAAGAGTAGAGATTAATAGAGTGTGGAAAAGAAGGACAGCTTGCACAGTAGGGAAGGCGAGGGAAGGTTAGAAAGTGAGACAGACAGAGAACTACAGAGACTGATAGAGTCTCGGTATGGTGTGTGTTTGAAGCCCTAACTCATCGTCTTGCACACAGAGCCTTGACACACTTAAATCTGCTCCCCCGGGACCTTTGGGGGGCTGTAGAGATGAACCAAGGCGCCACTGGAGCAGAACCAAAGATAGGCGAACACCCGCTACTTTCCACTCTGCTCCACTCTACTCTGCGCCACTGCCATCTTATCCCAGCCCATCAGTCATTTCACTGCGGAAATAGGTTATTCAGAAATGGGCCCAGGTGATGGTCCCATTTGAGGCTAACCAAAGCCATGCGAAGTTTCACAGTTCTGGGCCACGGGGCCTTAAACCTCCGCCTTTCAGACCAGTCGCTCTTCTGCCCATGGCACGATTGAAAAATGCATTGACATTTTTCCTTTTTATCACTTACCACTCTATTACACACAAGATCAAAAAGGCCCTGACTAAAAAAGAGCACCTGAGATAATACAAAGCATAGACTGGCTAGCCATTTGTCAGCTAGCTTGACATTTTTCCATCTGTGCGTTGCATTAGTTTCGGCCTGGGGTTGACTTTCCATTATCAGACTGTTATAGAAGATGTTATGGTATAGCTTATGGTACATTTGCAGTTATCTGACTGTAGGATCTGACATTCAAATTGGGTGTGGACCAGGTGCAGCCTCTTCCCTCGTAGAATGGAGGAACAATGCAGGTCAGTATCTACTGAGAGAGAGTCAAGTGAAAGCGATAACTCGAAGTGGCTGTAAATTAGATTGATTGCCGTAGAGAACAGTGCCGGCAGAGCATTTCAAATAGTGGTGGTGTGGTGAAGGCCTATCCAGCGTCATCCTGTAACTTACAGAGAGAGTGGAGTCTATAATCTGTCTGCAACGATAACTGTAATGTGGACGCCTTTATCTGCCAAGGGGGAAACCAAGAGGCTTATCTCATGGCCTGTATGTAAGGCAAATCACTCAGTCGCTCATCCTCTACAAGCTTCACCCTATCCACCTCCTCTTCTTCTTCTTCTTCCACATGCCAGCTAATGTTTCCTCATTGGGCAGATTATTGACCGCCAATGGCAGGGAACGTGGGCGGGCTAAGAGGCTCAGTCTGGCAGAGAATTTGAAAATGGATTGTTTCCCCAGAATCTCCCATTTTAAACTGCGCAGCTAAGCGTAGAATGTCTTCCTGAGAAATATAATGGGGAGAAACATGACATTTCATCTGCTCATTTGTTTATGCCGGAGGACTAAATGGCCCCTTAGCCACGTAAATTGAAACTGGCATTGAACACGTCTCCTAAATACTGGGAATTCACACTGAATTTCATTCTCCAAAGTAATTTTAGGCTCCTTGAAATATTTTCAATTAAACTCGTGTATATTGTGTCCTGAAACCTCTCTTGCTCTCTCCAGTTAGTGCGGAGCTATCTTACTGCATAATCATCAGTCAGGATAATGGCTGTCCAGTACACAAGCACTCCTGCCTTTTCAGCTTGGATAAAAGTCAAGGTTTACCCACAAACTGGGTTAGATTACAACTAAATGTCATCATGAAACAAAATCCTACAGGAACAAAGGGTTGCTGCACTGTCAGCGCGCCTCGCATTGGTTAGATTGTGTTTTGAGTCACGTTGGCTCCTCTATTGATCAGATTACAGACCTATAGTTACCAAAAGCAAACACCCTGACATCATGTCAAAGACAAAGATATTGCAACAAGATTAATTTGGGGAAGCAGCAGTCATTTGGCATTTGAGGAATTAACCCGATACACATTTATATGCGCAGTAGCCAGACGTATCACGCTCAAGGTAGACTGATGGTTGGCGAAAGCTAATTAAGGCCACATCCTGGCACTGCTAAACAAATGGCCTTCCCCCTGGACGCCATTGCTCACATGTCACTGAATGCGCTTGACCTTCCTCGTCCACACGAGCCTCAATCTGTTTGACCATGATTTGGTGTTGTGCCCCCCCCCCCTTCTATTCAGCTGTGATTACTCTTATTTTTAACAGCTGGGCTGCAATATTTTAATTTACATTTTGTTTTCTTTCCATTAGTGAGAGCCAGAGAAAGAGGATGTTTGCAATGAGTGTCCGGAGTGAGATACAGCCATCTCGTGTGCTTGTCTTTATGCAGAGGCGGACTTCCCAGCGCCCACACTTGACTTGAATCATTTCTCCTGTTGAGAGAGTGTGCTCCCTACCTGTCAGTCATCCATCCTGTTTTGTCAGTTTCCTCCCTCCATTCATAGCCCCCATCTTCCTTTCTGGAACTGCTCTGTGGTCTCACAGTGCAAAGAAATGTGAAGTTCTCCAGGTATCGATCGTATTTCACTCACAGGTACAGGCTATTGTCCATAAGGATCAAATGGTCAGAGCTGTTGACAAGTAATAAACAAGACTGATGGTGGGCTCTGGTAGAGGCCTTTAAATGGCAGATATTAGATGCGCTGTTGTAATTCTTCTATTATCTTCAGCGGGAAAATTTTAAACTTTTTGTTCTCATTCTGATGCTCACTGAAGTTTTAATTTCTGTTCTTACAAGGCTGTCATAAGGTTTTGCCCCCAAACAACCCACTGCGTTATTTTTGCAGATAATTTCCATCCTGTCACACATACGGAAGACGTGGGATTTTATTACTATTTTTACTCTGAGATGTCAATGATTCAGAGAAGCTGAAAGTATGCAGATGATTCACAAGTTATGATGTGGGGAGACTGTAAATGTACTGTATTCTGTCAATCTAATGTGACTCATTCCATTTGCGCAAATGTAACTGTTGGTCTAACACAGAGAAAAACACTTATAATGTCCACTCCCACAAATAGCTTTAGTAATGTGGTGTGAAATTTAATGTGAGGGATTCACTGTTAAAATTTAACAGAGTGTGTTGATTACATTTAAAAATCTCTTTTTTAACGAAGTCCGTGTCTCATTAATCATCCAGCAATCAAATGAATCACATGGTGTAAATTTAAAGGGGCAATAGTTTTCAGCGGCCACTAGTGGTCCAGTTTTAAGATTGTGTTTAAACCATAGGCTTGAACTCATGAGCGAGCACAATCCGAAACACAACCGCTTTCATACAGAGATCCCGCAATAAACGCGGAAACTCCAGCGTGCCGACTTCTCACACAGACGTGTTCAGGCTCTGTTTCTTCAGCGTTCCCTGCTCAGAGGCAAATCAACACCACCACTCTACCTTTCATACAGTGAGCCGACATGTTGGCACAATACTCCCAACAGCGCGCGACAGCGGCTATAGACAGAAAGGGAGACCACTCTACACAACATGCTGGAAACTCTGCTAAACTCCCACTGCAACGTTACTCTTATTTATCAGCTTGACGAAGTGATCCATGCACGTTACATTTACTGCATTTAGCCGACGTGATGCATCGGCATTAGCTCGCCTGCAGCTTTTGATTAACTATCATTACTATCTGTGTATCTTTCACTGGATGCTCAGCAGTGATGAAGCTACATCCCGACCCTATACTTTCAAATTAAAAGCAGGGTAGTGTGTGTTCCAAGCAAGCGGGAAGCTTACGGTCTACAATATGAAGCGAATGCGGAAGTCCCTGAAACCTGCATTCTATAGAAAATCCAGCAGAGGGCGACTCTTCTGATTGCAAAAAGAAGTCCGGCTCCCATTAGAAATAATATGAAAATGACCCTACTACTCAGCTGAATAATTACCCCAGTAAACACTTTCCTGATGAGTTTATGGTCTCAGTCGCTAGTTTCAAGTCTTCTTCAACACAAAATGATGTTCATTTAGTAAATTATGGTCCCATTTATTTTAAAATAGACCACAAAGCAGAGTAAGTTTCAGGGCGGGATTATCTATGATTGACAGGTCGTTACCATGGCGACCTGTCAATCAGGCTAGAGCCGACTCGTACCCTTGGCACTGTGCAAATTTAACTAATGCAGTTAAAAGACCTTATTAGGAGTTGGCTGTTCACTTTCTCTGGTGAGTACATTTAGTTTTAAACCTGTTGTTCTCTAGACAAACTTACCAGCCCAGTTAAAATGACAGTTAACGTGAGTTACAGTTGCACCTAGTTAAGCAAGCTAGCCAGCTCCGCACACGGCCAATAACGTCGTCACTTCCGGGACTTCCTGGTTGCAAAAACTTGACATGGCGGCCCCCTATGGGCCAAACTCAAGGCTTCAAAACGGCAGTCCACAAACCAACGGGTGGCGTCACCATGACAACGTCCATTTCTTAATTACAGTCTATGGTTCCAAGCAACAGTGAAAACAGGGGTGTGCTCCATTTCTAAGTGAGGCTACTGCCCACTGATAATGCGTCAGTAAAATTGTGATTTATTAATAAGTGACTTCACTGAAAAACTCCATATAGCCCCTTTAACTTGCAAAACATTTGTTCTATGGTACCAAAGCTCAGGAGTAATTAGAACACCATCCGAGGGACACTGGGTAATAAAATGAGAGCCCTGATATGCTGCTTGCCTGTTCTGCTGTAGTCTCATTTATTCTCAACAGTAATCATAGAGTGGTGTTGGTTAGTTCATGTCATAATCAAAGTCCTGGCCATGGGAGTCAATTTGTGCTGATGGCAAAGGTAGCAATATGTGTTATGGGTATACTGTTACTATGTGTGTGTCACACAGGCCAGATAGATGGAGGGACAGGAACAATGAAAGGGGGGGAGGATTGATGAATGCAGGCTCAGTGGGCGAGCAGGTGAGGGATGGAGAAGGTTATTTTTCTCCCTCTCTCCTTTCTCTCAGTGCCGGGAGGTGACCTCTAGCTCAGTGAAATGAAGAGAATGTCACGCAACATTACCCCTCCCTTCGCCCCAGACGTAGATGAAGTTTTATTTTTTGTGCCATGCTGTAGAGAGAAAACAATTCTTTTCCACCTTGATTAATGTCTGGTCTGTGGGCAGGCACGAGAAGGCAGTAAAGAAGGCATTGGTATTCTTTTATATATTATTTCTCTCTGAACTGCCACATGTATTAATCAGACTGTTGACATGCTCGGTGGAGGCCCAGAGTGTCCAGAGCTCCCTACCTTAGGATGTCACCTATGATCCTTTCTCATTGGTTGGCTGACCTCGCTCCTAAAGGGACTGCCATTTCGCACTCATTTCATAGGAAAATCTCATGGCAACACCTTTAATAAGAACCAGAGCTAAGGTCCAGAGCAAGCAGCCAAATCATGAATACCTAATATGTGCCTTTGTCCAATGAATCACAGAGGGACACATTTGATTCTGTTTTTTTTTCCGTTTCTGTTGCCGGGTATGTTATAGTGGATGATAGAGAGAGTGGAAAAAAGAAGCACTGGCGAAAATGTGACCACAGAGCCATATGCAAAATCTGTCAAAATGGCACCAAAGGACATGTATATGGATATGGCACTTCTCCAAATAGTGCACTAGTGACAGTATGGTTGATTACCCGGCAAAGATGTGACTGTTTACCAAAGGGGTGGGGCAGTTTGCATTTATGAGTGCCGCCCCAGTGGGGTTTATTATCCCCCCAAGCTCTACCACTCCTTCCCCTCTGTAATTACCTGTCAGACCTGACCGTAAGATAACATCACTGGTTTTCCATTTTATTCAAGACCATCCATTCTTTACCTTCAACACCGTTCAGTCAGCGTGCTCTGCAGACAAATGCTTTTTTGTGGCTTATACGAACTGGGAGTGAACCCCGTCCTCGAAATCACACATTCAGCCGTTTCAACTGGCAACAAGGCATGGCTGGATGTTTAATGGTAGCAAATGTCAGCTTTGACACGAGGTCCCTTTAGAGGGAAGCTGTCAGAAGCCTGTCAAGTCTGACTTGTGAAAGCCGAGGTGACATGAAGTTGGGACTATGGACCGCGGGGTCGTGGGGCAAACATAAGCTGGCTGAACAGGGACCTGGAGTTTGTTATTATAGCGATTCCTTTGTCGGCACCTGTGGAATGCTCCCAGGAGAGAGGGAGGTTAAAATGTGTTTGCAATGCAAGAGAAGCTGGGAGGGGGGGGGGGAAAAGCAATAGTTGGAGCGCGTGGGTTTGTGTGCATCTGTGCCTGTGTACATGTCACAATTTGTAATCTGTTGCCAAGCTCATTAGAGAGTCATGCAGAACATATTACATTGTTTGTGTTTAGAAATGCTCTACCAAGTTTCATCTCGGTACCTTTATATGTGTGGAAAATGACACAAAGTTGCTCACACTACACACAGTAGGAGGCATGTGTGCGGTTATTAATAAAGCATGTGTGTGTGTGTGTACATGTGTCTGTGTAGGCAATGTGTGTGAGTGGAGTGTGTGGGTGACAAAAGAGCCGGCATTCAGGCAGGAAAGGCGACTTTTCACTGAAAACAAACAGTGGAAGCTGAGGTTTGATTGGCAGGAGAATATCCACTCCACTCTGTCTGCGTCTCATTGCAGTATGAGATATTAAGCTCTGCGTGCTTGAAGTGAACAGATATCTTGTTACATTTATGGCAAGAGATAAATGATAATCTTTTCCTCATATTTACTCAAGGACATTTTACACAATGATGAAGCAATAAGACAAGATAATACTGTATTACAGAACATTTTTAGTGGGTCTCTTTTGTTCAACATATGACCAACAATTAGTAGAAAAAAACTCCTTGTACCTTACTTAGCGTTTCATTTAAATACAAATGGAAAAGCATGGGTTTTTACCAAGCAGGGATGGTTTACTTAAAGACATTCAGTTGCAAACCTCCACATTTTGCATTTGATTGAATTTGTATTTCCATGTAAAGGATTTGTATACATATTGCCATCCTGGCCATACACTTATTCTTTATTTCACAGAATAGTGGATCCCTGCAGGCAATTAATAACCCGGTAACATCTGAAACTGCCCCGTATATCTAATGGAGGTGTGCTGGCATAGCCTCTGCCTGTTAAATGACACAGGGAGCTTTTTTCCATCCTACCGAGGGCTGCCAGTGAAACTGAATCTGAAGCAAGGGGTACCTAGGGTCGACACCTATGTCAGAGCTTTTCAGAAAATAGCCTCTGTCTGAACAAAATAACAAAATGTACTAGAAAAGGGCCGCCTGTGCACTTTCACCCTCAAGTCACAGCTCTGAATCAATTAGTCAAACCACCTTAAATCAACAGAGGCTCTGTGGTGCATTAAGCAGTCAGTGGTGAATAAATGAAGGCGTGTGGGAGGTCTGAAGAAAAAATGGGAAAGATTTCATCTTAACCTCCCTTTTGGAACAACAGAGCGGTGGTATCCATGGCAAGCTACTGGATCTCACTTTGTAGAGATCCAAGGTTGTTTAAGGCGAACTCCTGAATGATGCATCTTGGAACGCATAATCACCGCACCACCACCACCACCACCACCACCCCTGCTGGTCTCAGAGGCCCCAATTAAAAACTTTCCCTGATTCAGTAACATTGTTGTGTTCTGAAAACACCGTACTGCTTACTCTCACTTTCCTCACGTGAGTGATCTCGTCTCTTTGACGAGAGGATGACGGAGACGGTTTACGTTTTGCAGTCTATTGAATTATTAAAATGAACAGATGGAATGTAATGATAAGATATGAGAGGCAGAGGAATAAAACAAGGTTGTTTAGAAAGACCAGTGGGTGTCACAGCTCTATAAAAGGCTTGAATTGTAAGTAAATAACACTGTATTAAAACCAGGGGAAAAAATGTCTTCGGAGTGAAAATATCAAAATTGCTTAAATCTCAATGGTAGAGATAGTTTAGTGTTACATTGCTTATCAAACTTCCCATAAAGGCTTCCCCTCCAGCATAACATAATCTCTTAATGCTTTCAGGTTGACTGCTGTCTTTATTGATGCCTTCTCCCTTTCTTACTCTCTATTCCGCCTCCTCCCCTACCAGCCAGTTCTACCGTATTTCTTCATCAGTGATGTGAAGCTGGGAGGCTTTTGGGGCTGCAGCTGGAGCAGCTGTCACCGGCACAGCGGACACTAATAATTGGCTCCCCTGGGGCAGTCCCCTTGGTGGAACAGAGCAGGACAGTAACTGTCGAGGTATGCTGAAGAGAACCAGAGCCCATGCAGGCCTAGTGCAGAGTCTGGACCGCAGCGGTAACCAAACATAGCAATGGCACAATCTCTTGGCTAGTGTAACTCTTGAAATGGCAACGCGTCATAATAATTACATCAAACAATTAATCATTGATGGACATTAAAATGGATTTTACATTAAAGTGCATTTTAAAATCCACCTTAAAGCACTGGGATTGAGCAGTGTGACATCCAGACTAGTAAAACAAATTCTCCACAAACGACAAAAGGCATTTCAAAGACACCACTTCCTCCAGTGTTTAACTATATTGTCTGTTTGGAGTGAAGTGTGGTTGCCATGGTTATTTTCCAGCAACTCCTAATGTGTCTGCTATTTCCGAAATTGCATCCTTGGCGTGCACACGCTGTTTAAAATGGTCCGATCATGTAAGCTACTAAAAGCTATGGTGTAGACAAAGGCAGAGCTCCCAATTTCCATAGCCTCAGTATCTCAACATTACTTTCTGGTGTTCTGCACACCTTCACACTGTCTTTGCATTTCCTGTTTCCTATCATCTTTTACTTTAATGTACCTACATCTATCTGTGACTTTTTCCACCTTTTTCAGTCATGCTGGATTTGTGCAGCTCAGTGCCAGGGCAGAGGGATAAGTCAGAGAATCAGACATCTGCTTCCCCCTCTCCCACTCTCTCATTTTTATTCCTGAGCTCTACCATCCAGGCTGCGCCCCTTCATGCCACATGCCCTGATATTCTTGTAGTCCCCCTCTCTATTACTTCTCCTTCTCTCCCTCATTTCCTCCCTCTCCCTCATTCCCCCCACCTTCTTGTTTCCTTTATTTCGCCATCTCTTGCTGTGCCATCCTTTCATGTACTCTCTTTTTGTTTCCCTCTCTCTGTATGCTTCTACAGCAAGGAGGCTTTGTCTTTATTTTCTGGTCCCCTCATTACAAGTAATGCGATTCCCGCACTTTTGTTTTTTTCCCTCTGCCTCTCACCCACTTTGGTCAAGTCCAGACTGATTAGGTGGCATTGTTATGGGACTCCAAACAAATAAAAGCGGGGTTCTGTTTCTCCTGCTATTAATTGAGACTTGAGTTGACAGAGCAATAGATAAATGAAGGGATGGAAGAAGACGGAAAGTAATGGGGAGGCTTGGAGGGGATAACTTGAGTATCAGAGAGCATTGCCAATCTCACTAATGACTGTGCCTCGGCATAACTCAGAGATTGCCTTGTTGGCAGGCGCTGTGTTTTTGTTTTGTTTTTTTCCAAAGTTTTTTCAGCTAAGCGTGGCTGTCAACGTGGAATCTGGGGTTTGTGCGCTTGCAATCACTGAGAACACACACACACACACGCACAAACTTTCCCATGTTGACCTTCATTTAATTGATGTGACTCGAGGGTTGATTTTGAGCTCTGACAGGAAGAATCAGTGTAATACACACCAGAGCTGATCTGCCACAAGAATTTCACCTAAACAGCAATAGGACATAAGAGCCATTCCCACAATAGAAGAAAGGCTGAGTGTATTGATTAACATCCATTCACTGGTCTATTAAATTGTAACCAATTAGCACTGAGTAGCAAAGAAGAAGCAACTTTATGGTGTAATTTTTTCATAGCCCCTGGTTCCCTGGCATTTGCAACTGATTTGTTAATTAAAGTTAGGTGGGGGGTAGGGGGAAAATGACCTTTTAGCTCAATTTGTTTCCTAGCTGCTGTTGGATCGCGGGTGTATTTCCCTCTTTTCCTGGTGACTAACCAAGCGAGGAGAGAGGGCTGCACCCTCGGGTATCCTGCAGTCCGAATTATACAATCCCTGGTGCGCGTGTCACACACACACACACACACACACACACGCATATTCGTAACAGCAACAGAATTATGCATCCATGTCTGTTCTTGTTAGCAAACAGTGCACACAACAGCAGGTGCACGTACTCTGATGCACCTGCATCTAAAGACACAACAACAAGTAGCTTTTGTGGCAGCAAACACAAACACAGTGCACACATATAGTACACTGGGTTTAATGTGACAATATATTTGCCCAACACTGATGAACATGATTTTTTTAATTCAATGTGTTAAATTGAGTTGTCAGGGAAACTGCCTGTCTGCTCAACCCTGTCTCCTTGAAATAGCGTTTGCACATTGCTAACTATGTTTGAATGTTTTTATAATAACACTGCGGCAACAATTGTAATCGCTGCCTGGATTATATTCAGAGAGAACGTTTCCTTAAATGAATGAGACACTACATTTGCGTGATGACCTGGAGGAGCAGGGAGGTGGTTGGGGTGGAGTGCAGAACTGTGACATCAGAATCCAGGGTTCATTTGCAAACTCCTCTCTGTGGTTAGGTTAAGGCAACAAAGGCACTTTGGTTAAGGTTAGGGGGGAAAAAATCTTATGTCTCCCGAGTCACTTTTTCTGTATTAGTGACAGTGCCTAAAACGTAGCCACTAAAAACATTAATTAATGCTGTAGTCACTGCGAGTGGATAGTGGATTGCCTGTTTAGGTGGAAAACAGATAAAATATGTTTTCAGTGAAGATTCTGTTACTGCATTGCTTATTACCTCAGTGTTTTCAGAAACACCTTTCAGTGTCAGTATGTTTGTGAACACATTTTTTTTCTGCTTGAAAAAGGACCAAGTAAGGATGTTTTCTCTATCTGGATAAAGTAATGAGATAATTTTTGGGTTGATTCTTGATCTTTGACTGTTTGATTCTTGGTTAGTTTAAGTATAACACCTGAGTGGTCCCAGTTAAAATAAATTAGTTTCTAAAGTGATGCATTGGGTTTCTGAAAAAGTAAATGTGAGGAAGATTTAAGAAAAAATAGACTTAAGCAGACAGCTGTGGAGTGATGGAGGATGGCAGACTAAGGCCAGTTAGGGGGAGTTCAGCAGCTCACAGGGGGGCTCCCAGTGACTCAAATGAAGAGTGATGAAGGGCCTAGACTGACAGGTACAGTGACCACTGAGATTGATGAAAGGTGCCACTGGGAGACAGATGAGGGCGTGATGGTAAGGGACACATCAGATGGAATGGTGAACAAAAAGGTCAAAGTTTGAGGCACACCATGAAAGGGAATTTGTACTCTGTACGGTGTGATCAGTGAAATGAAAGCTACATTGAAGTGGGGCTTCATGGACGGAAGGCTTTTCAATGACACAGTGCTTGATAGATTGTTGGAGATCTGGTGAACCCTAAGAAAACACACTGTGTCTTAGAAATATTCCTGATAATGTTAAGACACCTTTCTAATCTACAGCATGTGTCAGAACAGTTCAACAAAATACAAACTTATAGTATATGTTCAGTATACAGTGGAATTGATGGTTTGCAGCTGCCATCAAGGGTCAGAGCTGTTGAGGATTTGTTCACCACTATTGACCCGATGTTTCGTACATTAAAACATGCAGAGAATTTACTGTATTTTATTTTTGCTCTTTTGTTTTATGATAATTGTGTCATATCACCTTTTATCAGTGGCAGTGACAAAGGTCCCCAGCCAAAATTGTTCCCTAGTGACCGCCTCTTTTTCAGAGAAGTTTACAAGGTGTATAAACTAGCTGAAACACAATGGCAGAGGCTAGGATGAACTGAGCCAAAAAAGAGGGGGGAATTTGGCAGAAGTTACTGTGCAACTGCGAAGGAGAAAGATGGTGAAAATAACCAGCTGGATAAATGGGAGTCGACAGTGGATGTGAGTAGGTGCAGGCCGTAACCTTGAGGTTAGAGGAGCTTGGTTGTGACAGAGGAGGAAGAATACCAGAATACCAATATGTGGTCTCTCAGGGTAGAGGGGGCAAGGCACATAACTAACTGTTACAGTGCATCTGTGCAGTGACCATCATTAGCAGGCTGAACTTTCTTTAGTATTGCTGTAAAATAGCCTGCATGCTCAGTTGACTCTCCCTGCATAAATACATTAAATGACTACAGCCCAGCTCACGTCCCCCAAGAGGCCATGTGGTTAATTATACCTAACGCTAAACAAACGTTTTACCAAATTTTGCCAGCATCGGAGCCTCAGCAGTAGTAGCCTATGGCAAGAAGTGTAAAATCTGTCCTGAGAGCGGGGCGCTAGAGGCCACAACTTAATTAGAATCCATTGGATTCACCACCTTAAGAATGAAATTGTTTTCTGCACATTTCATGGCAACTTGCCATCTACATTGTGGTATAAGTTTTCTTTAGGGTTCAACCTCTGGTAATCATGAATGTGCTCAGTAAACATCAATTTAGAAATGTCTTTGTACAAATAAAATTTTGTCATAATGGTATTTCTACAGCAAAAGCCAGGAGGGTCACCAAAAACAATTATGATTTATCCTTTGGAGACCATGAATATCCAGTTTTGAAGGAATGTGGTAAAATGTGACCTTACAACAGAGGTAGACAAAAGGTTGCAGGTCACCTGAGTTGAACGGTCTCATCGTCTACGGGCGCATCAATATCAATACTAGATTCCATGGCAATCTAAGCAATAATGGTCAGGATGTCATGCTCTGTTTGGACTTCCTGAAGCCTAACCATAGAACCACAGAAACAGATGGAGAAAAATGCTCCCAGTGACTTCCTCGCATGTCACGTTAATGAAACCCAGGCACGTAATGATGTTATCTGCTCCCACGCGCTCATATGCAAATCCACCCTAACAACGTCGACTTTCAGTGTAACACGTGCTCCCTCACCTAAAGCACAAAAGCCGTTGCATGTCGACAGCTTGCCCAAGAGAGCAAGATGGATCATCTCAGTCGAGACCTTAGACATTTCTATTCATGCCACCTCTCTGTATAGAAGCTAATGGATTTTCCCTGCAGCACATCTTTATTGTCTAATGCACACTAATGTCTCGGATGTTTTATGAGCTCAACCTAGCAACCAGACAGAGAAGAAAGTAAAGCCAAGGCTGATCGATTGCTAGGTAGTTGATGGATATAACCATATGGAACAAGAAGGTTGATGGGGGACACGGGGAAAACACTGAGCTATGGTGCAGAAAGCTACATTAGATGCCTAATAGTGTTCTGCAGAGAGGCATCTGGCCTTAATGCATATACAGAGATTCTTGTACCTTTTTGTACTCTGTGGTAAATTATAAATATGGAAATGTGGGAATAGCTTGCGTTTGTGGATATATTTGGATAGAAATGGACCTAAGGGTTGTAATAAAAATCAGCTGCCATTATTCATAGACAGCTTCTAAAGTCAGCACTCGCCAAATGAAACTAAAAACAATAGCACATAAAATAAATGAGGTCGTAGACCTACATCGCTACAAACTCTCATCACTACAACTTCTAAGTTGACTGATCGTGGCGTTTAATGTATGACCTCTATAATTGCATCACAATTCTTTGATTGGCCCTCGCTGTCCACTGTCGCTACAGTTCTGTCAGTTCAATCCAGCTAGCTCAGTATCAAGATATCAAGGTAATGTAATTATCATTATACCCATCTAGTTCCCCACATAGAACATAACAGATAATTCAATTTATATTAGACTAGGGTAACATAAAAAATAAAATAATATGATATGGGCCATTACACTTATTATTATACAAAGATACATGCACATATACACCCAGGAAAAAGCAGTCACGTAGTGATGATGACATGGTTTTCATCTTCACATAAAAAAGTGCTTCATTTGGTGAACAGTGTTCTCGGTGTTTGAGCACCAAGCATCATTGATGGAAACACAGAGTCTGCCTCCTCTCATCTGGCCAGAGATGAATAAGAAGAAAAAAAATGCAGCGGGGTTTGAAGGAGCTACCAGCGTGTGAAGAATCCAGAAGGAGGTTCTCTTCTGTGACAACGAACGAACACAATACTTTGAGTAACTATTGTGCTTAAGTAGCCACTTCACAGCTGACTTAAGTAACTTAACTACCCCTTATAGCATGCACTTTTCTGTGATTGTCCCAGTGTGTGACTTTCTACTCACCTGCTAGAGACATACACAGGTTACCCACAATGCCGACTTCCTTAAACGGGGAGGCTCAGCCAGTAACACAGCAGAGTTAGGCTAAAGTGTTTGTTTACCCCGATAGAGAGGGACAGTCGTGAAGGAAGTACTCGAATCCTTTACTTCACTAAAAGTAGATTGACCACACTGTAAAAAGTGTCTGTAAGTAAAAGTACTGCATTGGAAATGTTACTTAAAGGCTAACTTTAGTATTTTTCAACCTGGACCTTATTTCCCCATGTTTTGTGTCTATGTAACTAATTGGGACAACATTTTTTAAAGAGTAAGATCCTTTTTGTTTAACCAGAAACAGTCTGTTGCTCTTGCCAAAGCCACCAGACTCCATTGATAAAAACAGCAATTTTACCTTGCAAAAGACCAGAGTTGCTGGTCCGCTGCTGCCTCAGTCGGTTAGTTTGTTTTTGCTATTGTGTGACTTTTCTGTTTTAAAGCGTTAAAAACACCAAAGTCACACAATACCACAAACTAACCAGTCCAGGCAGCTTTTACTTTTTTTGTCAAAGCAGTCTGATGGCACTGATGAGAGCGATATAGTGTCTGTTTGTGGTTAAACAAAAAAGGATCTCGCTTTTTAAAAAAGGAATTCTCGAGGGATCATTTCCATAACGTTGTAAGACCCTTATAAAAACAATCTGAGCCTGTCAGTGGCAATAACAAGCTGCTGCCGACTGCCGCACACTCGCTCAATACTGGACCAATTTCAAAACTTGTTGTCCCAATTAGTCACAGAGACACAAAAACATGGGGGAAAAGGGTCGAAAGTTATCCTTTAAGTAAAACTTTTCAAGGATAATCAGAAATTTTACCCAATTTGTATCAGACTGCAGCTAATGATTAGTTTTATAATGGATTAATCTGCTGATTAATTTCTCCAGTAATCAATTCATTGTTGTGGTGCTGTCTGAAGAGGATATGTAGAGGACTACATGAAGGCTTTATGATCAAACTATTTAAATTTAAATTCAGTTATAATACAACACGCTCATGGAAAAAAGAAGGCCTTGATCTTTTAGCAAATAATATGGCGCATCAGCACAACCTGAGATATGCATTGCACTCAAATACAATGCATGTCCTTGTGTATATACATTTGGCATGGAGTCACTTTGTACAGAAAAAAGATGTTAGTTCAGCAGTGCATAGCATGAAGGGATGGTTCAGCGCTCCGGTGGGAGTGGATCTGTACCTGTCTCTTTTATGCCTGCAATGCTTGGCTGCACTAAGCACCCATCTGTATGAACACATGGGGTGAGGCAGAGATGGGAGACCGGCTGAAGAGAGGGTCTGCGAAACAGTTTGATATTAGCGAGGGAGCCCAAACCTGCACAGCCAGAAATGCAAACACCTAACACATCCTCATGCAATAAAGTACACAAATTGTTATTATTGTAAGTGTAAGCTGGACAGCAGGCATGCTTTACATCCAAAGGTTCACATTCAAGTTGGGGAGCTGCGCAGTGGAAACGTCCTTCTAGTTCTAGACACCGCACAGCTCCAGCGCATATTTTACCACCGCTTCTTTTCTCTAAGTGTTTTCATCATTTTGAACTTTGCACCGGGGAAAAAAAAAGCCTCAAAAACCTAGGTGCCTTGCAGTTGCAAGTGTCATTTTGAAGGATATTATCTCAATTTCCTTTAAACGTAGTCTCATCCCTGTGCTGATGGTGGTATTCACAAGAAAATGATACCACCTGAGGAAATGATTATTCTGTTATTGTCTAACAGACAGAGAAAAGCCATTTCAGAAGCCATTTTGAAATCTTAAAATATGAAAACATGGTGGGGAATGCTCTTTAGCTCTGCGCACGCTTGAAGAAAGCAAATGATCGCCTTCCGCTGTGGATGGATCGAGGCGAAGGCATTGCCTGCAGATAAAGTTTCAGTCAGCGCGCTAACCAGCCGACGTGCCACTTGCTGTGTTGGATAGCAGACTTCAGATGATGGCGCGATTAGTAAACCCAGTTCAGGTTCTCTCTTTTAGCTTGCCGGATCCACTGACTTGGCCCTCTCTTTTCTTTCTGAAACCCCCACCAGGGTGTCCGCAGCCTTCAAAGTCACTGGTCTTTAGCCAGCCAATCCTCTTAGCACCAGGAAGAGGCTCTCCCTTCGACACAATGCTGACGTTCGCAGCATGAGATCTGTCAGATGTGTGTGTGTGTGTGTGTGTGAGAGAGGTGGAAGTGTGTGTTTGTCTCTAAGAAGCTAGGTTTCTTTTTATGTATAAAAGTATGTGAGTTTCAAAGGGAAGGTGATTCCTAAGTCAGACCGTCAGTACCACCTCAGTATAATTAATATTAAAGTAGTTTGCATTCATAATGGATAAAGCCTGCCTGTGTGTGTATGTGAGGTTCTACCATCCTCTGCAAGGCAGTCCTCTCACACGCCGCAGCTTGTCTGAATCACTCTTATCTATACAAACAGCCATATAGTGCTTACCGATTATGTCCATGCATTTGGCAGGCGAAATGGGCAGTATGTCTCTTTCAACAGGCCCGGTAATCTCATCTGCAGTGTTTTTGTGACACTGTTAACTCCAGATAATGACCACAAGTCAGCAGGGTGTTTTATTTATGCCCCTGATGGTCAACACATGGACAAATCACTCTCTTGACATTTGACTGCAGATTTTTTATTCTTTTGTATGAATATACAAATGTTGAGGATGTGTTCGTGGGTGAATCTTTGTCCGATGTCGTCTGATGGCTCAAAGTGCCAGTTTTTAGGATTTAATCGCGGCAATTATCACTTTGGGGGGGAAAAGAATAGACAGTTTATCTTGCGCAGGATAGCTTGAACAGAGCTCGCTGAGTTTGTGTTGTGCTGCTATCTCTGTACCACACACAGACATATTTGGGGGGATAGCGGGGGGGGGGCAAGGTTTATGTGTGTGTGTGTGTGTTAGATGGAAAGATGTTTTGTTGTCTATCTTCCAATCCACCTTGTTGCTTCATTCCTCTCAATGCGTTGCTTTTTTATGCTTCGGTGAAAGACATAGATGGGTAGAAGTACAAAATATTTAGATAAAAATACTAGAAGGGAGACACAGACAACAGGGAAACGAAAAATGTTGCAACACAACTGTATCTAAACTGTAACTGATCCCACTACCTGCGAGCAACAGAGGCATTACCACGGTAACTAAAGAGTGGGTAAAGAAAGAAGTTGATGATGGAGAGGAAGTCATGTTTGCTATAATATTCTCTTGTGTAACGCTTAAATGAAACAACAATGGCTTGAGTCCGGCAAGGTAGGCTGGGGAAAAGAGTGAGACTTCTTAAGGACACTGATTTACTCAGAACAGACTTTCCTTCTAATGTGATACATTCTGCCATCCCTCATTGTTATTTTAGAAACTGTGTGTGAGCGTGTGAATTATTGTGTTTAAAGTATACATAGAGTTGCTCCACCACCTTTAGCATACGGTGGCGGAGCACGCAAAAGAAAGGAGCACTTTAGCCTAATGCACCGCGCTGCCTGGCTCGACGACTGCATTTCAACACGTCTGTGCAACTCACATTAGTCCTGCATGTTTCATAAGCGTAATGTTCATTTCATCACATCTACCTCCAGCTCTTGTTTCATATTGACTCATTCGAGCCCTTCGGAGACACTGTATGACCTATGTTCTTTCCTATAAATCAGCACCTGTCCCCATTTCTTCCCTTACATTTTAGGTCACACGCAAAATCTCCTCATGCCCGGTTTCTTCTTTTGATGTTCTGCTGCCTTATTTTTAAAAAAGCGGTAAGCGAGACAACGTGCGACAACGAGTTCTTCTCGTGGTTTTCAAGTTGCGCCTTCCTCCGACGCACCTGTCACTCATTCAGGTGTGCAGAGATTTCTTTCAAAATATTCAGATTTCAAATAAAATTTAGTCGTCTGCTGTTGTCAATGTAATCCTAGGCAAAAATATGACTCTTACATAAACACAATATGTCTGTTAAATGGGTTCAACAGCCCTTTTTAAAAATGACCCACATGTACATGAGTTTGGACATGATTTGCTTTCTGATCTGGCGCCCCTATCATCAGGGACTATTGTTTGCCATTGCCTTCTAAAAAGCATATGGCTGTCACAAAAATGACCCATATGAGAATTATCTATTCTTTGATCATCTAAAGATTGTGGTCATGGTTAAAATAAACCTAAGCTGACTGTTAGTAGGAGATGAAAGGCGAGCCATGTTCTCAGTCATCAATGTCGGAAAGATTTAACCCCCCTTCTGGCGGTTTATTAATTAAAGTCAGTTGTTTCTGTTGTTCCTTTGACTCAGATTTGAATGAGTCACAAACCACCTGTGTCCGTGCTGCTATTCGAAAATGTCATGTGTGAAGAATCCGGTTAGTGTCGCAAAGCTGCTAATTCTTTGGCTCATTTCGCTGAAGTTCTTATCGTCATAGGAATATATATAATGCCGTGTTGAGAATTCTCCTTTTAGCACCAGTTTCACTTGACTAGAGTTTGTGAAAGCAACACTGTAGTAGATATAGCAAAGTGACTTGTGATCCCTTATGAATGGGTGGCTGTAGTTCTCTCTGATACTCATTTTCTGACATATTCAGTTTGGCTGATGTATCCCATGTGTGTGCATGTAGTGTATGCGCGTACAGATGGGACTCGATGGATTTTTTTTTCCTAAGTAGTAAATAATATGACAAGAAATAAAACTACAGTATCTATACACACATTAGCTGTTGCATCTAGAGCTCCAAATGATCTAAAAGGTGAAACATGTAGATCTCACCTTTCCTTTTTAAATAGCCAATGTGTTATTTTAGAACTTGCTTTAATCTCTATATACCCAAAAGATATGTACTGTACATTCACACATACACCCATTGCCATCTAACAATTTACACCACTGTTCACAGTCAACTCACCATCTCAGCCAAAGAGTGGTGTTGCTGGGACCGCTGCATCGCTCAGGGGCCATTAACTTCCAAGCTGTGTTTAACACACTTGGTGCTCTGTGGGGAAGATGACAAGCACTGTATATATGAGGATTCGGCGGCGAGGAAAGAAGCAAGCAATGAGGGAGGGAGATAAGGGGAGAGAGGAACGAAGAAAGGCAACTAGAAAGAAGGGGTGGAAAGGCAGGAGGTTATCGTTGGAAGGAGAAAACGGAAGGCGCAAAGGTCTAGTAGGACCAGTACAGGAAAAAAGAGAGTAGGAATAGAAAAATACTAATAGGCATGGGCTGCATTCAGAAAAGTGCAATGAAACTGCAGATGCGGCATTTCAACAAGGCAGCATGCACTGTGAAGCGCACACAACATTACTTTAAAAGTGTTGATATCAGTTTGAATGTCTGGTTTTCATCATCAAAGCAAGAATGTCAGATCAAGTGTCCAAAGTTTTTATTTTGTTAAACGCACCCTCAAGCTCAAAGACTAGCCACAGATTTTTTTTTATCAAGGACCAAGGTAGTTTGTTTATCATTATACGACAAAAGGCTGTATAGCAAAATTAACGTTTGTGGTCCTTTCATACTGCACACATAATTTAACATATAATTGAGTGGATATTAAAGTAGGGCAACATAACAAACAATAGGCTATAGGCCTCTCATCTAAGAGATAACAACACCCGCAGTGGTGCCTGGTCAGGTGGATCTGGCTGGGTGACTCGTAGTCCGCTGTCCTTAAATCCAAAAACCCTGTCATCTTTTTCCAGTGACTGTTTCTGTCAATGGTAATATGTGTTTCAGCAACAGGAAAACAACAGATGAAAAACAATGTAGTGAAGTCTGAGGGAGCAGGTTGCTGCATCTACATGCTCTACCGTTGCCATAGAAATGATACTGTAACATGGTGAATTAGTTAAAACATTTCCGGGAACTTTGTTGACGCAAAGCAATTAGCACTTCATGGTGTAAATGCCGCAAAGTGTAAGTGATAAAGGAGGCAGGGCAACAGTGTAGCACCGCCGGCCTGATTCCCAACATTGTGACATCAACCCAGACTGGGAATTAGCGTTTATAGTATATTTACAATGACCATATTCTTTCTCTAACCGTAGCCAAGTGGTTTTAAGTTACCCTAGAAAAGAAAAGGCTTCACATGTATAAGATTATTTATATGTTTATGATTTTTTTTCCTGCCTCCCTGTGTGTTTTTTTCGTTTTGTATGACGAGATACAAAAACCAAGTGAAACAGACTCACGTATTATTTTTAGCTTCAGATTTTTATTTCTAGCCAATACCTGTCATATTGTCAAAATACGGCTCTCATCACAAGTTCATCAAGACATAACTCCTCAGTAACTGATATGCTCCAGGTTCAGTTTCAACGAGGCACACTTGGGTGCATGATGGCGGGATAGTTGGCAGTCAGGGAGGACAGACAGTGTAGTGAGACCAAATTTCTGCTTCTGTGTCTGAATATTTCAAATAGTCAAAATATCAGTGATGGAAAAGGACTTAGATAGACTTTTCTCACACCACTTGTTTGGCCCGGGAAAACACACAGACTATAAATAAACATAAGCCAGGTGGATAACAAGGTACAGGTGGCATTCATTGGAGCGCGACAGACAATCAAACAAGTGAGCACACAGACAAAGATTCTGCAAGATCAAGTTACAGTGACAATGTTGCAGTAAAGTACATTGTGTCCCAGAGGTGTTTTTATGGGCTGAACCCACTCCTTCACAGATGCCACTTTGTGGTTATTTGAGCAAACAAGAAGTCTTGGGTGTTTTAAACATTAATGGAGAATTAATATGCAAGTAGACTTAAGTGCTGGTTCAGTGGTAATGACGCGCTTCCTATGTGGTGAGGGGCTACTAAGGATACATTTATAGGAATGTGTGCCTAACAAGAAATCCCCATTATGTAAAAGTGATATGTCAGATTTCTCAATCAGTTTCTTTTTTTTTCATCCTCTATCACCCTCTGAATGTTTTGTGCAGGATATTCTCATTTTAATGAGAACATCCTGCGGGTATTGCCTTGGGGTAGGGTAGCCTCGCTTTTGAGGTCTCCTTTTGAAGCGGGCTCTTTGCTAAATATTTGGGCCACGGGGCTGGTGATATAAATAAATATGGAGTCGTTGTCCCTCCAGTAACGCTTGCCAGTCTCCGTGCCTTCCTCTGCTCTGTTCTGTTTTTTTGAGTTAGAGATTTCAAAGGCCGGGAGTTTCATATTAACACAAAGTCAACCAAGCCAACCTGACCTGTTTTATATTGTTGCAAAAACAAGACTAGAGTAGAGCCCTAAAATTTGAAGCTTAGAAATTGTAGTGGGTATTTTTCAGAATATTATAGACTAAGTGCATAATCAATGAATTGCAAAATAAAGCTTAATTTACAGTCAAAGTAGCTGTTAATAAATACTACTTCACTTGAGTCCAAGAGAGATGCAGGCTCAAGAGAAAACACTACGAACACAAACTGTACATAGCAGCATACAAAAAACAGGTGGAGGTGTCATATGTTGTGTTGTCTCCAACTCCCTGTCCTCTTCCTTTCTCTTTACATCCTCAGTCTGTCTATCAGAATCCTCAGTAGATACAGAGTAGATGTTGAAAATGAGCGAATGACAACACAAATCTTTGATTTCTCTTCAACACAAATTCTCTGCTGCTTTGCCTCGTTTTCCATCTCTCCCTTTCCCTCTTTGTAGCTTTCTGCCCTCTCTTTAAAAAATGATCTGGCTTATCCCTCTAGTGGTTGTAGTCAGGTCGCTCATTAACCAAAACCCAGGCGGCAGGGCTGGGGTCACTTCCTGACTTCACATACCGATGCCACCCTCCCATTGGTTCGGTTATGGGCCAGGACCTCCCATGCCTGCTGTTCTGGGCCCTGGCACAGGATTTCCTGCCTAGCAAGCTCAAGCTTCAGAGAGGCAATGTTTTCCAACCGTGATCCACATTAATTGTGGCATGAAGCTAATGCACCGCTGAGAAAGTCCTCTGTGTTTATGTGGGGTAGTTCCAGTCACAATGTAATTTAGGGTAAGCTACAGAAAACATCTTAAGTTTATCAGAAACATTTGTGACATCCTTCAGGTGGGTCAACACCTGTCTTTAAAAGGATTTCATGATCACAGACGTCAGGGTGACGGGCCTGTTGTCATTTAATCGTGTGATAGAGGGTTTCTTGGGGATCGGGATGACTGTGGAGCATTTGAAGCATCAGGGATCTTCACACGTTGATCTATCGAAGATCTGCATAAAGAAGGGGGCCACCTGGTCAGCACAGGCTTTCAGGCAGGAGGGCGACATGCTGTCTGGGCCTTGGGCCTTCCTGATTTTCTGCACAGATTCAGTGTCAGAATATTTGCTGGGTCCCTTTGTTCCCCCTTGCCACCTCTTCTTCCATGCCACCGTGTCATTTACCCTCTCCTCTCTCCTCTCCAAATGGCTTCTTGTTTTCAGGCTGCAGAGCCTGACTGTTCAGCCATGGCAGAAGGCACATGCTGAGGCTGGGAATGAAGAAGCTGAAAAGGAATAGTAATAGTCCAAGTCTTGACACAGGTTTGGCACACCGAGTCAGGGTGGTTTTAGTGTAGATGGGACAACAGGTAGTCTAACATATCCTGTTACCACTGCGATTGCTTTTGGCAGCTTAATCTCCAGGAACCCAGCTGGGCATGTGGATGGTTAGACGGGCATGGAGAGACGTGTGGCTGTTGTTTCATCTTGATGCTTTACTAAAGTTTTGGCTAAACCCACTCTAACTTTTAGATGCGGCTTGTATGATGCTGTTGCTATTCAAATAGAAATGGGCCTCTGTGAGCTTCGGGGACTTGCTTCTCTGTGTGCATGTGCAGGTACAGTATGTGTGTATCTGTGCTCTTATTAGATTTCCCCAAAGTTTGTTTTGATTCCAGTTTAATAAAAACCTAAAGCACAGATACTGTAGCTTTACCAGACTTCGCTCTGGGGCATAATTTAACTGCAGCTTATGGTAATGCAGTCATCATCTTTTTTCTCTATATGGAAATGACCTGCACATTTCGGTCTGAAAAGTTATTTTAAAAAAGTGTCTCTTTGGAAAAACACATTTAAATTATCAATCACACCTAATCTCTGTGTGAGCTCTCAATTTATATTCCCTCAAAATGAAATAAACAAACAACCAAGCAAACAGATTAATAAATAAACACATAAACACATAAATAGATAAATATCTTTGCAGTTCATTAGCATTTAGCTTCTTTCCCCCTGTGCAGCCACACAGTTCTTCCAATTGCAATCTGTTCAATTACCCCCCACCCCACCCCTCCCCAGGCCTTCTCTCCTGTCCCCTTTTTTTGTAGTGCTACACCCGCCTCCTCCTGATCTGCTTGTTCTGAACTCTTATAGCCAGGGGGCAGTTTGAGGAGGGTTGAGTGGAGCCTGTTTTGTGAAAGATTTTTTTGTAAGAAGCAATCTCCCTTCATAGGCTGCCATATCATGTACAATCCATTACATGTTGTCAACAGCATAAAATAGTTCTGCTATACTGTTGAAATTCAGTCAGTATAATTTATGCAAATGTTCTGTTGTGTTGAATGCAACCCAGTGTAGACCTGTAAAGACTCATGTAATCGTATTTATAGAAATGTATGGAAATTAGAAATAGGCTCATACCTGCGTGTTATCCCCTCCGACAGTGAGATGACCTCCCTGTCTTTTGTTAGTCATAGATTTTTGGGAAATGTGATTGAAGAGGTTGCAGCTGCACACCGCACACCTTGTTAAAATTCAATGAATGGCCTCCTGTTTATGCCCTGTAGTTTATTTTCACTGTCTGGAAGATTCTGTTCTGTTAGCACGAGGGCCGAGTCTCTCACTACCACGAGTATGAAGTGTAAACAAACTCTTTGTTCTTCTGAAGTAGCCGCTGAGTGGGAAGCCTTTCCCAGAGTGTTATCTTTGCTTAATCAAACACCGAGCTGGTCGTGAGTTGTCTGCCGCAGTGTTTCTCCGACTCTCAGTTTGCCAGCTTTCAAAAATAGTTTTAGAACATGTAATGACGTTTCAATTCGAGAAGACCTGCATTGTGGTAAGCTGCCTCTGGAATTCACCAGTCATGCAGTCATGCTTAATTAACCAACAATGGGTTGAGGAGAAATACTACAAGCAGCTACTCCCCACCACCCAACACCTGATTACAGTGTGCTTCTGCCCTACGACTTGGGAGGACAGTCGTAAAATGGACCATCTTCTTCATAACATGTTATTATATTACAATAATCCGACATTACTGAGGCCTTTTAAACCATAATCCATCACAGTTCCAGAATAAAAGTAAAGTTTAAACTTAAATAAACACTCTCCCTGAATATTTATATAGTATTTACATTCACCCCCCTGAAGCACACGGTGTGTAAGCACATGTAGTATATGCCTCAGGCTAAACATGACTTCTAACTGTATTCATAGTTGAGTTTGGCAGTTAATGTCTTCTGAAGATGACATGCTCCTATTCCTACTACGGCTGTGTTCGAAACGGGCTAAACTGCGGTCTCAGAAGGTGTCTAACAGGACAGCGAGGCATCGAGTGCTGTTCCAAACGGCTCAAACATTTCCGAAAAATGGTCAAGACGGCGGACAAAGGAGGCGATTTCATATACAAATAGACGTTTTTAAAAGTTTGTAGTAGTTTTCTCGCTTCGATTTCTGAAAAGTTAGCAAGAACTAAACATTGAACTATCATATCAGCCTGTGACTGTGACCAGCCCAGTGTGTTCAGTGTGATTTCTGGGGCATCTGTTAGCCATTGGCCTTTTCATTAGCATGTTAGCTGATGCTAAGGCTAGCATCACTTCTAACAGCCGGAAGAGACGCAAGACGGCGTGCTGAGGTCACAAGTTGCCGCAACTGCTGCCCTAGAAGGCTGTTCAAAACCAGTGTTAACAGAGACGCGGCCTGAGGCAGCTGTCTATTACGGTAGCGAGGCAGCTGCCTTCTGTTTCGAACACAGCCCATTCACAGCATGTGAATCCAAAATACTGGTCTTTGCTGCAGGAGAGGACATATGCATGCTGATGTCTACCCATACTGTGCGCACACACACACACACACACACACACACACACTCAGATTCAGGCTGGAGGTTAGGTCGTAATTTGCAGGAAATGCGACTGGCTGAGTCAGAGTACACAGTGCAATGAAACACCCTGCCTCAGACCCTCAAACTCATCCATCCTCCACTCCAGCATGTTTACATCTCTATCTTTTTGTACTATTCGCTGCTCTGGTTGTTTTAAATCTTCTCTACAGCTTCCCACTCAAAGCTTTCTCCAAACTGGCCATGCCCAACAATACATCTTGTACTGTTAAATGAGAATGAAGTGAAATTGGAGACTGAATGAAAATATTTTCTCACAAAACATGGACATTTTGGTCATCTTACTAATCTACTTAGAACTAACTAAATAAACTCAAATCCTAATTTGCAAAAGAGTTACTTTGCCAATTCAGCCTACTTTTAACTAAACTAGCTAAACTTCCCAGCAAAATAAAAATGTCTTTGCCTGCTTGGATAAAAATACTGTATAATACAAACGTACACTGTTGTAGTGAACTGCACTGCAGCCTTTGATAAATTAGTCTTTGTTGGCAGTTCTGATCTGTAGGAGGCATGACAGCATTAGCCCTCATTTCTCAGTCTACCACTACATACAGTGGTGTTACTTGATAATGGTTGTTAAAAAGGGGGCCCTTTTTGCACCGGGCAAGAGGTGTTCTGTGTTTTCATAAAAGGCAGCTGAGGAAAATGCAGAATGTACTTATGTGTGTGAAATGGATTTGCTCTTTGAGCTTTGCATTAAAAAGGGCCTAGAACATTTGGAAATGAGAATATTTGCCCCTGCCAGCGTTGAATTCCTTCATTTACTGTAATGCACATTAGCTGCGCCTATGTAAGATATTTTTTTTGCTACAAAAACCCTTTGGCGGGTTGGTATGTGTGTGCGTGTGTGTTTGTATGTGTCTCCTCGTCCAGGTCCTGTTTCAGACGAGCCATCCAGCTCAGGTTCATCTCAGTTCAGCAGGTTTCTGTTGTCAAATGTTCTCTGTTATGCTTCAACCACCAACAGTTAAATTGAGGGGAAAAAGTTTACCAGATACAAATCCAACTGATTCTCTAGCTGTGTTTGACGCCAATGTAGCTTTCTTTTTTTATCTTTGTCTTTTGTTTTTTTCTTCTTTTCCATCTCTTCCACTAGTATTTTGATGGTTTCAGACCCCAGGATAAAACACAGTTGTTTCTCTTGTCAAAAGAAATCTCTTATAGCACGTCTTGTCATGATGAGCCAGTCCTGAGTGCTCCAGGTGCTGCTCTGCGGGTGTCCTTATGAAAATACCAAGTGCCTCATTGACCTCTTTCTGTTCATAATGTCCCACTTTAAGTGGCAATTTCTTCTTTGCACAAAATGACCATAATATAGCTGCAAGGAGCTGATAGGGCTGTTGATCAATACCAATTACTGAACGATTTCCCTGCCATGTGGAGGGATTTCTTTCAAAACTCATTTTCTAATTTGCACGCTGTTTCGGAACAAAAACCTCCCTTGGAGTTTCAAGATCCGTCAAATCCAGAAGCCCAGACACTGATAAGTATTGAATGTACAAATATACCCACATGGAGTACAGTGTCCGCTCTCACTCTATCCCCCTCCTTATCCTAGTGTCTCTCCGCCTCGCTCCATCCTCTCTCCCTCTTGTTCACACACTTGCCCTTTTAACGTTAAACTTTGCTGTCAAACCTGAGCTCAAAGACAAATGTTTCCCGTTGAAATGAGAATTGATTTTTCCAATGACCTCCGTAATCAGGGGTTCGTACGTTTTCATTTCGATAAGACGCGGCGAGGGACATCGTTGCAGTAATGACTGTTCCTATGAGGAACTGAAGGGCACCAGCAGTTGGTATTGGTGCGATGCTGGAAGTGGGAGTGGAGATGACTGGAACGTCATGTGGTCGCTAGGAAGGTTATGTTGTACCAGGAAGTTGAAGACACCCTGCAACCTCTAGTGTGCCCTGGAGTCCACTCGATCAGAGGGAGGTAGTAGTGTCATAGCTAGTAATTTTAGCTTTCCAATGCTCTAAAGTGGCCAGTTTCATTATAATAAGTAGATCTGGAGTACCATTTGACCTATAATTATTATTTCCATAAAATAACAACCTACAAAGATGTGACTTAGTGCCGCCTCTCACATGTAGAGCACGCAAATGACAGAATAACGGGCTGAGACCGTCTGCTTGAAGCATGAGGTCAAGAATGGTAGGAGAGAAATCGACAAAAGAGAGAAAATATTATGCCACGAAAAAGTCGGAGTGACAGTGTGTGCCACACAGACAGATTTAGTGACAAGGAGGAGATGGAGGAAAGTGGATGTGGAGGGCAGGAGTTGGAGCCAAACTTAATGGTCTATGCAGTGGCGAGAAGCGAGGTAAATCAGCCTATAAATCCTTGCTGATGTACCAGGCCAAGGCTTGGCACGGTCCCCTGCCAGCGGTTAGCGGTTGCTTTCCACCTGACTTCCCCCCCGTTCTTTTGGCTCTTATTTCTCTCATTCTGCCTTCTGTTTTGTTGTCCCTGTCGTGACACAGACATTTGTGGCTCGATTTTTTGTGATGTCAAATACAGATAGTGACAGAAAAAGACTTGAACTTAAACCCTTAACCAAGGTTCTACGCGGAAATATGTTTTTATTGAAAAAACAACTAGAATTATTGGCATAAGTTTTCTTCTGGCTGACCTGGGGGCTTGTTGGGGCTGTGAGACTTTGTCACATCATCCCGTCCTTCTCCCCCATATTCCCCGTATCTCACCACTAACAGACAAAAACAAAAACATCTTTTGAAGTCTATGCATGCAATATCATTACATGATTGTAATAAATCCAACACATTTGACATCTTTATTCCACCACAATGCAGCTAATTTGATTTAAGGTGCCATATACTGTATATGCTAATGGAAAACCTGCACCTCCTACACATGGACATCAGTTAACTCGAGGGAGAAGTGCAGTCATGGTGAATTTGTTGAAGCATTTAGATGGCGTTTGGTAATCACATTCAATTCTCCCCAATTTGGTATATTCTGGTCTGTACCATTTCTAACTACACTGTTGTCAGTGTCAGGTGATGTAGTATAAAGAGTGAGAAAGTCTGCGTAGGGAGTTGGTCGGTGCAGAGGGGTAGGTCAAACAAACACTGGACTTTCACCCAGCTGGCCGGTGTTCATTTCACATGTGAAGCTAACTGTCAAAGTTCTTAACACTTAAGTTAAGCTACGTAAGATACGTAAGCTATAACTGTTATTTGTAACCAACTTGAGTTACTTAAGTTAAGTAACTAGGGCGGTCCCTGACTAAGCTTTTTTCTTTTCGTGTTTATTTACAGCATTATATGATATGTATATAATGCAGTTTATACTGTCTCCTTTTTTCAAAACTCTGCACGCAATTCCCAAAACTGCTCACACAAAATGCAAAATGCCTCATATCTCCTTCAAAATAAAACACTGCATTCAAAATGCCTTAAACACATCCCAGTATGAAGCATTGTCATCAGATGGCATACACTTTTTTTCACAACAGTAAATTATTATATATACCATTTACACACTGTTGCTCTAAATCTAAAGCTCTTTTGTCTTTCAAAGGCTTACGTGTACACACCATGTTTTAGAGTGAAAGTCTTGAAAAGTACACTTTAAACACCAATGCAATGTTGAATCAAAGGAAGCCATAAACACATTGAAACCAAAAGTAGAATTTTTACTTTTATTGCTAAAAATTAATAATCATTTTACAATACAGTTAAAACAAATCGCTCCACATTTGCTTTGTACTGTTACATCCTTCGTGCAGGCTAAATCAACACTTTGACATGATACCAGTGGTACACAGGATGGTAATATGACTTGCATTAGCTGGGGAAGCAATGTGGAAAGCGACACACCGGATAACACGAGCAACAGCTCGGCGTTAGCCAGCGAGCTAATGTGACCCTCTCCGTCACTCCAGCTTTTCTAATGTTCACTGTGTTTTTACTCTACATCATCTAAATCTGTTTGCTCTGATGGGCTTCAGCACGTAAACATTTGTTGTTGTTTTTATCCTTACGCGGAGTCTGTATTTTGCTGTGAGCCAGTTGTTTGTCGTTAGCTGCCGTGTTGTCGCTGTAGTCTGAGAGAGGCTCGGCAGCGCGCACAGGCGTCCTCACATTAAAAGCAGAATAGAATCTGATGCAAGCAAAAGAGCAAACAGGCCTGTGCTTCATTTCTAAGCCCACTGACAATAAGGCAATGAAAATTTGATTTATTAATAAGCATTTAATTGAAAAACTACATATAGCCCATTTAAGTAGAGAATTATGTGTAGTGTTTTGTAAAAAGTGTTTTATGCAATTGGAAACTGCGTTAAAGGCTGAGAAACAGCTTATGGTTCTGTGAAGATTCGACTGTGAGATTGGGAGTTCAATCAGGCTCTTCCTATCAAATCATCAAATCTTTGACTATTCGCCCCTGTAGGTAACTAACTATAACTGAACTAAAGTTATGGAATTTACGACTGTGGCTCAGGAGTTAGAGCGGGTTGCCCGTTACACGGAAGGTCGGTGGTTCAATCCTGGGCAAGATACTGAACCCCGAATTGCCCCTGGTGGCTGTTCCACCAATGTATGAATGTGTGTGAATGGTGAATGCAGATGTAGTGTAAAAGTGCTTTGAATGGTCAAAAAGACTAGAAAAGCGCCATACAAATATGGAGCATTTATATTTATCTGATGTAAATATATACCTATATTAACTAAAATCGTGATCTTAGCCAAGTTAATCAAGTATTTTTGGTACCTGAACCTCACCAAACCCGAGTTGCAAATGTATTATTGTTGACCGTGGAACCCTGTGCATCCAGAAATGAAGCTTAAGGGGTACCCAGTACATTAGAAGTGATGCAAGGGTCTAGACCATTCATAAGATATTTTTAGGCATTTAAAGACAGAAAACAACATCTTCTTAGCAGTATCAGTTACCATTGTCTTCCTGAATGTCAATATACATTTTTAAATGCTGAAGGCTTGTAGCCTGACAATAGCATTCTGATGTAATTTTTAAAATTCTATTTCACAGTAAGATATAACTTGAGTGAATAATAAAAAGCTTCCAGGCTTGTTCTAATGCTTTTTGAGGGTGATTGGCCTATGACTGAACTCAAGATGTTCTGCAAAACTAATTTCAATGTATCTCATTGCATTTAGTACAGAAAAATAGATGCTGAACTTAAAGACTCCTATCTTGCTGTTCTGGAACAGATGCAGAGCGGAGGGCGATCTCTAACATGTACTGCATTGCAAGTACAATACATAGATATAATGTGTGCACACAGCAGCACTGACAACATGTACAGTGCTGTCATTTTAGACAGTGTTTCCATACTTGTTATAAGATGTCTGACATGTATATAGGACATCATCCTCATACCTCGTTGCATATGCAGCTAACCCCGAAGCAATGTGTTCCTCAATGCACTTTAGTCAGAGCCAAAGGTATTTGCATTAAGACACATGGCGTGCATCACCATTATCTGTCCACTTTACTGGGGAATGTCAGTGTGTCACACCATTACAGTTTTCTCTAGGCCACTGGTTCTCAAGATCCAGCCTGTAATTAAACAAAAGTCCAAAAAAAAAAAAAAAAAGATTTGAAGGTAAGAAACGGCTGTGTGGGTCTGTGTATATGTTAAAGCAGCATGGAAAAGGTGAGTGGTATATGCTCAACTTGATCAGAATAGTAGAAAGGTGCAGAGCTTTTTTTGTGATGTATTATTCAGTTTAATTTCTCACAACAAAGTGAACTCCTTTATGACCTTTGTAATGCTAAGCTTTACCCAGATCTATCACATTTAGATAAACGGGGAGGACTCACCCCTGTGGCTTAATACCGTGTATATCTATTGGTAGACTAGACTATTTAGACTAATTGAAGCGCAGCATGGTGTTTGATAAACAAGCTGTTCCCCCCACTGCATGAGACTAATAGAATCTCCTCAGTTGAATTAATAATGGCGCAATGATTTAGTCCATGTTTATGTGTGACATTAGGGGTTAAACAAGTAGGGGGAAAAGCTGCAAAAAGGAAATAATTTGTAAACACAATTTAGTTCTAACTTCTTTGGTTTTTGGTTTTTAGCACCCAATCTTAATATAATTTAGCTGTTTTTAATTGCATATATGTGATGAGATGTTATTCTAGTCTACAAAGTTATATATATTTGTTTGTTTTGTGCACAAAACATGGCGATAGCGTGCCATACAGTAGTGGAGTGGATTTTCCCTTCAAGGACCGCTGTTTTCAGCCATTGCGTAGCTTTAAGTGGCTACTATTGAGTGGCTAGCTGGTTACAGACTGCCAAGTGCCACTTCACATATTATTCAGTGTCTGCAGTGGAGTTGCCCTGTAGCAAAGTGGAGGATAAGAGTAAAACACTATAAAAACCTGTGGCAAATGGATACATCTTTTCTCCGACCGGCGGAGAGCGCACCGGGATAGCGCGGCTCTGTTTTTGCTGGGTCATTGTAGATGCGGCGTCAAGACCCAAAGGCTGTCATTCACATTTGATTGAAGCTGACATTTTGTTGGCGCTCACCTTCCCGCCCTCTCTTGATACATGGAATCAGCCCTGGTTTGCTTGTCAGATGGCTTCCATTAGTTGGGCGGTTAGGTGTATTAAAACCACTCTCTGGTGGATTACAGTGTTGATAGTCTTGTCAATCTCTCTCACTCAAATGCCAGGCTTCACAGAGATTCCTCCTCTTTCTCTCTGATTATCTACCATTTCTTCCCCACTGATTGTTCATCCTGAAATCATCATCCTGAATGATCACAGCAACTGCTATAAATAAAAGTGAGTCAGGATAGCCTAGAGATCATGATACAGAGTGGTGTGAAAAGCAAGTGAGAATACCTTTAAATTTTGTTAGGTTTCACAATAGAGCCTACTGTTCAGGGAATTCAAGTCTGAATCATAACATTAGGTAATTTCCATCCACAGACATATTGTAATTCGATAAAATCCTGTAAGTAAAGCACAGATATGCCACTCTCTTAAATGGCATAAAATAAATTTGCATCATCTCCGTTCCTGTAGGCAGCAGTAATGCGTCAACACTAACTGTAGCTAAGCGCCATTATAATAAAAAAGAGACATGTAGGAGTTGGTTGCATGTGTGGTAGCTCACTAAAAAGGTATTTTTCTCCTGTGGTTTGTGCACATTTGTAGTAAGTACATTTAGTTATATATATTATGCCCATATTTGAGCAAACCTATTCAGCAAGATATTTGATATTTCCATTTATTTTGATATTTCCTTCTGTCGCCTTCCCAGAGGCTCTACATCAACTTATTGGCTGAAATCCATGTAACTATGGCTTAGTTGTTGTTTCAGAACAATGGGCAGCAAATATTCAGCGGTCTGCCATGTGCTATGTTCTTATCCGGGATCAGGTTTTGGGGTTTTTAGCAACCCATAAGCGTGTTGGGTATGTAGAAGAGCAGAGAAGAAATGCACAGCCATGACCCAATCTGTCCGAGGATGCAAAGTAATTCAGTCTTAAGCAATTCCCGTTGAGTGACAGCCCAGGCGAGCGGCCTTGATTTCCCCTCAGCGCCGTCGCTCCATCTTTAAGCTAACCTCATACATAAAAAGACCACCAATTAGGAGTTAGTCAGGGCTGCCCACCATCCTGGATTATGATTCCATAATTTAGTGTGCTGGAGGTCACTACACTTACTCTATCTCTGCGGGGGGAACTTCATTTGGAAACGGCCTTGCCAACAGAAGTTGATGGCTTGCTAATAGCTGCCAGCTCCAGGCAAAATTGCCTGTCAATGAAGGTAATTGGGCACATAAGCCATTGTGTGCACTGTCATTCCATCCACATTCAGATGCTCTGTAAAACCTTTCAAGAAAAGGCAGTCAGTTATATCACCATGCTGTTAAAGCACACCTACTATGTAGCTTGATGGAAATAACCCTTAGTCAGACAAGAATTCAAACTGTTATTTTGGCTATTTTTCTGTTTTACACTGCACATGTCCGCTGTATTAGGTATCTAAATATTTATCATTAATTGTCAGATGCACAGAGCTCATCAGGTGTTACTGAGCAGTCAGTGCTGGTAGATGCCTTGCAGTGGATGCCTTCTTTGGGGAGTTAGTTGGATTGGCCCAGCCATGTCACTGCACTGCATAACAGTATTCAACTGTGGCAGTTCCTTTAACACATCAGTTTAGCCAGCTGGCTGATTAGCCTCTTCACACATGTTTTCTCACTGTCACCAACTGTATTTTCTCTTTCCTTTACATTTGTCCCTGAAATTCTCAGCTGTACCTGGGTGACCACAGGTGTCCAGCAATGATTTATGCCCATCTTCCTGTACTCTCTCCTCCACACCCACATATCCCAATCACCAGTGACTGCAATCAGGTTAGGTCTGCCTATCACAAAGTGAGGCTACTGAGGAGAAGCTGAGAATAGCACCAAACAATCGATAGGCAAGCACTGAAATTCAAGAGGAGGAAGGGAATGCATAGCAAATGCAATTTAGGGTACCAGGAAGCAGTAAGGCAACTGCTTAGGATTTCTTATACATTATTACACGGATGTAGCTTTTTATGATAAAGCTCATAAACAAAACACTGTACATGTGAATGAATTTGTGTGGGTTTTGCTGCAGGTAAGAACAAGCACTGACTTTAATATTTACTGGCAGTGAACACATAAGGTAATCTCTAAGTGAGAAAAGAAAGATACAATCATTTTAGACCTGGAGGGGATTTGATCTGGTACCAAAGAGAGAGGAAAAAGAGGGGCTCTATCCTCCAGCCATACTTCACCTTCATAGCTCCCATAAACCAGGAAATGTTCCAGTGTAAGAAAAATTGATTTGCAAATGGAGAAAACTGTGAAACCAAGGACATAAAACTATATAAGTGGTAGCTCTCATCTGAGTATCAGTATGTACATAAAATATAGGGGGGGAGTTTGAAGAGAAATATAAGATCCATTACTGGACTGAGCTGGTGAGAGTCCAGTCACCTCCTTCACTGTCCTCCCATCTTGACCCATGTTCCACTATGTTCCACTATTTTTTCACAACTCTATCTCTCATTCTGCCTCCCTCTTTTCTTCATCTTATTTTATTTACCATGTATCATTTTTTGCGTAGGTCTGACCTGGGACCCTGTCAGCTGCTGATTGAGGCCATCAATTATTTAGCTAGACACAACAGAGTTCTGGCCAAAGTCCCTCCTCCAACTCCTGCCACTGACTCAATTCTGAAGCTGCCTGGTGAATTATTCACTAACGTCCTCCCTTCCCCATGGCTACAGACCTACAGAGCTACTTCACTTTTGAACTTCATCGGTTTTCAGCCTAAGGTGTCAAATAAAGCCTCAGCTAATGCACACACAACTGCAGGTTCGTTCTGAACTTCCACTGGGGATTTATGTTGCTTTCATAAGCCCGGCTTAGCAAAGATGTGGCATAATCTTATGGCTTTAAAATTATTTACATGGCAGAGCAAGGTGGGGCTTCAAGTATGTTTACCAAGCAGGGACACGTGTTATCCAGTAAAGCTATGCCATATGGCTGATTGCAGTGCCGCAACATAGGTCCGATGAATGATCTAAGAACAGCTTTGGAGATGTAGAAGGTGATGGGGGGGGAAGCATGAAAAGCATATTTCAAATAGAGCTTTTATAAAGCAGTATATGGAGATAAGAGAAGAGAGCAAAGTTGTACAGAACCTCTGCGGGGGACGGCTATCATTGGAGGCTTTTTCTATAATGTCTGCTTATTCTAAAGCCAAATGAGTTCTTGTATAGAGACAACATCAGCAGTGTTTTTAAGTAGCAGTGCGTAGGTGACAGCGTGGTAAAAGAGCGGATATGGGTGGTGGGGGTCGGGGGTAGTGGGGTTGTCTGGATTTATCCCTACAGTCAAGTCAATAGCAAGCGCTACCGAGTGCACAGTGTGGCCTCTTTGTATTGTAAACGTAGGAGGCAGGCCTTTCACTTTCCCCAGGACTCGACTGCTGTAAGGCTCCCTGAGGCTGCGGTGCTGAAGCAACACACTTGCACACACAGTCACACAATCAGACTGCATGACTACCCCCACCCACCATGTAGTGTGCTGAGATTTTTCTCCCTCTGAAGCGCATATAACATGCCCACACATTCCTAATATAACTCAAAAGCTTCATCAATCTTATTCTTCCAAAATTACATTCATTCATTTTGTTTCCTGCTGAACATATTTTCTATTATAATAAGCTCAGAGATGCAACTACAATACAGCTTCGATCTATGCTATTTAATAAAGATGTAAGGTTCAACAAGCACCATGCCAAGCCCCCAAAAAAAAGGACAAGACTGCCACAGCCGCTGAAGTTGTGTAATGAGTTTTCAGTTGGCTTAAATAAAGTTACAGGTCTTGCTAATCATCGTTGTCTTCAGACAAGCTGTTAAAATTTAGATTAGATTTGTTTTTTTGTGCCACTGCAGCTGAGCAGTGGAACAGGTAGCGTCCAAGTTGAGCATTAATTAAGGACACAAGCAGGGAAGGAGTCCAAGTTAGCATTTGGCTTCTGACGCCTGCTTAGCATCTATCCTCAAAAGGAAATAAGATGAATAGGAACGCTGGAGGAAGTGGCGTGATGAGCGGGGAGAGGTCAAATCAATGGGGCACTGATTCGGCGAGCGCATTCATCACAGGATTTGGCAACAGGAAAATTGTAAGCACAATGTCCTGTTTCTTAGCAGAAGTGTTACTTCCCGCAAGTCCATCTCGTATTGATGTGTGTGTTTGTTTGTTTGTACTTTGGCTCCACAAGGTTGTAGGATGTGTTTTGTATTCTAACCCAGACCTGTAATTTATGGGCTGAGCGCAGTCACTGACCCACCGACAGAAAGGATACTCACAAAGGAACACCAAAAATGAAAAATCCTTCCAAACCTAATCACAAATCTGTGTCCACTGACTACCGGAACATCCAAGCTGTGGATGGTGGACTCTTTCTTATGGCGCTTCATCTAGTGTCAGCGGACACCAATCGGGCACTTGCCTAGCATTGATCTTACAGTATTGACAGAGTTATTAGCTTACCCTGACTGATGCCTTCACAGGTATTAATGGTTATTGGACTACCGGAGAAACAACGTATGCGATGTGTGGAAGAAAAGTCAGTTGCCCATGCATGTTTTATTCACATCCTCACATTTGAAAGATTGAGGGAGGAAAGGCAGACTCTAGTGAGGAGGTACATGGTCACAAATGAAGATTCATATGCGTTGTTAACAACAGCTAAATGTGTTGTTTCCAATCTAGAAATATAGTATAGCATTACAAAACTCTAGGTTGTATATTAAGGGATTTGTGACATGCCAGGCAATAAAAAGAAGTCTTTCCATTTCTTTTATTTCTCTCTAAAGACTGATCTCTCCTCAGCTCACAAGGACAGTGTGTTTCCCTGGAGTGAGTACTTCTGTGGCTGTCAGTGCATTAAATGAGAAGGGAGACAGAGCAGTAGTGCTCTTCGATTTGGTTGAGGTCATCCTATTGTTGCTGGTGGCATAGCTACAAGGCAGATGGGCCCGGCCCCTATGTGAAATTAGTAAAGTAGATGTCCTTGGTGGCATTGGCTGTTTTTTACCAATACAGGTATCTTTTCTTTTCTTCAAACACGTAGTATGTGTGCATGCACACATTCTGCATCCTTGCCTTCACAGACACTTGAGAGGGTGAAGGGTTTTTGAAAGTCAGTACCAATATGTTAGTAGTTTCAGTTTGAAGGTGCCTCGAGGCGATAATTTGGCGCAGATACTTAATATTTTAGATCAGCCCATTAACTTGTCAAAAAGTCAGATAAATCATATGGGTTTCCCTTAGAAATTTGTCTCAACAGGAAAGAAATTGTGTTTTTGCCGTGGGAAACTAAGAGACTTGATAGGACGAAGTCCAAATTGAGGCAGATTTCACTGTAGGTTTTCCAAACTGACAGCCCCGAAACTGTGAGTAAAGAAGATTAATCACTTCAGAGGTAGACAACACTGGCTGATATATCATTTCTTTCCTTCCGTTTTCAGATCCTAGAAGTTAACAATGTACATTAAAGCCCCCGTGTCCCAGGTTTCTTTCTTTTCCTGACATGCCACATGACATCTGTTTTTAGTTTCCAACCGTCTTCACACGTGTTTCTCATCATTTGGGAGCTGTGATATGAGAGCTATAGAGACCCAGCATTTTTAGATTAATTGGTCGTTGTGGCAAAAAACAATAGAGGTTCTCAGGAAGACAACTAACTTTAAAACACTAATATCGCCTATCCGTAACCTCACATATGAACCTAATTTACCACTGGTTTTGAAAACTGTAGGTGCACTGTACGGCCATGGGCAGTTACAGAAATTGTAAAATTATGATCTTTTCTGATCAGCCACCTAACCTTAACTAATCTAAAACTAAAACGTGTTGGGAAAAGGTCAAGCTCATGGTTAAAAGAAGCCAACATTGACTGTTTTTAGCAGACAAAATGACAAACCACCGCCGCTGGCGTTAAAGCCAGATGCTGTAACAGCAGCGACTGAGACGCCATTGATCCTCTCAAAGTATCCATGAATAATACCTTGAAATACTGCCTTAATTCCTATGTAAACAAATTTACTTAATTACTAATTGGAATTGCTCACGGTCTCTTCTCTCGCTGATCCCATTCTCCATCCTGCAGCCTCTCCCTCCCTTGGTTTCCTTGAGCGCTCTGCCCACTCCACATCCTCCGCCACGTCCTTCAGAGGAGGTGGAGGCACTGAAAGCAGAAATAGCCACTCATGCATCACTACAGTCACACAGCCTTGTTCACTCCTCGTCTCTCACTCCATCTCCCTTTTGTCTTTTAAACAAAGGGGCAAGCATATCAGGGAGAGTGTTAGCCCTCTTGAGAGTGCTGCATCAACCTACCACCTTGCAGCTCCTACGCTTTACTTTTATACTTCTCCTCGTCAATTTTTAGCTCTGGCAATGATAAAATATGATAATAGCATTAAGCGTGTGTGTATTCATGCCAGTTGAAATGAGAAGCACAGGGCACTGATTGTAGAAGGATTTAGTGTGAATTGCCCAAGGATCTTCTCTCGTGAAGAACATTCGCCTTTGTTTTCCCGCTTACACTCCCGTCCTTCATTTCTCTTTCAGTGTTCAGCTCGCTTTTGGTTTTCAAGTGGTAACGTATTCTCCAGGGTCACATCTATGAAAAATGGAAGAATAAACACAAAAGTTGAGAATGAAAGAGACACGCACACTGTAGAACACTGATTTTGAAAGTTTAACTTTAAGCATCCGATAATCAGCCTGAACCTGAAACACAACCGATATTTGTATCTGAGGAAGCAAAGAAGAATCTTAACCATGGCGCCTTTCTCTCTGTTTGTGCATGTAATTAGGGTTTGATTTACTAAGGCAGCAGCTAATTACATTATCCGAAACGTGGACTGCCTTCTAGTTAATGCTATCGCCATATTGGATTAGCAACTCAGGCTCCAGTTCAAGTTTAATGACCGCACAGCCACGGCTCTCTGTCCTCACTTCATTTGGCGTTATAAAATACTTACATGTTGATTTATTATTGATGGTCTTTCTCAGAATGTTTTCTTTGTTTTACTAATTCACTGCAGCCCCCCCCCGCTCACTTTCGTGGTACACTCGCCCTTTCTCTACTGTCACTGAGATTTATGTGGAATGCAGGTTCATTTAAATTCCTCCTGGCCGACACAGCAGCGATCCTGCACAGATTTGCGCCTTGCTTTTTAGAGGCAGTAATTTTCCCACCAAAAGTGACTCTTGTAAATCGTGTGAATCCATCAGAAAGCGTACTAAAGCATACTGATGATACCTCCTCTTGTTGTTTTTTTTTTTACACAATTCTCTCTTTAAATGCATATAAATGAAGGAGAGAGTTGCACCAATTGCACACAGTTGATAAACAGTGCACATTTCACACTTAGTTGAACAATGCATGTGGAGAAAAAAAAGACTTACCAAATTTGTTTTTATATATACATGATACACAGTAATGATCACACATGTCAAGCGGTCTGCACAAGTGTTACTCACTTGCTACTTGCACAACGCAATAAAAGTGTGTATGAGAGTAATTAACGAAATGAAGGATGAAGATTGCGTGTGAGCTCCGACGGGCCCGTGGCAAAAATGATGTGGTATTTAGTGAGTTGGATCTTCTCTCTGTTCTTTTCTTGAGGCTTTAGCGCTCCAGCTAGCTACGTGCTGCTGTAAATATCAAGATCATACATCACCACAGGGCTTAAACAATATGTCGTTTTTCCTTTTTACCTACTTGGTCGATAGAAAGACAGAGAGAACAGAAAGTTTAGCGTGTGGCCACTACACGCCCATCTGCCTATGAATATGCACTCAAAGTTACAACAAACACACCCCCACGTACACTTCACATGACGACCCACATGTGAGGGCGAGAGTACAAGTGAAGGCATTTTAAGTGAGGAGGAGTTTGTGAAGTCTGTGAAACTACTGTCAGAGTGACCTTCTCTCCTACGATAGGGTTTACCTTGTTCAGGTTGTGAGATAACAAGGGGGCTGATACCCAAACATGAACTTAACATGGCCTTAGATCAATGAAAACTTCTACTTCAAACTTAATTGTGCAAGTAGCTGCACTGAAAGTAACTCGACACAAAATTATGCCCTCAATGTCTAGTCGGTTAAGTAGGGCAATTCAAAAAAGTCACAAAGACAAAAAGAATTCATCCTGGAATGAGAGATAAAGTAACTTTTAACAGAGAGGGTTTTGAGGGTTTTTCCCCTTAAAAGCAAGACTATGTAACCTTTTTTGAACAGCTGCCACAACTTGCAAATAGAGGATTGTGGTTATGAAAAGTGGTTTAACAATACTTCAAGTAGAGAGTCAGTGAAATGACAGTTACAGTTGCTAGACACCGGTCGACTTCAGTCTGCTTTCCAGCCATTTTCCAGCACCTGGGAGTCTTCGTCCTCTCATCCTGTTGCCTGGAAGGGCGTGTCTGGAGTCCACCCCCATTCATTCAATTGCAGGGTGTCACCATGAGATGGCGCTTCGTTCACAAAAACACATTCACACATAAACAAAATGTGACCACACTACACAGCAGAGTCATGTTTCTTTTTTTAGGCCACATTTTGGGCATTTTTATCCCAGACTACCATGATCAAACTGCAATAACAGGCATGTCATAGAGTCAGATTTGGTCTGAATACAGTGATTGGAGTCCCACCAACTGGAAACCGCCACAGAATTGTGTGTTTATGAACTTTGTGAAACGCTGGGTATGACCAAATCTTTTTTTATTATTATTATTATTACGCGTGCTGTATTGTAAATTTGTTTTACATTTGGTAAACGCACACCGTAAAGTCTGTTAATTAATAATGGTTAGCCACCATGTGTATTGAATTGCGTTGCTTATGTATTTAGATACTTTAGATACCTCCACTCAGTTTTAACAATGGATGATCGCCCATACCAGCCATACATTATTGCTTTTGCTGTTTAAACATGTACACATCTAGGGCTGACCCCGAGTAGTCGAAGATTCGATGCTGCGATGGGCGGAGCCTGATTCGACTGTCAATCTCACAGTCGAAGCTTCGCAGCGAAACAAGGATCATGCCATTTTGGCGATATGGGGATGTTTAATGTCTGATTTTACATAGAACTGCTAGTTTAGCTCTTTTTTAGCTCTCAATAACTTAATAAACAGCCTATTACAATATAAATTTTAACATATAATGCTGTAAATAAACGTAAAAAGAAAAAAATAATAAGTGTGTGAATAAATCTAAAATTGTAACCATAACCCTTAAGGAAGGATGGAGGGCCAACGCGCATGTGTAGGCATAGCGTTTGTGTGTGAGTGTGTATTGGCAGAAGGGGAACACTTGCTGTTGAGACAGAGCCCAAGCTTGACCGGTGTTGTGCCGAGTTGTCCGCACCTCACGGGATATTCGGATCATTTATCACCATTGATGAACCACACAAAGAATATTATATCATTTTTAAATAGTATTTGAAATAGACCCGTGAGCAACGACAACGTGCATGCAGCTTTTGGCCGCACTGTAAGTACGCAAAACTCTGTACCGGTGAATGGCAGGCGAGCAGAGAGAAAATGGTCAGCAATCAGCCACAGTATAGTTGGAAATGTACAGTGTCAGCTACAGTGGATACTAAAAAGAGACAGCAGCTCCACAGCTTCTCAAGATTACAGAGGAGCTACAGTGTGTAAACCCCACCCCCCCACCTCGCTCGCATTTGCCGTGCACAAACACACAGACATTGATTCGACTATCAGTCGACTATAGGCAAGCTTGACAATTCTGATTCCACTACGTAAATCCTTAGTCGGGGACAGCCCTATATAATGGCTAAAATGCCCCTGTTCTGCACAAAAAAACTGCCACTCCAAACACTCACAAACAATTTAGAATGTGAAAGCTTCTAAAATATTTTGATAACTCTGCTCTTATAGTGAGGCTGTGCATCAGAAGCAACCACGAAACCAGCTCAAGCCTTATAATGATTCCTAATAGGGTGCAGTAATTGGAAATCGCAACTTCATTAGTGAGTGACAGCAGCAGGTGATAAGACAGGGGAATACTGTGTAGCCAGTGATGCTAGAAACTCATTATCTGCAATGCTTGCCCCACTCCTTAATTATTTGAGAGGATCTTCACACACTTCAGAGCCCCCCGCTCTCTCTTTGACAGTGGATTTTTAAGTAGTTTCTTTAAAAGAGATATTTGGGGTGCCTCTGTTATCTGTGTTTGGGAGGTGGATGGCCTTGGGATGAAAGTGATGAAACGGAAGAGGGGCTGTAATGAGAATCTCTGCACTCCGGCCTTTGATGCAAAGCAGATTCAGCCATCCATATTTCCTTTTTCTGTGGGTTAGCCTCTGCCGACTGCCGCAGTTGTTTGATTTTTAATATGCCGACATTACTCGCCAGCATTTTTCATTAGCTGCTTGTTATTGCTAGCCAAATGCAATATGTCACCGGCAACGCAGAAGTTTAGCTTTAGCACATAGCCAAAAATGTTGCTCATTTTCCGCCTGAAAGCGAGGTTCATTAAAATAAGCAGTCTTGTGGGAACATCGAGTTTACATGATGCATTTCTATTATGTGTTGTGTAGTGAAGCCTCCAGCAGTCTGGACAAATAAAAAAGACCCTCCTATGTTTCTCCTATACATCATGTGCTTACAATCTGTCCTTGGATGAAGATCTGCCAGCCTGTAAAAACATAGACAAGAACAAGAATTAGAGACATGTTACATTTTGGCTTGACAAAAACTTGATTTGTGTGTTTAGACATGTACCATAATAAAAGTGCTGAGGAAGCAGCATTAAGCATGCAAGACTGCCAAATTAAAGCTTTCAAAGACTAAGAACAAAGCATGCATGCCGGGGATGGGTGCATGTGTGTGTGTAGATAGTATGACCTGCTGTAGAGTTTGCTTATCTAATGGCCAATGATTGGCATCCACTAGGAGGGTGGTGGAGAACTGAAGGAGACAGAAGGAGAGGCAACGAATGAGGCACGGAGAGAGCAGTTGAACTCTTGAGTGGCGTTGGCGATGCTAATGCAGCTGTTCAGAGACGGAGTGTGAGTGGGGGGGGGGGGGACAATTGAAGTGGTAAAAATGATTGAAGGAAACAGGGGAGTCGAGCAGGCTAATGACACTGAGCAGACAAGATCACAGTGATTGAGGGGAGACGTACGATTATCCCTGATTATCTGCACTAGTATCAAGATCAGAGGAAGAAAAGAAAGGAAGCGAGAAGTCCGTGCACAAAGCATGTAGAACTGTCTGCTGCAGCAGGGCGGCAGAAAATACCCTAGATACACTGTATTTTGATCAAAAGATAAAAACCGTGATGACCAGACATCACAGTTAGTGTGTTAGCCAGACATAAAGGTCAAATTCATCATATCTATTGAAAGCATGATCTAGCATTGTGTTCCCAAAGGCACGCGCAAGGCCACTAAGAGTGGCAGTAAGTTGCAGTAAGATGTACTTGGTATGATTAGCTCCCTCCTTGTATTGTTTGTCAGGCCATCCTCTTGCCACATGTCTGAAGGGGCTCCCAGCTGTTAGAGTGGGAGGTTATGACCATGTGCAACAGCCATCATACAGTAGATACAGCCACATTATTCCGGATTATAAATGGTAAACCTCATAAACCTCAGAAACACATACATCAGCCCGGAGGTGAGTAGTGCAGCATGACAAACACACACAGAGAGCCCAGGTATTCTGGCTCTAACCAGAGGACGCTTTAGAGGGAGATTCCAGCATTGTGTGGCCATCTGTGGTCGTGATAAGACTAACGATGGCGTGTTTACTGCCGGGACGAGCCAAGACAGCAGTGGTGCGGCAGCCTTAGAGCGCATCCTGATTGGAATTCAAATGGATCACCCTCGCCGGGATCAATACTGCATGATAATGATGTTGTGACATTTGGTGAGGATGCTTGCGGATATGTGTTTGCAAACCTCATAGCGTGTCTGTGCAGGTTGCTGTCAGTGTGTATAAGCAGCCGTGTGCGTCTGAATTTTGAGTCACACAACCATCCTTTTCTCTGTAAGTGCTTCTGGTCAGTGTTAACAAAAGCAGCGTTATCACTTTAACTAATTTAGTACTCATCCAGGTCTGTTTCTTTTGCATTGGATTACAATAATTGCCAGTGACATCTCTTCCCTTCAAAACCTCTGGATGACTCATAGTGTGATTTGCTTTCCTGTGGATGACTGGGAGAAACAGATAACTTTGATGTGCAACATTGTTCTGATCTTTTTTAAATTAAAAAAAAACAAAACAGGGAGAATATGTCCACCCAGAGAGAGACGTTTCTACATCCCTGAGCTTATTTGGCATTATGAAAGATCACAGTGGAAATCAAATCAGGGGATGACACTGGGTTATAGGGAGTAAGTTAATTATCGGTCTAGTCATTGCTGGGAAAAGCGGTAACATTACTGTAATATGTTCCTGTATAAGGTTTCTGTACATTACTCAGCACACCTTGTTGGACTTAAAGACAATATGCTGCTATATCATTTGAAAGCTTTTAAGGATATTTACTGCTCTGCCATGTATCAGCTTAAAAATTAAATAATTCCTCTCACACCACCTTTGCTTTTTTTCCTGGTTTAGTCCTTTTTATTTTCCAAACAGATTTATATTTACCCCCATACCTTCCAGCAGGCACTTTTTTTTTTTTTTTTTGGCCTTAGACCACGAAAAAAACTCATTGGCCGTGCTGAATTAGTTTTAGGAGGGGCTGCTAGTTTTATGAGTGACATCAGCAATCTATCAGAGAGGTTGAGGACAGCCCTTAAGCACCATTGATCTCTCTACTACTGCCGAATGTGCATGTATACCCCCTATATATCACTTTATCAAGAGAGATGGATGAAACATAGTGGCAAGCTTAGTCTGCATTAGAGATACTAAATATTTCTGAGGGTGCTTGCCTTGCTGATTAATGGCTTCATAAAATGTCCACAGCTACCCCTCATCTTTAGGCAGCTTTTCAATCACAGAACTAAGAGAGTCTGCTTGGAGCTTTGGGAACGAGTGAAATTTTAATCTGATATGCGCACATTTGTTTGTGTTGTTGAAACATTTATATCTTCATCCTCTCGTCCAGCAATTAGTGTCAAGAGGGGCGTCCACCTGCTTCACAGAAGTATTTTTGCTCCTCGTTCTTCCCGTTGTGTCTGTCGATATTTTCTGCCCGTCCCTGTCTCATAATCTCCCCTCTCTCCGAACCCTTCCCTGTTTTTCAGCTCATCCGGTCCGTCCGGCTCCTAAACGAGCGAGCTGCATTGTAGTGAAACACTATTAATTACCTTGTCATCCCTCGACAGTTGGCAGTGACAGGTTTTAGACCAGCTCTCTGAGGAGGTGGGCGGACACCGGCGCTAAATTAAAAAGCTGGGAGAGCTTGTCATATCCTGTCATTGGTATATTTGTGTGTGTGTTGTGTGTGTGTGTGTGTATAAATGTATTTAGTTTTGCAGAAGACAGGAAGATAGACGTGCAGAATTATAAAACAGATGGGTATTAGGAGAGAATCAGACACATATTGACTAAGTGAGAGACAACGAAACAGCTGGTGGTTACATGGCCAGAGGTCTGTGAGACTAAAAAAATAAATGAGGACAAACAGCAGCAATGATTAGTCGACGTAATCGACAAAAATTCGACGTGAAATTTCACTGTCATGGTGGTTCATTTCTAACTGCAATGCACTATATGGAAGACTAGGGCCATTAGCGGTTCCTCTGTCCGCCATGACTGCTTGACTGTGGAGCATTCATGCGAGAAGCGGAAAGCAACGAAAAAAGAGGCGAAAAGCAGAACGTTTGAACTCTATGGGTAAGGAAAGGGCTAAATATTGAGGACCAAGCAGGAATCATCGGATTTGGTTTGGTACTCCACGGTGTTCTCACTCTTTACTGCTGTTGCCAGTCTCCCCGGCTGGGCTACAATAAATCTTGCTGCTTAGTACATCCTGTTTCCTGAGGCCTGTTTCATCAATAAGAGTTCAAAAGAATTCCCTTCACAGTTTTAGTGGACAGTCGGGTTATCATTTTGTAGTTAGCCTCTATTTACTCGTGGCTAACCCCAGGGTTATTTATAACCTATCTGACTGTCTGACTGCTGTTTCTTGTCCTGTCTGATGTTGCTGCTCCCCTTCATTTCATGGAAATAGCTATGCCTCAGTGGTTGAATCAGCGCATCATATAACAAGCGAAACCACGCTGTCTTCTATGAGTTTCTCCACGAAGAGAGGTGGAGATTTGGTGGTAAGATATACCGCCCTACCACTTCGCCTAATGGAAAAGCCATGTCATTTTCCCCAAAGGCCTTGTGCACACTGCAGCACCACACAACAGGCATGCTAGGGATCTCTGTGTACCAAGTTGCAGTGGCGAAACACTCTGTGACATGGCCAATCCTCAGTGGTGTTGTTTATCCTGGTCCAGACCTGTGTTTGGTCTGGCACGTCTGAACAAGCTGCAGCAGCCCAGGGGAGCTGTCCATGGTGCTCAAACCGAGGCTCTCTCTCTCTCTCCCCTCCACTGCTGGGACTGCTGCTCCTCTGCTTGCTTTACTAGCTGATTAGCCAACACAGAAATGTTTCAAACCCTGTCTTCACAAGCAGATGCATTTCGATCATTGGATCCATTACTTTAAGTGGATGTTGTTTTCACTCTACATTTTTTTGGCCTTCTCCTATTTAGATCATTTCCCTGTATGAGTGGTTTCTCAGCTCTCGTCACACCAGAAAGTTTTTGTTTTGGATAAATGAATTCCAGTATATAAAACTAATATATTATATATTTCCAGGGTTTTGTTCTACTATAATAAAGAAAAGCTTTAACAATAGTCGTCCAAATCTAATGTATAGTACAACACATCCTAATGCATGGGTCCATTGTCAAGTGTCCCAAAGCTACATGTCTGTTGGAAACAACATATATGACCATTCCCCAAAACGACATGTAGCATTGGTTTAGGGTTACTTGACAAGCATTGACAAGTCTCAGTCCAGCGACCTGGGTCACATGTCGTGTAACACGTGGTAAACATGGAAACAGTGGTCTTTCGGTTAGGTTCTTTCACATGGGACTCCAACCTTGGTCTCATGAGTGAAAATCCTGAGTTCACTTGACTCCTCCGTACACACCACCCCTCTACTTACACAGACTTTGTCGCTCTTTATACTAAGTCATCTGATTTCTTCTGCGCCCAGAAGTCATGGCCTGACAATAAACGTAAATATGGGTCGTATAATAATCGACCTATACGGCCGTTTTCCTGATGAAAGGTGGGCCGTATAGTAACACATGCATCCAGAAGACAACCAACTACACAGTAAAGTTTAATCGTTTGACATTTTAAATATGAATATTGAATGTGCAGAAGATTATAAGAGCTTTATGAAAGGTCACAACTATGATATGAAGAGTCACAGTGAAAAGATTCTTACTATAAGTTTACTGAAATGATTTTACTCCTTCAGTTGTATGTTAATCCTGCTCAGGAAAGAAAACTGATTAACTGAGCTAAAAGTTTGACAAAAAAGGCCTGTTCAAAACTCTTAAAGTAAGTAATGTAGGTCATATGTCAAAAAAGGCTTTTGTGAATTCAAATTAGGAGAGCTAACTAAGCCATGCACATTGAATTATGCTTCTTGGTTGTGGTCACTGAGATGGTATCATTACAGGTAATAGCAAGCCTTGTTGCAACAGCAAATTCTAACCCGACCCTATTAAATGCAGCTGGAGACTTAAATGTGGGAGAGAGAGCCCATTGGGAAGGGTCTGTTATTTTCTGTCCTGCACTGAAGAGGGTATGATGTTACTGCGGTATTATATCTTGAAAAAAAAAATGCTTAGGAGGGTGAAAGAAACTAAAAGAAGGGAGAGAGAAAGAGTGAAAAGAGCCCTGGGAAATATACCGCCACATCTCACAGGCACCTCAGTTTCCCTGTTCCTCTCACTCACCTCACTGACTTTCAATCGCCGGAGCCAATTTGCTGGGAGAGAAACCCCACGCTGGCAAGAAATGAAACCACCTCAACTCCTCGACACACACCTACCCCACAGCACTGTCCTTCTCCTCCTCTCCATCCCCTCCTGTATTCTCCCCTCTCCAGTCTCCCAGCACATCAAAGGCCTGGAAGAGAAACATGGAGACTCGCTTGGTCGCCTCTTTGTCTCCCCGCTCTTCATTTTAAACCACGGCGCCACTCTCATTCCACCAGGTTTTTGTGCCAACTTGTGAGTTCGAGAGAGAAAGAGAGAGGGTGAATGTAAGAAATAGGAAGAATCTTTGCTGCAGTGGTGACACAAGAAACAGAGGAATGCGTCGAGCTCAGCCTCTACAGTCATTGAAATGCTTGTTGTTGCCATATTCATTTTTGTTGTGTTTTGCTTTCTTCACGCTTTCGCCCCCCCGTGGCTGGTCTGCTCCTGTTGATTGGTTCGTCATTATTTATCCCCCTGACTCATTGTCGAATCAACATTGAGCTGCAAATATGTGATGTTTTGGTAGAGCTGATTTTATATTTGACGTACAGCTTCCTTTAAAAGCTCAATCTTGTTATTTTTTTGCAACTAAGACACTTCACATCAGAGAATTTGTTCAAAATGTATGTACCCGCCCACCGCTCTGCACAGCAACTCTGCCTTACTAACAACACACACCACGTGCAAAGCTAAAGCTGACCCATGAGGCAGTTTTTGGCTGCTCTGCCCCTGTTGATTGGTTCTTCATTATTTGTCCCTCTGACTCACTGTCAAACCAACATTAAGCTGCAGATATATGATGTTAGGAGAAAACTATAGTACAACAAATATTCGTATTTGATGTACTGCTCTCTTTAAAAAGGTCAATTTTTGTTAGTATTTTGACCAAAAACACTTGGATTTGTTCAGAATGTGTGGTGTCAGTGTTCAGTTTTACAAGAACATTTGAAGGCATGTGTATGAACACATAACACTGTCTGCTACAAAACTTTCAACACCAGTTGGGGAAGAAAATGGTAAAAGAACCATAGCATAGAAGTAAGGAGACAGGAAACAAAGGTGGGAAAAGCAAAAAGGAGAAGAGGGCTGTTTGCCTGAGGCGCTGGCTCTCGCCAGCACAGTGGTGGCAGTGTCAGGGGTTTGAGACTGTAAATAATTTACCGTCTCACCTCAAAGAACACACACACGCACTGCACACCCGGGCCCTTTACTTCTAATACACACACGTTCTCAGACTTGCTCTTTGTCTTCCTGCACGTGCACGGAAAAGGCCATTTTGGCTTCATCTCCTGCGGGAGTGCCAGCTGCATTACTATTTCATTTAATGTTTTTGTAGATTTTCTTTGCTGACATTCAGTGGAGTAGAAAGGTAAGGTGGGGGCCAAAGTGAACTCCAGGGCCATGAACTAACACACGCATGCAATGCATTTGAGAAGAATCAGTCCCTATGTCGGTATTACCTAGAGTTTCCTGTCCACCTTCCCCTTTATATTCCAGTGACTGGGGAGTTATCAGAGGTCCTGATACATGTTCAGATAACCTCACCGCAGGCTGATCACCTCAAAGGTACCACTGACCAAAGCTTAGTGATGCTACAGAATTGCCTTTGTGTTTGTTAGCCTTTAATTGCATTGAATGCCCTGAGGGAGAATTGAACACCTTTTATACATTTTATGCATTTTAATGGTTTTATAGTTATTCTGTGTTTGGTATGAAGGTTTGGCCTGACATTTAAATTGTTATTTTATTGTACCACAATAGGTTTACATGATTTAATTTTCAAAAAAACACCATATTTTTTGGTCATACTTCCACACTGCTGCAGCACCTCTTTTCTCCCTGTGTGTGTGTAAAAAAAAATTTGTTTGTTGGGAGTTGTTGGGAGTTGCACATGCGCGGTACCTAGTTAAGAACTGCTAGCCAATCAGAATCAGAGTAGGGCGGGTCTTGAAAAGCTGGTAAACACTGGTTTTAACTCTGCACTGTCTCTACATCACGGTAACCGCCTTATGTTCATTGACTGTTTAATGTTTGACAGGGGAGGCAGAGGGTGGATGACTTGTCACTGTTTGCTGCAGCTCACAGCTCTTACGCCGGTGTTTTTGAGGGCGTGCCTGACTAGCCGCTGTGCTTATGATGTGTTGTGTTACCATGTGACGCGACATGGTAACAGCTGGACTGTGGGGGATGGTAGGCTTTTTCATTTTGCAAACCAATTACATGCACAAAAAATATACACAATAAAGGAAAAGAAAAAAGCCAAAAAGCATAATATGACCTCTTTAATGTGAAAGTTTTTGGTTAGGGCCTGGACATTTAAACAGTTAAAAAAGTAGTAGTGTGTGTGATAAGCTGGCTGGAGTGAAGCGAGCGCCTGGTTTGTCGAAAGGCCCGCAAAATGTCAGATGTGAGATGCAAAGCAAACTAAGGAGTGTAAGGGGGGCGATGGACAGCTGCTAAGCAATTTCCTGGTCATGAGCAAGATGCCAGTGACCTGGGGCGGTGCGGATGACCTTAGTTTGCTCAAGGCATCTGTGGAGTGGCCCGTCAGTGACCCTGCAATAAGAAAATCTAGTGATGATGCTGTGCAGCATTTAGACACTTGAGACCATCTGCAAAATGTAGGGTTTAAAGAGGGTGTTAATTAGAAACGTGCTGGAATCAGATTTGCAAGCTATGATTATTGTAGCTAAAAACATCCCAGTAAATGGTATTATCCTGACATGAATCGCTGAAATACTGCTATTTATGCTAACATATAGGTTTGATAGAATCCAAATTGAAGAATGTTTGTAAAAGTGCAAAGATTATAACCAGGTTAGAGAACAAAGACCACGCCTCCAACACATCCCATGTCCGCACAATGGTACACCTCATCCTTTCTGTTCCCCTCAGTTTTCACCCAGCCTGCACCAGGCTAGTACAAAACATGCATACCTTAAACCATGGACCAGAAGCTCCTCCTCATTCCTCACCCTTAATCTCTTCATCTCTCTACTTTCACCCCTCCATTCCTCGATCCTCATCCCTTTATCCCTTTACCCTAACCCCCTTTTTCTCTCACTCTTCATCCCAACCCTCCATCCTTCGACCCTCGTCCCCATCCCTTTATCCCCTCATCCCCTAATCCCTTCATACCTCGACCCTCATCCCTTGACCCATCACTCATATTCCTCATCCCCACTTCCCTCTACCCCTCACTCTTCTTCCCCAATCCCCCATCCTTGCATCCCTCATCCCTCCATCTGGACCCTTAATCCATTCCGCCTACATCACCTCGCCTCTTTCCAATCCATAATATTCTAAATACATAAAATAAAATATTACAAATCCATATCTATATTGGCGTGGTCTTCGTTAGTGGATAGGGATTAGCGGTGGCACAGTTCTTTTCCAGCTTTAATTGGGCTCAAGGCACCAGTACCGCCCACCCCTCTGCACACCACCTCTGCTTTACTAATAACACATACCACGCATAAAGCTAAAGCTGACCCACGAGGCAGTACATCATGTGCGCAATCTGGAGGCATGCTCTCTCTCATTCTAAACGTTACAACTGAGTACCTGTGATCTAGCCATGTAGTTAAATCAAGACGGACAAGCAGCCTGTTTCACCAGCCCTCCTGTGGCTGCTCTGCCAATGTTTGACTTGTGAAAAGGTGCACCCCCTACGGCTGATCAAAATAAAACTGCTAATGAAGACAAGAGCACTGTTCACGACGCCCTCTGAAAACGACGGTAGTAATGGGGATGACAATAATAGAAATGGTTTGCAGCGCTGTTGGCACCAGAATGTTTCCCCACGGTATATAGAAAAATCAGCATACCCTTAAAAAAATTATATTGAATGCATCTTCACTCGGTCTTCCAAAGGGACCTGACCAAAATGAGAAAAACGTTTTTCCCTATGTACTTCATAAAATCTTTGGTAAAAATTTGCAAGAAAGTTGCCAACACTGCATGGAGCGACTCTTACTATTTTCTCACTCCGAACACTAAACAGCGCCCTGATTTGCACGCTGACGGTGTCCGACGGACACATGCGCTGCTGTGAAAGCAGCTTGATTTGTTAATTCTGGATGAATTTATCTTGAATATCTCTGTGCTCTTATTTTGAAATAAAGGCAAAACGAGTAGAGAGTCGAAACCATGATGAGTGGTGATCATGTGATTACAGTTACGCTTTCATGACTGTTATATATTACTTGTGAAGGTGTTTAGACGAGTGATGTTGGTGCAGGATCGGTAGGGTGGATGATCCATGTGATGGATGAGTCTTTTAAGTGATAAACATAAGCCTACCTAAAAGAGATATGATTGGCTGTAAACAAGACCACACAGGATATGAAGAATGTTGTTTTTTTGTGTGGGGGTGTTAATTCTATTATTTTGATAGTTTTGAGTCAAACTCACTCTCTCTCGTCTTTTTCCTGGTGAAAACCACCGCCTCACCTCGTAGCTTCTGTCCACCTTGACAGCATCTCAAAGCAGTATCAAAGGCTTCTTTCTTCCTATACTGAAGGATGCACTCGGCCCCGACTTCCCTTGATTCCTCCCTCTCTTCCCTTTCCCATCTCCCCATCTTTACACAAGTGTGTTACTAATCAGGGCACACAGAGCCAGACGGTTTGTTTGCAATCCGATAAGAAGGACGGACCAGAGGTAGGGAGGAGGGAGGGAGGAGACGTTCTGGAAATATCAGCAAATTGGATTTAGCAGGAGAAAATAGCAGGTATCTGATAGCACACAGACTTGATTCTATTAATGCAGGCTGAGAAAGTAAAGCAGGTGGCGTGTGTGTATGTGCATGATTGTGTGTGCCATGGTTTTAATTAAGGAGGTGCAACATGGAACATTTCCCCCTCCGCACACCCTCTGTGACAGAAGATAGGTGTTTGAAAGCTCCCTCTCGTCTCTCCTGCCGCTCTCACGCGCACACCCCAACGCCAAACCACAACCCCCCCCCAACACCACCACCACCACCCCTTGAAAGGAGGCCAAAATGCTTAACAAAGCAGTTGTTGCTCGTTGCGTTTGATATGGAAATTTTTAAGATAGCTGATGATAAACAATGACGTATAACCTCCGCTGCATGCCAAACTTTCATTTTTCTTTTCAATACCTTCTCCATCTGCACACAGTTTCACGCAATCGGCGAGAAAAAGTGGAAGCGATCAGCAACCGCAAACACACACGCACTCTGCTCACCACCGGCCCCTCTCCTTCTGTCTTTTTCCCTCCCGGCTTCCTCTCAATATCTTCCTTGGCTGACCTAGATAGTGAAAAGCTGGGAGATGGAAAAACATGACTTCAGCAGAATCAAAATGATTTTCAACGGTCTTGCAAACTAGCCTTTTGTTGTGCAGCTCGAAAAAGGCAATTGCATATCCTTCCGCTTCTGGATGGCGGTATTTATAGCAAAGTTTGCTGTTGTTCCAGACACTCAGGTTGATGGACATGTTGTTTCTTTTTTCCCCTTTCGCTAAATGAGAGTAACTTTCTCTTAAGTCAAGTAAGATTTCTCTTCTGTGTGCTTGCAGAGGAACTGGGACAGAGTCATACCTCTCTTGTATCTTCAGAGAGGGGAAATTGCAAAAACTAACATGCTCAAACCCATTTTATTATCCCTGTGATTTCACCCAGAAAGCCTCAATCTCTCGCTGACCCTCTCGTCACAGTAAGGTGATGTGTTTCTATCACCGCACACTGGCCACATATCTCAGTCCCAATAGTCAGGCATGAAGAAACACTGTCAGAATACAGAGACTCTGTGTCCTGCTTATTTACCGCTCCGCCACTGCCAAACTAGGTCATCAGACCCTGGAAATCAGAAATATGGATAGTCTAGACTGCATAAAAAACCTGTTTGATATCTTTGCCACAGAAATAATCAATTTTGCAAGTATTTAAGTTGCACAATTCAACTTGCACCTGTGTTCTTAATTTTGTTCAAAAGGTGATAAGGGGTAGAATAAGTTTCTGTTTATTTTGGATGTCGTGCACCTTTTGCATCGTGTCCTGAGAGTCTTATTCTGCCTCTGGATCCTACATGCTGTTCTTGATCTTTACCTCTGATTTCTCTTTTGTCCTGGATGAATGACTTTGTGCAAAGAATGGAATTTATTACATTATCTAAAGAGAAGCCGTGGCTAAGTATGATAAATGAGTGATGAATTTATTAGAATGTGATGAATGTACCGTTGAGGTGCATTTGAACTAAAGAATTGTTCTCTTCTCTTTCTCATGCTCTCCTCCTACCCCCCACTGATGCCTTGAAAACAACCAAATAGGTAAGTGACAGAATCCCACTTTGCACACTTAAATGTCAAATTGAGTTATGTGGTTCATTTTCTTTGCTAGAGCAGGCAGGGGCTGTTCGGTGTCACGCTTAGGCAGCAGGTACAAAAGGGATGCAGAAAGGGCTTCAAGGATTCTTCAATAGCGAGGCCTTTTCACTGACTTTTAATGAGAATGACAATGGTTTGCATACTGTATCAGTGCACCTGTGAAGCAAGGGAAGAATTGTTAAAATAGATCTGTCGTAATGAAAGTATAATTTTAATGACAACTCTTTTCACTGGCCAGTTCCTCCCAGTATGTCAGTGCTGTCTTTCTGGCAAGTGACTTAGGCACAGGCGGCTGCTTGCTTTTAATTACATATTTAGTTGAAATCGGGGGAAGCCTTGACTGTAAGCTTTCAGAGAGGCCGCTCTTGTGGCTTAGAATTTAGGCATAGCATTAAATTTTAATAGACAAGTAGATTGCAATGCGTCTTACTCCCTTCCACCAATGACTAATTTTCTACTTATTCCTCTATGTATCAAACTTTTATAGTTAGGGGAAATTGCAATATTAATACATATGGTGATTATAAAAGGGGGCAACTGCCACATTTTTGGAGGCAAATGACCTCCTGTATGTGTAAATGAGGGCAGCTCAAGCCACCACCTCAGTGCAGTTGATGGGCCAATTTATATCCAACCAATTAGAGGAAATGTGGAGTTTACTTTAACTTGTTTCACTCCGTGCTTGTTCCTTTTTTCAAAGTATCACTGGGTGCTCATTAGAGCTCACAACAGACTGCATTGGAGACAGCACATGATGCTTCACTTCTTGCTCACTTCATTTTGTCTAGTGCTCGCTCCCTTTCTTTGTGCATTCTGGTGCCACCGTCCTCGTTCTCAGCAGCACAAAGGAAAATTGCTCAACTGTCTTTCTGGCTGTATTCAACCCTTCTGTCTTTTATTTATCCCTCTCTGTCTCCTTTTGTCCTGTCCATAATAATGAGAACCACATTGTCTGTCCTTTATACACTCCCTTTACCTGCTCTACACAGCATGCCAATCAGAGCAGGCACGTCCTGTACTGTAATTCAGCTCACACCTCATAAGAGGGGAAAAGAGACCAGGATGGTGGTTGCGTTGCCTTCCAGTGTAATTTGATCTAACGGCTGTATTTGGAATACATAAGCCTGTTTACTTTCATGAGGTCAGAGTGTCACCTTGGAGTTGGTTCCATCTGCATGGTGAGAGGTTTTGAGATTTGGGCAACAAAGTTTTTGTATTTCATATAGCAAAAATTATTTCTCTGGGGGTCTTTCCCATGATTTTTTTTACAAAACTTTAGAATTGCACCAGACTAAGCTTATACCTATACCAACCTATTTTCATGTTTTTTCATTCACAAGTCAATTTTGCAACTTTGAGCAACTTGGCTTCCTTAACATGCCTTGAAATGTGCATATAGTACTTTATTTTTCTACATTTCATCTGTGTGCGTCTCTAGATTGGGCCTAAAAGTAAGAATTTTCCTCCATAACCTCCTGCCACTGTGGCTTTCTGCACCGTATGATCACCGGTACTGTTGGAAAGCTCTCTCTATACGTTTCTACAGGCTGTCGGGTCCAAATATGGTCATTTCCTATGTACAAGCAACCAATCGTGAAAGTACAGAGGCGAATTTATCAGCGTGAAATCTAAGCATAAAATCTCCACTTCAGTAGGACTTACTAAGGGTTTTGTATATCATTCACAGCTTGATATATAGAACATTTCATCCCCAATAAACAGTCGAAATTTTTTTTATGCCTGTTAACAGGATTTTTGGTTCAGGAAATAATAAAAAGAAATCTCCTCTGTATAATGTGTCAACAAAATAAAACAAGAATTTTAGACCAGACTTAATCCAGTGTTCAGATTTTTGTTCTTGAAATACATACAAATTAGCGCATATTTCATTAGATACTGCCTCATTTACACATTTAAACATATATATATATTAAATTGTAGACAGCATGCATTTCAGTCAGCAGCTCTTCCTCTCCTCTCGCACCGTGCGCACGCAGGCAGGAGTGAGTGTGGTTACAGGGACGCACTCTGAATCTTAACAGTCATTTAGGAAGAGCCCTTGATTGAACTATTTAATTGAGATGTTTGCCAATGTAACATTTTGTAATGTTGGGTAGGTGTATTAACACAGTAATCAAATGCAATGTGATTGCTTATATCTGAAGTACTGTATGTGATGTTTTAAGTAAAGCAGCAACATTGTATTTACTTAAGACAATTGGGTTGTAAAAGGCCACATGCGGTATATTTTATTTACATTATTATATAAGCTGCACACTCACTACTTTACATTGTGGCAAAGTGTCATTTCTTCAGTGTTGTCACATGAAAAGGTATAATCCAATATTTACAAAAATGTGAGGGGTGAACTCACATTTGTGAGATAATGTACATTTGCTGAAATTAGACTTTGGGAGCGACTAGATGTTCTCTAGAGCCATTTCTACTCAAAGTAAAGTTGTAATTCTTCTCATTACACCTCCTGGGCATTGTATAGAGCTGCATGGTTTTATAACAACTTGTTTTTATATGAAGTCTTATGGTGAGTGGTGCATTGCTGCAAGTGAAGTGGGAGGCATCTGGGAAACAGAAAAAAGTGATGTTTCAAGGAGAAGTGGCACCAGGAATGAGATGAAATAACAAGTTTTGTTGTTTGTTTTTTTTACAAAGGCATAAAAGTGTAAAGCTACTTGAACAGAAAAAAACAATCTACAGAGACAACCTTGTTACAGCACTATCACATCTTTAAACTGAGAGAGAGCAATCAAGGCATGTATTCTTGATTACTCCTCCATTTAGCCACAATGTTCTTGCTAGTACAGGAGAAAGGAGTGGGAGAAGCCATTATCGTTGGGATAAAGATGAAACGTGATGTGTTGTTGTGTCCCTTAAAACCACTCACCTTCGCTGGTTGCAGTGTTTAGTCCAAGGGGTTACAAATGCTGTTTGTATGTGAGTGGCAAAAAATGGTTGAAACAATGTCAAACAAGCTCCAATCAAGAAAATTACAGATGTAGATCACATGACAACAGTTTGAACAATGTGTTGACTGGCTGTGGCAGCCTTGTGAGAGGTTTTTGTTGTAATTAGAAAGCAGGGATTAAAAGCAGCACTTATCCCATTGACTGCTTCATGAACTTCAATTTAGCTGTATCAGCACTGGCAGATACGTTGTCCATTTCGGAAAGATCTCAATGAAAACTGTAATACCTGAACGTTATTTGTGCACATTTAGTTTGCATTGTGTATAGTTCAGTATCCTTAGGAGTTACGTTCATACTGGTTGATTCACACCTCCCAATTTATTTCCAGTGGCGGCATTCAGTGCCAATGCAGGAAGAAGCGTTTTCGTTGTGTAGCCATGCAGAATGTAATGGCCTGGCAGTGGACGGACACGCAGCACGTCTGACATTCATGTGGCAGACCAGAGTTTTCATCAGTCCATCTGTAACCACACTCTTTTCCTCACATTAACCAAGTGTTTTGCCAAACCCAAACCAAACCTTAACTATAGATTTTTTCCCATGATCACATGATCCGTATCTGACTTTAACCATACCACGGCTGTGTAAGCAGATGCGTGCTGTAGAAAGACAGAATTTAAAAAACGTTGGCATTAAACATTACTAAGGTTGGTTTACATCAAGTGTGATGTGGGGTTTTGCAGAGTCGTCCAATATCAGCTCTATCAGTTGGGTTTTGTAGATATGGTTTCAACAAAGCTGATGTGGCTGATAGTTTCCTGTGTGCTGGATTGTGTATTATGTCATTGGTCGTTGGCCTGAAATAAAAATGTATTAAATAAACTGAAAAAAAAAACCCAACTCCAAATGAATTCAAAAGAATCGACTTCTGCGATATTTATTCAAAACCACATGCAACTTTTTGCTGGTGAAATATGAGTCATCTTTTGATTATGAAACAGCAGTTGCCTATGCTATCAGTCAACAGAGAACTATAATTTACTGGTGATTCTGAATGACATTATCAAAGAGATGTGTTTGACTAATGTCTCAGTCTCTGACAGTGGTGCTTAAAAGTATGAAATGACTTTATGACCATTCCTCAAAACAGACTTTTTCCTCAATTCTTTTGAAATTCTTTGAGCTGTTTTAATCTCCAAGACAAGACCAGCAACCTTTATTGGTGGTGTTGTGTTGGTTAAAAAGGTCAGCATAAATAGCAGCAGCTCCCTGCAACATATCTACTGCTCTCTGAATGACCATGCATATTACAGACATTGCAGAGGTGGCAGGGAGATCCAAGTGTTCTCTGTTTTGATCCTCTGCTGTTGTGTTTGTCAGTGTGACTGACAGTCAAAAGGAGCCTTCAGGAGACTCTGCTTTGTTCAACAGAATGCTCGTACAGTCAGTATATGATAAACCCAACAATACATATAGTCAGCCATAGTGTGCCACCATTTGTTTGCCTGGGGAGGAAATGTCATCCGAGACTTCCCAGCACACACTGCAGAGACACTCTCACATCTTATTGGCTATCATCTTCTGACTGTTGACTGTCTAAAGTTACTCGCAGCCTGGTCAAGAAAACTTTTTTTGATTGAATATAAATCAAGAAGTTCCAGTGCAGACTACATGATGCGACCTATGTAAATTATAGGGCTGTCCCCGGCTAAGGATTTACATAGTCGAATCAGAATTGTCAAGTTCTGCCTATAGTTGACTGAAAGTCGAATCAAGTGTGTTTTTGTTCACGGTGATTGCGAGCTGAAGCTAAACTGAGGCTTATTGTTGACCATTTCTCTCTCTCTCTCTCTCTCTCTCTCTCTCTCTCTCTCTCTCTCTCTCTCTCTCTAGCCCCTGCCATTCACTGGTTTTGTGCAGATTTTTTGCCGTGCTGTGTAGTTGGTGGAGGATAAAACCGATACAGCATAGTATGGTGATATTTGCCATGGCAATACTGTATCGATACACAGACACCAAGTATCGATATTTTATTATATAAATTGCAGAAGGGAGTTTTAACTTTTTGGTACTGGAAAAATTTGCTTTTTTTAGGCCACTAGAAAACTTAACAGGACCATTTAGGGGACTGAAAAAGTGATATGAACAAACAGATTAGATAAACAGATGTTGACAAATTTGACTTTAGTGTCTTGTCCTAATTGGTAGTTGGAAAAAGGTAATACATTGCAAAACATCTCAATATATTTGAAATCACAATAAAATCATATCGCAACATAAATATCGTGATAATATCGTCGGGCCTCTGGTGATTCCCGCCCCTGCTGCGCAACTGCATGCACGTCGCGGTTCCTTTCAGGTCTATTTCAAGTAGCGGCTGTTTAAAACGATATAATATTCTTTGTGAGGTTCATCAACTGTGATAAATTCTCTGAAAGTCCCACTAGGTGCGGACAACTCGGCACAACCCTGGTGAAGCTGGGGCTCCGTCTCTTCAGCAGGTGTTCCTCCTGCCGCTACACACATACACGCTACGCCTACAAATGCGCACTGATGACCCGGGATTAGGGTTACAATTTTGGATTTGTTTACGCACTTTAAAAAAAAAGTTTAAAAAGTTTGATTTTTTTTACATGTTTATTTACAGCATTAAACATTGAAATGTAAATTGTAATAGGCTATAGGCTATATTAGGAGAAAATTGGTAGTTCTATGTAAAATCAGACATTGAGCTTCCCGTTATCGCCAAAATGGCATGATCCTTTTGTCGTTGGGAAACTGTGAGATTGACAGTCGAATCAGGCTCTGCCCATCGAAGCATCGAATCTTTGACTATTTGGGGTTAGCCCTAGTCATTGATTTAGCCCTAAATCCTGTGACTTCTAAAAGCCTGCATACATTTTTATTCTGATATAAACAAACTGTGTGGGACGTTTAGATCTGATTGTGCCAAGGTCAGAGGAATTCAAAGGCTCTGTATCTTTTTAAATGATGCTAAACATGTAGAGGCAGCAGTTGTGTGGGGTCCATCTATTTGACCAGCAATGTGGTAACTGCTTAGAGACATATTGTGTTCCTTGCATTTGTATTTTAGTTGAATATGAATCAGGATCAGAAACAAATATACAGTATGGTCATGACTAATGGAAGAAAAAGTGAATGCGGAAAAGAGCAGAGACATTGGGAGCCAGAGGGAGTCACATGGCCTTTCTCAAACCCGACTCTCCCGAACTACTCTGTTTGTAGTCGCACTCAGAGCTGACTGAAGCACCCTTCATTAAGGTGTAGGGTATAAATATACAGCGACACGTTTCGGGACAAGCTTCCCTCTCTACGGCAGAAACAGGAATTGTTTTTGTAACAATGAATTCATATCTGCATCTTTTGGAAGTGGCAACTTTAAATTTAACAATAGGCCATATGGCATGTGATCCATCATCAGTAGTAGGCTCTGTAGAAAACTGAGAACACAATGCAAACAGAATTATAGCCAAATAAAAGACAAAAAAATAAATAAAAAAAATAGCAAAGAGTTCTTTGTTGTAATATAAATAATGTTTGTTGTCTTCGTTCTCATATGCACGTCAGTGATTTGCAGTGCATTCTATGTTTCTCATAAAAATACATCAATAAGGGTTAATTCATTGATATTTGTGAATAAAAAAATACCAACAATAAATAATGTATTGAACAGAAATCCAGTTTTCTGGAAGCAGCTTTTGGAAGATGAGAGGAGGCATTTCTTAAATTTTCTTTCTAAACATTTTTTTACTGATGTTTAGTAGCCGCTTGGTTTTTGCAACCGTCTCTGTAAATACACTTTACAATCAAATGAGCACATTTACCATTTCTAGATTAGCGAATGATACATATGATCCTAAATACGCTGTAACATTTAAGTTGTCTGTTGTTGGATGACAATATTAAATGTCTGACCTTGAGCAGTTCATGTTTGGACAGGCAGTCGCACAGATCATTTGTACAGAGCGTGTTCCATGGTGGATGCAAAACAGAGTTGCACATGGTCAATAAGCCAGCATCAGTGCAGACTCGCTGTTAGAGGGTTTTATAACCTTCCACTCGGCGCTAATTGGTTTGAGATGGCACTTAATTTGGTGTACCCTCGACGTGAACGCGCAAATGGTCTGGGTAGGGAGAAGGTGTAGGTCCGCAGAGAGCAGGTGAGTGAACGTCGCGCAGAGACAACGTGTGAGCTGAGGTTTGGTGCTGCAGGGAGTGGAGCTGCTGGTTTCAGTGGTGCTTTAAATGACCCTGCTATCTCTCTTGCATTAAACACGCTGCCCTGCAATCTGCACTAAGCCTCAAGCCTCACTCTGTGCAATCCGCTTACCGTTGAATAGCTCTAATTTAGCAGTTGGCTTTTTCACTTTATGCCTCTGAAGGGCCAGAGGCGAGTCAAGAAGTTGGGTTATTTCCTCTTTTTTCCAGAGGTAAAGACTTAATACAGCCTGCAGAAAAATGTGTTTTTAATTAACTTACCTTAAGGGTTATCCCTATCCTAAAACCTTTGATTAATTAGATTGGATGGTTTCAGATGACGGAGCCTGTGGGCCTGGATGCTTCCTTTTCTTTAAGGATTCATTACCCCGGAATCCTTTAATGTGACATCATAAGTTGTACACTAGTTAAACACAAATTTTCTGCTTAATGTCTGAGGGGTAACCAGGTGGTGAAGAGGTTCCATTTTGTCTTCTTAGGAGACAGTGCTAATGTCACTTGCCTGAGCACTTTGCCTGGTCTGGATATTTCCTCTTTACTTGTTTCTTTTCGTCTTTTGGTGACTTCTCACTTTATACCCAGGTGCATGTCCATACCCCCCCCTTCCTCCTCCTATTGTACATCTTATTGGTCATACATGTGACACACCGACTCATCGGCTGATGCTAAACCAACAACTCTAAGCCCACGTCTCTCGGAGCAATGCTGCATTAAGCCTCCCATCTGGTGGGCTTACAATTACAGGTATTTAATTTGGCGGCACGTCATTACGGCTTCGTTATGCTGTCTGACACAGTCTAGCCTCCTCCTGCAATGACAGTGACCTGCATTAGCTGAGATTAGATGAGAGAGCTGATTGAGAAGATGACACAGGAGAAAGGCAATTTGGTTGCATGGAGGTAAAATCTGAAGAAAGGGATTAAGGGATAAGATTTAACAGACAAAATGAAAAAGGAGAAAAAAGACAACAAAAGCTTCATGAGACAAATTTTAAAGTACAAAGAAGTCATTTTATTATCTTAAATCCCAGAGTCCCTAGAGACACTATGTATTTGCCTTAATTACCCACAAAAATTCTAAAAAAAACTCCTCAATGCACAATAAGGGTTTAATAAAAATGCTAAAATGCTCCTTAACTGCACTAAATGAATCCTTTATCCAAATACACACTTTTACATCTTTTCTTATTTTTCCCATTGGTATAATGTATAAGAGTATTGTAGTTCCAGTAACGTAGATCTTTTGCCATATGCACCTATAAATTTTAATCTGACCCCAAATTCACACCAGACGTGAGCCGCCGGGTGGGTGTAAGAACTACTACAGTGTCCTTCCACTCATTCCACGCTGACTCGACTTACTGATGTCACTATCCTTACACCTGTGTGACTGGTATCAGAAACTGAATGATCCATTTTGAAATCGACTCAATGAGGAGTGTGCAGAAAGAAAATAATGCGTTTTTTACATATTGATTCAGTTATTTTAATTCCCCGCCGACCATAGCGATAGACGCTCCTGAAAAGCCCATAGTAAAGCCATCACACAGTTAAAGGTGCCCTGTGGAGTTTTCGTATAAACAAAGAAATTATGTTACGGTCAGTGTTCCTCACCAAAATGGGGTGTGTGCATCCTTGAGGTCTAACAAATGTTATTAATGCATTTTGCAAATTATGCAGTTCGCTGATTTTACAAGTATTTTAAATCCAGCACTATGTACGTCCATGTTAACTCTCTAGCAGCAGTCTTCTCTGGCTTTGTCGGTGCATTGCTGCATATCTTGGGCAGTGGTTGCGTTACCGAATATTCTCCATCACTGACTGGAATGTTTTTAACAATGTAGGAAAAGTATGAGGGCCATCCATTATTTGCACAGAATGAGACTAAGGGCGATCTAGTTTCCTGTCTAATGTTAGGTAATTCTTTAGTCATCGCATTGATTGCCCATAGTTTCTTTAGAAAGCCCAATAATTGTGAAAGAAGAAGGATTGATTGGAGGGTAAAGGTCAAGCAAGTAATACTGAAAATGTTTATCAGCCAGTGGCAGCTAATGTTACGGGGGAAGCAAGCGGCAGCAAAGGAGGTAAAAATCATTCATCTGCTTCGTGTGGTGACGTGAAAAGTCACTGGAAGGTCAGTGTCTGTTCATCTTTTCTCTCCATGCCCGTGCAAGATTGAAAATAGTGTTAACCATGTAGGCACAGTTTTGTCGAGAGCTAGAGGCAGGACGGAATTTGAGGGGCGGTGGCAGCCTCTTAATTCTCTATGCAGGAAAAAAACCCTGTTTCATTATCATTAAATGACAGGTAGTAATAGATTATGGCAAGATTTTTATTACCCTGTCTGTCCAACCCAACCTCTGATCTTGGGGTGTTGACGCCACCTGTGGATCTGTGGAATAGGGGGAAACCTCTGGTGGGTGTACATGTGCGTCCTTGTGAGCATGCGTGACATCCACTCATGGAGCTATAGCTTTGTATCTCTACTAGAGATCAAAAAACTCCTTTAAATGCATAGTTTGACATTTTGGGAAATTCACTTTGTTGCCCAGAGTAAGATGGGGAGATCAATACCACTCTGTCTGTATTGTAAATGTGAAGCTAGAACTAGCAGGTGTCCACTTACCAGCACATCAAAAGCTCATTCATTAACATTTATACATCTTGTTTGTTTAATCCATGGAAAAAACCTGAGAGACAGGTTTGATTAGCTGGATTCTATCTGCAGTGTCTCCACTGGACTCTTGTTGTCACAGTAAGGTTGCCAGACAACTGGTGCAGTTTCGAGGAAGTCCGTGACCAGTCCGAGAAATGGTTCCGGTACAAAACTCCCCACTAGGCTAAGCTAATCACCAGCTAGATCTAGATTCGAGCACAGACATGAGAGAGCGAAAGATCTTCTTGTCTCACTCGCAGATTATGTTTCACTCAGTGCACAAAAAGAGAAATCGAACTGGTAGGATATTGAGCATGAGATTCACGCGTGTCTCTTAGTGTTGATAGTTTGTGTGTAGAAAAAGAAGGGCCGAAACACGATGTGGACGAGGGATGGACGTCTTAATACTCACTGGAAATGCTAGTGAAACGTTGGCTTTGAGGACTGCTCTGAAGTCACTTGCACAGATCAAGCTCTGTACCTGCATGACTCGAGGTGCAAACGAAATGGAGTGGTGGAGTGAGGAGAGATTGACCCGGGTCAAACAGCTGATCAGAGCCGGCAGTCACCACAGATAACGGATTCTTGCCTGTCCTCTGTCTGCAGAGGAGATTTACAGCCGGCTCCCATCGCAGGAACATCAGCTGCTTAACATGCCGCGCCCGGGCCCGGCACAAACAAACACAAACAGACGTAGAGGAACTATTATAACAACAAAAGTAGACAGCTGTGCGGCGCAGCAGTATTTCAACAGCATCAGAGAAAGCTCCAACGCATCTATTATCTAGCATCTTCCGTTGAGCCCTGCTTTGTAATGTTTCAGCATATATGTTGTTCTGTCGAAAGGGGAACTGCGTGGTCGGCTGCCATGGTTAAGAAGTAATATTTCTGTGTTCCCTTCATGCAATGCACATGTTTTGCCTTTTGGTTTGCCGTACTGTGATTTTCCAGGTGAAGAGAAAATATTCTTTTAGCCAACAGAAGTCAGTTCTGTACGCACAGCATGTTTTGCCAAATTAAGAATTAAACACGCTTACAAAAATACAGCGAGCCAATCGGTGCCTTTAATTTCCTCCCCTAGCAGCACAACATCTGGGGAGGGTAAGGAGGGAAAAAAAAAAAAAAAGCAATTGGCATAAAATGAACTGCCGTCAAAGCCAGTGCTTCACTGAGCATAAAACAGTCAGGAGGGGATGCTTTCTTGTCACAGGGAGAACAAGGGCTCTGCTCTGTATGCATATTGTATGTGTTCTGATGGAGCCGGGGTCCGTATCGAGGAGTATTTCTAAAACATAAAATCATAATAATATGAAGCGTGAGGGGGAAAAAAGTGAGTGAAGCTTACAAATTGAAACTTCTGACTGCATTTTCCTTTTTTTCCCTTTCGGTCTGCTGAGTCTTTCCCTTTTTTTTTTTTTTTTTTGCTGTCATTAATTCTCTCTCACTCCGTCGCCATCTCCTTGTGCATATCACTCCCTGATTCACATTCTGTTTATTTTCCCCTGCTGCTCGCTTTCTCTGCCAGGATGTTTCACAGCCTCTCGCTTCCTTCTTATTCCATCCCTTCCGCCCATATTTCCCTGTCATCCCTTGCACACATACCCCCCCTCGTTCCACCCCCTCTGTCCCTCATCCCCAAGCAGCAGAGATGGGTTCTTTGTAGTCAAATTGACTTGTGCCGTGTTCACCAAACGGATGAGCTGGGAAGGTCTCTGCCCGGGCTCAACAGCATGCATGACACACTCATTTGTCATGCATTGGCCTGTATGTCTACTCCTGCCAAAATGCTGTCCTGGCTCCCATCCCAACTCTCTCCTTATTCACTTAGCACTTAGGCTTGGGGGGGAAAACACAGGCACAAAATGGCTGCCACTATCACTGCACTGTTCTTTCAGTGAGAGAAGTAGGAGGAGGCTGTGTTTTTTAATGCTCTGTGAGGAATGAGATGATGCAAGTTTTATAGTTATTTTTATGTGCAAGCTATGAAGGTTTACTCTCCAGGATCCTGGTTTTTGATGTCCTCTTCACACTTTTTTTCCGTTTGTTAAGCCAAAGCTTTTGTCATTTCCTCCGCCCATAGTAATCTGTCCTGCGTCCATTGAAAGTGTGAATTTCACACAAAGTGAGGACTAAAGTTTCCTCCAAGGTGATGGTTTAGTAGTGACCTACATTTAGTGATTTATTACTTTGACCTTAATAATATTTAGTCGGACATGAGTCATCGTGTCACTTTGTCCCCAGAAATTGAGCGCTATAAATTGGTTTGGAAGTTTCTGAGACAGCTTATACACTGAGACTCTTCTCTAGATTAGAGGCTTAGTTGCGTCAGCCACCATTTTCTCACTGACAAGCGCCCCCATTTTGTAAAGGTCGGCGGTGTTTTTTTTTGTTTGTTTTTTTTGTGCTCCCCTCGACGTAAGGTAGCCCCCTTTTTCATCGCCCCTCCTCCACTCTCTCTTTCTGTTCCCCTCTCTCCCTCTCTGATTACGGTGTAGCGTGGACAGAGCAAACACTGTGTGCTGGTTATTAAGGCCAATTTCAATCATCACCCCCCCCCCCGTCACCAGCGCGCCTCCGCTAGGGAGAGAATGGAATTTAATGGCCGGTGGTTGATTAGCGCAACGCTAACTGGCTGATGGCTGTGGGGAGTGAGGATGATTCAGAGTGGCAGGGCGCAGAGAGAAATAAGGAGGAGATGAAGCAGGGTGGGGGAGTGACTCGGTTATTGACAGAGTGACTGATTGATCGATTGCGGCAATTGAGTTTTTCTTTCTCGTATCTATCTAGCTATCTTTCCATAAACTGACATACGTATGTAACATTCAAAGCAACTCTTTAAAATGATATACACACACACACACAATGCTTCAAATTAAGACTTCTGACTCATTCTTGACATTTGTGTTTTTACTCTCTGTCATGAATGCTCTCTCATTTTGTCACCATCTCATTGTGGATGTCCCTCTCTGATTCACATACTGTTTGTTTCCTCTTCATTGTTAAGCGGGAAACAGCCTTCTCCTCTTTCATAATTTCAACGTCTATGTCAGCTGTTCATGCACCACGCGCGTGATGAATTAAAGAAAAAGACTTCCCACTCCTACACACTCCTTTAAAACTGTGATTTCCAGCCAGAGGTACTTGTACCCCAGCGGTTATCATCTGCAGTTACCAGGGGATACGTGGAAATATGATTTGTAATAAACAGAACACATTTATAGCCACATATTTGTGTTTAGGACTAAAACGCACAAGTATTATTACAAATTGGTGTGAAGATGATTTTAAGGTCGGGGCATGCGATTTAGGAGAAATCCACAATACTGTATGTCATCAGACAAAACGACACATATGAGCGTCTCACGTGCCACGCGACTGGACCTGAACTACGTTACGTGACGTCACGTGACATAAGTCACATGAAATTAAACATGTGGCTGACGTTGTAAACTTTAAACATAGGCTTAGGAAAGCACCTTGGTTTGGGTTAAAGTAAGGGCGTAAGTCACGTGACCTATATCACTTAACTCACGGGAAGTAAATCAGGAAGGCTAATTAACTTAAAACTCCAAATAACTTGAATGTTCTCCTTTGTGAAAGTCCTGGGTTTGACTCATCCATCCATCTATCCACTAAAACTCCCACCCACTTCCTTAAAGCCTAGTTCACACTGCATGATTTTTAGCCTGATTCGCCGCTCGGCGAGCTCGGCGACCGTCAGGCTGTGATTGGGGGTAAATCAGCGGTTGATCGGCGGTCACCAGTCGTTTTGTGTGAACTTTTCAATGACGCATCAAAACAGATCCCTGAAACATTTCTGACACATCACCGACGTCTGCCAGATATCCGGCATGCCAAACATCTGGTGGAGTCGGCCGACTCGAGATCCACATCCAGCCAATGAGAGCGGGCTGCTGGCAGAGCAGGCAGCTACTCTTTCACCACAAAACACTTTTTAATCCACTCAGCTCTCTCTGTAGCTCAGACAATCCCTGCTACCTGAGTGTGCTAATCCATTCTTTCAACCAGATTTTTTGTCTTTATAATTACCGTCTTTATAATAACAAACAACCGCTGTTTCATGTGCAGGTTCGCATCATTTCCCGTTTCAGATTTCACGTGTGTTTTCTTGACAAAACGTGGTTTGGAGGCCAGCTTCGAGTGACAGAGTCGCTGTCAGCGTGTGTAGTGTGTGACCCCCTGTCACCGATCAGTCACGTAGTGTGAACGCCACGACTGCAAGTTGTGTAGTCTGCATGGCACAGCCATCGGTCGATGTGAAAGTCGTGTAGTCTGCAAAAGCTAGAGGCAGTGTAATAACATGCTGGAACAAACAACCTATATGCTTATTTTTCTGGTGAGGGCATGCTGGAAATCCACCACAGTGACTAATACCACGATAAAGCACGAACAGCGACGCAGCAAGTAATGTAACTGGCATTAGCGAGGTCGTGTGTTTGCAAACGGTCGCTACAGTTCCCAGCGCACCAGCTCCAGACAGCAATACTCATAAACACCTGATTTTTTTTTCTGCATATACACAAAATAGACAGCTGGCAGACTTTGAGGAGAGTTGAGCTGAATTTGACAAAAAAGACTTGCATTGTTATTAGAATTGTATAGCCCACCTTTAATTATATTTATATCTAACAATAACTTAAAATAAAAAATTCAGCTGCAACTGCCTGACTTCAAGGGACATGCCTCCTGTCAAGCTGAGTCAGTTTTAACACCTTATCACCACCTGCTGAAATGAAAAGTGCATGCAAGCTGGTTAGCAAGCAAGCAACGTTTTAGAAATAGCTCGCATATAGAAAGCTTCTGCTACTCCAAGTGGTAATACTACTGTAAACTTAAACGAACCTTATAAAAATAATTTTGCAGCTAATTAATAGCGTTGAAAATATCCTGTTTAAAATGAAATTCAGATTTCGAACATAACCAGTATGGTGATGAGGTGCTGTCTGCCTAATGATGAAGCCTTTAGGTATTTGAAAAAGTGTTTTCTCTTCTATTTTAACAACAGGCTTTAATTAAATAAGCTTCCCATATCAGCAGCTATACCACCTATAGAATGTCACATGACCAAAGTCTTGTCAAGAACAGGGAGACTTCTGGCTGTTGCAACACACCATCTTGGAAATGAGAGCGTGAGCTGTGATGCATTTATTAAAGATCTCTCTCCCTCCCTGCCAAATCAAAACTAGGTCACTGCAAAACTGTGGGCCACTGTAAATCACCCCCCCCCCCCACCCCTGTGCTAGAGCTCCCGTTTCCTCTGTACACTTTCTCACGAATACCTGTATTATAACACAGACTGTGTTTATGTTTTAAACATGTCAGCTCACATGTGGGTAAGGATCTAAAATTGCATTAAGAGGATTTATTGGAAGAGGCTGCAGGCGAGATAGCGAATAGGCTGATGTCGCGCCTCACAAAACATTTTTTATCATGTTAGGGAATTGGGGGCGTTATTAACCATGGCAATAACCGCTAATAAGACTAAAACCCAGTTTGTTTTAGCCCGTTGGATAGTCGTGAGCTGCTCTTCTTCTGTTGTGCCTCAAAGAGGAATCAGCACCCAGTGGCCCTATGCTCTAACTCCCCCTGTGGTCGCTTTGTGCAAATGCTCTTGATTTAGATAGGGTGTGCATTGTTTAATGCCTTTAAGCCAGTGTTAAAAAGATGGGCACAGCATGGCCACCCTGGCATGTAACATAACCAGGGGAGAAAAACTCTTTAAAGCTCCAGATTTGACTAGGGGTGGGTGACAGAGCAGGCAAATGATACTTTCAATCCCCCCTATTTGCCTGCCAGCCACTATGCCAGTTTACCAGCGATCTGACTGGGCTGCACAGCAGTTGTCCGAAGCTAACAAGCTTCATGAAAAAAAGAAGTGTGTGGGGGGGGGGGAGGGAATCAGTAAGAGAGGGAGAATCTGGGGAGAGGATGGGTAACATGTTTTGGGAGGATTTCAAAGTCAAGCATTCAGTTAAGAAGATGGCGTGTGATGGCTGTGGAGTGAGCGGTCTGCTGCAGAGTCGCTATTACCATGTGGTGGCTGTTCACCGAGGGGCAAATGGAGCGGAGGGAGACCAACACACACGACCCTCCGCTCACTGTAGCCCCTGATTACAGCACTCCACACCACTATCGCTCTCATTAATGTTTCCCTCCGCTCCTCTCCACTGCGGAGCTGCTTTGCTTCGTAGTTGCTTGTGTGAGCAGTTACATTAATCACTAAAGCCTTCCCACTCAATCACGCGTACACTGTTTGTGTACGATCACGCGGATCATATGGATAGGCACTGTTTTATTTTACATTGCAAGCCACCTGACATTGCGCACACAAATGTAATCCTAAGGATTTCAAAATACATGAGACATATTTATGTACGTCTGAAATGTCATTCAGCCTATAAGCCTTATTTGCCTTAACAATCCAGGCAATAAAGCGAGACATTTCCAGCAAATAAGGTAAAAAAAAATGAGGCAAATAACTTAACTTGTATCAAGTTAAGGTTTTCCACTTGGAAGAAAAGGTCCACTGCAGAGCGCAGATGGGGTTTTGTATAGCCGTGAGCATAAATGTTGCATTTATGCAGGTATATAGTCTGATTTTAACTGATAAAATCACATCACCCTCTTACGGCATCTCTTCACTGTTTGCCTGTTGGAGGATTTGTTTTAAGATTTCATTGATCAATTTTTCAGGCACAATTAGGTCTTGCCCTGAAGTTATATCATGTACTCCTGAACCCACTCTGAGCCAGCGTGCAGCCTCTGATCTTTAGCACTAGAGATGGTGAGGTTTTTGGCTTTACATTAAGTGCCTGAGGACTGTTTTATTTTCTTGTACCCCCACCCCCCCCCAATCTTGCATCTCAATTTACATATCATGCTTCATCTCTTTTATCCTTTCGTTATCCCTTCGTCCTAATCCCTCCATCCTCCCTCTCCTCACCCTAACCTCTCCCTGTCCACCTCTTTGTGCTGGTGTTGCTGAAGGCAAGGGATGCTGTGGATGCTTGAAACTTCACCGAAGGAATCTCATTAGAAACAGCAAGGCCTCCTCCGCATACCTGGGACGAGCCTGCTGGCAAAGCGCAGCCCGTGTCTCCTTCTGCAGAGACAGTTGCAGTTTAAGGACATGGCATGGAAGTAATAGGCAAAGGTGTGGGTTAGCAATCTTTCTTCCCTTCTTTCCCTCCTCAGCATATCTACTTCCTTTCCGCTCTGTTTTTATCCATCTCTCTATGCATAGCTGTCTCTTCTTCCTTTTCCTTATGCCTAGTAGCAACAGCTGGGGGAGGAAATGGAGAGCAAATTGTCATGTCATTTCTCCAGCTGCACCCGCTACTAGCATACCTCTGTTGTTGCAGACACAAGCACATTTTTTTTCTGTCCCTCATCATATTCTCTTCTCCCCATAAATCTCACCTCTGCTGAGAGGGAGGTCTCTTGTTCTGTCTCCACTGATGAGTTCACCCAGACCTTATATACTGTTACTGCTGAACCCCATATTTTTACCCATGCCCTATATTGGACCCTAATTGTGGGATGCAGCAATCCATCCAACCATTTTCTTCCACTTGCCCGGGTTCAGGTCACATTGGAAGCAAGGCATTTTAGACATCCCTCTTCCCAGCAACATTCTCCAGCTCCTCCTGGGGGATCCCAAGGTGTTCTCAGGCCAGGTGGGATATAAAATCACTCTAGCGAGTTACAGTGAGGTCTTTTCCCGGTTGGAGAAACCCCCAAAGGAAGGTGTCCAGTGTAAGGAAATATTGAGAGCTTGTTCACTTGTGATAGAAGAGACTCAAATGGAGCAGCAGCTCTACTCCCTGCTGATATCCGAGGTCCTTACCCTATCTCTAAAGCTGAGCCCAGCTACTTTACAGAGGAAGCTCATTTCGGCCACTTGTATCCACAATTGCAGTCTTTCGGTTACTACCCGCAACTCATGACCAACCATCTGGAGCAATTTTGGGTTTGGTGTCTTGCCCAAGGACACGCTGATATGTGGACAAGAGGGGACAAGAGGTGGGGATTGGACCTTGGCCAACCATGTGATTAGTGGACGACCTGATTTGCTTCCTGAGCCACAGCCCCCCCGATATGTTGCATTCATCTGAGGATCTTCTAGTTTTATAATATTTAGTACTTGCAACAGAAACACTCCACTTGGTAAGATTTTGTTTAAAGACACTAGTCTTAACTTCTTTAATTACTCACTGTTATACTAAAATGCTATATATTAACTCTTTTTGCCTCCTCCCTCCATGGAGCTCTCTCAGTTTATGATCACCTGGAGCCAGAACTTTGCAAACTTTGCTAAAGCTGTTTTTATTGTTTTGGACCAAGGCATGTACAATTTGGCACTGACCATTTATTCCATGTTGCCACTACTGTGCTAACATGTTCTGTAAATTTATTCTTAAACATTCAGTTCCCCAAATGACAAATAAACAGCATAAGAAACATACTTACAACCACCATAGGGAGCGATGTTATTTGTGTAACCATTTTCTTCCAAATAAATAGTCCCTATAAAACCTCATTACCACTTACAGCCATTTCTTCATGTTGTTGAACTGCTCTGATCACTGTAAATGAATTATTAGAGCTTTAGGAAAGAAAAGCCGCACCCAGTATGACTCACCTGTGTAAATGACAGTTTGTGATTTGGGAAGGTTGCAAATGATTTGATCCGCTCCCTCAGTAAACCTTGAACATCACCTTAGTGTAGTTTCACTGAATGAGAGGTAGGGGGCCTCTGCTCAGTTGCATCCACGGAGCTCTTCGAGTGCTACAGGGGGAGAAAAAGAAAGAGAGAGAGCACAAGATGAGGAGGTCTATCCATGTATCCTCCTAGCCTCGTACAAGAAGCTAATACTTCTTGACATCCATGAAACCCTTTTTTAATCTGCTGACTGAATTTGACGGGGATGGAAAGGAAAGGAGAGAAGAGGAAGTACTGCAAGAGTTTTCTGTGTACAAAATCAGCTCCAGTTTGAAATTGATCCTCTTAGGGTTTTTTTCCCGAGTGTTGTTGGCATGTCCTTTGGTCCTGCCGAGAGGGGCATTCAGCCGTGATATCTGTGCAAATTTTGATGTCTGCTTTAAAAAAAGAAAAAAAAAAGCAGACATGTATTGCAAGGTTGGAACTTACATGTCATAAACCCTGTTAAAGTCAGTGCAGAGATGTGTTATTTTGATGAGCCTGAAGGCATATAGCACTAATATACAGCTAAACTATAGATTCACTTTCTTTTTACAGTCATTTTCTGTGCATCCACTTAGCTAAATTGGAGATCATGTATTTCAGGAGTTTCCACATGACCTCAGATGGCCAAAACCTTGGTCCATAGGCACAATCTAGAACCCGAGGGGGGGAGGGAGTATAATGTACAAATATGCAGTGAAAGCTTGTGTGTCGTACATCTTGAGGGCTGTCGAAAGATTGCTGTGATCACTGTAATCACCACTTCCTGTCCGGGCTTTGGCAGGCATGCTCTGCTAATTACGGAGAAAATGTTTGCGGTTTGTTTACCAGCGAGAACTGGCTGAAACAATATATTTCCTTGCCATTGAGACCCCCCAGATTGGCTGTTGTCTGAGACGTGTTGACTCAAATCCAGAGTGAAGTGTACTAATTATTTGTTTAATTTCCCTCATTAACCACAGCACACACACCAAGTATGAGCTCGGGAAATGAGTTCGGGTTGTTCGAGGTACCGCAGTTGTTGTGGTGGCGGGGATGCCATTGGAGTGTGTGGACACTGGAATGGCTGCCTGTTTGCATCAAGTCACGTTTATGTTTGGGGGCAACTGTGCCGTTATCTGCTTGCCGCTGTTAATAAGACAAGATGAAATAAGATTTGTGCTTTATTTGCCTCCGAGCAACACTTTCAGCCATCTTGGTTCCAGTTCATTTCCATAACCTGTCTTGTTTCACTTACAGAGAGAGCATTAACAGTCTTTTGTACTCAAAGGCACTCGGATATGCATGCAATGAGAACAAATGTCTTTGCACCAAAGAAGCATGGTTCGGTCTTTTTCGGCATTTCATTAATTATTTCTCCTTCACAGAATTATACCATTGTGACATTTAAGAATTGCAAATGGCTTCGTAACAGCTACACTCCGTCTCACAGGGACACTTGTGTTTTTCCCAACGGTTCCTTCCATTTCATGAGAACGCGGTGTCTTTTATTCACACACACACTGCGTAGGTTCAGGAACCCCTCTGGGCTGCGAGCAGAGGAAATTACATGTGAACGTCTTGGTTTGAAGGTTAGACCGCCCCAAGCACGGTAGTAAAAGCCAACAAAATCCTGGAGAGGGAACCGTGCAGATGGACATGTATGTAAACATACATTTGGGTCCAATCAAAGTAAGAAGCGAGGACTTTAAAAACCTTTTGACACCTTCTGCCATCCATACACAAAGAAGCCTTCTTTTTACTCAGCATCAAGCTATTGGTCATGGCTCTGATATATAAATGGTGCAGTTTTTTAAAGGTATGCCCCCCCTTTGGAGGCAGTGCCCCCCTCCATTTTCACTTTCCCTCTCCTTAGCCAGTAAGTCCTTCAAATTAAAAGACAAAATACATTGCCCTCAAAACACCACCACCGTTTTGTGGTTGAAACCCCATTGGCAGAATGACGTCATGTTCCAATCTGACAGCTCTATGGTTTGGTTAGGTTTAGGCACAAAAATGAATTAAGGTAAGGTTTAGGGAAGGATCACAGTTTAGGTTCAAACTACTTGGGTACGTGTCATGTCCCTTATGGCTTTTTCTGGCATGTTTCTTCTGGGTTAATTTATTTTACTCCTGTCAAAGGTTTTTTGTGGTGTTTTTCCTTAACCAAATTAATGTTCTAAGGCTAGAGATGATTGTATGATGTATAGACAATAAAGCCCTCTGAGACAATCTTGCTATTTTGGGAAATAGAAATAAACATGACTTGACTTCTTGTCCATATCATGCAGGGAAGCCCTGTTTAATCATGTCTTTACATGCACACAGTGAAGCGTCGACCAGACTAGGCTCATGGGGAAATAAGTAAAAGTTTGTTTGTAACAGCCTGTATGTACAGGAGAACATGTAAACTCCACACAGAAAGGCCGGGGCAACCGGGGTTCGAACCCACGACAGAGTTGACCACCGCACCACTGTCTGTTTATATACACTACTCAAAAAAATAAAGGGAACACTTAAACAACACAATGTAACTCCAAGTCAATCACACTCCTGTGAAATCAAACTGTCCATTTAGGAAGCAACACTGATTGACAATCAATTTCACCTGCTGTTGTGCAAATGGAATAGACAACAGGTTGAAATTATAGCCAATTAGCAAGAAATCCCCAATAAAGGAGTGGTTCTGCAGGTGGTGACCACAGAGCACTTCTCAGTTCCTGTGCTTCCTGGCTGATGTTTTGGTCACTTTTGAATGCTGGCGGTGCTTTCACTCTAGTGGTAGCATGAGACGGAGTCCGCCCGTTCCCCAGACCTGAATCCAATTGAGCACATCTGGGACATCATGTCTCGCTCCATCCACCAACGCCACGTTGCACCGCAGACTGTCCAGGAGTTGGCGGATGCTTTAGTCCAGGTCTTGGAGGTGATCCCTCAGGAGACCATCCGCCACCTCATCAGGAGCCCAGGCGTTGTAGGGAGGTCATACAGGCACGTGGAGGCCACACACACTGCTGAGCCTCATTTTGACTTGTTTTAAGGACATTACATCAAAGTTGGATCGGCCTGTAGTGTGGTTTTCCACTTTGATTTTGAGTGTGACTCCAAATCCAGACCTCCCTGGGTTGATAAATTTGATTTCCATTGATAATTTTTGTGTGATTTTGTTGTTAGCACATTCAACTATGTAAAGAAAGGAGTATTTAATGAGATTATTTCATTCACTCAGATCTAGGATGTGTTATTTTAGTGTTCCCTTTATTTTTTTGAGCAGTGTATATAAAATATTGCATTGGGATAATTGTTAGTAACTACAGCAAAACATTATTAAACCCAACAGATTGCTTAAGAGTCCAATTGGCTCCCTAACTTACATGAAGCACAATTGAAGAAGAACAATGGGCCTCTACCGGTAACCACAGTGTTTGTTTTCCATCCTCTTACAGTCTGTGTTTGTTTGTTTGTGTGCACGAGTGTCTGTGAATTCTTCTCCCCCCACACCCCACCCCCCCCCTTAAGGGCCTTATTTGCTGCATCAGCCGCCAAGCAGTCTCACAGCACCAGCCAACAAATGGATTGTTACGTAACGACCACAGCCTGCTATGTTTCACTGCCAACCTGCAGAGAAAGAGAGGGGATGGTGGGACAAAGGGAGGGTTAAAGATTAAGGAAAGAGAATGAGAGAAAGGGAGGCAGGCAGTGAGAGAAAGAGAGAAGGAGTAACTGACGCGCCTCTGGCTAAATGTTGTGGTTCCAGACATGGCACAACAAATCTTCTTTTCTCTCCCCCTTTCTCTCCCGTGTTTTGGGTTTTGTCTCGTCACATTATTGGTTCGGCTTGATTTGCTTTCCATTGAAGGGCTCTCAGCAAAGTACAGGCAGTCATTTATTTAGTGTATCCCATCCCTCGCCTCGCTCGTCCGTTTCACCCCCACCCCACCCCCGCCCGCACATGAAATATCAGCTCTGTGACAGGCGTACTCAGACAGTCGCCCCTGTCCAGGAGTCCCCCCGGGCCCCGTGAGACGAGGGAAGAAAGACGAAAAGAATACAATTGACTGTCTCTGCTTTATTCTGGCACTTCAACACTGATTCAACATCAGAGAACAGAGCCACCAATGACATTTTAGATGACTACCCGGCATCCTCAGGGAGGTGGCTTGTGGATTTTTTATTTTTTATTTTTTTTGCAATAGCCTGCTCACTGTATCTGCTGGATCTAACCCATTCTCATTCTAAATTCAGCATTTAGCATTTGGCTATTCATTGTGTGGTAGGTTAAGTCTCATGAAATCAGAGGAGGTCTGGACAGCGTTTGTTAAATTATCCTTCTAAGGCTAATCTTTACGGATGCGAGCTCACGATGGCTGAGCGAATAGATTACGGACCTTCTATGTGGGCAGAAATAACTATGCAGTCATGCCACACTGAATCCCATTCAGCAGCTTTCATGTGTCAACAACAGTCAAAGGCTAACAAGATCCAGAAATTCTGTGCGGACTTCCCCCCGTGCCAGCTCGTCTAACATGCGCGTCAGAACACGTTCAACACACATGCACACAATGTTTAATGCATGCACCTCACACATCCACTTCAGACTATGTTGTTCTTTCATCTCCCCCACTTCATCCTTCTCCACCTTTGATGTGGGATACCCTGGAGTCTCAGGAATACAGACCCGAGGATGGAATGAAGCAGAGGTGGATCTGCGCTCTTGCTCCTCGGAAGAGACTTGCCATTGATCCCCCCTCGCATCTCTTGGTCTCCCTCAGCCTCTTTCTGTTGCCTACAATCTCTCGCTCCATCACGTCCTCTTCTTTCCTAAATCCATCCATCCTTCCATCAACATCCATTATAATCGACTCTTCTCCTCATCCAAGATGAAGGCCATTATTTCCATAGCTGTGCACTTTGTTCTTTGGTCTTTCAACAACTCCTAATGCCACAATAACAAGTTATCTGAGCCTTACAGCGCTCAGATCATTTCATTAAAGAACCATTTAGAATGTTGCTTCAACCTCCGGTCAAGTGGGCTGCAGGGGTCTATTTCATGTTAGGCTCTAAATTGCTAAAGTGGAAGTTGATGTTGGCTCAGACAAACTGATTGTGCAAGGTGTTGGCTTGCTCACTCTATTTCTGACAAGTGCTGTTTCCGAGAGGCCATTTCACCCATGTAACAAGCTGAAGAGGTGAAGTCAGCAGAGACTAATTTTGTCCAGTAGGCAACGTTAGCGCAGAGTGGAAGCTCTCATAATTTAACAGTAGACTGGCAAGTTTAGCATTTATTTAAGAGTTGCACAGTGGTCCACAATGTCCAATCATGTGGTGCTTTTAGATTCTGTTTCCTTTTTTTTTTTTTTTTTGAGAAAGGACTCAAGGAAACAAGGACAAGTGATGACTTTTATGTCTAGTGTGGAAACGATTTGTCTTTTAAGACTTTTTTTAATGTTAATGCCAAACATTCACTAGTTAATCCAGCGTAGAGGATTTGCTGCTTTTCTTTGTTTTATATCATTGTAAATTTAATCTTTTTACTTTTAGACGGATGGTTAGACTAAACAAGGAATTGGAAGAAGTCACTTTGGGAAATTGTTGGATTTTTTTTTTACAATTTATAGACTACAACAAATCTGCTATTCATTATGTTGATAAAGAACCAAATTGTTAGTTGATGTACGTAACTGTATTCATATCTACAGTGTCTCTAGTATTCACTGTTAAATGTATAGGCATAACAAGCACATTTTTCTGACACCATTCCTAAGTGCAAATTGGTATTCAATATTAATTAAAAAAAACATTTATATGTTCTTTGACATAGAATCATTTCAAAAACCCTTTTGTATGCACTTCATTTCTGTCCACTTGAGTGGATTGTGAGTACATTTCAAGCAGTCACTTTTCAGCTTGTGTAATTTTACAATTTGTGCCACCATTTCATAAGGTCACCACTTCAGGGATGGCTAACACCAGCTTTAGCCTTTGTTTGTTTATGCCACTCCAGCGTAGTAATTAGGATCATGTTAACACTAATGGGTCCATGGCTATTAAACATTATCAAGAAGGGCACACACTTCCTTGCACATTTGTACCCCTTGAAACACACACACACACACATACACGCACTCAAACACACACCTGTATTCCCATATATCTAGCAGCAACAAAACAGTCTGACCTTTTCAGAACATCACAGCTTAATCACTCGGAAATAAGGTTGTTATTCTGAGCAGGTCTCGTATTATTTCTTCATGCAGCACATGTCAGTGTTTGACAGTGCCCATGTGCTAAATACGCATGTCTCTTCAGACCTCTCTTCCTCTAATCTTTACTCCAAACACTAGCCCACTTTCTTTTTCTTGCATCTGTCTCTCACGCGCACTGCTTTCTGTTCACAGCTGTATTTCAGCAGAAACAACAGCCTTGCTAGCACCGCGTGTCGTCTGCTTTCACCATATTTTGCAGAAACAACTAGCCACATTAAATGGCGTACTGATGTACTGTGCTGTCCAGTTGTTCAGTTTGATGGTTACTTCTAAATTACCTTCTAAATGAGACATCTGATGCACATCCTGTTTAGCCGTGGTTTCTCTTCCACTTGAAATAGATTTCTGGTAGACTGCATGCTGCAAGACATATTAGTTGTTTCAGTGGTAGTTTTGATATGGCTGTGTACAGTACTCGATCAGATGAAAACAACCAGCAAAAACTCTATTTGTCTCTTTTTTTTTTTTTTTGGTAGTCTCACATTCCACCTCAGCACGTCTTCTTTGCAAAGCTGGTTCAAACATCATAGTTACACAACAGTTGCAGCAGGGAGTTAAAGCATACAGTGTAGCCTGCTTCTGCTGAATGACTGAAGTTGAGGTGTTGGTGAGCCAATAGGGGGCAGTCTTCCCTCTGGTCCTTATAATAAGATCCCAGTGCATTGATGTGGACACTGCTGTAGGAGATGCTGTCCTTTGGATGAGACATTAAAAAACCAAGGTCCTGGATTCATCGTTGTCTTTAAAGATCCCATGGCGCTTGTTGCAAAGAGTAGGGGGTTCCCCGGTGTCCTGGCAAAATTCCCAACCCGGCTTTCTCCGTCTGGCCATGTAATTTTCCCTCAGAGTAACTGGCTCAGTGTTGCCCTCCATCTCCACCTCACGCTTATGTGTGGCGCAAAATGGCTGCCGTGCATCACCCAGGTGGGTCGTTGTATTGTGAGAAAACATTACTTCTTAGACCACATGTTACGTTTGAACCTTAGTCCTGACATTTGGTTCTTGGGGCTTATACAGCAGTTCCCTGGTTTATTGGATCAAAACGGTCTGCTAGTTTAAAAAAAAAAATGAAATAAAAAAGGATGGAATAATTGCTTAGAAGGAACAGCCTAGCTCTTGTAGAGATCTGCAAAAATGCTTAACAGCATGTAGAAATCGAAAGCCTTTGCCTCGGGAAGTCAGTGTTTGTGTGTGCCTGGGAACAAAATAAAAATTGCTTAGCAGCTCTGTTGGGCGTCACTGTCTCAACATCACCAGACTATTGAGCAGGCTATCAGACAGACGAGGGTATTTTGGGCTGATCAATAAGCTTTCTGGATGATATATATGCAGGGCAGATGTGCAGTCCTGCCTGGCAACCCTAAGAAAGACGAAACTGTAAAGCATTTTAAAACATGACTCCCTTGACGACACATCCTTACCTATGGTCTGCTTACTGCCTAACCCCCCCCCCACCACCACCTCTTTCTTGGTACTCCCACTGAGTCCCTAAATGTAAAGACATTTGGGGGGGAAAAATAGCATCTGAGTACTAGCAGTGGAATGGTATTCGTACAAAAATCACTCTCTGGTAGCAGCATCCCCTCCAGGGACATAACACGCATTTTGAATATGATTCAAACAAACATTGCAAGCACATCACTGGAGTCAAAAGCAAAATAGGAGATACATTTGAATCTTCCTGCATTTTAAAAAGGTGTGTATCAAGTCCCCACTGGTAGAATAAGGGCGGGAATAATCATCAGGCATCTCAAGTTGACAGAAGTGATTTCTGAGCAGTACGATCATAAGGATGCGTGCTATTGATATTACTCACAACTGGCACCGTCATTTAAAGAAAATACTCCAGTGTCCTTGTTTTCTAATCAAGTTATTTTAACATTTTAAATTAAGTAAACAAAGCCACTAAAAACACACACACCACTTCTCTTTCGCTCTCCGTCCCTATGCTTTGTTCAAATCAGGCAGAACAACATGAGATTTAAGAAGTACTTTTAAGTGGTTTGCAATCTGTCATTGCAATTGGTTTCATTTGTCAGTAGCCTATCATTTAATACAGAAAGAGATGGCTAAGCTGTTATTCCCCTGTTATGACTATCATCTTAGAACAAATAAGCACCAATCAGCTTCAAAGAAATCAATCACTCGTAGCCTCCCTAATGTGCTGTTCGCTCAGCAGGAGTTCACACACAGACATTACAATCTGGGCAGAACTAAGACGTTGAGGTTAACTTAAAGGATTTATACACTCATAAACTCCTAGGATTTGTATTACCATACACTCTACTGGTCTGAGAGATTGAGACTGAGTATCTTCATTCACATTTCATGGAGACTACAGGGGTGAAGATACAGTCTCTGGCGAGCTAAACCTCAGTGAAGGGAGTCAAAGAGTTTTTGGAGCTCAAGCTAAATATGGCAAACCGAAAAGATGGCAGACAAGGTTCTCTGTTTGAAGCACAAATAAAAGGGCACATTGGTTAAAGCATTGACCCACCACCATAGTGACCCAGCTTTAGTAAGCAGAAGTGGTACCTATAGATTCTAACGAATAAACTTGTCTGCGTTCACCAGTAGAAAGACTGTGAGAGAACTTAATGCCTAGGGGTGATAATGTGGACCTACCTCTCACTGTGCATTGAGTTTGCCTTTTTCTTCTTACTGTAGTCACCATGTTATAGTCTCACTCAATGTCCGCACCCACAGCATGTATGATCGGTTATACGTCACCAGTAAATAGCCTATCAACCCTGAAGGCGCCGCAGATGAGCAAACAGACTGTACGCTGCTCTGGTGAGTGAGCAGAGCTGTGTCGTAGGAAAAAGCAGCAGATATTACTGAAGCTGCAATAAACATCAGAATCTTATGATGTGTTTCTGTGATGACGAGCATGCCCACTGTTAGACCCAGTTAGACTCACTGGAGGCGAAAAGCAGCTTCATTTAAAGTAGTTGCTCTCCCCTAACCTGATCATTGAGATTGGATGACCCAGTCTTGAATTAAAAATAGAAACTATCTGTCTTTTTCACTTTTAACTCTGTAATGTTATTTACGGAATTAGTAAGTTCAAAAAATAACACCGGCAGTGAAACAGGTTTTCACAACACGATGGTTAAAGTTTGCACACATGGGCGCTGAAATGAAAAGCAAAAGGTTCCGCGACGTACACGCCTTCCTTACGTAGGATTGTGGCCCCAGCGTTAGGTCGTTCTGACCAAATGATCCCAATTTAAAGGTCCACTCACTACTTTAGTCAGGACCTTTGAATCACATATCACAGTGTTTATGAGCAAACAGATCTCACATCTCGCAACCTAAGGGCCCGTGTCCACCAAAGCGTTTCTTGCCAGCTGAAAACGCCAGCTGCTCTTCTGAAAACGCCCGGCAGGGAGCGCTAGCAGGCGTTTTTGAGGCGCAGCTTTTTTTTCCGACTGCTTTGGTTGCTATGATACATCAAATCGTTGGTTGCAAGTAGTTCTTCCTAACGTTACTGATGGAAATGTAAAAAATAAAACACATTATAAAGACAGGATAAAAAACAAAGTAAAACCGGAGAGTAAAAGTTACAGTGCAGTGTACAGTCACTTTGCCTTTCTCCTCCACATTTGAGGAGACCTTCATACTTCATTCTTAATACATGTCCAGATTTGGTGATGTAGTCAAGGGTTTGTGCAGCACGTAAAATATGTATAATCAGTCCAATTATTTATAAAGTTTGAGGTCAGTCCAAATGCTCCTTTCCAATATAGTCCAGACTACTGAGGTGCAGTGTCCCTGTCTCCCAGCTATCAGCATCTAATTACAACTCACAGCTCTGTTGAGATCAAACTCAAGTTTATTAGAAAGAAATAGTTGAATTTCCTGAAGTATTCAAATTCAAGCATGTTTTAAACGATATCGCCTTTAAAAAAAATCTATATCTAGAAAAAACTGGTTAACACATCATGTTTTGCCCCTAACTCGAAAATGCTGGAAACTTTGAGACTGCCATAATCAAGTGTCGTCTCACTTCATGTAACAGGAAGGTCGCTCTCATCTTTTGAAGCAATCTTGCAGAAAGCATTGACAGAAGAGGAATATTATCCAACCACATCAGATGGGGATGGCTCGCTATTTCCACTCTAGATGCAGCCAATCTTTGGGATGCCATGTCTACATTTCCTTATACGCTGCCATAGAGAAATAGCTATCAGTGCAAGGGCGGCGATCTTGACAAGGTTGTTAGGCTGCGAAAAAGAGTGTTTGCATCTGAGGGTGTTTGTGTGTGTGTGTGTGTGTGTGTGTTTGCCCGCACAAGCAAGGGTAAGAGATGGCAAGACCCTAAAATGTCAGCAAAGTGTGCACGCTCTTCACCAAGTTCTTGTCACGGTATGTGTGTGTGTAACTGGCAACTTCAAAGATCAACAGCTGTCTGGAAACTTTTGGTGAATGTCTCATCTAAGCCCCTTTCTTTCTCTGCCTTTTTTTTTTTTCCACCCAGTCTTCACATCCCTTTGTAAGTGTCTCTGAAATATATGTTGTGTCAAAAAAAAGTAGCATAAATGGTTTCTGTCTTCTCGTTTAAAAGGAATCAATAGTTCTGTCTCTCTCCCTAAGCTTCAAAGAATCAGTCTGCACTGATGCAATAATACATGAAGGTTGGAGGAACCATCTGTGCGTTATTGAGTTATTGTTTGAGAGCCTGTCTGAGAGTTTAAAATAAGGAACTGTGTATAAATTTACGTGGGCGTACAGCGCTGGTGCGCCCTGAGGCTTATTGCCTCTTAAGAATTGACTGCCATCAGTCCTTTTTTTCCTTGTGGAATTTCCTTTTTATCGCTGGACCGTACGTAATTTTCACGCTGTCGGCTCCCATGAGGCTTTGCGGTTGTTGTTCGACACTGCAGGCCATAATGAAAAATTGTGGCATCTGCTTTTTTCTGATATGACCTGTTTATCCCCACTTTAGATGGTAGTGGCCTAGAATCCACTATCCCAAATCAATGGCTCTTGGCAGAGAAAGCATCCCAAATGATAAACTCAATCCTAAATACACTCTTCTCTCACCCCTATATTGAGAAGCAGAGTGAGGAAAAGGGCAGGGGTGCAAAAAATCAAAATCAATAGATTTTTCATCACAGCTTTGATTCATGAGTTTTTTTTCTGATTATTTTTCCACTGGATCCGTGGACAAAAGAAAATTGTATTCTTTTTTTGCCCGTTCTTCTTCAAACCAAATTACCAGCCAGCCCATGTGAATGGAAATAATAATCAAGGCGCATCCCACAATGTTATGATTCATCTCTTTGTATTCTTCTCTTCACCTCTAACGCCGCAGGTAGGATTGATTGGCCAGATCAATGGCGCTAGAGCTAATTGGACAGAAGTAATAAATATTTAGCCTCTCTTTTTTTGGATGTGGTAGCGGGGGGGGGGGGGTGCAACAGAGCATTTCCATTATTGTTGTTTTTCTAGCGAAAGCTTGCTTGATTAGGCTACGGTGGACTGAAGGTCAGAGAAATCTATACCCGGCTAGGTTTTTGTTTGCCGACAACTCCCAAGGCAGCACTAATTTACTTTAACTCAGTTTTCAATAAAGGCAATCAGTTGCTGGTTGGGAGAACATAGATGTAGATTCTTCTGTCTCCTGCCTTGTTCTCTTAAGCAGTTGCAGACAAGCAAATTTTTCAAGACACGACAGGTAGGGGAGAGCAGGGTGATTTGAGCCTGTGGGGAAGTTGAGCCACCCCTTGTTTCTCAGCAACCATAGAATAATTGGTCACGTGACCACACATTTTTGAAGAGTCATCCATTTTACTCTTCCTGTGATGGAGAGAGGCCCATGGAATAAGTGATAAGTGATGTTTTGCTGTTCAGAGTGATTTTTATATGTTCAAAGAATCCTGATTCTTGTGTCTAAACAATTACAGACAGGTTTGAGAAAATCTTACAAACATGTGTTAGTGCTTTAGGAATACAATATGAAGCTATAATGCTAGCATGACGTTACCCTTAAACTGCTGGATGATACAATTTTCCTAAAATGGCAGGGATGTGGTAATTTGAGCCAAAAGCTGGAGGACGTTGAGTCAGCTATTTTACTGTAGCCTTACTTTGCATTCTTATGCATACCGCATTTATGTGACATTATGCATTTTAGACCAGAAACCATCATGTCATGCCTCTACAAATGGAAGACAGACAGACAGCAGTGGGAGAGGTCCATACGTCAGGTGGCACGGGACATGATGACGATCAGCAGGATGACTTTAAAGTGGTACACTGATATGAAACAACTAGGCGACATAGCTGCAATGTTTCACTGTCTAAGTGCAATTGAATGTTGGGACCTGGCGTTTGAGGAGGGTTGGGCGATGTCTACAAAATTTCCATCGGACGATGTCTACAACAAAACATCGGGATGGACGCTGTCATCGGGTGCATGTGTTCTCACACAGACTTCACTCGGTAAAAAAATTGGAAGACTATTAACTTACGCTACAAATCGCGGTGGATATTTTAGTAGTTCTCAGTCTTAACTTTTTTTTTTTGGAAAGCAGATTATTTTAGATCCAAATTCATTATTCCTAGGGATGCACCACATCCTGAAAATATATGTTCATATTTTAGTAAAAACTGACTCAACTCACCCTGCTCTGCCCTACACCTGTTGTATTTACATGCATATGAGCACAATCACAGGCGCATACTGTACATGGTAATCAAGTCCACATACCCAACAATAAAACAGATTGTTTGCTAGTGGCCTCCTGAGCTATCCATGTGGCCATAACAAAAACAAATCCTATGGGTTTTTTTCTGATCTTCCATCTCCGTAAACATAAAAGTACCTTGTTAAACGAAAAGGGAAAGCTTGTAGTCGTGGTTTGAAGAATGTAATTCCGATAGTAGGTGTGAGACCAAGCCCTCAGCCTGTCAAAGTCAATGATGAACCTCCACAGACGAGGTTTTACGGCGGTGCAACATCACGCTACTTTGCTTGTGCTTCTGAGTGAGAAAAGCAATTCCTCACTTACCCACAAGGGGTCGTTTGCTTGGAACCACAGGTCATTTAGGCTGTTCGTTTCAAGCATTTAAACAGTTGCTTTGCTAGAGAGGACAGTCTTGCATATATCAGCTAATTAAAGTACAATCCCGTTGGGTTTTTTTGCACAGTACTTTACTGGTATATTACATTACGTACATCAGTGCTGACCATTTTGCAAAGCAGACCAAAAGTTTTATTTTGGCAGACAGTCAGACACTGGTTGGAGTTCATTTTAGTCAGCTTTGAAAAACTCAAATTAAAATTTTTGTTGTACCAGATATTTGAGAACTATGAGCAGCTGGCTTCTTTTATTTATGAGTCAAAGATATGGTGTGGTCACCTGTTTGAGGAATTACAAGCTCTTTTGACTTCCTGTCGACGTCTTCAAAAATCCATCCATCTCAAATTTGTTCTCTGATTGTAGAGAGCTCATTCTCTTAAAGACAACCAAGGAAGAGCGCCCTCCAGACGTGTCTTCTTGGCTTTGATAAAAACCTTTTCTCTCTCTTTTTCACTCCATCTCATCCCCCTGACACTGGGTGTTGCATTGCAGTATTCTGTGGATTTTGCCTCAGCCAGAGCAGCAGGTGTTTGCAGGGAGAACAGTGACACATGGATGTGCCCTGTCAGACTACTCATTAGAGACTCTGCACCTCCATTGTCTCCTCATTTAGAGGAGAGACGAGCACACACACACACACACACACACACACAAACACACACAAACACGCAGGTATACAAGTGCACAAATCAGCAGGTGGCCACTATCAGCTGGAAAAATCAAAGCAGGCAAAGTCAACACCAGCTCATTGGATGGATTAAGGCACGAGAGAGCAGAAAGTATTTCCAAGTGCCACTGGAGCGAAGAAGTTGTTTCTTTTTTTCTCTCTCAAGGTTTGCACCTGTCCTTGTGACATTCACGCCAGTGCACCGCTTGGGTTGGTAAATGGAATGTGCTGATGATAAAGACAAAGTAAAAAGTGACAAGTGCGACTGTGACAGTGGCGTCGGGAGTACAGCAAACTCTCTGGGGAAGACAAAGCATATGGTAGATGCTCTGCATGAGAGGGGTGTTAATTGATGTAAATTAGTTCGCTGTGAGTACACACGTAAGATATGCAGAGAGGATAGGATGCGTGTGGCATGTTTAATTCATGGTACACCCGAAATGAGATATCAGTTAATATTAGATTTGTGTGAGTTTTTGAGCCTTGTATTACAGCATCACAACTCTCTGCTGGAGCCAGTACTGATATGAATGAATTAAACCAAAGATTTAATGTTGTGTTGCTGCACCATTACATTAAATGGAATGCACATATACTGCATTATTTCATACATATTTAAGTGGAATTCTGCATGACCCACAGGTACACAAGTTTCATATTTTTGGAGGCCTTTGGAGCTTAATTAGAATTTAAAATAAAGGTGTATGGCTTCTCACTGATCTGATATATATATATATATATATATATATATATATATATATATATATATATATATATATATATATATATATATATACATACATATGTATATATATATATATATATATATATATATATATATATATATATATATATATATATATATATATATATATATATGTATATATATATATATATATATATATATATATATATATATATATATATATATATATATATATATATATATATATATATATATATATATATATATATATATATATATATATATATATATATATATATATATATATATATATATATATATATATATATATACATACATATATATATATATATATATATATATATATATATATATATATATATATATATATATATATATATATATATATATATATATATATATATATATGTATATATATATATATATATATATATATATACATATATGTATATATATATATATATATATACATATACATATGTATGTATATATATATATATATATATATATATATATATATATATATACATATATATATATACATATGTATATATATATATATGTATATATATATATATACATACATATGTATATATATATACATACATATGTATGTATATATATATATATACATACATATGTATATATACATATGTAAGCACATATGTATATACATACATATGTATATACATATGTATGTATATAGTAGCATATGTATGTATATACATACATATGTATATACATACATATGTATGTATATACATACATACATACATACATACATACATATGTATAGAGAGAGAGAGATGGACCACATTATAAAAACACAGGTTATTTGATGTATCTCACTGGAAAAAGAAATGTTGATATGTTGTAAATCAGAGTAAAATTGCTGCTGTTTTCAACTCTTAGCCCGGGCCGGAGAAAAATTAGCTGAAAACCTTCACTGGAGAGCCACTTGAAATTATTTTTAAACTACAACAACGTTGGAAGAAAATTCATGCATGAGTCATGCAATATCTGACTCGCTGAGTGAAAATGTCCTTGACCAATTTGAGTAATTTGATTATTTGTTATTCACTGCAGAGTAATAGAACTGCACACTAAAGTAGCATAGGGAAAGTTAAGAAAATCATAGACAGCATGTCCCTCTAATTACTATAACAAGGTACTCTGATTTTGACCATTGCGTTTCCTGAAGCTGCTGCACTGTTAATAAACACAGGAAAGAAGAAAAAATGTTGTCTTTCTCCAACTTCTCTTTCCACAAGGTTGAGGAACTTCCAAAAGACAATTAGGAAGAGTAGCCACAATGTATGCACTAGATGCCTAAACATCCCGACTTTCAGTTAAAAGTATGGGTCAACTCGAGACCTAAAAGTGGCTCTTAAATGTCCTATAATGCAGCTTTGTCTTTTAACTAGAGCTGGGCATGTTAAGGCATTATTATCGCGTCAGCGTATTAATAAATTCACACCAGGAATTATTTTTTCACATTTTAATGCAGCATTTTAAAAATAATTATTATTTTGAAAGTCCATTGCTCGCTGTCCCTCAATACACATCCAGTCAAAGCATGGGTCGAGATGGCGATGAAATGCCACAGCGAAGTGGATACTGCACGCTGTTTAGTATTGGGGAAGATGACGGTCTTCTTAAAATCACAGCATAGTCACCTGGTCCCGCGGATTTGCATGCACTCCGGTGATCAGAAAGGGAGACAAACGCTCCGCGAGTAAATGACAGGCGCTCTATGGATAGTAACCATGGCAACGGCTTCCGTGCACTACACAGCTGTAGCCTCTTTAGCTTAAGTTAAAATTATACATAGCTTTACCTGATAGGCCTTCATCTAGTTTTGCAGGGATGCTCTGCCATGCGAATTCCCTCCTGCTCATGTCCTATTTAGTAAACAGCAACGGATTCTGGAAACTCACAAACAGCGAGGATCAGTCTCTCTCCCAGTGATTTGTGCAGCACGTCGCTTACAAAAAGGTCAAGGCAATTCAACTTCAGCAGCGGGCGGATGTGTGCGTGAGGCGAAACACTTCACCTCA